>OX457045.1:9378352-10045852 GCA_949752735.1 Lumbricus terrestris | reverse complement strand
TGCATAATTTATGACTGTATGCATTGTACGAACATGCACATCCAATAAAGTAGGGATAATGCAGGCCTATAAATGCCTTTAGAAAGCTATAGCAAGCATCCAATTGGTTTGTGTCAGACTCTGGAGAAAGTTTGCAACCTGCAAGTGACAAGTTACTGCATTCATCTGACAAGTAAGAATTCGCTTTTAGGTTACATTGCCTAGGTCGTGTTTTAAACAGCTGGTAATCGATCGTGCCGATGCCCTGAAAAAGATATCGTTGATTTTCTTAATACAACCTGTTATTAAAGTTTCTAACGCAAACCGGTCCTCCAGGTAGGCTTCTACGAATGTTCACCAATTCTCGCACCTCCTATCTGCTGCCAGTAATATTCAACAGGTCCGGCAGCTGAATTCGACATAGATTTTCTCGTTCCCAGAACGATTAGTAGGCTAATGTAACAACTACCGTAGTCTCTGACGCGCTGCTCTGCTCAGTGTTCGATATCCACATACACCATCACCTCTGCACTGATCAAAATTGATTTCGATTCTGTCACCATGCCATGTGTAGGCATAAGCCTATTGGTTATCGGAAGACCTCAGAACTACAATTTGTTTGACATTTTCGCGGACTTCTTTGCATCTGCTTCGTGGGCCTGTCGCTTAGCAGCGCCACTTAACAATAGGCTACCTATGCCTAACTGGCACAGGGGTATTTCTAAATAATTATCCAATTGTCAGTTTAAGTTACACAAAGTACCGGTACTACAAAGTTATAATATTCTATAAACCATGGCGCTATTATATTAGGGTTTCTACCATTATAATATTTATACGTCGGCAAGACTAGGCTACCTCCCGCCAAAGACAGCAAAGGGTAAAAATATTTGTTGTGACGTTACACGCACACGGATTTTTATTAAATCAAGCGCTTGAACTTTCCGTTTGAAACTAAAAAACCTATTTAGTGTTACGCCGTACATGTAGATTCGATTACAGGGACACGGGTTTGGGTAGGGAATGTGCCCCTCGTCATGCACATTTTTTTTACATTTCCGCGTTACAATGCCAGCATTTTTAAGTTGTCGGAAGAAACTGCTGTATTTCAGTGCTGTCGTGAGCGGACAAACTCCCATTATGACACTGGCGCAACCTGCCGAAGTCGATATAAATCTGGCGCCGCCACTGAAATTGTAGGCCACCCCATTGCAAAAACTTTCTCGTTATACCATGATAATTCTTTAAATCTATTAACTCAACTCACTAACCTATAAAAGATGTAGGCTTATAATATTCCATGTGAACTGACAACCTCTCTTTCGTAACGACTTTTTTGGGTTGCAACTAGGACCTACACTTTGTTCTGTGGTTCACATAAAATGATATTAAAACTGACGTTTTCAATATCCGACAATGCCAGCATTTTAAGTTGTCGAAAGAAATTGCAATATTTCAGTGCTGTCGTGAGCGGTCGAACTCCCATTATGACCCTGGCGCAACCTGCCGAATTCGATATAGATCTGGCGCCGCCATTGAAACTGTAGGCCACCCCATTGCAAAAACTTTCTCGTTATACCATGATAATTATTCTCTAAATCTATTAACTCAACTCAATTCAATTCAATAACCATGGGCACAGTGCCCGTATGAGTCCGATGCCCTCCTCATAATGTCTCTCCGTTCCATTCTGTTCTGAGCTGCATGATATAAATTCTGCAAATCTGTTGTACACCACTCTTCAATGTCATCTGTCCATTCTTTATGCGGCCTGCCTCTTCTGTTCTTGCCTTCCATTATCCCAAATATCAGGGTCTTGATCTTTCTGTCATCTTTCATTTGACAAATGTGTCCGAACAATCCAAGTTTCCGCTTTATAACTTTCTGCATGAGGTTCTCGGTTATGTCCACTCTTTTATATACCTCTTCATTGGTTACCTTCTGAGTCCATCCTATTCTCAGAATTTTCCTATAACATTTCCTTTCAAATGTTAACACTCTCCTTTGCGAATCTTTTGTTAGCACCCATGTCTCGCACCCATACATCATACTGCTGAACACATATGTCTTTAAAACTCCCATTTTGGTTTTCATGCTGATTGCACTGCTCTTCCAAATCTTGTCCATTGCTGTTCCCTTGGCTATTCTTATCTTTATTTCACTTCCGCAATCTAGATCATAAGTCATGTTGCTTCCAAGGTAAGTAAACCTTTCTACATTTTCCAGCTGTACACCTTCCACAACAATCCGCTGGGTGATATCTTTGTCGCCAAATATCATCGTTTTCGTTTTGTCAAAGTTTATGAATAATCCATACTTCTTTGCTTGATCGTTTAGCATCTGTGTTGTATGCTCCAACTCTGCTGCATCTTCCTCCAGGATATCAACATCGTCTGCGAAGCGCAGATTGTTTATACCTATTCCATGCACTGATATTCCTTTTTCTTCACTCTTGATCTTATCCATTGCCCTTTCTAAATCTGTAATAAACACGGTGGGCGATATTGGATCCCTCTGCCTCATACCTCTATTGGTGTTACTTGTAGACTTAACTCAACTCACTAACCTATAAAAGATGTAGGCTTATAATATTCCATGTAAACTGACAACTTCTCTTTCGTAACGACTTTTTTGGGTTGCAACAAGGACCTACACTTTGTTCTGTGATTCACATAAAGTGATAAAACTGACGTTTTCAATATCTGAGTTTCCTTCTTGTCAGAAACCGGGACAATTTTTCCCTTTTGCCTAAGTCGTCGGGGCACCGGGACGCACCACAAAAACCGGGACGTATGGTCACCCTAGTAAAAGCCTAGTTAGACGGCGGCTAATATTTACTGTCTCATGCTAAAAGTCTGTTTCATTTTGCTGCAGGATGTCTGAATTCTGGAAGAGAAAGATGAGAAGGTATTTTTCCACATTTGACTTCAACAGTGATGGACTAATATCAAAGGACGATTTCGACGGGATGGCCATTCAATTCACGAAATTTGGGAACCCAGAAAAGCAGCAAGTGGATGTTGTTAAAACTAGCATGAAGAAAGTGAGAACTTTAGTATAGTATTATTGTCGCCTATTGGAACTTACCTTGGAACTTATTGGTTGCTAGAGAGCTTGTTCTACTAACCGAACTACACCAACTGCTGGACTGCAACTGCTACTTTTATTCCCAAAACCATCATGCAGTAACGCGTGGTGTATTATCATAATCATGGAAAAATTTGTGCAAAATTATGTTTCTTAGCAGTGGCGGCGCCAGGATTTCATTTTTGGAAGGCTGAATCTTCGCGGAGGAAATTTTCCATTTTCATCCGCCAAAATTTCTGACGACGTTTTGTTAAGTCGTTTGGTGTGGAAATCTCGTGGGAAATAACATTTTCGATTTTTCATCCTCCAAAAATTCTGACGACCTTTTAAAAAGTCATTTAGTCGAAATCTCAAGGATGTAGACTATTTTATTTTTTAGGGGGCTTAGCCCCCGGGCTTAGCCCCCTAACATCCTAGCGCCGCCATGTTTCTTAGACTGCGTTATGATACGATTTGATGCGCTTTAATTTTACTGCTTTGTGTATTATTACTTTGTATTGTGTTGGCGTGTACCTTGAGCTAATAAAACCGATTTGAATGACCTAGGTATGGGAGCTGTATTGGAAGTATGCAGACGTTGGCAACAGAGATCAAATGACCCCAGACGAACTCATCTACTCAATTAAGAAGCTGCGCTACAGCCAGGAGATGATCAAAATCCACTCTACTCTGATAACTGGCTTTCACGACATACTGGACCTCAATCGTGACGGTTACCTGCAGGACAACGAGTACGAGAGAATTCTCTTCCAGATGGGAGTTCCGGATCCGTCGTTTGTTAAAGAGGCGTTCAAGGCAATCGACGTCAACGGTGACGGGAAGTTGAGCCTCGAGGAATTCCTCAATGCCTACTTCGACTTCATGTTCTCGGACGATGAAAAGAGTCCGAACACTTTCTTCTTCGGACCTCTCGGCGACTAATTAAATATATTATGTGACACGTTGTCCCAAAACTAGGCGCTTCTCGTCAACGTTAATTTACGGGAAACAAACAGAAAACTTAAATTTTCACTCTTATACGTAAATTTCGTTTTCATCAAATTCAAGCGTGAAATATCTTAAATACATTGTTGGTACGAAGAAGAACCCTGTTATTAATTATTTAATCACAAAACCAAGATATTTCATGGGCACGCGTAGATTATTTGAATAGCGCAAATAAAGATGATGTGGAGCGTTTTGCAAATGGTAGCCTGGGCCCATCATTTATTATTACCTCGTTGGAAGCCATAAAAGTTATATATGAATGGAAAAGTCATGATCTGATCAACATAGTGAAACTATCTTCAGGATTGGTATAAAATAAACCAACCTAAATGGATGAATAATTGAAAACCATAATACAGCTTTCGCGTTGTCAAGCACATCCATTAACGGCTTGTGAACGCGTTTTTGTCCAAGTGTTCCTGTCACTGCTATAGACCGTTTTTAACGCACAGCTCCAGTAAATGAACATCATAAATAAATAATACGTCATTTAAAAGGTCCCACAGGGAGAATCTTGAGGGAGAACAATTTTTTTAAATTTCTCCGCCACATGACTGATTTTGACTAGGTGGGTCACAAATTGTTTTTCGCCTTTCGACCAGATTAGGGTCTCTGATCTTTCCTTGTGCGTATACCCAGTCATTGCTGTTAAATGCGACCACCTGTCTTACAGAACGACCTTAATAATTATATGAGAAGGAGCAATGAAGAACAATCTCAAACCCAGATGAGATTTACTCAAGTTGCTGATTGTTAACATCATTTTTGTTTAAGCTTACATCACAAACCTCCTTCAAACATTTTCGCGAAAGTTGTGAAAGTCTTGGTCAATCTGAGGTGCTCATTTTACACACTTCTTAGATCCATTGGGTGAGGATTTTTCCATCTATTAAGCCCTAATTCTTATATTACATGTTCAGGTTATGTGTGTGAGGCTTTTACTTTTTTGGACGTTGTATTTATGAATGTTTACTTTCCCGCTGTGTCGTTGCACATTATAATTTCCTTAATATTTAATTGTTATTACAGCAAATTCAGGTAGGCTATAATATTATAATGAATAGACCGTAAAATTCTATTCCAATGATTATTTGGGATGGTATTTCTTGGCGGTGGGTATACGCAAACACATGATTGGACAGATTCATCGATCATTTTTGTTTAAGCTTACATCACAAACCTGATCAAAATTCATCAACTGTTGATTGGACAACCTAAATGAAACATTGCACACGAGATCAATAATTCAGATAATTTTGCATCTCATTTCTCCTCTTCCTTCTGTCATGTATTCGTCCATTGCTTGATGTATAGTGGACAGAATGACTGAATGGTTACGACATTTCTACGGCGCCCATTGAATATAATGAATAGGTCTACCAGCATTCCGAAGATCTGATAAAACCGCCCTGGGATAAAGCCTTAACGGGGTGAAAGCGTCTAAAGCTAGCATACTCAGCCAAATGTACATGACATCGCATGCGTATCCGAGTTGTGGTCATTCCGAGTAAGCATGCAGATTAATCGTTTAAATGGCGCATAATAGTTAGACCGCCGGATTATAAATTTTATTGTTTCGCATCAAAAGTATGTTTCATATTGCCGCAGTAGGCCTATGTCTGAATTCTGGAAGAAAAAGATGAGAAGGTATTTTTCCACATCAATTTTGACTTCAACAGGGATGGATTCACATTCCAGGCCGTAGATTCCTTCGCTGTGCTACGCATGGTGACCTGATTGTCCCTATGACTCGATCTTCCACAGTGCTGCACAGAAGCTTTGCTATGGTCGGTCTGTCTTTGTGGAATAAGTTACCTATTAGTCTCCGTAATGAACTTCTTTGTCTTCCTTTGTCCCTTTTCCGCAAGCGTTTGAAAACCATTCTCTTTGATTGTGGTTTGGTGTCAGGTCGGGAGCGCCTCTGAGGAGTTCTATTGAAGTGGCGCTATATAAATGTACGATTACAATTACAGAAAAGGACGATTTTGAAGGGATGGCTATTCACTTTTCTACATTCGGGAACCGAGAAAAGCAGAAAGTGGAGCATTTAAACACTCACATGGCGAAGGTGAGCACTTTAGGATAAGAATTATTGTTTCTGATACCCTCGACTTCCAGGAAGCTTGTAGTAAGCCTACTACAGAGCTACACCAACTGCAACTGCTACTTTTATTCCATCACTCATCCATGGGCTTCATGGAAGTAGCCACCTTCTGCTCTTCCCGGAATAAAAGAGAGAAAAAATTGAAAAATAGTTGTAATTGTAGTAGCAGTAGCGATTGTAGTAGAAGTAATAATTGTTGTGTAAATTAATAGAAGTCGTTGTTGCAGCAATGATAATACGGTACAATATATAATGATAATAATGGCAATAATGATAATAATGGTAATAATAATAATAGCCTCACCGCCATGACTGGAGACGCTCGCGAGACGTCTTTCTTATTTCAGAGTCTTTCTCTTACTATCCAGAGATTTAATGCGGTGGCATTCCGCGGCTCTTTTCCTGCACTCGATTTCAACGACGACTAGGTGCCGTTCCAGGTGTTTTTATTTTAGTAATGGAGTGTAAGTCCCTGAGGGATCATATGTACCTCGGGGCAAAAACAAATATTAATAAAATGATGATAATAATAATAATAATAATAATAATAATAATAATAATAATAATAATAATAATAATAATAATAATAATAAGGACACAGAATATGAATAAGGCCATTCCAGACTGTGATTTTAAACTAGGCGGTAGTGAAGTTCCTGAAAGATCCTGTACACCTCAAGGCAAAAAAAAAGAAATATAAATAGATAAAATGATAATAATAATAATACTAATACTAATAATAATAATGATTATAATAAAAATAATGCGATGTGTGAAAAGCACACATGCAAATGTGGTGCCATAGTCGAACCAAGTGGACTGAATGGATTCTCTTATAACAAAGGAGGTGGAAGACAACAACGTCACGGAATGATTAATGACGTGCTTTGGCGTGCATCGACATGCACACTGCACAGGAGTCAAGATACCAGCTATGAAGGAGCCTAATGGTATCTCCCGATCTGATGGCAAAAGGTAAGATGGAGTTACCATTATTCCCCGGGCACAGAGGTCTTTGCTTGGCGTGCATGGGATGTCACGATACGGTACCGGATACTTTTGCAACATCGTACAGGTATTTAACTTCAGAAAATACAGGTGCCACGGTGGAAAAAGCAGCCCGTAATAAGTAGAGCAAATATGCAGATATAGCATCATTTCTTCCCTGTAAGCTGCAGTCGTAACAGCAGGAAGCTGGGATACCGATTCTCTTAGGTTTGTGAAAGAACTAGGTCGAAAGATTTCAGCAGCCAAAGGTGACCAGCGTGAGACAAGCCATCTGCTCCAGCGCCTCTCAGTCGCCCTACAAATAGGAAACTCTTTGTCCGTTTTAGGAACAACAGACTCGACCAGCCATGGCACTTGGAGGTCTTGGACTGAATGACTACGGTACCTCTTCTTGTGAACAGATTTTCGTTTAGCCTACAAATGACTTTTTCAGTTTCTTCTGAAAAATAAATGTGTGTTTATAATAATAATAATAAAAATAATACTCATTTACTCCTAAAATAATTTTTATAAATCCTGAGGGATCATTGATACCTCGGGTAAAATAATAATAATAATAATAATAATAATAATAATAATAATAATTGTGGGTTCGAAACCCATGGCCGGCTACCAATGCCTCTCCATAGGCAGATATTATAACCCAGTGCCTCTCCATAGGCAGATATAATCCAATAATAATTATGATAATAAAATAAAATAATAATAATAATAATAATAATTTGAATCGAATGGGTCGATGAACGTCTCATTTTCCCGAATGAGTCAAAAACCTTGTAAGGGGCAGAGGGTTTGCGGGGTGTGTTGGTCGTCATTTAAGACGCATGCCTCAGACGGAACCATTCATCGGCACGGTCCGCGATCCGCCCCGTGTCCAGGCTCTGACCAGCCACCCGCAGACTGCCTCACAAAACCTACGACGACTACACAGTCATCTTCCACCGCGGGCGGTCAGATCGCTCTCTCACGGTCACTAATAACGGACGAAGCAATTCCACAAATCGCTTTGCGCCTTTCTCATCCTGTTTCAAATGGTCATCTCATTAAAAGAATCCCGAAAGCCGCAAGACCATCTTGTGCTGCTCTACTGGGGGACCTAATTCAAGCAATGATACGGGAGCCAAACTGTGTTGATAACTTGTGTGACCTTCTCGTCTTCGGTAAAACTGTTCTAACTAAACCAAGGAGAGGTGGAAGAAAACACAACATCACTAAGACGATTCTATCCCGTATTGCCGATTGGCGACTGAAAGGACCAGACCATTCCACGAACGTCGGGTCAGACCCAACGTCAGTTTGCAAACCCAAAGCAACGAAATATGATCCTGCCAAATTTTTGGCGTCAACGGTATCTAACAAGCTCGAAGAAGATAACTTCAAAGCACCCATCTGTCTCATAGTCAGCGAGGATAAGCCGGTACTAGACACACCAGAAACGCTGGCCGCGCTTAGGCGTAAGCACCCGTCAGCCCCGGCGGACAGAAGGTCTCCGTGCGATCCAGAGAGCTCAGACCGTTTCATCGCGTTGCAGGTTTCCAAAGAAGAAGTAGCTAAGGCGATCTCCTCTTTTCCAGCGGGTTCAGCCGGCGGTCCAGATGGTATAACTCCACAGCACCTGAAGGATCTCGTTTCATTTGGAGTGGATAACAACATCGAGCAAAATCTGTCCGACCTTGTAAACCTGCTTTTAAAGGGGGGTCTTCCTGAAGAGGTGAACGAGGTCATCTATGGAGCAAACCTTTTAGAACGGAGGCATAAGACCGATCGCGGTTGGCTACACATGGCGCCGCATGGCAGCGAAGTGTGCTAATTCGTATGCCGTGACAAGACTGTCTCAACTGCTCGCCCCCATTCAGCTGGGGTAGGTATTTCTGGAGGCGCTGAGGCAGCCGTTCACGCGACACGCCGATGCCCGAAGACAACGTCCTCGTGAAGCTGGATTTCACAAACGCGTGTAACACTCTGCGCAGAGATTCTCCTCTAGAGGCTGTGGCTAGAGACATACCAGAGCTCTACCGTTTTGCTCACGCTGCCTACTCGAACCGGCCGCTCCTGCGTTATGGATCGAACACAACACGACCTGAAGAGGAGACAGAGCAAGGCGATCCTTTGGGTCCTCTGGAGTTCTGCCTTGTCGTACAACCGCTTTTGGTCAAACTGAGATCAAATCTGCGTCTTGGCTACCTGGATGACCTGACATTGGGTGGTAGCAGGGAGACAGTGGACGCCGATGTCCTTCTGATTGCACAAGAAGCGAAGGACCTGGGTTTGACCCTGAACCGCAGCAAATGCGAAATAGCCTGCCACAACAATCAGATACCGGTACAATTCGATGACCCGGCGTTTGAAGGTTTTACGAACATCGCCTTTGAGGAGTTGACCTTGTTGAGTGCACCTCTGTTGCCAGGTCCAGCTGTGGAGATGATCGTAGGATCGAAGGCGAACGATCTAGAAAGAGCAATCGCAAGACTTTCCATGCTCTATACTCACGACGCTCTGGTTCTGCTCAAAAACAGCTTAAGCGTTCCAAAGTTGCTGTACAGCATGCGCACAGCAGTCTGTGCTGATTGCCCAAGCTTGGCTCGGTTCGACCACTTACTGAGAGAAGGTCTATCTACCATCTTGAACGTGGACCCTGACGACGACCGCTGACTCCAGGCTTCTTTGCCTGTCAGAGATGGTGGCCTTGGAGTTCGCGGTGCATCAACGCTGGCACTTTCTGCCTTTCTGGTTTCTGCCGCTAGCACGAGCGAACTGCAGGCCTTCATCCTACATACAGAGTCAGCTGATGCTCCATATGTTCTTGCAGACTCAGCTCTCAATGCATGGATTACCCTGACAGGCGCAGACCCACCTACTGGAGCAGCATCTCACAGCCAAAAGGAGTGGGATTCTAGATTCACTGAAAAGGCATGGACGGGTCTGCTCGAGTCCACCAGTGTCCCATGCGACCGCGCTCGCCTGCTAGCTTTGAGAGCCCCTCATTCTGGAGACTGGATGCTCGCTCCCCCTGTGACTGCGCTGGGCCTGCGCCTCTCAGACGAGGAGATACGGTTTGCAGTTGGCGTGAGATTAGGAACGTCGCTTTGTGAACCTCATGTGTGCCACCACTGCCGAGGGAATGTCGACGCGAGAGGATTGCATGGACTGGTATGCAAAGGAGGAAGCGGTAAGCACCAAAGACATAACATGATAAATGACGTCGTATGGAGAGCTCTTGGACTGGCGAAATTCCCGTCCGACAAAGAACCCCTCGGTCTGCTAAGAGAAGACGGAAAGCGACCAGACGGCGTGACAATCATCCCTGGGTCACGAGGTCGATGCCTGGCATGGGATGTGACAGTGCCCGACACTTTCGCCCTCTCTTACCTTCCACACACATCAATCGGAGCTGGCGAAGCCGCCGAACGCGCAGCTGCGTCTAAAAATATCAAGTATTCCACCATAGCCACTACCCACGCTTTTGTGGCGGTCGCCTTGGAGACCGGCGGCGCTTGGTGCAAAGAAGGACTGGATTTCATTTCTGATTCGGGGAGGAGAATTGCTGCCGCTACACATGACCCTATGGAAACGTCATACTTATTCCAGCGGATTTCTGTGGAACATTGCCACCGCTGCCCGTTCGACACGAGGAGATTTACAATCCGGCAAAACGAGCCGTGGAACGACACATTAATATGTCGATAATAGCCTAGACATTAGGGTGTGTCAGCTTAACAATCCCTCACGCTTTTCCAGTCTCTTCTTTAGTTCAGCAGCGCAGCCTAGGCCTAACCTATTAACTGTACTGCGGTAGCTATGGCTAGTTTATAAGTGTCTAAAGTTCTTAAACTTGTTTACTTAAAACAACGATCAGTTTCTTGTATTTTGTTCTTCGATTTCCAACATTCGCAATCAACACAAAATGCACCAATGACGACAAACAATTCAATTGCACGACAGAAACGCCATCATATTATATTACTCTTCACACTTACTTCTTCTACACACGACTAGCACTCCTACCAAAGCCTATCTCACTCTGAGCGTACACTCTTCCTTCAGTCGCACTGTCCTTCTCTCTGCCTCTCTCTGTCCTTCTCGCTGTCTGTCTGTCTGTCTGTCTCTCTCTCTCTCCGGCGACGACGCGCAGCGCACTTTCCCGCCACTCAGCCAGCTGGGCTATCTGTACGCTCAACAATTAGCTGACCACTATACGTTATACAAAATTAGCTTACAGGGTGGTTCGAATGTAATGGACAAAAAACTTTTTCTTGAACAAATGTTCATAGTAATAATAATAATAATAATAATAATAATAATAATAATAATAATAATAATAATAATAATAATAATAATAATAACACTTTCTACGGTGTCGTACCGGTAACACAGCACATGCCGTTACAAGGGCGCATCAGCGGACACAAGAACTAATAAAGGAAATTTATGTTTTCATTCGAAGACAGTCCAGGAAACCTAGCGCAAATATATGGTCAACCTGGGCAAAATTGCTTCAGAAGGTTTTTCAACGGTGTCCTGCTCAGAATCGTTTGCTGAATAACATATCCAAAATCGGACAAAATCGGTCCATGGGGTCACCCCCAAAAATGGGGGAGAATATAATGATTTTTCGTGTGTTTTATATGTATAGTCGGATTGCTGATGACTTCAACGTGCTAGATAGTGATGTCTTCTAACAACAATTTTCAATAATGTCTTGGTTTCAGAACATTAATAAGTATACCTATATGCCGACAGTGAACGTTGGGGGCAATTGGGGCGCATGCCTCCCCAAATAGTGTTCTAAGCAAAATGCAAAACGAAGATATATATTATGTGCATAAATGATGTAATGCAAATAAAAGATCTTTGAGTTTCTACACCAAGTGTTGTTCATTACAGTCATGGCATAGGGACAGGGACAGAGGGGAATGTCTCCCCCACTCACTCAATTTTTTCTTCGAACCTTTAAATTTCCTGTTATTCAGGCAAAAGGGCGCCAGGAAAAATTAAACAAACCATTGGAAGTTCAATGTTAATAAATTTCTTGATATCAGGACATTAATAAGCATACTTATGTACCCTAAGTAGACTCTGGGGGTAATTGTAATAGCAAACCGAAATTTGATTCTATCTAGTGGCTGCATGTAACTCTGCCAATATGATATAGTAGTCTCATTATGAAAAGATCGGATGTCGCCGCTGACTCCTTCAGTCTGTATGGCAACCCTAGACAGAATCAGCATCTTGTCATCTCAAGATAAGATTCTTTGGTCAGTTCGTCACTCTCATGGACGTAACAACGCCCGACACCCATATCTGTAATGAACAGCACTTGGTGTAGAAACTCAAAGATCTTTTATTATGCATTACGTCATTAATGCACATATATATCTTCGTTTTGCATTTTGCTTAGAACACCATTGGGAGTGGGGCGGTATATAGGCATACTTATTAATGTTCTGAAACCAAGAAATTATTGAAAATTGTTGTTAGAAGACATCACCTTCTAGCACGTTGAAGTCATCAGCAATCCGACTATACATATAAAACACACGAAAAATCATTATATTCTCCCCCATTTTTGGGGTGACCCCATGGACCGATTTTGTCCGATTTTGGATATGTTATTCAGCAAGCGATTCTGAGCAGGAAACCGTTGAAAACCCTTCTGAAGCAATTTTGCCCAGGTCAAACTGTAAATGGCCCGGACTATGGGGAATGATGAAATTTAACTTTGGATGAAGTCTACCACATTGATGAAGCTGTCGATCAGCAACAAATGGTACAGAAAGATTCGCTTGATTTATTTTGATTGAACTTCAGTCTGTGGCAGAAGGGCATTACAGCCACCAAAGTGTGTGGACAGATGTTATCCAAATGACTACAAAATCCACGCATATATATATATAAGCTATCAATGATTATATAACAAAATTTAATGGTACAGAAATATTCGCTTGATTTATTTTGATTGAACTTCAGTCTGTGGCAGAAGGGCTTTAGGCCTACAGCCACCAAAGTGTGTGGACAGATGTTATTCAAATGACTACAAAATCCACGCATATATATATATATATATATATATAAGCTATCAATGATATATAAAATATACATATAGTTGTTCTTTTCTTTCTGAGTGGATATATAGACCTATACAGGGTGCGCCAAAAAAAGACCCCCCTAGGTTTTTTGCCAATATCTTGGCCAAAAGTAAGAATTTTGAAATGAAATTTTACAGTCTTAAAGACAATTCATATTTACATATGATGGCCAGATTTCATCAAAATATTTCACACAAAGCAAAAGTTATGCCACTTTTAGGGAGGCCACCCACCGTTTTTTGACGATTCAAAAACGTAACGCAACAAAAAGTAGGTTTTTGCCAATATTTTGGCCAAAAGTAAGAATTTCAAAATGAAATTTTTACAGGCTGATAGACAATTCATATTTACACATGATGACCGAAATTTCATCAAAATATTTCAAGCAGAACAAAAGTTATATCACTTTTAGTGAGACCACCCTCGGTTTTTTGGATGATTCAAAAAACGTCAACCCTAGACAGAATCAGCATTTGGGCATCTCAAGATAAGATCATTTGGTCACTTCGTCACTCTCATGGACGTAACAACGCCCGACACCCAGGTTTCTTCTCAAACATCAACCAACCATCAATCAAAGAGAGAGGGAGAGAGACAGAGAGTGCGAGAGAGGGAGAGAGACAGAGACAGAGACAGAGACAGAGATAGAGGACAGCGAGAGAGAGAAAAGTACTTCGCCGTGACTGCCCCCGACAACGTGTGGACCCGGGTTCCCGGACAATTCGGAGCGGATAATTCGGAGACGGACAATTGGGAGTAAATTTTCGCGAGGACATTTCGAGCCCAGACAATTTGGAGCGTATGATTCGGAGCGGACAATTCGGAACCTGACAATTCGGACTGGACAATTCGGAACGGACAATTCGGAGCTGACAATTCGGAGCAGGGAATTCATAAAAGTCAAAATTAGTGATGGGACTCAGATTTTCATCCCAATCTCCATCATTCAAATACATGTATAATTGCATATAGGTTGAACGGATAGGCTACTGGACATTAAAGTCAATGCTGAATCAACGTAGCACCCACTGTCTATCAGATAGTCTATCAGTCTGCGTAAATGTCTTTTTCTTCGTACATGTATGCTTTTCGCCCGTTTGTCTGCCTGCACCCACCCTGTCAATACCCCACCCAAATCCACGCACCCCATCATGCCCTCAGCACCATACCCATTACCCAGTCAACATATCCCTTCGGTGATAGGCTCTGCCAAGGAAATTCTGGCTCGACCGGCAAGTTTTGGTTCATCTACCCAAGATTACCAAGCCCCCAATAACCCGTGCGGCGTAAGCCCAATGAATAATAAGTAATAATACAAGTATTTTGTTGAATTATAACACAAGTAGGCCTATAGTACTTTTCGCGTTAGTTTAGCGGTGTTATAATAAGTTTCGCTGATTATCTTTGTGTTCCTGTATAGTATCAACTGGCTGCAATGCGCAATTGTTTTAATTTTATTTTGCATGATCACTGGGTGGCTCTATCAGAAGGATTGTTCATCCCTACTGGGTCACTCTTGTTTAAATAAATTATGTATATTTTAATGTTTATTGTCGTAATTTTATTACCAGGTTCCCGGTATTAATTGAATTGTATTTAAATATATAATTTAATTGACGATGTAGTTGTTGTTGTAGTAGTAGTAGTTGTAGTTGTTGTTGCTGCTGCTGCTGTTGCAACAGTTGCGTATTGGTTTTGGTAGCAGCTGTAGTTGTGGTGGTGTCGGGGGAGGTGTTAGCAATTGCCCTAATAAACATAACATTTACCATCGTCATATAAGTTAGATAAAACTAATTATTATCCGCAATATCGTCATAAACTTGATAAATTTCATTAAAACGTTGCACTATACAGGGTGCGCCAAAAAAAGTAATCCCCTACGGTTTTCAGCCCATATCTTGGCCAAATATATGAATTTTTAAATGAAACTTTACAGTCTTAAAAGCAATTCATATTTACATACAATGGCCAAATTTCATCAAAATATTTCAAATACAACAAAAGTTATATCACTTTTAGTGAGGCTACCCATCATTTTTGACGATTCAAAAACGCGACGCAACAAAAAGTAACAAAAAACCAATTTAATTAATCTGGCCAATATCTTGGCCGGAAGCAAGAATTTCGAAATGAAATTTTACAGGCGTAAAGACAATTCATAGCTACACATGGTGGCCCGATTTCAGCAAAATATTTCAAACATAATAAAAGTTATGGCACTTTTAAAGAGGCCACCCACCGTTTTTTGATGAGTCAAAGACGTAACGCAACAAAAAGTAGCAACAAAACGATTTTATTAAGTCTCATCTCAAATAATTGTTATCAAATAGGCTTTGACAATGCCAGATGATCATCATTATTAGTATTTAAAAAGGAACAGGCTACCAGCTTAGCTGCACGTCACTGAGAAGTCACTTAGCAAGATGACAATCAAATTGGTAAATAAGAAATTTGTCAGATTAATCAACAGGTCCATCAAGAACTTTGCAAAAAGACTCAAAAGAAGTTTTGGCACTGGTGGTGGGCGCATTGAACACAAGTTGTGAATCACTATCAAGTTCAGTTCCATACAGTTATTTGAGATATGCCTTGATAAAATCACGTTTTTGTTACTTTTTGTTGGGTTACGTTTTTGAATCGTCAAAAACGGTGGGTGGCCTCACTAAAAGTGGTATAACTTTTGTTGTGTTTGAAATATTTTTGATGAAATCAGGCCATCAGATGTAAATATGAACTGTCTTTAAACCTGTAAAGATTCATTTTGAAATTCTTACTTCTGGCCATGATATTAGGAGAAAACCTAATTTTGTTGCCTTTCGTTTTTGAATCATCAAAGAAAACGGTGGGTGGCCTCACTAGAAGTGATATAACTTTTGTTCTGTTTCACATAATTATGGCGATGAAATTTGGCTATTATACGTAGATATGAATTACATTCAAGCCCGTAAAACTGGATTTCAAAATTCCTGTTTTTGGCCAAGATATTTACAAGAAACCGTAGGGGATTACTTTTTTGGCGCACCCTGTACATATTGGACAGAGTTACTTAATTTATGAGTGTTGGTAGATCCAATAAAACAGAGGTGATGAATGTAAATGCCTTTAGAAAGTCATTCGCACCGATTCGCTTTGTATCAGGAAAGTCAAGACTCCGGGGTAAGTGTGCAACCTGTGACAACTGCATTCATCTGCCAGGTGAGAACTCGCTTTTAGGTTGCATAAGCTGGGCTTGAAGTGTAGCAGAACGGTCATGGACGGCGTCTAGGCACTTATATTCGAATCTGGACGCCGTCCTGCCACCTATTTGGCATAGGCGTAACTTTCTATTGTGACGGTGGTGTCCGGTCACCACCACTTTTAAAAGTGGTGGTGAAATTCACCACCACTTTTTGGTCCTGCAAAAATATTTTTTCCAGAATGAAAGCATTTGGCTCTCTTCAGCTTAGGCTATTCGTTCTCAAAATCAAGAAGCAGAAAAAGAAATAGATAGAGAAATAGAGAGTATGGAGATTAGAAAGAAATATCGCATAACAGTAGATAATTGACAGGCCTGTATAAAATAATAGGCCTACTGTGCCCTATTTGACTGAATTTTCCAGTTTATCATTGGCCTTAACTTCGATTCCTTTGGATATTGGCGATTGGAAATTGTCACATCTTTATCACCACTGGTATTAACCTGTTAGTATTGTTGCTTCTTGCAGTATGAACCTGTAGGCCTACGCAGCAGTACTTAGGCTACTTAGTTACTTAGTCCTACACGTGCAGGTTTGCACATCGGACAACGCACTTCCTCCACTACTCCCTGTCCATCGCCAGTTCTTCAGACTCATCCCATGACATCTCCAGACATCTTAGATCACTTTTGATGGTGTCCCGACAGTTCTTTCGTGGTCTTTCTTTTTTCCTTTTCTTCCAGCATTCCAGGACATGCCCAGTTTGACTCTTCGATCCTCGTCCATGTGAACAGCATGCCCAATAAACTTCAGTATTCTCTTTCTAATGATGTTTTTCGTATCTTTTTGTCCCGTCGTCTCTCTTGTGATTTTGTCTGTTATGCTTGTTCAGCCATGATACATGTAGAATCCTTCTCCACCACCTTTGGTGTGCTGCATCCAGTCTTTTTCTGTTTGTTATCGTCACGGGCCACGTCTCAGATCCGTACAGCACTGTGCTCACAACAAGTGCCTGTTGCATAGGGTTTTTTTTACCCGGGTAGGTTGCAACTTGCAAGCCAGTAATATTTTCGTGAATAAGAAGTAGAATAGGAATAATAATTATTGCATTTTCGTTCAGTAGAAGTCAACAGAAGTGAATAAGAACTAGAAGTAAAATTAATCTAAGAACTAAAACATCACTGTTGCAAGCCCACCGCGGAACCCTTTCCTTTATTCTGGCAATAGACAGGCTCAGGCTATCCTGATTATCCCGAGGCGGAAAATTGTCGTTGCTAACCCACAGTAACCGACCTCAGTAGGCCTATACCTTATATCAGTGGTTCCCAAACTTTTTGACTTTAGGGTCTCTTTTTCTAAGCTGGAGGACACGAGGGTCACTTTCTATTCGATGAATGACATTTAATTTAGGGGCCACAAGGCTAAAATTTAGTTAACTAAAAGCATATAAAACTGTTATAAATGATTCTTAATAGTATGTTTGACGTTATTTATAGACGTCAAAATAAAATAATTTGTAATAATTAGAAAATAATTATGTGTTCCATCCTGTCCAAATTGTCAATTTTTCTATATATAGTTGATAATTTTTTGAGAGATAATGGCCATTTTCATAGGCCTGACGGGCCACTTTTGGCCCACGGGCCACGGGCTAGAAACCGCTGCCATACATAGTCCATAGGTCCTATATACGACTTCTTAACGGAAGTATTATGGTCTCCACCTCGAGAGGAGGTAGTTTGCCAGCCCCACAGTTCCAAACAGATTTACGACCCTGATCTTTCCTGAAGCTTTTTTAATAATTGGACAACGTAAAGTCCATTTTGCTGTAGTCTGGACTTGAAATTATGAAATCGAGTTTCCTCAAAAGTTCATAATTATTACCAAAATTCATAACAGAAAGTTTAAACACAGGCCTAACTATAACGGCTGTTCAAGTGAGACTTTGCGAGTGGGATAGTTCATCATAGCGGAAGGGGAGGGTAGAGCGAAGGGAAGAAAAATTCAGTGAGCAGACAAATGGTCACCACCACTTTCTAGGGGAAAGTTACTCCAAATAGTATTTGGCTAGCACTGCTTGGGCGGTCGCCAATGACAGCATGATCGACCGTCCAGACAGTTCTATGGACGGCATGCGCAGTCCATTCAACATTAATTCCATTATGTCGTTTAGTATGAATGATTGCCTTCAGTACGTCTAGATATAATGCACCTTCTGTATAAAGTTGATTTGAACCGAATTTTTGCATCTCTATGTCTCTGCTTGTCAGTGCCGGCGCCAGGATTTCAGTTTTGGAGGGGCTGAAGCCCGCGGCCAAATTTTCCATTTTCGTCGCCAAAATTTCTGACGACCTTTTTTTTTTATTTTTAGTCGTCGACCAAAATCGTGAAATCGTGGATATTTCAATGTAAAATAATTCAGATGGTCATTTTTTAGGGGGGGCCAAGCCTCTTGTAGGGGGGGCTTAGCCCCCAGGCCCCCCCCTAGCGCCGCCACTGCTGCTTGTCTCTAACTTCACCATCTATCTCCCGAAACTCTCCCTCAATCCTTGCCTGTCTGTCTGCCAGTCTGCCTATATCTTTATCCGGTTTCTATCGCTTTTAGACTATTTCTTAAACACCGACACTATCTTTCTGTCTGTCTGTGTCACTCTGGTTGTGTCTCTGTCTGCCCCTTTCTTCTTCTTCGCTCGCTCTACAGTCTACAGTGTGTCTCAATAAAAAAAGTCCCACCTATTAAAATGCAATCTATCTGCAGCCAATAATTAAGATTTTTTGTTCAATATATCAGAACAGAAATCATAGAGGAAAGATTTTCAAACAATCGCTGAAACATGCACAAAGAAAGTTTCATACATTCAAAAGTTGAAGTTTTCCATTTTTCCAAAATCTTCGCAAACGAACAATAGGCTACGATACTTTCATTTCCTTAGGTGTTCTTACAGATTGTAGCACACATAATATTATGATGAATCGACTCCACTGCATGCTGTAAAGAAGATGTTAGGAAGCAAGAAGTTAACAAATAGAGATTTTCTATAATAATAGCATCCCAATTTTCTGATTCGTTACTGGGCATCATGGGCAAAGTTTCTGCAGAAGATAAAATTGGAACGTTGCGTGAACAGGGACGGGGACATCGCGTGATCATGGCGAAGTAGCCTACTCAGTTATATGTGGAGGCTGAGCACAGTGAGGGCTATCTGCAAACGTGTTGATGTAATGGTCCGTAGCGGCGTTAGGGGGCGCTAATGGGGTTAAACCCCCTATAAAAGGCCATCCATTTTTTCCAATGTAAAAATGAGATATTTGGACGATTAATCCCCTATAGCCCCCCTCCCCCCAAAGAACCGTACAGGTAGGCACGAGATTTGCCAGACAGGTTGGCGGAAGTGAAAAAGGACCGATTTCCAAGATGCCTAAAAAAAGGACGTCAGAATTTTTACTGAAAACGGAAAATTTTAACCCGCAAATTCATCCCCCAAAAACGGAAATCCTGGCTCCGCCACTGGTAATGGGGTCAGGTATCGGAAGAGAGGGGCAGGAATTGAACGTATGGTATGACCGCAAAAGCGTGATGTTCATCAAAATGACCTGGTGTTAAAATCGAAAGGGTCAGTTTTGCAAAGCACATCATGGTCTCGACTTCTGCTGGCATGGATGTCTACGGCAAGAAAAGACTACACCCATGATCCTCATCCCAGACAGCAAGCTTCAAGCATAGGCGCCCGCACGTAGGGGCAAGAGGGGGCACTTGCTTCCCCCGAAAACCGATTTTTCCATTTATTAACTGCTACTTTTTGGCTCTTACAAATGTCTTCACACCAAATTGCTAATGTTTTCAACAGGGCCGGATTAAGGCATGTTCGACATGTGCGGCCGAACAGGGGCCCCCACACTTTAAGGGGCCCCCACACATGAAATTTAGGAATTTTTCATCATTGCTAATTATAATAGTAAATCGAGTTCAAAATATATTAAAAAATTGTCAAATTAGTCAAAAACCTATGACTTTGACATTATGCAACTTTTGCACATGTGGGGGCCCTTATTGCAGTTTTCATTGCCAGGCAGATTGATCTTAAAATCATTCAGAAATGCTAGTAAGAGTTAGCCTATACGTTTTTTGCTTATTTAAAAATTGTGGGGCCCTAATTGCAGTTTTCATTGCCAGGGGATTGATCTTAAAATCAGTCAGAAATGCTAGTAAGAGTTATACGCTTTTTTGCTTATAAATTTAAACACTTAGTACCGTACATCACCTGATCGGAACTCAAGTGCGATGCTACGCATTATGAGATGGCGTAATAATAACATTGAGTGTCATGCAGTACACACTTTACTTTTACGAATTCAATCAATCTCATAAATTTATATAGAGCCCCTTGAGATTTGTACTCGGTGGCGCTCCCAACGCAGGCGATGTAAAAAAGAAACACCTTAAGAAGACGAAAGAAAGAGCCAGCAAAGTCACGGGAGGTGAGAGAGCCACTGGGAGGCTATTCCAGATAACTGCACCCACTACCGAGAATGCTCGTCGTTGCATGGTCACACTACTCGAAAAAAGAACAAGGAATTCTCCACGAGCAGCTGAGCGCAGTGAACGGCTGTCTAGAGAGACATACACCGGGGTGAAAGCTCACATAGATCTAAGCAGTATGGAGCTTGAGCCAGGGTCTACTACTGGCATAACCGCGAAAATATATTTTAGTTTGTAAACAGTGTGGGGCCATGCACAGCAGGGCAAATCAGGCCAAATGCCCTGGTAAGAACCATTTGCCCTGGCCGTTATTCTGCCGCAGGTCTACCAGAAATTTTCATAACCAGGAATTTATTTGGGGCATAAAATCGCTTCTGCACTGTTTGCTTGTACGAGTGCTGTGCGCTGGTCAGGAGAATGACTGACCATGAATCACTTTAATATTCTTAAACCGTAAAAGATATAATTATCGGTTGTTTAACACTATTAAAAGACCTGTTAGGCTGTAGATAATTAGGCTAGTGTTAAAAATAATATAAGTAATGAGTTAATAATAGACGAATGTTGATTCGTTGAATATAACACGTTTTGCGAGTCATTTTGTTGTGCTTCTGTAAGGTTTGGGCCCCCACAGTTTTACCGAACAGGGCCCCCACATTTGTTAATCCGGCCCTGGTTTTCAATGATACACAGTGTGAAACTGAAAAATGTACATTAAGAAACCTCTGTGAAAAAATTCATGTTATTAATTATTCGCTTCGCATTTTAAAGCTCTTGTCAAAAAATTAAACCGTGGCCATTTTGTTTTGCCGGGCCTGTCTGAAATGTGATCATTCCATTTGCGCAGACCAATTATATCACTGTTTATTGTTACGGTTTAGATCTGCTATTCAACTGTCGGAAGCTGAAACTTGGTTGTATTTCAAAGCAGGATGTCTGAATTCTGGAAGAGAAAGATGAGAAGGTTTTTTTTTACATTTGACTTCGACAAAGATGGATTCCTATCAAAGGACGACCATATTCAAATGGCGATTCAGTTCTCAAAATTTGGGAGCCCAGAAAAGCATAAAGCGGAGCATCTAAAAGCTCAATTTCTAAACGTGAGATCTTTATGATAATTATTGCCGCATCTCTTCTATTAGGTAGCGCGCAAAATTCTACTACTTTCACCGCTATTATAGCCACCAATGCAACCACGACCGACATCACACAAACTAGTGTGAGGCGTGGTGTAGTGGAGCGCTCGATGCCTTAAAACCGAAGGCTCCTGGTTCTAATCCAACTTAAGCCGGAGCATGAATTGCAAGTCCTTCACTTGCAATAATTGTTCATGCGCTTCGACGTGAAACTTCGATGCAATGTCCACTTGGTTATTGGGAGCGTCTCTGACTAGTAATCTTGAAGGGGCGCTATAGCAAGTGCTAGAAATAAATAAATAATATAAATATAGAATGATACAGTATTCATTAGGTCTACAAGTATAATTATAATCAAGTAGGCCTTCTATCCCGTAAAGTTAGGCCTATACCAGAATGATTTTAAAACTGCGCTTTATGCCCGTTTGTGCAATGTACATGTATGTGCGCTTTTCTTGCATTATACCATTTTGCATAGGCCTGTTTAATTATGACTTAGTGTCCTACTTTATAGGTCGATAGTTTTGGCGATTACCTTGTTCTAATATAACTGATTGTTGCAATTGATCTAGTTGTGGGGGCAGTATATCACACACGCTGACGTTGGCAACAGGGATTCGCTCAACGCAGACGAGTTCGCCTACACAATTGGGAAGCAGCGCTACAACCCGGAGATTATGAAGTATTACTCTGCAATCATAGGTGATCTTCATGACATGCTGGACCTAAGCCGTGACGGTTACCTGCAGGAGAACGAGTACGAAAGAATGATGTTCCAGCTCGGATCACCAGATCCGTCGTTTGTGAAAATGGCGTTCAATGCAATCGATGTCAACGGTGACGGACAGTTGAGTATCGAGGAGTTCATTAATGCCTTCTTCGACTTCGTGTTCTCGGATGATGAAAAGAGTCCGAATAGGTTCTTTTTCGGACCACTCGACGACTAAGATCAATATGGTCCTTTGGCCCGTCGACCAGATTAGCCTATTAGTCTTCTAGGCCTACATGCAGATCACTGTTCTTTCTTTTTTGTAAAATGCGACCGCCTTAGTTGCAGAACTACTTTAATGATTTCAAGAGAAGGAGCAATGAAAACGATTTCAAAACCAGATGAGATTTCCAGAAACTGCTGATTGCATTATTGTTAACATTATTTTTGGTTGGATCAAAAAGATACTCCAAACATTTTCGCTGAAGTTGTGAAAGCTATGGCTTGACTAAGGTAACCCTTTTGGACTCGATTGACTGCATGCTTTATCCATATAACATGTTCAAATTGTTCATGCTGTAGATCTAATAATTTTGCTGAGGGTTTTTCTTGGAACTTTACTTTTATGAATGACTACTTTCCAGCTGTTTCATTACATCCATGTAACGAAGGTGGACAAAATCTTCTTCTCAGACAATTTTTTCGTATATTATTTGGCTTGATGCTAGAAAACTGAATTTGTTTGTCAGCTTCATCATTTAGGGCAACTCAATTTCTACATCTTGCCTCTGCTCCAGTATCATGCCTATAATATGAGAATGCAGTTGCATATAATTATAGTGCCACATGGCAAAGCATTCTAGCAGCACATTTGGCGCCAGTTGGGGTCAGGGCCGGATTAAGGCATGTTCGACATGTGCGGCCGAACAGGGGCCCCCACACTTTAAGGGGCCCCCACACATGAAATTTAGGAATTTTTCATCATTGCTAATTATAATAGTAAATCGAGTTCAAAATATATTAAAAAATTGTCAAAAAACCTATGACTTTGACATTATGCAACTTTTGCACATGTGGGGGCCCTTATTGCAGTTTTCATTGCCAGGCAGATTGATCTTAAAATCATTCAGAAATGCTAGTAAGAGTTAGCCTATACGTTTTTTGCTTATTTAAAAATTGTGGGGCCCTAATTGCAGTTTTCATTGCCAGGGGATTGATCTTAAAATCAGTCAGAAATGCTAGTAAGAGTTATACGCTTTTTTGCTTATAAATTTAAACACTTAGTACCGTACATCACCTGATCGGAACTCAAGTGCGATGCTACGCATTATGAGATGGCGTAATAATAACATTGAGTGTCATGCAGTACACACTTTACTTTTACGAATTCAATCAATCTCATAAATTTATATAGAGCCCCTTGAGATTTGTACTCGGTGGCGCTCCCAACGCAGGCGATGTAAAAAAGAAACACCTTAAGAAGACGAAAGAAAGAGCCAGCAAAGTCACGGGAGGTGAGAGAGCCACTGGGAGGCTATTCCAGATAACTGCACCCACTACCGAGAATGCTCGTCGTTGCATGGTCACACTACTCGAAAAAAGAACAAGGAATTCTCCACGAGCAGCTGAGCGCAGTGAACGGCTGTCTAGAGAGACATACACCGGGGTGAAAGCTCACATAGATCTAAGCAGTATGGAGCTTGAGCCAGGGTCTACTACTGGCATAACCGCGAAAATATATTTTAGTTTGTAAACAGTGTGGGGCCATGCACAGCAGGGCAAATCAGGCCAAATGCCCTGGTAAGAACCATTTGCCCTGGCCGTTATTCTGCCGCAGGTCTACCAGAAATTTTCATAACCAGGAATTTATTTGGGGCATAAAATCGCTTCTGCACTGTTTGCTTGTACGAGTGCTGTGCGCTGGTCAGGAGAATGACTGACCATGAATCACTTTAATATTCTTAAACCGTAAAAGATATAATTATCGGTTGTTTAACACTATTAAAAGACCTGTTAGGCTGTAGATAATTAGGCTAGTGTTAAAAATAATATAAGTAATGAGTTAATAATAGACGAATGTTGATTCGTTGAATATAACACGTTTTGCGAGTCATTTTGTTGTGCTTCTGTAAGGTTTGGGCCCCCACAGTTTTACCGAACAGGGCCCCCACATTTGTTAATCCGGCCCTGGTTGGGGTGGGGTCATTTTTTCAATTAACTTACTCTAGACATCGATCAACGAAAGTTAATTGAAACTCTGCGTTATGTCAATAAGAAGTTCTTAGTCTAGGACTATATTAGAAAGGTTAGGCCTATCTAATTGTTCGCCTACGTTGGATACGTTTTGAGTACAATTAGCCTACTATCACTATCCATGGTAAGAAAGTATTTAAAGCAACTTCCGATACAATAATTATTATTATAATGCTGTTCCTAGGATTATTGTGAAATTTCATTTCTGGGCGGTGGCTACCGCTACGCAAAACCGTTTGAGGGTCGGGATTCACATTAAAATTCATCTTGAAAGGAAGAATAAGAACCAGAGAACTGACATACATATGGATGAAGAGAGAATCAGCAGACGCATGTCAGATGCATTTGAGGATATAAACATAGGCAAACACATGCAGACAGATATTTGAACGCATGAATATATTCCTGCATTTATACTAGATTATTGATGTGAGATGTCATGAAAGGAAGAAAGCCTAACACGATATAAATTAACCGGGTTTTATAGAACAAAAGGCTGACTAATAATATAGGTAGTACACAGTAATATGAAATAAAGTGAGTGATTATGCTGATAGAATTATACACCGCAGGCAATGTCAGGCATGCCGCCGATTCGTGATGAGGCTACATGTATGTGCACCAAGTGCGTAATAGTAATAATAATAATAATAATAATAATAATAATAATTAATAATAATAGTAGTAGTAGTAGTAGTAGTAGTAGTAGTAGTAGTAGTAGTAGTAGTAGTAGTAGTAGTAGTAGTAGTAGTAGTAGTAGTAGTAGTAGTAGTAGTAGTAGTAGTAGTAGTAGTAGTAGTAGTAGTATTGTATTGTATTGTATTGTATTGTATTTAAACATTTATAAAGCGCCTCTAGTAGGGTAAACCGTTCAGAGGCGCTCCCAGTGCGCAAGGCCCCCTGAGAAGAAGCAGGTTTTGAGAAGAGACAGAGCAGAGGAGAGACTGACAGACAGAAGAGTTGAGCGAACAGAAGGAGACAGAGAATTCCAGAGAGAAGGACCAATTGAGACAAAAGATCGAGACTGAGCCATAGCAGTTCTAGACCGGGGAACCAATAGGTCAAGTCTGTTGGATGAGCGAAGTGGACGGTGGGAGGAAGCTGAGTGAGGACGAAGTAAGGTTTTAGTCAGATATTTTGGGGCAAGACCCCGTTGAGTAGTAGTAGTAGTAGTAGTAGTAGTAGTAGTAGTAGTAGTAGTAGTAGTAGTAGTAGTAGTAGTAGTAGTAGTAGTAGTAGTAGTAGTAGTAGTAGTAGTAGTAGTAGTAGTAGTAGTAGTAGTAGTAGTAGTAGTAGTAGTAGTAGTAGTAGTAGTAGTAGTAGTAGTAGTAGTAGTAGTAGTAGTAGTAGTAGTAGTAGTAGTAGTAGTAGTAGTAGTAGTAGTAGTAGTAGTAGTAGTAGTAGTAGTAGTAGTAGTAGTAGTAGTAGTAGTAGTAGTAGTAGTAGTAGTAGTAGTAGTAGTAGTAGTAGTAGTAGTAGTAGTAGTAGTAGTAGTAGTAATAACAATTACAATAATAATTGTTATTATTGTATTTATAATGATAATGTTAAATAATAATGATAATTAAAATAATATTCACAACAATAATATTTTGATGATGACGGCAATTTCTACAATGCGCCTCAACAGGCAGAAAAACTGATAAAGGATATTCATGCTTTCATTCGAGAACACGGACACAATTATTCGCATATGTAATAGCGATGGTAAATTGATATTTTATTAGAAATTATCTCCACAAATTAATATTCTTTCCTTCTTATTAAAATCGATGACCAATAATTTTGTGAACCGAATGCTAATATTGATGTGCACAAACATATAGGAATGTAGACGCCAGAATACATTGAACTAGGACTGTTTTTGCAAGATCTGATCACGTTGATGTTGGATTATGAAGAGATAAACAACGATATTGCTCAGACAGAGACAGACACAGAGACAGAGAGTGAGTGAGTGAGAGAGAGAGAGATATTGAGATAGATATATTGAGAGAGAGAGAGAGAGAGAGAGAGAGAGAGAGAGAGAGAGAGAGAGAGAGAAAGAGAGAGAGAGAGAGAGAGAGAGAGAGAGAGAGAGAGAGAGAGAGAGAGAGAGAGAGAGAGAGAGAGAGAGAGAAGAGACAGACACAGAGAGACAGAGACAGAAAGACAGAAAGACAAAAGAAACAGAAAAGAGAGACAGGCAGACAGAGACAGAATCAATTTTGGAACAGACAAAAACATGTACTATTGATGTCATGGTTGAAAGGGAGACAGATCTGCGAATGGACCTGAGACGACGGAGGTGAAAGTAAGAGGAGCGCGTAAGGTTGGTTACATGTGTTGAGAATGTCAGCGAGCAGTCAAGAGTGACACCTAGGTCACGAACAGAAGTTGAAAATGTAAATTGAGGAAAGGTCTGAGATAGAAGCAAAAAGTCGATGTTTTTAATTTGCTGCGGAGTGCCAAGCCAGATGAGTTGAGTTTTGTTAGAATTGAGTGAAAGGCGATTTGAAGACATCCACAGGTGCAAATCATGGGAAAGTGAATCAATACGGCGAACTAGTATGAGTTGAGTAGAGGGAGAACCATGAACATAGGCTTGAACATCATCAGCAAAGAGGTGACCAGTAGCAGAGTGACTTGGAAACAGAGAAGTAACATCAGCCGTGTACAGAATGAAGAGTAGGGGTCCAAGGACTGATCCCTGTGGAACTCCTAAAAATACCGGCACCCAGTTAGATCTGGAATTACCAGCTATAACCATTTGGGTACGACCAGACAAGTAAGATTGAAGCCATAGGAGAGGGACACCTTTAATACCATAGGAGGATTCAAGGCGCTGGAGCAAAATTTTGTGATCGACCATGTCAAAGGCTGCTGATTCATCAAAGAGTGCAAGAAGGGAAACCTGAGCCTTATCAATAGCTGCATAGATGTCATCTAACATGGAGAGTAGGGCTGTTTCAGTTGAATGGAAAGCCCGAAAACCAGATTGGCGAGAGGGGAGAAGACCTGATGATTCAAGGTAAGGAAGAATCTGAATGGCAACCAGACGCTCAAGGGTTTTAGAAAGAAAAGACAGGTTGGAAATAGGCCGATAATTTTGACAGTGGCTAGGATCAAGATTAGTTTTCTTAAGTGAAGGAAAAACCAAAGCACGTTTTTGAGAAGCAGGAATAGAGCCCTCAGCAAGTGATCTATTGAAGAGATAGAGAGAGAAAAAGGAGCAAGATCATCAAGCATGCCAATAATAATAAATGGAGGAAGGGGGTCAAGTTCACATGACCTAAGATTAACACCTGAAAAAACCGTTCGTAGCTCAGCACCTGTAATGGGCTTAAAGCCATCAAAAACAGAAGACATAGTTGTGAACTCAGGTGGTGTTGAATCAGCTGTAGCAGCACGAAGAGTATTTGTCTTTGCGTTGAGCATGTCGATGAAATCATCAGCAGTATGTGCATAGGCGGAGACCTGGGCCGAGAATTGGGGGGGACGGAAAGACGAAAGACGCGAGATTTTCAGAAAAATTTCTGACGACGAGCGAAATCTCGTCGGGAAAAAAAATTTTTCGCCGCCAAAAAAGTTGATGACCTTTTTTTTTTTTTTTTTTTAGTCATCCGGCCAAAATCTTGACGAAATTTTTCTATTTTCGCCGCCAAAAAAAGGCTTGACGCTCAAACATTGGGGGGGACAAATGCATGGGCCGTCCCCCCCAACACTTTCATTGGGGGGGACCGTCCCCCCCTGTCCCCCCCTAGGTCTCCGCCACTGAGTATGTGTTAATTAACAAATCAGCCTTGACTAAATTGTCTGTGAAGACTACTTGAAAAACTATATTCCACAATGTTAACCCTCGGGCTACCAGGGGGTTGCCACCCCCCTCGGTTTGTCCCAAATCAGACTTGTTCCGTTTGGAATAAAATTTCGACGTGTTAGGTAGCTGTAGAGGGTTCATTGGCACACATTTTGAGCTAAAAATGTTTATGATATACCATACCATTCAAAAGTTATACCCGATATACCCAAGGAACCAGAGGGGTGGATACCACCCCCTTAGATTATCGGCTATAACTTTTGCGCCCTTTAATATGAAGAGACACAAATTATACCATTCTATAGAGGGAATGTGGGGCTACATTTCTATGCTCATTGAGTCGTCTTTTGACAACCGGAAGTGCTCCAAAATGTAAATAAAGGTGTTTTATTTTCATAAAATGTTCATGTTTTTTCTATAATAACTTATCCATAATTTATTTTTTAATAGAAATAAATTATGCCATTCTGTAGAGGGCATTTAGGGCTATTTTATGATACCAAATGATTTGTCTTTTGATGACCGGAAGTGCTCAAAATAAATTAAAATGTGAAAATGTTGGGGTTTTTTTACAACGAAAGCCTTCGTAAACGTTTTTCAGCGGCTACAACCTTTTGTTTTGATTGAACATAAAACAGACTTATTACTAGTTTTTTATAGTTGAACATTGAACTTTATTATATGTAAACTATTTTTTATATATAATTCATGTTTAAAACACACAGAATCTAAAACATTTTCTATGCGTAAGTATACGTTTTGTGGAATCGACGGGTACCCATGGTAAAAAATTCATAATTTCGGGGTGCATTCATATTCTCTAAACCTAAATACACCATTTTGTGCAGAAATGAATGCTGAATCCAAAGGTGTATTACAAGTTATGATATCTCAAACCAAACCCAAAATCCAGGGGTGGTAGCCCCCCCTGGTAGTCAGTGTTACAAAAAAGCTTGGTAGCCTGAGGGCTAATATTGACTCACTAAATAGTGGTTAATGTAGACAGAATTTGTTAATTTCTTGTGCAAAATTTGAGTCTGTTGAGTGTTGGCCTAATTAGGGGAGAGTGCTCCAAGATGCCCATGCTAACGAAGATTGTGCTTTTCTTCTGTGTGGATTCCAAGAGAAGTTTACATTTACTGAAGTCTTAAATCATATCTTTAAACAATTAAATTATGGGTAATTTTGATGAGATTAAAATGTCACTATTTCATGTTGTGTGGATTTTTTTAACGCAGGGATGCTTTTCAAGTCTTTCGTAAAAATGACAGACTAACATGCTACCATCGCAGTGTGGCAAGTAAACAAATTCGAAAATGGTTAGGAACTCATCCTCTCCCCAAGCCCCTTTGACCCTTCCCTGCTCGGCGATCCCGCGCGCATTTCTTTCACACTCGTTTGGGCACTCACACTCTTCGGGTCAACTCGGCGCCTATGCGCACATCAGTCCTAGCAGACACAGGTCTGAAGTCATTGTTCCTTCTAGCACAGGGGTACTCAAACTGTGGTACGCGTACCCCTAGGGGTACGCCAAGCGTCGGTAAGGGGTACGCGAAAATTCCAGAAATATAAATTTTATTTGAATTTATGGCTCTGTGTCCATCTTTCTTTGATTAGCAATGATTTTTATTTTAACGTTGCAACATTAACAGTATCATCACTTATTTCTTTCACAACATACAATTAGATTATTAGACTCACATATAGGCCTATTACACAGTGCACGCAACATATTTATTGTCTAGGTTTATTACTATAATTTTGAAACAAATAAAGTTTAAATGGTTGAAATTATCAAAGCCAGAAATTCTCAGCCTAGGCCTATATAGAGCTAAAATAGCGAAGAGCTGAATTGGCATAGGCCCTAAGGATTAATTTCTGGTCGAGCTTTAAATTTTGCGATTCCTTTCAGCACGTCATATCTGGGTGTAACTGGTTTTAAAACAATTCTTGCTATGAAAAGCAAACATGGGGTAAATTTGCGTTTGAAATTGACAAATATTAAACCATGTATTTAAAATCTGTCCTAATCTAAACAAGCCCGCAGCACCACAGGTTGTCTCTTGCAGACGTTAGGCCTATGCCTATAGACCAATTTTCCCTGTTAAATTTGTTGATAAGACTACTTGATTCAAACAAAATTTTGCTTCCTATAAACGATACTAATAAACGATGTGACCAATGATTAAATGGACTTTTATTTGTCACTGCAAGGGGACTTCGCAATGGCATTTTGTTTCTGATCTGACTTACTGGGGGTACGCCATCATTCGATTTTTTTACTTGGAGGTACAATGAAAATAAAGTTTGAGAACCCCTGTTCTAGCACATAGGCCTATAGGACGCGCTGCAGGATCAAAATAGGAAGAGTACGATGGTGGAAGGAGGTTACTAATATATATATATATATATATATATATATATGTGTGTGTGTGTGTGTGTGTGTGTGTGTGTGTGTGTGTGTGTGTGTGTGTGTGTGTGTGTGTGTGTGTGTGTGTGTGTGTGTGTGTGTGTGTGTGTGTGTGTGTGTGTGTGCATGAAAATGCAAGTCAGGGCTGTTTAAGAAATTTTTAGAACTGCACAACTCCTTTCCCTTCCCATCATCCATGGTGAATTACTTCCAATCGGAGGACAATGACCCTTTTTGCTAGTTTTAACTGTACAGAAGTGCTTCTACAACTGCACATTTTGTGTACAACTGCACGTTAAAAAAGCCCGGATGCAAGAATGATGGTGGAAGGAGGTTATTAATATATATATATATATATATATATATATATATATATTATGTACATGAAAATGCAAGTTTGTAGAAATTTAATTTGGGTAATCATTACCATTGACGTATTCTTTATAGCCTACTAGAATTCTTTTGCGTAATATCGCCGCAATCTTAGTCGATAAATTTAATTAAAATTGTGTACTATTCACAGTGGACAGAGCCGCTCAATTAATGAGTTTTCGTAGTTCTATTAAACTAGATACAATGCCTTTAGAAAGTCATTCACCCCGAATTGGCTTGTGTAAGACAAGTCCCGACTCTGGAGAAAGTCTGCAACCTGACTGTGACAATTGCATTCATCTGCCAGGTAAGAAATTGTATTTCGGATGCATATAGGCAGGCTGAAAGTGTGGCAGAACGGTCATGGACACCGTCCAGACACTTATTTTCGAGGCTGGACGCCGTCCTACCACTCATATGGCCAGAACTGCCTGCATGGATGGCCGTCCATGACAGCATGCTCGACTATCCAGACAGTAACGGACGGCAGTCGATGAAACAGAATTGCTGTACAAAGTTCAATGTAAATGTAAATGTTATCGGATTTTTATATAGCGGCTGTCTTATGGACTCGACCCTGAGGGTGAGATCCTTCACCAACGCTCGCCCGTTTTGAATGGACGCCACGCCATTTAGGTCCCCGTGTTAGCCCGAGATTTTGAATCTCTGTAATAGCCACCTTCGGGATTCGAATCGCGGCCCGCACGCTCTCTTCCACAGGCGCACGGCCGCCACCTCTCTTACCGATGTAGCTAACGCGGACTACAGTCATAGATTCCCAACGTGAAGCAAATAATAATAATTATAATACACCTTGTGTATAAAGCAGCGGTCCCAACTCGTGGCCCGCGGGCCAAAAGTGGCCCGCCTGGCCTACAAATGTGGCCCGCAGCATCTCAATGAATTAAGAAAAATATATGAAAAATTGAAAATTTGGACATGATAGAATAGGCTATATAATTCTTTTCTATTACAAGTTATTTCATTTGGACGTTTACAAATCGCATCAAACATTCTATTTTGATTAAATTATAACAATTTTATACGCCTTTAGTTAATTAAATTTTATTCTTGTGACCCCTTATTGTCCTTCATCTAAGAAAAAGTGGCCCTGGTGTCCTCCAACTTAGAAAAAGTGGCCTGACAGTCAAAAAAGGTTGGGAACCACTGCTATAAAGTTTCAGGCCTAAAGCGGAGATCAAATTTTAGTTGAATCGAACTCGAAGCTCTGCATTTCTATATCTCTGCTTGTTTCTCACCACACCAATTATCGCCCGAAACTCTCACTCCCTCATTGTTTGGCTGTCTATCTCTTTCTCTGGTTTCTGTCCCTCCAATTTGTTAACGACTGACGCTGTACTTCCGTCTGTGTCTCTCTGGCCGTGGAACTACCTGTCCCTTCTAATTTTTCGCTCACTCTACACGGTGTCTCAATAAAATTATATTGTGTCACCGGTAAAAATGCAATATATCCGCAACCAATTGACATTTTTCTTTTTAGGATGTCAGTTATTATAGAGAAAATATTTCTAAACAATCTCCGAAAACTGCACTAAGGAATTTTCATAAATTCAAAGTTTAGACTATCTAGACATATTGTATTAATAATTGTTTCACATATTTCCGCGGAAGAACGTTCCGATACCTTTATTTATTTTAGAATGTTTACAGATAGAAGAACACAAATGATGATTCGACCTCACTGCAAGCTGTAAAGAAGCTGTTTTATTGCTAGCTGTTAATATTTGGAGATATTGTATGCATTAAGATCTCAATTTGTTGATTCGTTACTGAGCGTCATTGGCGAAGTTTCTGCGGAAGATAAAATGAGATTTTCGACGTTGCGTAAACAGAAACTGGAACATCGCGTGATCTTACATGTAGTGAAATGTTGACGATTAGCTCACTGAAATCTATCTACAAACATGTAGATGTAACGAGGTCACTGGTCAGATGTCGGAAGAGTGGGGGGCCCCAAACGACCAATCCCTGCCCCACTGTGGGGCAGGGATTAGTCGTTTGGGATGACCGCAAAAGCGCGATGTTCACGAAAGTCGCCTGGTGTAAGTCTTCAGTTTTTATAGGCTCATTTAACGTTCGCTTTCTTTTCTTTTCGCTACGCAGTCCTTCACCAATGTTGGCGCAAACCGTTAAAAAATCGACTAGTAAGCTGTTTATTGTTTAAGCCAAGTATGTCTACAAGTAGGCTAATGATCGAAAGGTATGGCTATCCTTAGTCTTCGACAAGAAGTGCACATCGGCGTATCAACGATCCTGATCGATTTGCAGTAAACACTTCAGTAGTTCGATCAGGATTGGATGATTCATCGACTGCTGATTAAATATGTCAGAAATGAAACACTGTATAAGCGATCAATAATTCGGATCATTTTGCATCTCATTTCTCATCTTCAATGTGTCATGTGTTCACTATTCATCCATTGCTTGATGGTTATTGGACAGAAAGACTGAATGATTAAATCATTTCTACAATGCCTCTTCAATAGATCTACCTACACTCAGAAGATTTGAGTACACATCCCTGAGATAAAGCCTTAACGCGGTGAAAGCGTGCTTAGCTAGCGTCCTCAGTCCAATGTAGCCTAAATGAAAGCGGATCTGAGTTATTTATTATTATTGTGGTCATTCCGAATAACTTCAAAATAGGGGCCGTCCATAAAGTACGTCACGCTCCAGGGGGGAGGGGGTGTAAGAAACTGTGACAGTTTGTGACAGAGGGAGGGGTCAGGCCATGTGTGACGTCACACATTTATTTTTTAAATTCTTTTATATTTTTTTGTTCTTAGTACCTGAAATCTGACCCGGCCCGGCCAGGCGTGTCTAAAACCCGGCCTGGCGGGATAAAAGTTGATTTCTCGTCACTATCAAAGCGTTTAGGGACACACGTCACTATCAGAGGGATTGGGGATAGTATCCTACGGTTTAGAGGGTTAGGTAATTGGCTATGTTTTTAATTTTTTTGTTCAAAAGTGTGACGTACTTTAGGGGGGGGTCAAAAATGGTCAAAAATAGCGTGACGTACTTTATGGACGGCCCCATAAGCGAATCAATGGTTCATATGGCGTAGTGTTAGACCACGGTCTATGTTTACTGTTTCGCGTTGAAAGTCTGTTTCATTTTGCCACAGGATGTCAGAATTCTGGAAAAGAAAGATTCGAAAATATTTTTCTACATTTGACTTCGACAGCGATGGATCCCTATCAAGGGACGATCTTATTGGGATGGTGATTCAATTCTCGAAATTTGGGGACCCGGAAAAGCAGAAAGTGGAGGATCTTAAAACTCACATGAAGAAAGTGAGAACTTTAGTTAGAATAATCACTGCTGAGCATAGGCTGCATGCCATCAGCTCCTACTACTTCTTATCATGCAGATGCCACTGCTAAAACGACCACCATTACACCAACCGCTACTACTGCTTTATGCACAATAAACATCATAGGCCTACACTAAAGAGTATCCTAATGATCGAAAATCGATTCTTCAATAATTCATTTAGAATGGTGTTTTTTAGACTGCGCTATTATGCGTAATGATAAACCTTCATTTTCTGCTTTGTGTGTTAATAATGGCTTACTCTGTATTTTGTTGGCGTACACCTCGAGCTAACAAAATCGTTTGGTATTAACCTAGACATGGGAGCTGTATTCGAAGAACGGTGGCATTGGCAACAGAGACAAAATTACCCCAGACGAATTCGTCTACTCAATGGGAAAGCTGCGCAACGACCCGGAGCTGATAGAACACCACTCTGCTGTGATAACTGGTTTTCATGACATCCTGGACCTAAACCGTGACGGTTACGTGCAGGAGGACGAGTACGAAAGAATGCTCTTCCAGATGGGATCACCGGATCAGTCGTTTGTGAAAGAGGCGTTCATGGCAATCGATGTCAATGGTGATGGGAAGTTGAGTCTCGAGGAATTCCTTAATGCCTACTTCGACTTCTTGTTTTCAGATGACGAAAAGAGTCCGAATAGGTTCTTCTTCGGACCTCTCGACGACTAGATATCTTTTGTCCTTTGGCCCGTTGACCAGGTTATTAGTCTTCTGCATAGAGGCCTTTGCTATTTCCTTGTGCGCATCTATTCGTTGTTGTTAAATGCGACCAGCTCACTTACATAAAAACCTTAATAATTATAATTATACGAGAAGAAGTAATGAAAATTATTCTAAATCTCAGATGAGATTTCTCGGTAGTGCTGATTTGCAAGCATAAATTCTATTCACATCCCAACTAAGCTTATTCAAGACCAGGGCCGGATTTAGGTTGGTGGGGGCCCTGAGGCAAACACTAAGCCAAACAGTATGGAATACTTTTTTTATAATTAACTATTAACTAATAACTAATGTACTGTAGTCTGTAGGTAAGTTACATCTTATTTTACAATTTCAACGTGACAATGTCTGCCGTTTTGCCGGAAATCAACATCAGACTCAGTTTATAATATATTTTTATAGCGCTTACATTTTTATATCGCGACGCTGACAATCAGTTACAAGTAATATGACTAATATCTACTATTTTTAGTTTTGTAGGTCTATTTACAATATTTATTACATTCATTTATTTCTATTTATCTATTTTTTTGTGTTTGGTGGAATTGGTGGGGGCCCTGAGGCAGCTGCCTCATTTGCCCCATGGTAAATCCGGCCCTGTTCAAGACATTTTCGCTGAAAATGTGAAAACCTTGGCCTGGCTGAGGTGCCTCTTTTGGACTTGATCTTGGCCTATAGGTTGCAGATTTTTATGTTTATTCATAATATTCATGTTGTCATGTAGGAGTTGGGTTATTTTTCGGACGTTGTCTTTATGATTGTTTACTTTCCAGCTGTTTTATTGCAGATAGTTTCGTTAATATTTAGTTTCTATTAGAGTAACTTCCAATATAAAATGCACTGATTCTCTACGCTAAAATTCTATTCTAATGATTTTTTCGATATTGGATTTCTTGACGGTGACTATGCAAACACGTAAGAGAGTAGGGATTCACATCAAATTTTGGAAAATGAGGAACCTGAGAAGTGAGACGGACAGACATGCAGACTCACACGCAGACAGAGGGACATAGGCTACAGTCTGCGTATGATCAGAGAAACAGACAGACAGATGGACATGTAAGCTTATATTTAAAGATGCTCAAATACAGACACATGCAGTCAGAAATGTTGACGGATGAATATAATTATTCATACATTCGTACGCTTTAATTGGTGAGAGATGTCGAGAGAGGAAAAGCCTTATCATGAAAAAAAACAGGGTTTTAGATAGAACTAATAATATGGGTAGCAGAAAGCTTGCAATATCAAGCAACGGCGCCGCCAGGATTTTTTTCTGTACGCACTTTTTTCTGTACGCACAACTTGCACAAAATAAGAATACGCGAAATGAAGTTATGAACTGTTATGACGATCTTTAATGGGCTTGCAGTGAGTGAGAAGTGTACGTGGTCCACTACTAAAGTAGATTCAATAGAATTTCATCGCTTATAATATTTCACGCTTTAATTTACAATTTATTATTTTTTGCCTTTCCGCGCTGTACGCACTTCCGTAAGTGCGTACGCCTAGCGGCGCCCCTGATATCAAGTAAAGTACAACAGCCACAGAGTAGTTGATTATGAGTAATAACGGATAAAATTAATAAACATAGGCTACAAAGAGATCGTGGATGTGATTAAGTGATTAATCAACTTCGTTTCCATAGGACTGTCATGAGTTATGACTATCGGCCTATAACGCTTTTGTAAGGTGGGATCTAAAAAGTCCTGACACTGTGACACATAAGTTACGTGCGCACCATGATGTAAGAAATGCGATGGTGGCCTCACTTACAATGTACGCCTCGAACTTGGCTAATTTAATTCTCTTCGCCAGATGACAGCAGTGGCGTTCAAAGTGTCGCTTTAACCAAGGCACGTATAGTAAACGCGTATGCTCATACGTTTTTTGAAGCACTTGAAAGTGTTTTTACTAGTTAAATATTCCTACGTCTGATACGCCTTTACCACAATTGAACTAGTATCTTGTCACTAAACCAGTATCCTATCAGTCCTGTACCATATAAGCACGAGACAGTACAGCCACAGACTACAACACACACTGCAGCAGTCAGAATCCCACCTTCCCCTTTCATATTGCAGACGTGATTATAAAAACAGATTCATTAGAAATCTACCAATCCAGAGCAGTACAGAACATTTAAGCAGAGTACCACTACAATCCCATTGCAGCACAATACAGTACAACACAGTTCCAATAAATACTGTGTAATGAGTACAGTATTAGTCTACGATCACAGTATGGCTACAATACTGGAAATGTGAATGTAGATAAGGCCTGCACGTACAGCTCTGTCTGTCCTTGTCTGTCTGCCTGTATGTCAAAGACTGCCTGTTCATGTCAGTCTACATATCTTTCTGTGTATGTCTATGTATGCCTGTGTCTGTCTGTTTCTGTTTGTCTATATCTGTCAGTCTGTATCTCACCTTGACCATGTCTGTCTATGTCACCTGCCTATGTATATCTGTCTGTATGTCACTGTCTGCCTGTATCTGTATGTATGTCACTGTCTGCCTATGTTTGGGTATGCTTATCTGTCTATGTCTGTTTATGTATGTTCGTGTCTGTCTGTGTCTGTTTGTGTATGTCTAAACCTGCCTGTGTCTCTGCCTGCCCATGTCTGTCTGTGTCTGTCTGTGTCTGCGTCTGATTGTCTATGACCCTGTATGCCTATGTAAGTTTTTCTCTTGATGTCTGTCTGTTTCTGTCTGTCTATAGGCTATCTGTCAGTCTGTATCTCACCCTGACCACTCTATGTCGCCTGCCTATGTATGTCTGTCTGTATGTCACTGTCTACCTGTATATGTCTGTGTCTATCTTCTTATGTCTATGAATGCTTGTATGTCTATGTCTGTGTCTGTATGTGTCTGTCTTAATCTGACTGTGTATCTGCCTGCCCATGTCTATCTGCATTTGTCTGTAGAGGTCTGTGTTTGCCTTTGTGTGCCTATGTATGTTTGTCTATTTGTCTTTCTATGTCCATCTTACATATACATATGTGTGTGTATGTCTGTCTTGTCCAGTTTGCGTTTGTTTATGTCTATGTCTATAGCTGTTTGTCTGTGTTTGTCTATCTGTCTGTAAGTAGCAATAGTTAAACACACACTCATACACGCACATGTACAGTTGTATACACACATACGCTCACACATACATAAACATGCATACACATACATGCACACATACCACACATACGTAGACACATACAGACACAGACACATATGCACACATACATACACATGCACACCCATATGCACATGCACGTATACTCACACACCCATACACACACCGACAGTGCACACACCTACACATACACACACATACGGTCACACATACACTACACACATGCATACACGTATACATATACAACTTGAAGGGGCGCTATAACAAGTGCACATACAAACAAACAAACACGCATGCAGACACTCAAATAGACACGCACACTAATACACGCGCGCACACACACAAGAAGATCGAACGCTTCGGCGTGAAAATCCGATGCAGTGTCCGTGATGTAATCGGTAACGCCTCTGAGTAGTGAGCTTAAGTTACGCTTTAGAAATGAAAAAAGTTAAAATAAAATGAATAACATATAAAATATCGCATGGCCCACATTTAATGCGATTTCAAAACATTGTCGGTATAAACCTGAAGCAAACACCACCGATGCGCACTCTTGATGAGACTCTAGCGCCACCATCGACAGAAAAGAATTCTAGCCAAAATCAATACACACGATAGATACGAAATAACAATCGTTACGTAACGCTGGGGCGGGTGGCTGTGTGGGTCAAGGGCAACGTTACGAAGCGTTGCAGGTACCCCGTCAAAAGCGCGCAGGAAAAAAGCGAGCCGACAAAAGCGCGCCAACATAAGCGCGACCCTTCAAAAGCGCGCCGACATTATAAGCGCGCAGTCAAGAAGATATAGACCAACATATAGAGAAAAAACTTGAAAAAACTAACGAACAAACTCATGTGTAGGCTAATTGTCTGGCAAATATGCAAACAACGAAACAAAATTCTAATGTTCAAAAATGAAGTAAAAGTTCTGGAAAAATCATACTAAAAATCATTCACTCGATCTTTTCTGTAGCGATATCCTTCAGTCATGAACTCATGATATGCTCTTTCGCCTTCTGCGACGCAGTCGTCTCCATGGTTTAAAAAGATCGCTATGATCATTATGCAGTCGCTTTGGTTTATATATGTGCCGTAGTTGACGCTGAGCAAAACATGCAACCATTAGGTAGCGACCTCCTTGAATCTTTCGGCTTCCTTTGAAGTTTCATCAATTTAATTTCTTATTTGTGGACAAACAATTTTCATCAAAATAGGTGGTTGAATCATTGCCTTGATGGAAGGCTTTGAATATTGGCCACATGTAGTTGAGAAGTATAGGTGGGTATTGCTTTAATTTATGTTAGGCGAAGGGAAGGTACGGCCGTTGGTCCACGCCGCGCGCTTATGTGGGCTTTTGTCGGCGCGCTTTTGTCCTGCGCGCTTTTGACGGGACACCGCGTTACACTGTGGGTGGGTCGAAAACGGTCATTTTCGGCGTTACGTAATTATGCAGTGATCCCTAATTGTCCTGTCGTGATTCTGGCGGGACTTAATTCCAGAGGATCAATGTTTATCCAGTCTCCCTGCATTTGGGGAATCAAGGTCTCTGGTGGAGGAAAATAGCCGTTCGGCGGACGGCAATCGGTTTGGGTGACATCGCTTGTGAGCACATTCTGAATTACCGGGTTTTTTGGAGTGACATCCATGTTTTGGAAGAGAGCATTGCAACAGTCAAGTATGGCGTGGACTATAATTGACAAATCTCGCAGCCAACAGTTTTAATTGTGCCAAGAATGCATCAACATTTGGAATTGATTCGCATCTTAACCCATCAGTGCCCAGCGTCCGTTATAACGGACGCTTAGAAAACACGTTGGCAAAATAAGAGGCAACTGTATAGGCCTAATGTATACTATGGCAATCACTATTTTTTAAATTAGTGGGTCAATTGACTATTATAGGTCTAGATTCCACTATTGTGATCGTCGGATTATGTGAATTGGAAATATTTTATTGCTTGTGCTAATGTGTCTACTGCAACACATTGAAAATCCTCGCTACTATTAGTTAGGCCCTTGATTGCCGGAGTACCAGCTCTATTTAAACCACCTCATATTTCTGTTTGGTATTGAACGAGGATGAATTTAGAGAAAGTGTAAATGTTGTTTATAGTAGCCATATGGGTCAATATGCTGACAAAATATTATCCCAATTACCGCAAGCCCTGGTCGGAGAAAAATATGCACTTACGCATTGGATTGACTATAATTGTTGAAAGTTACAAGACTTCATATGGATGTTGTGTCTTCGTTCGAACTACCCAGCCTTCAACCAAAGCGATCTCCTCAACGAGCCTGTATCTGCCCCTCAAAATTTATTATTTTCTTACAATATCTGCAAGGCAACCAGGTTTTTTTTAACGTGCAGTTGTGCACAAAATGTGCAGTTCTAAACGGATTTGTGCAGTTGTAGAAGCACTTCTGTAAGTTAAAACTAGTAAAATAAAATAGACCATTGTCCTCCGATTGAAAGTAATTTACCATGGAGGATGGGAAGGAAAAGAGTGGCATGTGCAGTTCTAAAAATTTCTTAAAAACACCCCTGAAGGCAACGCCTTGACCTATCGAATCAAGCAAAAACTTATGCTTTCATTTGGTTATATCTTATTTGCATGTGGCGATGGCAAATTGATATTAATTAGGAACTATCTTCACATACCTCTTTTCACCTCATTGAAATCTATGTGTATAAAGATAGAAATGGAGGAACAAGAATACACTGAACTAGGTATGTTGAATTCAGTGGCGTAGCCAGGAATTTCCGATGGAGGGTTTTGTTTTTTCCCGGCCTGGCCGAATGCCCTGTCTCACACCAACCCAACAGTATTAGGGCCTACACTAAATAAAAAGGGAATAAAGTAACAAAGGGTATAAAGCAATAAAAACAAATGTTACTACAAGCAATTGTTGTGTTTTTTCTTATTTAAGTGGATAAATGGCCTTTAAAAAAACTTTTTTTCTTAAGCCAATAGACGGGGGGGGGTTAAACCCCGAAACCCCTCTGGCTGCGCCACTGGTTGGATTTGGCTTGTTATCGCAGGTTTTCATCATATTGATGTTCGAGTAGGAAGCAGCGCTAAACAACGATAGCAATCCGAAATTGTATCGTGTCGAGTGGCTGCAGGTAACTCTGCCAATAATTTATGAGATAGCCGTCTGATTGTGAAGAGATCGGATGCCGCAGCTGCCTCGCTCAGCCTGTAGGCTATGACAACTCCAGACAGAATAAACATCTGGACACCTAAGTAAAAGATGGAATCACATTCATCCCTGGACCACTTGGTCAAGGACGCGTCAGAGCCCGGCTGATCAATAATTTATAAGATAGCTGTCTGATTGTGAAGAGATCGGATGCCGCAGCTGCCTCCCTCAGCCTGTATGACAACTTCTTGCAGAATAAACATCTGGACATCTAAGTAGAAGATGGTATCACATTCATCCCTGGACCACTTGGTCAAGGACGCGTCAGAGCCCGGTTGATCAATCAGACCTGGCGAAACCGTCGAGAGCACAGCTGTGTGTGTGTGTGTGTGTGTGTGTGTGTGTGTGTAGGTGTGTGAAGGAGGGAGAGAGTGAAAGAGTGAGAGAGTGAGAGAGACAGAGAGACAGACAGAGAGACAAAGGGATATACAAAAAGACAGACAGAGAGACAGAGATACAGAGACATAAACAGTGGCAGAGGCAGAGAGAGAAGGGAGAGAGGGATTGGGAGAGAGAGGGAGACAGGTAGACAGAGGCGTCGGCGGTGGTGGGTGGTGGGTGGTATTACCGATAATAGTCAGTTATTGTTGTTGTGGTGGTAGGAGTCATAGAGATTCAGAGCAAGTGTGGGCATTGGTGGTGGTCGACACATTGAACACAAGTTGTGAAGCACTATCAAGCTTAATTGATAACAATTATTTGCGATTTGACTTAATTTAATCGAGTTTTTTACTTTTTGTTGCGTTATGTTCTTGATTGTGTTTGAAGTTCTTTGGCGAAATTTAACTATTGTACGCAAATATGAATTGCCTTTAATCTTGGAAATTGTTTCGCCAGTTATTGGTAAAGAACTTTAGGAGTAGGTTATTTTTGCCAACCCTGAAGATATTACTAGAGCTACCTTATAGCTATAGATAACATCCCAGCTCAACGCTTCGGACCTCGGCGATCGTCCTTCGGCCGCTCGTTCATTCTCCCAACCATCTACCAAGTCTTCGCTTATGCGTCCATGCCACCCTAAACAAACTAAAATTCATTTGTAAAAACTAAATCGTAACTGTATATAATAATAATAATAATAATAATAATAATAATAATAATAATAATAATAATAATAATAATAATAATAATAATAATAATAATAATGATAATAATAATAGTCTTAGACTCAATGATGAGGCCATCAGAGTGGCGGTTGGCCTTCGTCTGGGAGCCAACATTTGCCAACCACACGATTGCGCGTGTGGCTCGCTGGTCACTGCTAGAGGCACGCACGGCCTTTCATGTACTTTGGGATTTGGTCGCGTGGCCCGACACGCAGCGATCAACGATTTGATCCATCGCAGCCTGATTAAAGCCAGATTCCCAGCGATTAAGGAGCCACGGGACATGCTGCGCTCAGATGGCAGAAGACCTGACGGTACGACACTTATACCGTGGAAAGCGGGCCGGAGCCTCGTATGGGACGTAACTGTGGTTGACACTCTAGCGCCGTCGTATTTGCAGGCAACGGCTGTCACAGCTGGAGCGGCAGCAGAAATTGCAGACAACAGGAAAACTCAAAAATACCAGTCACTTTCAGTCACACATGACTTCGTTCCACTAGCCATTGAAACTCTAGGCCCTGTCAACTTAAGAGGCATCGAATTAATTACAGATTTGGGTCGTCACTTGACGAAGGCGACAGACGAATTGAGAGAAACGACATTCCTATACCAAAGACTTTCGGTGACCATTCAGCGCTTTAACGCGGTGGCCTTCGCGGGATCTTTTGCTGCAGTATAATAATAACAGTAATAATAATAATAATAATAATAATAATAATAATAATAATAATAATCATCATCATCATCATCCTCCTCCTCATCATCATCATCATCATCGTCGTCGTCGTCGTCATCATCATCATCATTATTTTCATTATTTTAATAGCCTAATCATACTAATTATAATGACGGCAATTTTTACGCTGCCGTTGCACGGCACATGTGGTTTCAAGGATGCCTCAACAAACACAAGAACTATAATCAATCAAACTTATGTTTTCATTCGGGAACACGGCTATAACATATTGGCATGTACATGCCATGGGAAATTGATATTTATTATAAATTATCTTTACAAGCTTCTTTTCTTCCCATTCAATCGATGACCAATTTCAACCGTATGCTTCTATTGATTCACATAAAGATAGGAATGGAGGAGCAATACGTCGGATACACTGATCTAGGATATTATCGCAAGATCTGATCACGTTAATGTTCGAAAGGGAAGCGATAAACAATGATAGTGTTTAAAAGTCGGAAATTTTATGGTGTCAATGGGCTGCAGGTATGACTGCCAATAAAATGAGATAGCAGTATGAAAAGACTGGATGTCGCCGTTGCCTCCTCCAGCTTGAAGGTCAGCCCTAGCGAGAATTAACATCTGGGCATCTCAAGATAAAAGATGGTAGGCTATCACATTCATCCCTTGACACGGGAACGGATGTGACATCGCCCGACACCCACGTCACTTTTCACAGACCAATCAGACATCAGAACAATCAGCCCTGGCGAAACCGTCAAAAGCACCACTGTGCGAGATAGAGATAGACAGACAGACAGACAGACAGACAGACAAAAAAGAAGACAGACTGAGACACATGCAGACAGAGAAAGACAGAGAGACACAGACAGAGAGACAGACAGAGAGACAGAAAAAGGAAGAGAGAGAACGAGAGAGACAGCAAGAAAGATAGACAGACAGACAGACAGAGGCAGAGCCAGACAGAGAGACAGACATAGAGACAGATAGACAAACAGAAGAAGAGACAGACAGACAGAAAGACAGAAGACCGAGAAGCCAGAGAGAGACCAGACAGACAGAGAAAGAAAGGCAGAGAGACACAGAGAGAGAGAGAGACAAACAGACAGAAAGAGAGAGAGAGAGAACGAGAGAGAGATAGACAGACAAACAAACAGTGACAGTGACAGCAAGAGAGAGAACTCCACCCTCACCCAGTCTAAGCTTAATCTGATTAACCTCTCTGCTGAATTTCCCGACTATACTCTCCATCTCGGTCCGTGACCTTGGCGTCGTGCTAGACCAGGAACTTACTTTTGTATCTCACCTTAATCGTCTGAGTCGTTCCTGTTTCTATCAGTTGCGCCAGCTTCGCACTCTTGCTCGCTCTCTCTCAACTGGCTCTGCAACTACACTTGTACATTCCTTTGTCTCAGCTCGTCTTGATTATTGCTTATCCCTTTATGCTGGTTTACCATCTGGTCGGTTATCTTCTTTTGACCGTATTCTGCGCGCTGCGGCACGCCTCATTGGTCATCTGCCCAAATTTGGTCACGTTATAAATTACATGCTGGAGGTTCTGCATTGGCTCCCTGTCCGTCAGCGCATCGAATACAGAATCTCTTCCTTGGTATGGCGATGCCAGCTAGGTCTTGCTCCAACTTACCTACTTGATCTTTGTCGGCCTGTTCTCTGAACCCTACTTAGATGACGGGCCATCCACACCCGAATCATTTATTCCCTACCCCACCCAGCACCCTCCATCTGGGATCTTGGGCGCTGCCCGGCAAATTTTTAGTTTTCATCCCACTCCACCCCCAACCTGCACCACCCTGTCTGTCCCTCACCTCATTTCCACACAACCCCTTCTCGCCCCTCAGCTTAATGCCCAGCTACCACCCCTTTAGGGGAATCCGATTTTCCTTGAATTGTTTGAATTGGTTGTCAACCATAGGATTAATTATGCGAATTATTTTGACCTGAATGTATTATGCTTGTTCAGGAAATTAATTGAATTGAATTGAAAATTTAAATTGAATAGACGAAGTAGTAACTAGTAGTTTATGTCGATGTTGCAGTAGCAATAGCATCAGCAGCGGTAGTAGTTGCAGTAGTAGTTACAGTAGTGGTGATCTCAGTGGTTGCAATGGTGTCAATATTCATTTTTGTTGCAATATCATCAGTCATGGTACTGGCCTTGGCATTGTCAATTGTCCCGATAAATATAAAATTCATCATCGACATAATTAGTCATCAGACTTTAATAGCCTATCAGAACTCTTTGTGCAATGTCATCATAAACTTAGTTGATAAGTTTCATTGAAGCGTTGCTCTATAGAAATTATTGCAAAAAGCTGACTAATAATTAAATGAATGCTCATAGATATAATCAAGTAGGCCCTAGAGATAATGCAAATAAAAGCTTTAAGAAAGCTGCTAGCGTCCATGCGGTTTGTGTCAGAGAAGTCAACACTCTAGAAAAAACCTGCAACCTGTGACAGCTGCATTCATACGACAAGTAAGAATTCGCCTTCAGGTTGCATATTGGATGCATATCCAGGTCGTGCTAAAGAGATGGTAAACGTGCCGGTGCGCCGAGAAAGATATAGTTTCTTTTCCTAACACAACCTATTATAAAAATTTCTTTCGCAAACGGATAATCTTGGTAGGCTTCCTCGAATATTCACCATTTTCTCACGTTCTATGTGCTGCAAATTCGGCAGCTACGGCCGCTAAATTCGACATGAATCGGAAGCGAGTCCAGACTGTGTCCGTTACCATGTGTGACTTTTTCAGTGCACGACATATGGACAGTGGAGCGCAGTGCGCGGTGGCCTATTGTATCTCTAGATCAGCGGTTCCCAACCCGTGGCCCGCGGGCCAAAAGTGGCCCGCCTGGCCTACAGAATATATAATTATTTTTTATTACAAATTATTTTATTTGGACGCTAATAAATCACATCAAAGTGATCAAATATTCTATTTTGATTCAATTATAACAATTTTATACGCCTTTAGTTAATTAAATGTTAGCCTTGTGGCCCCCTAATGTCCTTCAACTAAGAAAAGTGGCCCTTGTGTCCTCTACCTTAGAAAAAGTGGCCCGACAGTCAAAAAAGGTTGAGAACCACTGCTCTAGATTGTCCGATCGATCATGGATTGAATGTGCCTTGTATGAAGCGATTGATTGAGTGATTGATGGACTGATTGAGAGACAGATTAGAAGTTTAAAAATTTCTTGGGAGTTCTTTTGGGTGCAGTAAATGTCCTGCAGCCCAAATCAGAGAGCAGGTGGGACCAAGAGGACAAAAGGCATTGACAAGAACGTATTAAGAATGTATTAAGCGGTTGATCGGGTGAGTGATGGACTGATTGAGAGACTGATTTGAACATTTCTAAGGGGTTCTTTTATACGTTTCTATCCAGAAGATCTTCTTGCTCAGTCCTGCGTATTCTTTCACGTTCTAAAAGCGTCATAGTAGCCTATAGGCCTACCCTTGTTGTGCACATGGATTCTTCAGTCAAAGGTTCATGCAGATCTGAAATGTGATCATTTCATTTGCGCCAACCCATTTGCCTATGCCTATCACTGTTTAGTGTTACTATTCAACTGTCGGAAGCTGAAACTTTGCTGTATTTCGCCGCAGGATGTCTGACTTCTGGAAAAGAAAGGTTAGAAGGTTTTTTTTCACATTTGACTTCGACAACGATGGATTACTATCAAGGGACGACTTCCGTATGATGGCGATTCAATTCTCGAAAGTCGGGTACACTGGAACGCAAAAAGCTGAGCATCTAATGGCTCAATTTATGAACGTGAGATATTTACGATGATTTTTACCGCATCTCTTCTAATGGTAGCGCGCGAAATTATACTACTTTAAAAGTAGTACTTTTACTACTATAGCTACCAATGCGACCACGACTGACATTACACAAACTAGTGTGAACCTGACAGTGCTCTGACATTTACTGAACGCCTGTCCCTCTTGATCCGTTCCTGTTAGGCTACTACCACTTAAGACGACTTAGTGCAATTAGAAGATCGGTGTCCTCTAACGTGTTTACGACTATGGTAGGCTACATGCCTTTATCTCCTCACGAATTGACCACTGTAACTCCCTGCTAATCGGGCTTCCTAAGTTTCGCTTGTCATTAAATTTTGTGCAATCTATCATAAATTCTGCTACTATAAAGACTTATCGCACGACTTCCTCGATGCTCGCTCATCTTTACATACATGACTCATGACCTTCGCTGGCTCCCGATCTTTGCCGGAATCATATACAATGTCTTGCTCCTAGTTATTAAGTCCCTGCAGGCCTTAGCGCCTAAATACCTGTGCGACTTAATGTGTAAGCGTCTTCCTGCAAGATCTTCACTCCCTTTTTGTTCTGCTGACGCGTTGATCTATTTGTACCTAGATCACGAACTTCATTACCCCAACATCGGGCTTTTGCTATTGATGGTCCCAGGGCCGTTTAAAGAAGTTTGGGGTCAAGGTACAAACTATAGGCTAACTTAGTTTAAACGTAACTCGAATTAGCCTACGCCTCAATTTCTCCGTCTAAGATGTAGGCCTGCAGCAGCGGTTCTCAACCTTTTTAGTTGTGACGACCCCCAGCAACAAAATTGATCACGTTAGCCCCTTCACTACATTTTGTTACCATTGTCCATTGTTATGCATTTTCGCTTCATAATTCGACAACCGTTTTTGGCAGTTGTGTGAGGTTTCCCGACTCTTTCGATCCTGAGAGCTACCTGGTAGTCAAAGTTTAAAAGTTTAAGTTTCCCAAGTCTTTTCAGCAGGTAGAGAGGTAAATTTGGGGATGGATACATGTAAGTGTCCTCAGTGTAAGAATTGTGAAAAAATAACTGGGGGGGTTGGACCATTATCCACTTGGAATTGGGCTGTGAAAAATAGACTTTACTATGGGGCTCAAAGAAAGACTGGGGGGGTTGAAACCCCCCAACCCCCCCGGCAATTCTCACCCTGAGTGTCCTTCCCATTGTCGAATTTTTTCACCACTATACTGGTAGCATTTTAAGCTGACATTTTGACGAAATTGCCTAAATCATAATCATATCATATCATATCATTGCTCATAGTCGTGGTTTAAGACTTCAAAAATGTCCCTTCCGATTTGTCCCTTCCCATTGCTGATTTTTTTTCCAAACTGCATTGGTCGCATTTTAAGCTGACATCTCAATACAATTTCTCATAATTTCAGTGCTGAAAGCCATGGTTTAAGACTTCAATAAATATCTCCTCCCTGTTATATAATTTTTTAATATCCACACTGTAAAGGCTGCATTTTAAGCTGTCATCTTAGCAAAATTGCTATTTTTCAATGCTGATAGTCTTGTTGTAAGACTTACGAGTGCCGCCTCGAAATGCTAAAAGTATTTTAAATTTGCACACTATAGGCCTAACTGTGAAATTTTAAGCTGTCATCTTAACAAAGTTACTCATGATTTCCCTTCCTCATTGTTTACTTTAATTTTATTTGCACACTGTAATGGTAGTTAGTTGCTTGAATCACAAATCGCAAGTTGGTAACATCCTAGGCTACTTTTTTAGGTGTCGCTGCATGGGCTAGGAGCGCCTCTTACATTTTAATTTTAAAAAATGTAAAAAGTAAGCTAGTTATTGCAATCTAACAGTTGACCCATTGCAAAAGTATTAGTAACAATTTATTTCGAGGTTTTTTGTGAAGTGGATAGCGTTGAAATTGATATTAGACCAACATCTTTTGCACATTTCTGAAAGTCCCAGGTGACCCCTGGCAAATCGTCAGGTGACCCTCGCGGGGATCGCGACCCACAGGTTGAGAACCACTGGCCTACAGAGTGTTGCATCAATGCATCGCATTTGGATTTGCAAACTAGTGAGTGAGTTGGGGTTCGCTGTATCAATTTCACATAGACTTATTAAGTTAGGTGTAATCTTGCTAGATTTATTAACCTAGTGCTAAACAACATTTTAACATACTAGTGCTAAACTGGAAAAACAACTGACACATCAATCTTTACACGGCTACTAAATAACAGTTTTGTTTGATACACTTCATAGGTTTTAGGCCAACTTGTAATTTGTTGTAGGTCTAAAAATTGAAAGTGACGTTGAAATGAGTTTTGTATCGTTTAGCTCTAAAGTGTTGAGAAAGCGTTCATGGTAGGCTACAGTTGTCACCATTAACGACAAAAACATTCGATTCCAGATTAGACTATCACTTTATCATGGGCTCATAAGCATAGATTAGGCCTATTATTGACAAAGGCTAATCATGTTTTTTAAAATGACACTGCCAATATAGGTCTAGTAGGCATATTTCTGGTGCTAGAATTCTGAAATTGGCTTGTGTCGGTCAAGATCTTGAGGATAGAACGTTGCAAGCATTTCACTGTGTTCTACTATGCTGTTCGGCATTCAATTAAGAATGTAAATCTGCTGCTGGCAAATCGAGGATAACTACATAATAAAAGGGTAGAAGCTATAAAAATAACTTAACTTTGGAGGTGGAATGAAGTGATAAGCAGTCTGAAATTTTTTCAATTCAAATTAGTTTGTTATGTTCACTTCCGAGCTATTATACCGTGAAGAAGACATCTGCAAGCCAAAGACTTTGATTAAGTATTTCTAAATTAAAAATTTGAAGCAATTAGAGAAGATCTACGAGATTATAGGGCATCTTGTGGACTGTGCCTCAGTGATGAGGCTGTCCGGGCGGCGATAGGCCTACGCCTAGGTCTGGATCTGTGCGAGCCACACCAGTGCCAATGCGGTGAGACAACGGATTTGAGAGGATGTCATGGTCTGGCCTGTAAGCTGTCTTAAGGGAGAAGTCGCATGCACTCTGCAATGAATGACACCATCTGGAGGGCCCTCCAGCGAGCTGAAGTTCCAAGCACCAAGGAACCAGCAGGATTGTTCAGAAGTGACGGGAAAAGACCAGACGGAGCTACGTTAATACCGTGGTCAAGAGGAAAATATATGACTTGGGATGCCACCAGCGAACACACGTGCGCAAACTCATATATACACCTCACATCCTTAACACCTGGAGCAGCAGCCGAGATGGCAGCCATGAAGAAGACTACAAGTATGCAGAAATCCCCACTACGCATGACTTTATTCCGGTGGCATTGGAGACCCTAGGTCCCATCAACGCTCAGGGTCGGGTGTTCTTGTCAGAACTTGGTCGGCGTCTGACCATTGTTTCTGGGGGTCCGCTTGTTTCAGCGCCTGTCTATTTGCACGCAGAAGTTCAGTGCCGTTGCATTTCGAGGCACCTTTGCACAATTGACCGATGAGGATGACCGTTAACTCCAGAAAAGCTAAGCTTTTATTAATGATTTTAAAGCCTGAGGGATCATTTATACCTCGGGTGACAAAAAAATATAAAAATAATAATAATAATAATGATATATGTTGAATAATATTATAGTAATTGTTGTTACGTGTTCGAAATGTAGCTTTTGTTTTTTGGCCGCGCGCGGCACCCTTGCTGCGAGGGGCCCTAGGCATGTGCCTCGCGTGCCTAGGCCTTAAAACGGCTCTGGTTGGTCCTTTAATTTGGAATCACCTCCCTTCTGAAATTATTCGTGGCAGGATTCTTGTAGGAAATTCTCCTGTATCTTTTCGCTGCTCAGAAGACATTTTCTTTTTCATGGGCCTGTCACGCTGACAGCGCATCTGAATAGCTCTGCTGTGAGAAGCGCTTTACAAATGCTTTATTAGATTAGATTAGACAGTTGGGCGCGGTGGTGTGGTGGTGGGTTCGATGCCTTAAAGCCGAAGGTTCCAGGTTCTAATCCAACTCAAGCCGGAGCAATTGCAAGTCCTTCACTTGCAAATGCTCCCGTCCTTCGGCGTGAAACTCGGATGCAATGTCCGCTTTGTTTTTTGGAGGCGTCTCTGACAAGTTTTTTTGGAGCGGCGCTATAGCAAATGCTAGAAATAAAAATAAAAAATTTAAAGATACAGTATAATTATAATCAAGCAGGCTTACTCTCTCGTAAAGTTACACCGAAATGAAGATTTTAAAACTGCGCTTTATGCGCGTTTGTACAATGTGCATGTATGTGCGCTTTTCTTGCATTATACCATTTTGCATAGGCCTGTTTAATTATGTCTTTGTGTCCTACTTTGTATGCCGATAGTGTTGGCGTTTACCTTGCTCTAATATAACTGATTGTTGTAATTGATCCAGGTGTGGGGGCGGTATATCGCACACGCTGACGTTGGCAACAGGGATTCGCTCAACACAGACGAGTTCATCAACTCAATCGGGAAGTTGCGCAATGATGCGGAGCTTAGGAAGTACTACACTGCTATGATAAGTGACTTTCACGACATGCTGGACATGAACCGTGACGGTTACCTGCAGGAGAACGAGTACGAAAGAATGATGTCCCAGATGGGAGTTCCGGATTCGTCGTTTGTGAAAGAGGCGTTCAAGGCAATCGATGTCAACGGTGACGGGAAGTTGAGTCTCGAGGAGTTCATTAATGCCTTCTTCGACTTCATGTTCACGGATGACGAAAAGAGTGTGAATAAGTTCTTCTTCGGACCTCTCGACAACTAGTTCTCTTGTTCGGAGAGTCTTCTACGATTTTGATGTTTTTCTGCTTAAATTCTAGTGCTTCCATGTGGTTCGATTCATTCTTGCTTAAGACGATCAGCTGGTTAAACTACTTATCTTTCTGTAGGCCTACTCGTTACCTCTTTTTTCTTCAGCTTGACGTAAGTTTTGCAATGTATGAGCAATAAATCGCATATAGCGGTCCTCGTCAGAAACGTGAAGACCTATCAATGCACGCGAATCAATATTACCCCTATCTGATGACCTAAAATTGAAGTGAGTTGATACAAAACAAGGTGAAGCCAAGGTTGCAAATAGGGTCATCATGAATGCAGGAAACCAGAACAAACTGAAGAATTTGGTTAGGCCTAATGACAGTAGTCATGCGAAATTTCATAAACTCGTTTAAATGTAGGAAATAGAGAAAGGAAAGCAGGAAATGTGGTTGTGGTCAGATTTCCTGGGCGAACGATTGCTAAATAATATTTAGGCCTACAGTAGGCCTAACTGACTCCTGGAACAACTATCCGAGTTTTAGAAAGTGGCCTTCATGACTGTGGCCTTCATAACAGTACTGTTCTGTCAAAGCCACAGTAGCGCTAACGCTGCCTGAACCAGTTTAAGACGTCTATGAGTTTCCAGTGCTGATGCACCACGGGTTTCGGTATATTTTTTTAATCCTAATTTAAAATCGATGATGCAGCGTTGGATAGACTATGACATGTGCACTGCACGGAACACTATTGTCGATCGTTTGCTTGGTGACTATCTTCATTTTGCTATTGTTGTCTGCGATGTTGCACAATCTGATTTAATGCACTTGTGGAGGTAAAATAAAATAAACTGTTACTTAACGCCAGAATTCGAATCTTCACAATTTTTTTTATTTAACGTGATCTGTGTGATTCACTGATCAAAATTATGTTGGTGCAATGACTGTTTTGAAGGCTGTAAGCATAATGATGATGTCGCCCAAAGAGGCTGCAGTGTGTTTGAAAGGCGCGAGACCTCGTTTTCTAAACCTCAGTGCGCCTAGCATAGCTCAGTCGACCGGGGATCAAAGTAAAAACACATTCGAAATCTCGAAACACGTCTCTTATTGACAGTGCATTTTGTTACCTGGCAGTGTCGTTAATAATTTCCTGTGTTGTTTCAAACGCAGTATAATTACAATCAGCAATGAACCGGTGACCAAAAGTTGGTATTGCAGGCAGTGTTGCCACTCTAAAAAATAAGAATAAAACAAGATGGTCGGATGGTAAAAAAAACCCAAGAAAACCCAAGTTGATCAAATCTTCCATAAATGTCCAGAATTTCCCGTCCGAAAATTTCTGATGACTTTTTTTAGTCATCCAACCCAAATCTTTAAAAAAATTCAACAATTCCCGCCCAAAAATTCTGATGACTTTTTTAGTCATCCGGCACAAAATAATCTGTCGAAAAATGTCCAAAATTTTCCGAAATTGTCAAAAAATTCCAATTTCTCTTTCTACATTTTAAGCAAGCATGTTCAAACTCAAAAACCGATGAATCGCTCAGACTTCCTTCACCAATATAGTGCCCTTTCTACATTTCAAGCATGCTCAAACTCAAAAACCGAAGAATCATGCAACCTTCCATTCCAAAGATGGCGCCATTTCTAACCCTCATGTAGGCCTACGAGGAAGGCCAAAACCAAACAATCGACAATTCTTCCATCCCAAATAAAAATTATGTCAGCCTTTCTAACTTTCATGTGCGGAAAAGTCCAAAACCGAAGAATCCTTCAACCTTCCTTTCCCAAGATGGTGCCATTTCTAACTTTGATCTGCGCACAATTAAAAAAACTGAAGTATCTTTCGACCTTCCTTCCCCACCTTCCTCCCAAACGACACCCGCCTTAATAGCTGTTCCGCCCCTCTGATCCTATGGAATTTCGACCCTGACCACCACGGACTACTCTCACGGACAACCCTTCTAACTCAACGCATTTGATCCTGATCTTATGGTAACTCGACCCGGACCACCACGGACTACTCTCACGGACAACCCTTCTAACTCAACGCAGCGCTCGTGAATAAGCTGGTGCCCCGCGCTTAGCTTTCGAGTGGCGCTTTAGAAATTTCGAGTTTACGATTACGATTACGATTCCTTTCCGAAGATGTGACCTTTTCTTACATTCATAATTATACACACAAACTCAAAACCGATGAAACAAGCAACCTTCTATTCCCAAAATTCAACATGTCTAGCATTTCAAAAGGACAAATATTACACACACATAGAAGCACACACACACAAACAAACACACTCTCACACACAAACACACATGCACAGACAAACTGAAAAAGCCAGGAAACACACAAACTTCAACTCCCAAGGTAGCGCATTCGCTGCACTTCTCATTGGGGTCAGGGCTGTTTTTAAGGAATTTTTTTAACTGCACATCCTCTTATCTCCTTTCTCATCCTCCATGGTAAATTACTCAGAATCTAAGGAAAATGACCTATTTTTACTAGTTTTGACTGCACGGAACGTGACGGAAGTGCTTCTACAACTGCACGAATCCATTTAGAGCTGCACGTTTTGTGTAGAACTGCACGTTAAAAAAGCCCAGATTAGGGTAAGATCAAAAACGGTAAAAACGAACGGCCTTATGCCCCCAAGGTGGCGCCCGCGCAACCTTTCCGTTGCTACATGTTTATTGTTTAACGACACTGCCAACCTTTCCTGTCCGAACAGATCCAAATATCAAACACACACAGCATCCAATTAGCGCGCAAACACACACATGCAACTTTCCTGCTGCAAGGTGGTACACATTCAGTCTTTCACTTACATAAACTCAAGTCCATGGAAACTACATCCAAGTAACACAGATACAAGTAACTTTCCAACTCCAAAGATGGCGTTCAACTCGTCATTCCTGGGCACGTAAGAGCACAGACCACAGTTTCGTTATACCTTTCTTTCAACAGGTGGTGGCTTTTCTTAAATCTTAGCATATTAGCCAAAGACATTTAGTTCGCAAGGAGGCGGAATGTGTCTATGATGGCTTACTTCGTAATCAGGAAACTGGACAATGACCAAAGGCAACGAAATCAATCATAATTGCCTAGAGTGTTTATGCTGATAGAATTATACACTGTAGATAATGCCAAGCACATAACCTCATCACGGATCGGAGGCATGATTAGCATTATCTGCGGTGTATAAATTATTCTATCAGCATAATCACTGTACGCAATGATAATATGATTGATTTCGTTGCCTTTGGTCATCGCCCAGTTTCCTTATTATGAAGTAAGCCGTTATAGACACATTCCGTTTTACATGGGGTGGGGGCTGAGCCACATTTAAGGACTTTGCTCCCGCCCTATCCACCCTGGAGCCGCCACTGCTGCGTATGGCAGTATTTTACTTCATAATTATTGCAAACTGTGTGCTGCCTATTATTCTTAGAACGCATTGTGTTCTGTAAACCCCGGTTAACTTCTTTCTTGTTAAGCTTTGTTCCTTTCTTGACATCTCGCATCAATAAACTAGTATGTATGTATAAATATATTCATGCGTCCAAATATCTGTCTGCATGGGTTTGCCTATGTGCATCTTTAAATGAATCTCTGTCGGTATATTTCTCTCTGCATCCATCTGTAGCCTATGTCAATTCTCTGGTTCTTAATCTTCCTTTCAAGATGAATTTTAATACGAATCCCGACTCTCAAACGCTTTTGCGTAGCCACCGCCAGAAAATGAGATTTCACAATAATCTTTGGAACAGCATTATACTAATAATTATGTCAGAAGTTGCTTTAATAAGAATTAAATATAAAGGAAACTAACTATCTGTGCAAGTGCAACGAAGCATTCATAAAGGTAACGTCCGAAAAATAACATCAGCAATAATTTATTACAACATGAACAATTTGAACATGTTATATGGATGAAACATGCAGCCAATCGAGTCCGAAAGGGTCACCATAGTCATGCCAAAGCTTTCACAACTTAAGCGAAAATATTTGAAGTAGCTTTGTGATGTAACAAAAAAATAATGTTAGCAATCAGCAATTTTTGGAAATCTCATCTGGGTTTAATTCATTTTCATTGCTCCTTCTCTTAAAACCGTTATAGTACTTCTGCAAGTCTCATTTTACAAAAAGGAAAGAGCAGTGACCTGTATGTAAAAGACTAATAATCAGGTCGACGGGCCAAAGAACTATATTGATCTTAGTCGTCGAGAGGTCCGAAAAAGAACCTATTCGGACTCTTTTCGTCATCCGAGAACATGAAGTCGAAGAAGCCATTAATGAACTCCTCGAGACTCAACTTCCCATCACCGTTGACATCGATTGCATTGAACGCCATTTTCACAAACGACGGATCCGGAACTCCCATCTGGGACATCATTCTCTCGTACTCATCCTCCTGCAAGTAACCGTCGCGATTGACGTCCAGCATGTCGTGAAAGTCACCTATCATAGCAGACCAGTACTTCATAAGCTCAGGATCGTAACGCTGCTTCCCGATTGAGTGGGTGAACTCGTCTACGGTAATCGAATCCCTGTTGCCGGCGTCAGCGTGTTTGATAAACTGCCCCCACACCTAGATCAATTGCAACAATCAGTTATATTAGAATAATAATTATTAGAGTAAGGTGAACGCCAACCCTACCGGCCTATAAAGTGGGACACAAAGAAATGCCTCAGTCGTAGGGTGCTCATTATGACGAAGGAGATTAACGTTATAGTCATATGCCAATAAAACTCGATTTTTTGGGACTTGATAAGTTTAGCAATGTATCTTCAAAGTCAGTTATGAAATCATTAACCCATTAGTGCCTGACTTTTTGTTTTTTCATGAAATTGTGAAATGAGTGTCACTTCGACCTAATAAACATCAGTGCCAAACACCATTTAGCCTGAAATTTGTTTTTTCAATTTATTACCATTTTTTTGCTTACCGTCCCCGTTTTGGGGATGCTAGGCACAAATGCCCCCGTCAACTTTTACGAGATTTCCAGGCTGGCGTAAATCAACTGTGAAGGTTTCATATATTTTCATATATTTAATCATGAAAATAAGCACACCTGCAGCTAAAGAAATCAAGTTACAAAAGTAAAACTCATTGTCTGCTATTATATAATTATTATGAAAAATTTCAAATAATCAAAGAAAACTGGCAAATTTATTGTTTTCGTGTCTCGCGTTTAGACAGTCGCAACCCCAGCGACCTACTAGACTGAAACGATTGCTTCTCTTTCCATATGAAATCTGATGGCAACAGATCTTAAACAGCTTTTTGTTAACCAGGTGGATGGTAAATAGCTGAACATTTACCATCTTACTACTAGTGGAACACATGTCTAGTGCGAAATGCCATGAAGTCCCGCGTAGCTGCTGAATATAGTTGCCTATTCCCAGCACCTTCAATTTCTACATCCAGTTTATAAGCAACATCAGGAGCCCAGTATGACAGCAGTGTCAACATTTTCTGGATGTGAACGAGATGCTGTATGTATGTGCGGATGTTTTGATCCATCTCATCAAGTCTGTTGCTGTGATCGATAGCCTATGGCTGAGCGATGTTCTCAAATATTCTTTTGAACAGTGATGACTTTCTTGCAGTGCTCAGTGTTTCGATGCCATGGCAATTAGGAGTGGCACAGGCCAAAATTACCAAGTTGGTTGTCAGTAACTCCAACCCACTCCTTAACATGGATCCAGCCTGTTGTCATTCCAACGAGTCAATTTTAATCCTGGCGCTGAATCAAGTCTATAGTCAAATGCATCACGGTCTGTCTTCTTGACCTTGCCATAGGCTAAACAGGACACTGCAGCATGCAGCAGCAGCCCTAAGTTGATTAGTTCTAGTTGTCCGGTATCTGAATGTTGAATTCATGCTGCTCATAATTCATTCTTATTTAGGACGGTAATCAAGTTTGTCAAGATACAGTGTAGGCTACATTTGTCATCATCTGGAGGCAAGCAGTCTGAAAGCTTCACAACGACAGGTCAAAATTGCCAAGTTGGTTGTCAGTAACTCCAACCCACTCCTTAACATGGATCCATCTTAAATCTGAATTCCTCAGAACTATCTGGATCATTTGGAGGACATGACATTGTGCAAATTTCTCAAGGAGTTCTTTCACTTTCTAGCATTGCGACAATGTCACTTGGTGTTAGTAGTCTTCCCTTCCAGCATTTGCATAGGTATTAGGTGGACTCTATTAAGAGTTTCACACATGTCCCACATGGGAATATGGGTCCTACACGAGTTTCACGCTTGCTTGCAGTCAGGGCTGGGCTTGGCATGCTAAGAAAGCTCATATGCATATATAACTGCAGTTGCAAACACAGTGAAAGTCACCTATTGCTGCGTAAAAGTGATGGGGGCACTTGTGCCCAGCGTCCCCGAATGGGGACGGTCTTTTCGGGCGCGAAAAAATTAACCAACAATGAATCAATGCTGCAAAATTTATACAGGTAGCTAACAGCACAAATAGCATGGGTATATATGTACTCACAGTTACAAGAGAACAAAAAACAAAAAAATAAATATCAAAACACTATAATAATTGCTAGGGATAGGAAAAAAAGAAAGTTAGTTAGACAATAGCTGACTATGACCACGGCAAGATAAATTTCACCAGACAGGCAACAGAAACCCGATTTGTCCACCCAAACCACCAGAACCACGACGATAGGAATACACATTTCAGTCCTTTGTTGTCTGCCTTGGTTCTTCGTTTGTTTGGTGCTCTTTTCTCAGAATAAACAGTACTGACTTGATTAGAAAGTCTTAAATGAACAGGCCGATGCAAAGCGGTATAATGCAAGAAAAGCGCACATATGTCAGAGACGCTCCCAATAACAAAGGGGACATGGCATCGGAGTTTCACGCCGAAGCGCCGGAGCAATTGCAAGTGAAAGACTTGAGTTGGATTAGAACCTGGAACCTTCGGTTTTAAGGCATCGAGCGCTCAACTACACCACCGCGCCCCACTAGTTTGTGTAATGTCGGTCGTGGTCGCATTGGTAGCTGTAGCCTACTAGCAGTAAAAGTAGTAGAATTTCGCGCGCTACCTATAGAAGAGATGCGGCATAAAGATCTCACGTTTAGAAATTGAGCTTTCAGATGCTCCACTTTCTGCTTTTCTGGGTTCCCGAATTTCGAGAATTGAATTCCCATCCCAATAAGGTCGTCCCTTGATAAGAATCCATCGCTGTCGAAGTCAAATACGGAAAAATGCCTTCTCATCTTTCTCTTCCAGAATTCAGACATCCTGCTGCGAAATACAACCAAGTTTCAGCTTCCGACAGTTGATTAGTAGATCTACACCGCAGTCTAACAATAAACAATGATATAATTATTGGTCTGCGCAAATGGAATGATCACATTTTAAACAGGCCCGGCCCTAGGTCAAGGCGACCGATGCAACCGCCTTGGGCCCCGCGCATGGGCGGAGTTTATCAGGGGCTAGAGGGGGGCTAAGCCCCCCCCCAAGAAGACTCAGATTCATTTTTTAAACCGTGCAAATGGTATATTTTCCCGGGCTTAGTCCCCCCAAGAAGGTTTTAGCCCCTCCAAGAACGGAAACCAAACTCCGCCCATGGCCTCGCGCTTCAGAGTCCCCGCGCTACTAGCCTAACATAATTTTTTTAGGCCTATATTTTCTAGGCTGTCTTTTAAATAGTTTAGATAAAATGTAGTGATTTTACGTTAAGTCTTTTTCTGTTAACCTTACTTTCAAACTGGGAAAATTTGCAAGTCTCGTTATTATGTTTAATTTAAAGAAACCCTAATAAAATTTGTCAGACACTTTTATAAAAGCTTATTTGTGTCTAAATGTTGAGCGTTCTGATTGATGCTTGAGCGATATTGAGCATTAGCATTCATTAGACTTGCACTTTGCAATTAGCTCTCTCCATTGACACAACGTTATTCGCTACTAAATAACTGCATGGTAGGTCTCCCCAAATGCGTCATTCTGCTGTCTCGAAACCGCTTTCTTTTTCTTTCACGCACTGGAACTGGAAGCATTATGAATTGGTGCACACTGTGAGAGTCACTTTATAAATTTCTGGATAGTCTACAATAGCCTACAATTATACACTGTGTCTCAAAAAAACCTGTGCAAAATTGTTTTTGTCAGAACTTCGTCAAATTAACACCAATCTTAATAGCTTTTGGTAGGTAGATGGCAAAATGGCCGAAACTGTATGCTATATATGAATTTTCCACCTCACCTAACTCATATCACTGCACTACCTTGTTAAACACAGAATACCAATTTTTCATATAACGCTCAAATTTTCTTGCTTGCAACAAACTATCTGACGACTGAATTAGCGCACAATAAAGTAAAATATGGTTTACTTAGCCGAGTGTTTTAATTGTGATGACAGATCTGCTTAAAAGTGTTAGAATTGGTGCTCGAAATGTGCCCCGAATACACGGGCACAAGCTCTTAGACGGCGACGCAACTGGCCGATAGCAGCATCAACGATCGACTGGTCAAAGCGCGCCCACTCGTTAAGCAGAAGCGTTTTGAGTTCGTCGTTGGTTATTCTAGACCGGTAAACCCTCTGCTGCAGCACACTCCATATGCTATAGTCGACTGGGTTAAGATCCAGTGAATTCGGAGGCCAGAGTGTTGGAGGGATAAGATAAAGTCGGGCGTCTCTCGCTCCAGGAAAGAGACGGCGTCGCGCACTTGATGCGCCGTGGCGCCATCCTGTTGAAAGACAATAAATTCGCCCTGGGAAATCCTGGCGTATGTCTGACGGTATCTTCTGGGCAAGAAGGTTGTCGCGATAGTAGGCCTATGCCCCATTCACTTTGACATCAGGCTGGATGCAATGGATTTCAGTGCAGCCAAGCTTCGAGACGCCGTTATATGAAAATTGGTACATCTGTGTTTAACAAGGTAGTGCGGTGATATGAGTCAGGTGAGGTGGAAAATTTATATATAGCCTACAATTTCGGCCATTTTGCTATCTACCTGCCAAAAGTTATTGAGATTGGCGAAATTTAACGAAGTTCTGACAAAAACAGTTTTGCACAGTTTTTTTGAGACACGGTGTATTATAGGCCTACAATACAATTTTAAAGGTTTTATTTGACTTTAACAAATTTTCCTTTTATTTAAACTGTTCTGTTGATTAATTATTTTAGGCCTTCTTGAAAGAATAGGCCTTTGCCACCCCAAAGTATCCATTTTGCAGAAAATATTAGTTTAAAGTAGGAATCAAACGGGAAAAGGCTAAAATTGATCTAAACCTGCATGCGATCAACGATGTTTCAAGAACGGTTCACTGATTTAGGCCTAGCTATATTTTCGATGTAAAATGATGATGTTGACAATCTGGATTATGAACGTAATTGCGGATTTGCATCCATCAATACTCACGAGATTTGCTTGTGAAAAGATATATTTTATGAGATAGAACCCACGACATTGTCTATAGTGACTAACAAGCTTTCAATTAGAAGGTCGTTGAAATATTGTAATTCTTGTCATCCCGTTTCAGATGTCAGAAATAAGAAAATAAAACATAGCCTAACTATAATTGTCTTCATAGTTAGAGAACCTGTTTAGTAGCATTTCTTATTCATTAACCAATTTTCGTTCGATTTTCGTTATTTGCATAGGCCTACATAGGCTAAATTACGGTAGCCCATTCTCAGTACGGTAGGAAATTGGTCCAATGTGAGCTATAACTAAACTCTAGCCACGGTGTCGATTCTTGCTTTTACCTTTGTTTCCTTACTTTTTCTTACTTTTTGAGAATGACTATAGATAGGCTTTAGCTTCTTCTCCTCACGAGTCGATTCAGCGTATTCCTCAACAACCATAGATTCGTCCCAACCTCAACCGCCGTCATCTTAGTCAACAGCTTCATTGTCTCCAGGGTTGACTACTGCAACAGTGTACTGGCGGGTCTTCCGGCTTGTCAGCTGGAGCGGATCCAGTCGGTGCTCAACTCCGCCGCACGGATTATATATGGTCGCACACCATCCGACCATGTAACTGATCTGTTGCGTGACAATCTGCACTGGCTGCGGGTCCCTCAGCGGATTACATATAAACTATGCCTGATAACATACAAATCTCTACTTAACCTTATGCCGGACTATATATCTGAATTTTGCATTCGTGTGGCAGATAGTCGGCTAAGATCATCGTCGAGGGGTCTGCTACAGGACCCACGGTCAACCACGAGATTTGGGGGAAGCTCGTTCTCTGTGTCTGGACCCACTGCATGGAACAGTCTTCCTGACTTTGTGCGGAATGCAACTTCTCTGGAGGCATTCAAATCCAGACTCAAGACTTATCTATTTAAACAGTCGTATAATTGCTAGTAACTTTTGAACTCTTGTACAGCGCCTTTTCCTTCGGCCTCGGCTGAGCTATGGCGCTATATAAATCGTCTTATTATTATTCATACTTTCTCATGCATAATCGTATGTATCTAATTATATTTCATTGCATTCTTTACTCTAAATATGCATTGTGAATTGTGGAATGTAGGCTATATAATGAATCGATTCCAATAATTTGATTTGAATTTGATTTGGCCTATAACAAAATATTAAAAGATAGGATTCTATAATTGTTTCACTCTACAATAACCCACGATAGAGAGCTCTGTTTCTTAAAATGGCGCATGATGGAAATGATCAAAACAATATTACAAATTAAGTTATTCTTCAATCAAAATTAATTAACAAGAAAGAATTGAAAAATACTTGATTACCTGCGCTCACTGCTAGTGCTGAACAGTCTGATTGCGTATCTTCTGCAAACTAACTGAGTCCGTATCTTCAATTAAATGCCCTGCCTTGTCACACGGCCTTTTATAATTATGAGCTCATAGTCATGGGGGAATTGATCAGTTACATGCATTCCGTCATCTCTCCTTGTCATATCCATGGAAGGATGAGTAAATTACAGATTGCTAATTACCGATGTAATCACTCTAATGACGCATGTCTATCATCACACGCTCAGTGGCGGCGCCAGGATTTCAGTTTTTTGGGGGGCTGAATCCCTGCGGAAGAAATTTTCCATTCTCTTCCGCCAAAATTTCTGACGACCTTTTTTTAGTCATCCGGTCGACAATCGTGGAAATATTTCAGTTTTGCATGTTAAAAAACCCCTGATGGCCTATTTTAGGGGGACTTAGCCCCAGGTTGCCTTTTGTATGGGGGCTTAGCCCACCCTAGCGCCGCCACAGCAACGCTCCATTGACAACGCATTCTTCCTCGCCACGTGCTCTTTAACACATGCTTGTTTGTCACGCATAGCCTACGTATAGGCTACGTTACGTTTTGGGGGCTCTAGGCATAACTAACTCGGAACAGCAGTAAGTAGGCTAATCATCATCATTATCGTCGTCATCATCATTGAGTCGGCGGCATGTTTGGCATAATTATTATCGTCGGTGTAGGGTTGTTCTATTAGGAAGAACAATTGAGCAGTGAGCACCCTACTATATGATAGGTTAATTAGTTGATTTCGTTGCCGTTAGTCACTCACTGTCTAGGTTTCTTATTACGAAGTATCCCGCAGTTGGCCGTTTGTGAGGCGCCCTTGTAGCGGTATGGCCGCGTTACGGCGCCATATAAATTGTTATTATTATTATTATTATTTCAGACTTTTTTGCTTTTTGCTTTGGGTCATGTCATGTCATATCATTCCGCCATCGTCGCCCTGCGACGGTTGGCTGCACGAATGGATGAGCATTTTCCACAGTTGTCAATCTCCTGCCATGTTGCTTTGGGTGCTAAGCCATATTTAAAAGGGGTTAAGCTCATAGCCTTCTGGCACCGCCTCTGATGCAAGCTTGCAAGCAATGTAGCTGTTACGATTTTCTTATGAGCGGTACGCTTGACCATGAACGTTAGATGAATTATGGCAAGTGTAGGTTATAAGACTTAGGCTCAGCCCTACGATCCGGATTACGCTCCACAGACGAAGCGTGACAGTTTCTTAGGACTAAACCATCTCACCCAATTCAATCTCAATCTATCTCCTTTGTGTTAGGAAATATGCACCTCTAAATGCATCATATAAGTACTCATTATGACATAATTATATACGCCCACTCATCGGGGTTTGAAAAGGTATGACTCACTAGAGTGACTAGAGAGCCGGATGTCAGTTGATCACAATTATAGAAGCTGGCCTAGCGCAGATGCAACCCTCGTGATTCTGCATGGTGGCATCATCAATTATTTTAAGAGTCAGAATTATTATTTGCATGACGATGGTGGAAAAGACCCTAAGCCAGTCTACAGTCTGGTAATTAATAAGGTCAACAGAAGTCGGTATTTTTCTTGTGGATTGAAATCCAGATGTACACTCAAGGAACAATTCCGTTAAGGAGGACACTTGCATAGATTCACTGCGTCAAGCTTCGTGACTTTAAATACGGAGGTCGTAAAAATTGACGGTTTGTTATTGGTGACCATTCTCGAAAACCTATTAGCGCCCATCTATGCAGCGTAGGCTATCCTTGCTACTCAGTGTTAAGAGATTTTAGATATAATTACAACTGAGATCTGGTTTTAAAAAATTAATTAGCCTATTTGGTATATTGACTTTCATAGGACAGCTATTATACCATGCGATTCACCTTTTAGCATATGCGATTCTGTTCAAGTCATTTGCAAACGTCATCGTCTATTTATGTATTTCTCGTATTTGCTATAACGCCCCTTTAGACTCCTGCTACTCAGAGGCGCTCACTCGCACACTGCTATAGTGAGGGTTTCACGCCCAAGTGCACGTACAATATTATTGCAAGTGATGGACTTGCCCAAGCAGTGGCGGCGCCAGGATTTCAGTTTGGGGGGGACTGAATCTGCTGGAGGAAATTTTCCATTTTCAGTCGCCAAAATTTCTGCATACGTATACTTTAAACTTTTAGGGGCTAATCATGCAAATATTTCATTTTTACATGGGGGAAATGGATGACCGTTTTTAGGGGGCTTAGCCCCTAGCTAACCCTGGCGCCCCTACTGTGCTCAAGGTCCCTACGCGGCGGATTGAGATGGACTCGAAACTGCATGGAAGCTCCAGGGCACCGAACCCACCACTACACAACCGCGACCACGAAGTTTTTTCTCATTCTTTTGCCCATATCTGGCATCAATAGACGCATATTTTGTTAAGTGAGCACACTCTGTAGTCCCTATTCTCGCGTTTACCCTCGACTACAACCCTGATTACCAAATCGACAACAGAATTCGTAGAAGGAAGCGTTTTCCGTCACCGTTGGCTGCGTTGCAGTTCGAATGTTTGATCAAAGCGATTCAATGATTATTTTTTAATCGGAACTATTAAAATCGACCAGCCAGAGTCTTACCACAATAATAATTGTCGACCAGTCTCTTAGCCGCTCCAAAAGCACTCCCACACCTCGCCACTGAAATCTCAACTGCGAAGAGACAAATTTTTTAAAGTACTAACATCAAACTCACATGCGACCAGAAAAACCTCAAAACGCGCCTTCTTCAGTCACTCGTCTCGTTTTGTAGCTTTCTGCCCCCACTGTGGTCTATAGACCAGCGCCTCTAGCGCTTGATTGCGAGATGAGCACATCGTACATTGTGAGGAGTAAGCTTACAGGTACAATGCTGCATTGTACATGTATAGGCCTAATTGTATATGGAAGACCTCACAATAAATTATTGCCTAAGCATTGCTTAACTTTGTGGGTGGCTTGAATAATGAACGAACTTTTATTCTCGTAGTTTTGCAGGTATTTGCAAGTCAATACAAAGGTGAGATTTATTGAACCGCGTTTGAACTTCTGTGATGCAGCAGTATGATCCTGCGTAATATATTATGGGCCTCTGGTTATGGCTGCGGCTCTAACCGAATATATTCACGATTATACAACACCCCGTGGTGTAGGTGTTGGGACAAATACTTAACAGGTCGCATGTCATTAGAATAATCACTAGTGATTTTCTGTAATGTCCTACTGCCATATACTTTTGAGCGAAATGTAAGGTTTGATTCAGCCAGCAACCGAGATGAAGTGTATTTTTCATTCCGTTGATCGAGAAAATTTTCAAAACTAGATAGATTTGGCCATGCCGCCATGGGCAGAGTTTACCAGGGGCTTGGGGCTAACCCCCCCCCCCAAGAAGCCCCATAGTCATGTTTTTACCGTGTAAATGGTGCATTTCTCGAGCTTAGCCCCTCAAGGACTTCCAACTGACGACTAAGAAAAGTCATCAACTTTTCGGCCGGGAAATACATAGTAAGTTTAATGAGATTCGAACCTGACGACTAAAAAAATCATCAACTTTTTCGGCCGAAACGGGAAAAAATTTCGGCGCCGCGCCTTCTGGACCAAGTTTTTAGCACCCTCAAAAACGGAAACCAAACTCCGCCCATGATTATAACTGAATACAAATAGATAGGATTCTATAATATTATTGTTTCTTTCATTCTACAGTACCTGTAACACACGATAGAGAGCTCTGTTTCCTACATGGCGCCTGATAGAAATAATCAGAAAAATATTCCAAATTAAGTTATTCTTCAACCAAGCTTAATTAAAAAGAAAGAATTTAAAAATAATTGATTACCTGCGCTCACTGCTGGTGCTGAACAGTCTGATTACGTATCTTCTGCAAACTGACTGAGTCCGTATCTTCAATTAAATGCCCTGCATGCGTAAACGTTGTCACACAGCCTTTTATATGAGCTCATAGTCATGTGGTAAGTGATCAGTTAGGCCCACATGTATTCATGGGCGGAGTTTATCAGGGGATATGGGGGCTAAACCCCCAAGAAGACCCAAATTCATTGTTTTACCATGTAAATGGTGTCTTTTCCCGGGCTTAGCCCCCCCAAAGGCTTTAGTCCCCCCCCCCCTAAGAAACTCCGCCCATGCATGTATTCAGTCATATTTTCTCCTTGTCATATCCATGGAAGGATGAGTAAATTAGAGATTTTAAATTACCGATGTAATCACTCCAATGACGCATGATTGTCTATCATCACACGCTCAGTGGCGGCGCCAGGATTTCAGTTTTGTCTGTCTGTCTGTTTGTCTGTCTGTCTGTCTATCTACCTGTCTGTTTGTTTAAATACCTGTTCTGTTAATCTGTCTGTTATCTATCTGCCTGTCTATCTATCTATCTATCTATCTATCTATCTATCTATCTATCTATCTATCTATCTATCTATCTATCTATCTATCTATCTATCTATCTATCTATCTATCTATCTATCTATCTATCTATCTATCTATCTATCTATCTATCTATCTATCTATCTATCTATCTATCTATCTATCGATCCATCCATCCATCCATCCATCCATCCATCCATACATCCATACATCCATACATCCATCCATCTATCCATCCATCCATCCATCCATCCATCTATCTATCTCCTCCATTCCTATCTTTGTGCACATCAATAGTAGCATTCGGTTCAAATTATTGGCCATCGATTTTAATAAGAAGGAGAGAATAATTCGTGGAGAACATTATTTTTTAATAAAATATCAATTTGCCATAGCTATTAAACATGCGAATAACAATATCCGTGTTCTCGAATGAATGTATAAATATCCTTCTCTGGTCTTTCTTCTCTTTGAGGTGCCCTTTAGAAATTGTCGTCATCATTATTATTTAAAATTATTATTTTAATTATCATTGTTATTAAACATTATTATCATTATTATTATTATTACTAGGCCTATTAGTTTAATTATCATTATTATTTTACTATTATTATTACTACTACTACTACTATAACTACTACAACTACAGCAATTATTACTATTAGCCTATCATTATTAATATTTTTTGCCCTGAGGTACTTAGTTAGTTATTGATAATTATTATTATTGCCCATATATTTATTTAAAAACTGGCAAACTCATGTACCGACCATTATTATTATTATTAGTAGTAGTATTATTATTATTATTATTATTATTATTAATTTATTTTATTTAAAAAAAATTTTTACCCGAGATATTTATGATCCCTCAGGTGCTCAAAACAATATCCGGAAATTAAATATAAAGGAAACTAACTATCTGCAAGTGCAACGAAGCATTCATAAAACTAACGTCCGAAAAACAACCTCAGCAATGATTTATTACAACATGAATAATTTGAACATGTTGTAGCGGAACTAGGTTTGGGCAATTAACACCAGGGACCGAACCCCAAACCCTAGTCCTGTCGGAATCGTCCGTCTGTGCAGTCCGGCGTCAACTGAAGATTGACGACTAGCCCGTCAGGCTTGAAACTCATTTATTCACGACGTCAAAGAAGAAACTCGTACTGCAGTTCTCGTTCGACTTCTATAGCGCCAGCAATGTTCGGAGCAATGTTCGGAGCAATGTTCGGAGCACTACCGTCTCAAACCACTGCACTACTGTTCACCGCAATTGTCACTGTAGGATGCCGAGTCGTCTTCCTGTAGATCACCGCTGCCTCGCCAGCGCACGCAGAGAGTCCGTGAAGCGGGTCGGGTTTCGAACCCGATCGTCGTCAGATGCGGAAGGTCGCCAAACCTTCCGTCCTCACCAGTCGGCAGCGTCGGCAGGTCCGGAGTCGAATCAGCAGTCGTTGGCGTGTAGATCACCGCTGCCTCGCCAGCGCACGCAGAGAGTCCGTGAAGCGGGTCGGGTTTAGAACCCGATCGTCGTCAGATGCAGAAGGTCGCCAAACCTTCCGTCCTCACCAGTCGGCAGCGTCGGCAGGTCCGGAGTCGAATCAGCAGTCGTTGGCGTGTAGATCACCGCTGCCTCGCCAGCGCACGCAGAGAGTCCGTGAAGCGGGTCGGGTTTCGAACCCGATTCAGTGTCGTCGGCGTCGGAAGCTGAACCACTGCGCTCACCCGGTCGGAAGCGTTGGCAGATCCGGCGTTGAATCCTGCCCGTCGTGGCACAGCGACGATCACCGATCCTTCGGTCGTCCGTAGGCGTCGGGTTGCAGAAGAGCACGACCGCGGGTCAAGAATCGAACCCGAGTCGACAGTGTTGCACCGCAAAGGCCTCCAAGCCTTTCGTCGTCGGCAGGCGCTGAATTTCGGCAGCGTCGTCAAATCGTCGTCCTGCTCTCCAAAGCGTTTTTCCTCAGACGATTTCCTGCTGACTGCACCGCGATTCGATCCCGCAACGCTCGACCGACTCGTCTTTCCACTGTGTCACGGCGATTCACTGACTGTTTCTTCCGATCACTGTGTTCCTCGAAGACTGACGGCGGCTGACTCGAAGACTGACTGTTCGGTGACTGACGTTCGATGACTGGCTGCGGCCTGCGCGCACACGTACTTATGTGTCACGAGGCCACGCCCAGTACATGTAGACATAGGCTAGAGGTAGACATGGGCTAGGTAGACATAGGCTAGGTAGACACAGGCTAGAGGTAGACATGGGCTAGGTAGACACAGGCTAGAGGTAGACACAGGCTAGAGGTAGACATGGGCTAGAAGTAGGCATAGGCCACGCCCATTTCATGTAGACACGGGCTAGGTAGACACAGGCTAGAGGTAGACATGGGCTAGGTAGACATGGGCTAGGTAGACATAGGCTAGGTAGACATAGGCTAGGTAGACACGGGCTAGGTAGACACAGGTACCCAGGCGGACACGGGGACGGTCATTCAAATAAAAATTAAACCCCATGACCCTGATTTCCAACACGCTTCCCCCACAAGCAATCCAAGGTCCCACTTGGAGTACGTAATTAAACATCCCCCAAAACGTAATCAGGGGCCAACGTCTACAAAAATCTACCACATTACTCCTGTCTACACAATAGGCCCAAATTAACATTCTTATACACAAAATCAAATAATACAGTCTCTCATCGTTCGATGAATCCAGTACATTTGTTTTCAGCGAAACCCTTCGCCGCGATTCATTACGAAAACATCAAATCGACAATTTAATTACGACATTGCAAAACCTTTATCGGGTGCGGAGTGCAATCGCGCACAACCCCCTTTTTCTCTTTTTCCTTCACTTCCCGGGTGCGATGTGCTTTTTACGCACACCCCCCGTTTCGTTCGGCTCTTTTCTTACGGGTGCGAAGTGCCATCTCGGTCACAACCCCCTTTTCGGTTTTCTCGCCTGTTTTTTCTTTTTTTTTCTTTTTTTTTCTTTTTTTTAGGCTTATTTCTCTATTTTTTTCTTTTTGGGTACGGTGTGCTTTGTTGGGCACACCCCCCTTCTTTCTTCTCTTTTTTTCTTTTTTTTTTCTTCTTTTTAAACGACATTATACAATTAATTACGAGCAAGTTACAGAAAAACAAAAGCCACACACGGCTTTACAATCAATTCAAAAAAATAAAAACACGGGCCAGGCACGACCCAATAATAATTAAATTAACTTTCTTTCGACGTTCACTGGAATCGAACATGACGGCCAACGTTGCGTCGTGGTCGGCCTGTAGATGTCGCCACTCCGTCTTCCAAGTTCGGTCGACCCAAATCCGACCAATGCCCTCCAGGGTCGAAAGACAAAAGCCCACAGTCCAAAATCCACCTGCGGCTCGCGAGACTAGACTCACTCGCAAGACCAAGACTCATGCTTCCCGGAGCATAACCACAATACAATTCAATTGTGCTGCAACACACAGCGTAAGACGAGACTCTCCGACAGGCATCAGTTTCGGAAAAAGGACTGAAATCCTTCCGGGTCGGACCAGAGCAAAACCGCAAAGACAAATTATTCTCCACATTTGCAGAACATTTACTTATCGCCGGTTCCACAACTCCAGTCACCAACATTTGCTCTAGTTGCGCATCAATGGTAGCCTGATATGGAAGCGGTTGCCTCCTCAACGGTTGTCTTACCGGATGAGAGTCCCCGGTATCAATCCTATGCTGAGTAATCATGGTCCTTCCCAAATCATGGTCGGTGGTCGAGAAAATGCATTCATACTCGACCAACAAATTCCTCTGCCGTTCCTTCACCTCTGCCGAAACATCCTCAGAGACATCTTCCATCAATTTCTCCACTAAATGTGTCTCTGGACGCGACCCTCCGGTCACTTTTGTGGTCGACCCTCCGGTCACTTTTTCGGCTGACCCTCCGGTCACTTTTCGGGTCGACCCTCCGGTCACTTTTTCAAATTGTGCAGGATGCACCCGCAAGTCATGCGCCCTCAAGGATTTCCCGATATTTACAAAGCGCAGGTCAGGAATCGAATCCGCAGTTAACATAACAGGCTGTTCATTCAAATTTACCACACGCACGCACATTTTATCAGCATCATCATTCAGCACAACTCTAGCTACATGCAGTCCAGGTTGAATTTTTTTTGATTCAGTCATCCATGCTTCAGCTGTGGTCGTCAAATCACGATATTGCGTTTTACAAGGAATATCGCACTGCGAACGAGGAAGGACAGTGGTTTCCTCCGCAACAATAACCCTGCGACACCAAAGCGAACCATTTCCCTTGACCAAAGGAATGCGGCGTCTACCCACAAAGAGCGCACCCTGACCAAAACCAAGTCGACAGCGGTGTTGTCTCAACCAATCCATCCCAAGCATTGGTTCACCAATCTGATCAGAGACGAGAAAATTAGTCTCAATAGAAAAGCCTCTAGAAATCCTAATTGGGACATCAACCTGACCCGAAACCCTTATCTGCGTTCCGTTAGCAGCCAAGAGAATGCGATTACTAGGCTGGAGCAGCAAACCATCCACATCAGACGAGGGAACCAGGCTTACCTCCGACCCAGTGTCTACCAGGCACGTTCTTTGCTGTCCGTTGATCACACCATGGATGTAGATCGCGTTGTTCGTCACGCCTGTTGCTCGGTCTCTCGTTGTATGGTTGGTGACGGTCTCTTCGTTCCGCTCGGTCGTCGGCTGACCCAAGTCGCGTTCGTCGTCGTTCCGACGGTTGGGGAACGGTCGACGTTGTCGGCACTGGCGTGCATAGTGCCATGGGGACCCGCATTTGAAGCAGGTCGACCCACGTCCCAGACTTCCTGATGCGTTACCTTGAGACGGAATGGTCGGCGGAACCATCGGCGCGGAGTTGTAGTTCGTCCTGTTCGAGCCTCGGAGTTCCTCCAGCTGTCGGCAGATTCTTCCTTCCATGTCCTGCTGCCACTTGCGCTGGGCAGTGAAGAAGTCGTCCAGCTGAGACTGAAGCTGTCCTCCGGCGTCGGCCTCCTGAGTTCCTCTTACTCGATTCGCAGGTCTGCGACGATCCTCCAGGTCTGCAGTCTGTTGATACGCCGACAAGCGTAGAGCTGTTCGGTACGCCTCGTCGATCGTCTTCGGTTCCCGTTCTCTCACCTTTAGAGACAGCTCCCGGTCACGGATGGCTTCAAGGAAGGCGTCCTTCGCAACGATCTCGGTCGTCTCGTTCGACGGCACCGGGTAGGCGAGAACGACAAGTCTCCGGATGTCGTGCAGCAAGTCTCCCAGACTTTCATCCGCCCTCTGTCGACGATAGTAGAGTTGCGCACGAAAAGTCTCAGCTTGACCTTCCGCGCCGTATCGTTGACGGAGTCTCTCGACCAGCTGTTCATACGTCACCTCCGTTCGCGCTCCAAAGTCCCACAACAGCTGCGTTGCTGCCTTTTCCAAGGAAACACGGAGGAAGTCGACTTTGTCGATTGCCGTCCATCTGTTGTGGCGTGCACATACGTCGAATTGTGCCAAGAACGATTCGAGTGACCCAGTCCCATCGAACTTGGTTGGTTTCATGGTCATCTTCCGTTCACCGACCAAGCGACTGGCGTTGTCCAAGACTTTCGTCTCCAAAGCGCTTACCCTGTCCAAGACTTTCGATTCCACGGCGGTCGAGTCTCTCTCAGAAATCAGCAGACTTCTGCGATCCTTCTTCGGTACGTCGTCGAAGTCGATTCTCTCCAGGAAGCGGCTGGACTCGACCTCGTAGTCGACCAAGAGGTCCGTCCTTCGTCCGGCTGCTGGCGTCGAAGTCGTCGGGCGGTCAGCGGCGTTTTCGTCCATCTCTGCAGTGTTCCACATCATTGCTGAATTTCGCTCCACTGGCTGAGTCCGAATTTCCAAGAAGTCCAACGAGTTCTTCTTTCACTCCAATGTCTGGAACCAGTTTGTAACGAGACGTCCAACGAAGAAATCAAAACCCCACTTGCTGGTGCCAGTTTGTAGCGGAACTAGGTTTGGGCAATTAACACCAGGGACCGAACCCCAAACCCTAGTCCTGTCGGAATCGTCCGTCTGTGCAGTCCGGCGTCAACTGAAGATTGACGACTAGCCCGTCAGGCTTGAAACTCATTTATTCACGACGTCAAAGAAGAAACTCGTACTGCAGTTCTCGTTCGACTTCTATAGCGCCAGCAATGTTCGGAGCAATGTTCGGAGCAATGTTCGGAGCACTACCGTCTCAAACCACTGCACTACTGTTCACCGCAATTGTCACTGTAGGATGCCGAGTCGTCTTCCTGTAGATCACCGCTGCCTCGCCAGCGCACGCAGAGAGTCCGTGAAGCGGGTCGGGTTTCGAACCCGATCGTCGTCAGATGCGGAAGGTCGCCAAACCTTCCGTCCTCACCAGTCGGCAGCGTCGGCAGGTCCGGAGTCGAATCAGCAGTCGTTGGCGTGTAGATCACCGCTGCCTCGCCAGCGCATGCAGAGAGTCCGTGAAGCGGGTCGGGTTTCGAACCCGATCGTCGTCAGATGCAGAAGGTCGCCAAACCTTCCGTCCTCACCAGTCGGCAGCGTCGGCAGGTCCGGAGACGAATCAGCAGTCGTTGGCGTGTAGATCACCGCTGCCTCGCCAGCGCACGCAGAGAATCTGCGAAGCGGGTCGGGTTTCGAACCCGATTCAGTGTCGTCGGCGTCGGAAGCTGAACCACTGCGCTCACCCGGTCGGAAGCGTTGGCAGATCCGGCGTTGAATCCTGCCCGTCGTGGCACAGCGACGATCACCGATCCTTCGGTCGTCCGTAGGCGTCGGGTTGCAGAAGAGCACGACCGCGGGTCAAGAATCGAACCCGAGTCGACAGTGTTGCACCGCAAAGGCCTCCAAGCCTTTCGTCGTCGGCAGGCGCTGAATTTCGGCAGCGTCGTCAAATCGTCGTCCTGCTCTCCAAAGCGTTTTTCCTCAGACGATTTCCTGCTGACTGCACCGCGATTCGATCCCGCAACGCTCGACCGACTCGTCTTTCCACTGTGTCACGGCGATTCACTGACTGTTTCTTCCGATCACTGTGTTCCTCGAAGACTGACGGCGGCTGACTCGAAGACTGACTGTTCGGTGACTGACGTTCGATGACTGGCTGCGGCCTGCGCGCACACGTACTTATGTGTCACGAGGCCACGCCCAGTACATGTAGACATAGGCTAGAGGTAGACATGGGCTAGGTAGACATAGGCTAGGTAGACACAGGCTAGAGGTAGACATGGGCTAGGTAGACACAGGCTAGAGGTAGACACAGGCTAGAGGTAGACATGGGCTAGAAGTAGGCATAGGCCACGCCCATTTCATGTAGACACGGGCTAGGTAGACACAGGCTAGAGGTAGACATGGGCTAGGTAGACATGGGCTAGGTAGACATAGGCTAGGTAGACATAGGCTAGGTAGACACGGGCTAGGTAGACACAGGTACCCAGGCGGACACGGGGACGGTCATTCAAATAAATATTAAACCCCATGACCCTGATTTCCAACAATGTTATATGGATAAAACACGCAGCCAATGTCCGAAAGGGCCACCATAGTCATGCCAAAGCTTTGACAACTTCAGCGAAAATGTTTGAAGTAGCTTTGTGATGTAACCAAAAATAATGTTAGCAATCAGCAATTTTTGGAAATCTCATCTGTGTTTTAATTCATTTTCATTGCTCCTTCTCTTAAAACCGTTATAGTACTCCTGCAAGTCTCATTTTACAAAAAGGAAAGAGCAGTGACCTAAATGTAGAAGACTAATAATCTGGTCGAAGGGCCAATGGACCATATTGATCTTAGTCGTCGAGAGGCCCGAAAAAGAACCTATTGGGACTCTTTTCATCATCCGAGAACATGAAGTCGAAGAAGGCATTAATGAACTCCTCGAGACTCAGCTTCCCGTCACCGTTGACATCGATTGCATTGAACGCCATTTTTACAAACGACGGATCCGGAACTCCGAGCTGGAACATCATTCTTTCGTACTCATCCTCCTGCAGGTAACCGTCACGGTTGAAGTCCAGCATGTCGTGAAGATCACCTATCATAGCAGAGTAGTATTTCATAAGCTCCGGGTCGTAACGCTGCTTCCCGATTGAGTGGGTGAACTCGTCTACGGTAATCGAATCCCTGTTGCCAGCGTCAGCGTGTTTGATATACCGCCCCCACACCTAGATCAATTGCAGCAATCAGTTATATTAGAGCAAGGCAAACGCCAACACTATCGACCTATAAAGTAAGACACAAATAAAAGCCTCAGTCGTAAGGTGCTCAATATGACGAAAAAAGTCGATTTTTTAAAAATGGATAAGCTTAGCATTGTATCTTCAAAGTCAGTTATGAAATCATTAATAGGTTGCCCCAAGGGCGGATACTGAAATTTTCGATGGGGGAGGGGGCCAAAATTTTGGTCTTCGTCCGGCCCGGAAAAATTTCGTCATCCATCCGCCAAAAAAACTGATGACCTTTTTTTTAGTCATCAGCCTCGAATTTTCACAAAAAGACACCTTTTCTATCCGCCGAAAAAACTGATGACCTTTTTTTAGTCATCAGCCTAGAATTTTCCCCAAGAGACACCTTTTCTATCCTCCGAAAAAAACTGATGACTTTTTTTAAGTCATCAGCCTAGAATTTTCCCAAAAAGACACCTTTTCTATCCGCCGAAAAATCTGAGGACTTTTTTGACGTCAGCCTCGAATTTTCCCAAAAAGGTACCTTTTCCCGTCCGCCCTCCACCCAAAAGACTGATGACCTTCTTCGCCGCTGATGGGAACAACGGACATACGGAGCTATTTGCGGGGGCCAAGTCGACTTTTCAGTCCAGAATTGCTGGTCAAAAATAAAGAAATATCTAAATGTGGGGGCCATGGCCGGATTGGCCCCCCTGGATCCGCCCCTGGGTTGCCCATGAGGGCGATAGATGGAGCCTATTATTATATCTTTGCTTTTTAGTTGAGGCAATTTTACAAACATGCTTTCAAAAACACTCAATTTGGATTTCGTTCAGTCAGCCTGTGTGATTTCAAAAACAATATCAGATCTAATATAAAAAAAAACCAACACCCCTCCCCTACCAGTTACCCTGGAGCTATGGACAAAGTTATAGCCAGGAAGTGGAATAGTTGATGCCAGGTCATCATTCAGCGAAGTCTCTGTAAGTGAAAAAATCATGGTGTTGGATTGAGATAAAAGAGGCAAATTTTAGCCATTTTTAAGTTAATCCACCTACAGTTAAGATGAGTAATACAAAAATAATCATCAGCCTTAAGCCTTAATTGTGGCGAAAAATTCAGGTAATTGTTCAACCTCTTTGTAAGTACTTGAGTAACTGGACCTCAAATTATAGAAGTCGATGTCAGCATCAATGCCATCATCCATTAGTAAAGTTCTACACTCACCGTCGAACTCATTCACATCTAGGCAGTTGTCATCATGATTAGCCAGTAATATATTATTAGTATTTATAGTGTCATCAATACCATCACGTAAATTTACAGCAGCAAAAGGAAGACTAGAACTAACACACTCATAGCAACATCATTTAGCACCAACTTCAAGGGTCCCCAATGAGCCAAGGCATTTTAAGTGATAATAGGAATTACATGCAGCACAAATAGCCACATCAGAGGTTTCTCTACCGACATGACTGCATAGATATAGCATTGATAAAACATTGCGACAACAAACGAACAATGTAAAAAGTGCCACAAACAAATCACTTACCAAAACCGGTAAGGGTTACAAGAGAACAAAAAACAAAATAAAATTAATATCAAAACACTATAATCATTGCTAGGGATAGGGGAAAAAAGTTAGCTAGACAAAAGTTGACTATGACCACGGCAAGATAAATTTCACCAGACAGGCAACAGAAACACGATAGGTTCACCCATACCACAAGAACCACGACGATATAATTACACAATTCAGTCCTTTGTTGTCTGCCTTGGCTCTTTGTTTGTTTGTTGCACTTTTCTCAAAATAAACTGATTTGATTTGAAAGTCATAAACAGGCCTATGCAAAACGGTATAATCCAAGAAAAGCGAACATACATGTACATTGTACAAACGCGCATAAAGCGCAGTTTTAAAATCTTTATTGTGGTATAACTTTACGAGACAATTAGACCTACTTGATTATAACTATACTTGTACTGAATACTGTATCATTATATATTTATATTATTTATTTATTTATTTATTTCTAGCATTTGTTATAGCGCCCCTTCTAGATTACTAGTCAGAGACGCTCCCAATAACAAAGCGGACATTGCATCGGAGTTTCACGACGAAGCGCAGGAACAATTATTGCAAGTGAAGGACTTGCAATTGCTCCAGCTTGAGTTGAATTAGAACCTGGAACATTCGGTTTTAAGGCATCGAGCGCTCAACTACACCACCGCGCCCACTAGTTTGTGTAATGTCGGTCGTGGTCGCATTGGTAGCTATAAAAGCAGTAAAAGTAGTAGAATTTCGCGCGCTACCTATAGAAGATATGCTACAATAATTATTATAAAGATCTCACGTTTTCAAATTGAGCTTTTAGATGTTCCACTTTATGCTTCTCTGGGTTCCCGAATTTCGAGAATTGAGTCGCCATCCCAATAAGGTCGTCCCTTGATAGGAATCCATCGCTGTTGAAGTCAAATGTGACAAAAAACTTCCTCATCTTTCTCTTCCAGAATTCAGACATCCTGCTGCGAAATGTTTTTGAAAGGATCATGTATAACAGATTGATGGATTATTTTCTTTAAATGAACGTACTATCATCTAATCATTATGGCTCCCAAAAGCAACATTCCACATATATGGCACTTGGAAATACAATGTATAATCTTAGAATCCATGGATAACCGAGAATTTTCTCTAGGAATATTTTTTGATCTATCCAAGGTCTTTGATACTGTAAACCACAAAATTCTATTACAAAAACTTGAACACTATGGTATTAGAGGTGTAATTAAGGCATGGATTTCGGATTTTCTTAACAATAGATCGCAACATGTTTATTTTAAAGGTCATTTATCTGTTGGCAGACCCATCGCTTGTGGAGTACTACAGGGCTCAATTCTGGGGCCATTATTATTTCTAATATATGTAAATGACCTGACTACTACCTCCAAAGTGTTTCACTATATATTGTTTGCTGATGACATGAATGCCTTTATATCTGATAAGTCAATATAATCATTGTTTGAAAGAGCTAATCATGAGCTAATCACCATTTCTTTCTGGTTTAGGGCTAACAAATTATCGCTTAATATTGATAAAACTAATTTTATTCTTTTTGGATTCCGCCGTAAACTACCACCAGTTTATGATCACAGATTGATAATGGATGGTCAACTGGTTTGCCAGTTAAATCATGTAAATTGTTAGGTGTGTATCTGGACCAGCACCTCACTTGGAAGGAACACATTAAGCAAATTTCTAAGAAAATAGCCAAAAATATTAGCGTGCTATCAAGAATCTGTCAATGTCTTTCTCAAGCTACATTACAAGGCGTATATTATTCCTTAATTTTCCCATACTTGTCAAATTGTAGCATTTGCTGGGCCTCAACTTATACTTCTTATTTAGAAAAATTGGAGAGTTTGCAAAAACGTGCCATTCGAACTATTTTCTTGTTACGCTGGTCTGTCAGTAGCAAACCAATTTTTCGAACCTATAACATATTACGACTGGCAGATATAAATAAATTTCAAATCAGTTTGTTCATGTTTCGCTATCATCACAGATTGTTACCTAGGACATTTGATGGTTATTTTTGTCAGGGAATTGCTGTACATGACCATTTCACTAGAACTCTGTTATACTACCGCACCGATGTTGCACATACTAGGACGAAATTATTTTCGATTAAATGTTCTGGCCCTACTACTACTACTACTACTACTACTACTACTACTACTACTACTACTACTACTACTACTACTACTACTACTACTACTACACTACTACTACTACTACTACTACTACTACTACTACTACTACTACTACTACTACTACTACTACTACTACTACTACTACTACTACTACTACTACTACTACTACTACTACTACTACTACTACTGCTACTGCTACTACTACTACTACTACTACTACTACTACTACTACTACTACTACTACTACTACTACTACTACTACAACCAAGTTTCAGCTTCCGACAGTGGAATAGTAGATCTAAACCGCAGCCTAACAATAAACAATGATTTAATTGGTCTGCACAAATGGCATGACCACATTATTTTCAGACAGGCCCGGCCCTAGGGCTGGGCGACCGAGGCGGCCGCCTTGGGCCGCGCGCTTCAGAGGCCCCGCGATGTTAACATAACTTTTTTAAAGTACAAGGTTTACAACACGTTGGCCGGTTAGCAACATCAGTGGTGGTCGATTAGATAAAGCGGTTACTATGCTGTATAGTATAGGCCTACATGTAAAATCTAATTTATCCGGAATGTGGTAAATATCTTCGGTAGCTAGCTTTTATTAGGCCCATATTTTCTGGGCTGTCTTCTCAATGGTTTAAATAAAAATTCGCCAGTTTACGTTACCCGAGATGTAGCCTAAGTCTTTTTCTGTTAACCTGACTTTCAAACTGAGAAAATGTATAAGTCCTCATTATTATGTTTAATCTAAAGGAACCCTACTAAAACTTGTCTAACTCTTTTATTAAGGTTTATTAGTGTCTAAATGTTGAGCGTTCCGATTGATGCTTGAGCGATATTGAGCATTAGCCTTCATTGGACCTGCACTTTGCAATTAGCTCTCTTCATTGACACACCGTTATTCGCCACAAACCGTTATTCGCTACATTTGGGGAGTTAGGCCTCCCCAAATGCATCATTCTTCTGTCTCGAAACCGCTTTCTTTTCCTTTCACGCACTGGAACTGGAAGCGCCATGAATTGGTGTACACTGTGAGAGTCACTCTATAAATTTGTGGATAGTCTACAATACGATTATATTATAGGCCTACAATACAATTTTAAAGGTTTACAAATTTGACTTGAACAAGTTCTCCTTTTATTTAAACTGTTCTATTAATTAATTATTTTAGGCCTTCTTGAAATGATAGGCCTATGCTACCCCAAAGTAACCATTTTGCAGAAAATACTAGTCTAAAGAAGGAATCAAAAGGAAAAACGGCTAAAATTGATCTGAGCCTCCACGCGATCAACGATGTTTCAAGAACGGCTCACTATATATAGGCATCGCTAATTTTTCAATGTAAAATGATGCTGCCAGCACTAACAATCTGGACTATGAACCTATTACGGATTTGTATCCATCAATAGGCCTAGGCCTACTCACCAGATTTGCTTGTGAATAGACATTATATTTTAATATACAGAACCCACGACACTGCCTGTAGTGACTAACAAGCTTTTAATTCGAATGTCGTTAAAATATTTTAATTATTGGCATCCCGTTTAAGATGTCAGAAATAAGGAAATAAAACATAGCCTAACTATTGTCTTCATAGTTAAAGAACCTGCTTAGTAGCATTTCTTATCTATTAACCAATTTTAGTTCGATTTTCGTGATTTGCATAGGCCTACATTACGGTAGCCCATTCTCAGTACAGAAGGCAATTGGTCCAATGTCAGCTATAACTAAACTCTAGCCACGGTGTCGATTCTTGCTTTTACATTTTTTCCTTAACCTACTTTTTCTGACCATTTTGAGGATGACTAGATAAGCTTTTGCTTCATCTCCTCACTAGTCGATTCAACTTATCCCTCAACTACCCTACTTTCTCATGCATATTTGGTTTGAATGGGAGTTGACATTTAGAGATTTAGATATCTCGGGCTAGCACGTGTGGGACGCAGGGGCGCAAGCTCCTGCGGAGCGACCTTGGGCAAGTTGCTTACCCATCATTGTCTGTGAGGAAGGCAACGGGAAACCATCTCACTCGTCTCATCCCCAGAGGCGTAAAGCCAATGAACCTGCCTTCGGGCAGAGCACCATCATCATCATCATCATCATCATCATCATCATCATTTGTATGTAGGCTATCTAATAATTATTTTATTGCGTTCTTTACTCTAAATGTGCATTGTGAATTGTGGAATGTAGCCTATATATTGAATCGATTCCAATAAAATTTGATTTTATTTGGTTTGAATTTGATTTAAAAAAAATATAAATGGATGAGATTCTATAACTGTTTCTTTCACTCTACAATAACACACGATTGAAAGATCTCTTTCTTACAATGGCGCATGATAGAAATAATCAGAAAAATATTCCAAATTAAGTTATTCTTCAATAAAGATTAATTAAAACGAAAGATTTAAAAAAAACTTGATTACCTGCGCTCACTGCTAGTGCTGAACAGTCTGATTGCGTATCTTCTGCAAACTGAATGAGTCCGTATCTTCAATTAAATGCCCTGCCTTGTCACACGGCCTTTTATAATATTATGAGCTCATAGTCAGGGGGAATTGATCAGTTACATGTATTCATGGGCGGAGTTTATCAGGGGCTAGGGGGGGCTAAGCTTTTATTCTCGAAGTTTCAGCAGGTATTTGCAAGTCAATACAAAAGTGAGATTTATTGAACCGCGTTTGAACTTCCGTGATGCAGCAGTATGATCATGCGTAATACATTATGGGGCTCTGATTATGGCTGCGGGCTCTAACCGAATATACTCACGATTTATACAACACCCCGTGGTGTAGGTGTTGGGACAAATACTTCACAGGTCGCATGTCATTAGAATAATCACTAGTGATTTTCTGGAATGTCCTACTGCCAGATACTTTTGAGCGAAATGGAAGGTTTGATTCAGCCAGCAACCGAGATGAAGTGTATTTTTCATACCGTTCATCGAGAAAATTTTCAAAACTAGATAGGCCTAGATTTGGCCATGGGCAGAGTTTATCAGGGGCTAGGGGCTAAACCCCCCCCAGGAAGTCCCATAGTCATGTTTTTACCGTGTAAATGGTGCATTTTTCGAGCTTAGCCCCTCAAGGACTTCCAACTGACGACTAAGAAAAGTCATCAACTTTTTCGGCCGAGAAATACATAGTAAGTTTAATGAGATTTGAACCTGACGACTAAAAAAATCATCAACTTTTTTCCGGCCGAAACGGGAAAAAATTTCGGCGCCGCGCCTTCTGGACCAAGTTTTTAGCACCCTCAAAAACGGAAACCAAACTCCGCCCATGATTATAACTGAATATAAATAGATAGGATTCTATAATATTATTGTTTTCTTCATTCTACAGTACCTGTAACACACGATAGAGAGCTCTGTTTCCTACAATGGCGCAAGATAGAAATAATCAGAAAAATATTCCAAATTAAGTTATTCTTCAACCAAGCTTAATTAAAAAGAAATAACTGAAAAATACTTGACTACCTACGCCCACTGCTGGTGCTGAACAGTCTGATTACGTGTCTTCTGCAAACTGACTGAGTCCGTATCTTCAATTAAATGCCCTGCATGCGTAAACCTTGTCATACGGCCTTTTATAATTATGAGCTCATAGTCATGGGGGAAGTGATCAGTTACATGTATTCAGTCATCTCTTCTTGTCATATCCATGGAAGTATGAGTAAATTACTGATTGCCAATTATTACCGATGTAATCACTCTAATGACGCATGTCTATCATCACACGCTCCATTGTCATAACACATTCTTCCTCTCCACGTACTCTTTAACACAATGCTTGTTTGTCACGTATAGACTACGTATACGTTACGTTTGGGGGGGGAGGCTTTAGGCATAACTTACTCGGATCAGCAGTAAGCCAATCATCATCATCATCATCGTCGTCGTCATCATATTCATCGAGTCGGCGGCATGTTTGGCATAATTATTATCTTCGGTGTAGGCCTATTCCATTAGGATGAGCAATTGAGCAGTGAGCACCCCATGATGGTGACAGGACAATTACCTCCTGGACAATTACCCCCCGGACAATTACCCCCGACAATTACCCCTGGACAATTACCCCAGGACAATTACCCCAGGACAATTACCCCTGTATCAATTACCCTCGGACAATTAGGCCTACCATCCGTACCAATTACCCCCGGACAACTACCCCCCGTGGCACAGTGTGAGCTTGTTTCCGCACGCGTACACGAAGATACGCGTGAGGGAACGAACATTCTCATGGTCATGGTCTTCGTATTTATCAGAGCTTCAGCGCTGCCTAAGCCTATCACCCACCACAGCATACAAGGAAAAAACACGCGGACACAAACGCAAGGATTCTGGCAATCGTTCGCAAATACGACGCGCACAAAGCCACTCACTATCTTCGTTCATGGAGTTGATCATAACGTTGCTTTTTAAACTAGCAGAATCCAGATAGGCTATCTATCGACAACATTTAACTATTTTATTAGGCAGGCGTTACAACTAGCTAAGAACCGCTGTTAGATTGGAGTTTATTTAATATTTTCTTGAAAGTTTAACACTAACTTGCGTTTAACACGACATACACTTCTATATTGGCACGGGGGCCTAATTGTCCGGGGGTAATTGGTACGGGGGTAATTGTCCGGGGGTAATTGTCAGAGGGGGGCTAATTGTCCGGGGGTAATTGGTACGGGGGGTAATTGTCCGGGGGTAATTGTCAGGGGGGTAGTTGTCCGGGGGTAATTGTCCGGAGGTAATTGTCCAAGGGGTAATTGTCGGGGGTAATTGTCCGGGGGTAATTGCCCGGGGGTAATTGCCCTAGAACCCCTACGATATGATAGGCTAATTAATTGATTTCGTTGCCGTTGGTCACTGTCTAGTTTTCTTATTACGGCGTAAACCGGTATAGACGTTTTTCGCTTTTTGCTTTGGGTGCTGAGCCATATTTAAACGTGGTTATGCCCATAGCATTCTGGCGCCGCCACTGATGCAAGCTTGCAAAAAATGTAGCTGTTACGATTTTCTTATGAGCGGTACGCTCGAAGCCGTAGTTATGGGGTTGTTTTGGGTGTTTGAACACCCCCGAAATGAAAAATACAAAAAATAGTATAATGTATTCACTGGCACATAATGAAAAAAACATGAAATTAGGCGAACATGGAGTGAATGACTAAGAAAAGTCATCAGTTTTTTCGGACGAGAAATTTGTGACATTTTCTGAGGATTTCGGCCGGATGACTAAAAAAGGTCGTCAGTTTTTCGGACGGTAAACTGAAGAAACACCCCTCGAAATAAAATCCTGGCTACGGCCATGGATAGGCCCCACGCTTTAACATGAACGTTAGATGAATAAACGCAAGTGTAGGCTATTAGACTTAGGCCCGGCCCTACGATCCGGATTCCGTTCCACAGACGAAGTGTGACAGTTTCTTAGGCCTAAACAATCTCACCCAATTCAATCTCAATCTATCACCTTTGTGTTAGAAAATAAGCACCTCTAAATGCACCATATATGTGCTCATTATGACATAATTTATTATATACGCCCACTCGTCGGGGTTTGAAAAGGTATGACTCACTAGACAGTCGGATGCTAGTTGATCACAATAGAAGCTGCAGCCAATAGTGCAGATGCAACCTCGTGATTCTGCATCATCAATTATTTTAGCAGTCAGAATTATTATTTGCATGACAATGGTGGCATGGTGGCATCATCAATTATTTTAGCAGTCAGAATTGTTATTTGCATGACGATGGTAGAAAAGATCCTAAACCAGTCTACAGTCTGGTAATTATAATTAATAAGGTCAACAGAAGTCGGTATTTTTCGTGTGAATTGAAATCCAGATGTACACTCAAGGAACAATTCCGTTAAGGAGGACACTTGCATAGATTCACTGCGTCAAGAGATTCGTGGCTTTAAATAAAGCAGTCGTAAAAAAATTAACGGTTTGTTATTGGTGACCATTCTCGAAAACCTATTAGCGCCCATCTGGCGTAGGCTATCCTAGCTACTCATTGTTAAGAGATTTAGATATAATTACAACTGAGATCTAGATTTTAAAAAAATAATTAGCCTATTGTCATAAAGTTCGTAGCCTGCTCATCTATTCTAATTTGGTACATTGATTTCCATAGGACATCTATCACTATTCCCAAGGTATCATACCATGCGATTCGCCTTCTAGCATATGCTTCGTGGGGCGCGGTGGTGTAGTGGTGGCGTCGTTGCCTTGAAGCCGGAAGGTTCGAGGTTCGAATCCACCTCAAGTCGCCGCGTAGGGACCTTAGGCAAGTCCTTCACTTGCAATTGCTCAGCGCTTCGGCGTGAAACTCCGATGCAGTGTCCGCTCTGCAATCAGGAGCGCCTCTAAGTAACGAGCTTGAAAGGGCGCTATAACAAGTGCGCATACAAACAAATATGCGATTCTGGTCAAGTCATTTGCAAACTTCATCGTCTTTTTATTTATTTATTTCTCGTATTTGCCACAACGGCTCTTTAAACTCTCTCTACTCAGAGGCGCTCACTCCACTCGGACACTGCTATAGTGAGGGTTTCACGCCAAAGTGCACGAACACTATTATTGCAAGTGATGGACTTGCTCAAGCAGTGGCGGCGCCAGGATTTCAGTTTGGGGAGGGGCTGAATCTGCTGGAGGAAATTTCCCATTTTCAGTCGCCAAAATTTCTGACAAATCTCGTGCATGCGTATACTTTAAATTTTTTTGGGTTTTTTTCATGCAAATATTTCACTTTTACATGCCCTCTAGCCACCCCTGGCGCCCCTACTGTGCTCAAAGTCCCTACGCGGCGGATTGAGATGGACATGAACCTGGAACACACCAGCTCCAGGGCACCGAACCCGCCACTACACAACCGCGTCCACATCGTCATCATCATCATCATCATCATCATCATCATCATCATCATCATCATCATCATCATCATCATCATCATCACCACCACCATCATCATCATCATAACGGAGACCGGAGTAGTCGAGGATGGTTAGTGGTATCTTGGAAGAAAGACTCAATTAGGGGAAGTGGTCAGCTACTCTGTCATCTCTCCATAACACAGTCAGTCATGTCATGGAGGGATGAGTCAATTACCGATTGCTTATGAGTTATTACCGATATTTTACCACCGTGTGTGGCCTGTGTCCACAAATTTCAGATTGTGTCATAGATTTAATAGTATTGATATTTGTATTGTTTAGGAATTCAAACACTGTTTTCTACTCGGGTTCCGTTGCGTTAAGCACATGTAGGCTTCTCGGACCATTCGGGTCAACTGTTCCAGATCAGATCTCATCTCGGAGAAATTTTAAACGTTGATGAAGCACATGCAATTTGTGGACCTTAAACCAGTCGAGGTTTCAGTCGCAGATACACCAAGCGTGAGTCATGATGAAAGTAAAAATATTAGTGTCACTAGCGAATAAAACAGATCGTTTATAGGGACTTACACGTCGTTGCCGATGCGTTCTGGGCCTACAAAAATCTAGACTATTAGACTATCAATAAAATTGGGCACATAGCCTAATTTAATGCAACAGAAAACAAAATTAACATACATCGAAAATTGCAACTTCACGCACGGTGTCACATTGCTAGCCAGAACCCAAACATCGTTAACCCTTATAGGGTCACCGGGGGGTAAAAAAATACCCCCATCTCGGTTTTTCAAGGAAATGTTTTCCTCTGAAAATAGTTGAAGAAATCGCTTCTATGACTTTTCCTAAATATGTTTTATGCACAGAATGCACCCAGTTTCATTAATTATTCATGCACCCAAATCAGCTAAAAAGTACGCGAATGTACCACATCCTAGCTATTTTACTCAGGAATTTTTAAACATAGCACTATGCATGCTGTACACGTGAGTGTCTTGTTGTTAAAATGTCTCCATATCAGTACCTGGACATTAGGCCTATAATAGAAGTCGTATTGGTGTCATAAAATTAGGATAAATAAATGAAATTGTCTGCAGCAATCTGGCCGCCATTTTTTCCCAATTGTGGTTTCCTTGCAGTGCAATATAAGGGAAATTGGTTCCATCGCATTCCTTGACCTCGAAAATGCTGATTTAGACCCTGAGATCATATTTCCATTGCACATGTGACTTCACTAATAGCCATTTTAATATTCTGGCCGCCATTTTGTCCGCCATTTTGATTTTCGTGCAGTGCCACATATGTGACATTGGTTCCATTGCATCCCTTGACCTCGATAATGTTGATTTAGACTCTGAAATCATGTTTCCATTGCATACATAACTTCACTTATAGCCATTTAAGATTCTGGCCGCCATTTTGTCCGCCATTTTGATTTCCCTGCAGTGCTGCATATGTTATTTTGGTTCCAGTGCATTGCTCGAACCTTCTATAAATAACTTCTTTTAGTTTTATACTTAAAAATCGGAGTTTATCATGAGAATCATGCGAATCACAGTGGGGGTATTTTTTTACCCCCCGGTGACCAAAATCGGTTGGGAAAAATCGTGACCCTATGAGGGTTAAAGAGTCTGAATATGCGGAATGCATGTAGGCGTAGACTTAATAGCCTAATCATGAGGAGTGTTTACGAAAATGCTCAAAGCTCGAAGCGCAACTATAATTTTTAGCGTCGTTCATCTCGAAGGCTTCTTTGTGAAGGAGGTAGAAGACGGTGATATTTCCTAACGCGGTGTAATATCGTAGTTATCCACGAAACCAAGATGGCCTTCCTAGTCATCATCTATGAGCAGTGGTGTAGCTAGCTTTTTGTGGGCCGGAGTGCAGAGGTCTCGCATGGACCCCCTGTTTGGCCCTGTAAGGCTGGTATCTTTTCGTTCTTGCAATCAAGATCACAAAACTAATCTATGGCATTTCCTATTAGGCCTAACACATGTAATACAACTTACTCAGAGAAAAAACACGAATGAGACAGTTAAATGAAAGTGTTATAGGCCTAACTGCAGTGATTTCCCATTAGAATTTAAAATCTTTCACGTTGCAGTCTTTTCCACTTATTATTAGCTGCCTACTTAAAACAATGTCATAGCAGCATAGAGTTTCCTTTGTAGCATTTTTGTCAGCAAAAAATTTCAATCATATCTATTAATTTCGGTCCATGTTTTGCAACGTGCACACCAAAAACTATACAATCATTAATACCAAAAACTATACAATCCTTAATATTTCATAGAAGGCCCTACCTAAAAATAAGTTAGCAATAATCTTTACAAGTGCAAAAATTGGGGCAAATACATGAATTCTTAGAACCATGATCCACACTTGCTCAATTTGGTGTCTGCCGGATTTTGGGGAGAGAGCCGAAAAGATTTGAAAGCAGTGTGAGAAATGTTGAAAAATAACTGGGGGAATCAGCTATGATCTACGTGGAGTTGGGTTGTGAAAAGGTGAAAAGACTTAACTATGTGACCTTAAAAGACTAGCGAAGGTTGAACGACCTCAAACTCCCGGGAAATTCTCACTCTGGTTGTGGGAGATGTCAGTTTACTACCGTTACTACATGTATATCCAGCATATGACCGGAATACACGAGCATCCTGTGACAAGTATGAAGTTTCTGCGGCGCACCATTTAATTGCACTACAAGACCGTGACAGATAGGCGGATATTTATTTATTTATTTATTTCATAAATTTATATAGCGCCTCTTCAAGGTATATGCTACTCAGAAGCGCTCCCGGCCCAGCCACGGCTAAATAAAACAGTTTTCAGGTTCTTAAGGAACAGAGTGGAGTGACCCCTGGGAATTAAGCGCAGTGTAACAGGGAGACCATTCCAAGCTGTAGGACCTGCAACAGAGAACGACGCTGTCGGATAGCAGTCCGTGAGCGGGGAACCAGAAGCTCAGCGTGGTTCGCCGCTCACACCTATATGATCACACCTGTCCTAAACGGTAGCATAGGTCTGCCTTTGATCTTTTCATAGGAAAGCTTGTGAGCGAAAATCAGATGCGGGTAGGCCTATGATTCGTTTACTGTTCTCAGCTCAAAACTGATTTAGACCTATTATTTATTGTCGTTCACACACATTAGCATAATTGCGCAATCAAATTTTGACCGACATGACTCGAGACGAAAAACAAGTTCAGAGGAATTCAGTATAGGCCTGCCTGCCTGCACGGCAGTTGACAGACGTCAGTAAAACAGCGAAGTAGCCTAATGCAAGTATGTTTTAAAAAAAACTACACCTGTCACAACATAATGTGAATTACAAATTAGGTTAGAGTAAATTATGCTAATAATTCAACAATCTCTGTGGGCCACCGGATGTCGTGGACCCGTGTGCTTTGCTCACATTGCATCATACGCCACTGTATATGGGAGTGAACAACTGAACGTGTAAGACACCCGCTTAATTCATTCACAGCTGCGCCAATTCGTAGTCGAAATTCATAAGTTCAAAAGGGGGATTAGACACAGCATTAAGGCCGGATTAACAAATGTGGGGGCCCTGTTCGGTAAAACTGTGGGACCCAAACCTTACAGAAGCACGACAAAATGACTCACAAACGTGTTATATTCAACGAATCAACATTCGTCTATTTTTAATTCATTACTTCTATTTTAACAATGTCAACAGGTCTTTTAATAGTGTTATACAACCGATAGGCTACCGTACATCTTTTACGGTTTAGGAATATTAAAGTGATTCATGGTCAGTCGTTCTCATGACTAGCGCACTGCATTCGTACAAGCAAATAGTGGAGAAGCGATTTTATGCCCCAAATAAATTCTTGGCTATGAAAATTCTGGGCAGAATAACGGCTAGAGCAAATGGTTTTTACCAGGGGATTTTCTCCGATTTGCCTTGCTGTGCATGGTGCCCACACCGTTTACAAACAGTAACAAACTGAAATATATTTTCGCGGTTATGCCAGTAGTAGACCCTGGCTCAAGCTCCATCCTACTGGTATGTGAGCTTTCACCCCGGTGTCTGTGTATCTGGACAGCCGTTCACTGCGCTCATCTGCTCGTGGGGAATTCCTTGTTCTTTTTTCGTGTGCTGTGACCATAGGCGTAGGGGACATTTCGACAGGGGGGAGCAAAGATTCGCCTCTGAGCAAAAATCTCAAGGGGCTCTACATAAATTTATGAGATTGATTGAATTCGTAAAAATAGAGTGCGTAATGCATGTAGGCCTGCTCAGTGCTATTATCATCACGCCATTTGCCCGCAACCTATGTTCGAAAGCACTGAAAGCACTGCGTAGTATAGCACTTGAGTTCCGAGCAGGTGATTATTAGACTAAGTGCTTAAATAAGCAATAAACGTACTACTACTGCTACTGCTACTGCTACTACCACTACCACTATATACTACTACTACTACTACTACTACTACTACCACTACTACTACTACTACTACTACTGCTACTGCTACTGCTGCCCCAGCCAACCAGCCAATTCGGGAACCTTACGGGTCCCATACGGGCTGCCATACGGGCCCCGTACGGGCAACCCGGCGGGAACCCGGCGGGTTTTGTCCGGGGTTTCCCGATGGGAACCATACGGGTTAGCCCGCGAGCAGCGCCGGCAACCCAGTTCATACCCAGATGACTGATAATGTATACCCAGAATGCAAATTGTACTCTAAGCTGTGTTTTACATGGCTCGACACACCAAAACAACCATTTTAGTCATATTTGCAGCATGTATTGAGTTTCATACATAATTTCAAAAGTCTTGCAACAAACTTAAAAATGACCAAATAAAATTGCTACATCCTTATTCAAACTCAAGCAAAAAGCAAGAGGTAATGATTTGCTTTATATCTTGAGTTGGAATAAAGCTGGAGCAATTATTTTCTTCCATTTTGAATTTTGATGCAAAACTTTTAAAAACATACATATAACTCAATATGTTGCAAAAACCACATTAATGCATGCTGGTTTTGGAATCATGCATAGCAAATTTTACAGTACACTAACTAAATTAAAATGAAATAGGCGCATCAAAATAGATTTTAAAATTGTGCTAATGAAATGAAGCCAGGAATATTTTAAACACATTTTTATAAGAAATTCCTGAAAAAATTAAAAACACGAACTTATGTTTTCATAAGTTAGTCTGGGTGGTATCCAACATAATCTTGATTTCTGCCTGGTCTACCAAACATCGTTAAAGCAATAAATAATCAACAATAGTTGTGGATGACACCTCAGCTTACTCAACATTATTTATCAACTTTATTAATTCAACATTAAAAATATTGATAATATTGAATAATGTTCAGTCTCTGTGAAAGGCGCAGATTTCAACGGCTGATTTCAGTGCGACAATCCATGACATTTTCAAACCAAACAGGAAAACTGTCCTCGACAATTTCCTCGTGCTGTTAAAGGAATATTTTGCGTCACCACACCTGAATTTTTAAACATGTCAAACAAGTTTTATTTAACAAGTGACAGTAAAATTCACAGACATTGCAATTTGAAATTAGTTTTAAAAACTTGCTGTACCTTTTAAAAAGTTAAAGCCTTGAAAACCAATTTAAATAGTAAATGTCTCACATAATCATAATTTCAACACATGAAACAGGCTCAAAGGATAAATTACTGGTCATGTCTCATATCATATGCAGGATGGCTTGCATTGGATATCATTCCCAATTGATGCGGATTGCCTACAGGGTCTGAGCATCTGCTAGGAGGGGTGCATTGATGGACTGGCCCCGTGTCTGTAAGAACACTGTTGTTCCACCTCAATCCGACTTGTATACAGGCAACGCTGAAACCCATGCAATGGTCAATGAATTACGACCTTAAAATACACGTTTACCACGAATTTTAAAGGGACTAGCATTGTAGATGATAAAAATGTAATCCCAAAGATTGCGTGTGCCAGTACATGTAAACAGCTATGGCCACACAAGAAATCAAAATAGAGCGCTGCGGTATTAGTCTCAATTTTTTATGTACATCTATTTCTGCAAATTTTCCCTTATTTTTTATTTTATTAACCTGACCGTAGTTGCTTAGATCTCGCATTGATTACTTACTTACTGAGCGCATTGTATCATGGGATAGGCCTACGGCTCATAGGTCGTAGCGCTCTATTTTAGTTAAGTCGTTGGCAATCATATTGTTTTGTAACGCCCGCCCCTATCGGCCTCCCCGGATTCGCCACTTCCGGATCCTCGCCTGATGGGACCGCGTGCTGCTGTGGACGAGCTCTAGAGATAGAGGGAGGACAGGAGGAGGTGACTTCCGGGTTCGAATCCCAACGATGGTAAGGCGGCCAGTTATTTCGACTGCCGAACTCCCTATATGCAATTGGCGGCCTACTAGCCAATCTATCACTTCTTCGCAATATACCAGGGTGTGCGAAATCTTTAGGCCTAGCACCCAAAGTTTCTTCCAGGCCGATGGTCGAGTGGAATGGCGCGTCCGCAGTGGTAATAGCGGTGGACTTCAGTCCAGGGTTCACATCTACAGCAGGCTTAGGCACCGGCGATGTCTCTAGCCTTTCCAATCGTGATACAACTTCCGTCAGCGCTTCCCTGACATTATCTCTTACAGCCGAGATCTCTTCTCTGATCTCCTCTCTTACATTTGATTGCACCGCCAAGACATTGAATTCTACCGTGGAAATCGCCTCTTGCATGTCTCTAGCATTAGTCTGGATGGCTTCATGAGTAGACCTAGCATTAGTCTGAATGGCTTCATGAGTAGACCTAGCATTAGTCTGAATGGCTTCATGAGTAGACCTAGCATTAGTTTGTATTGCCTCGAGCAATATCTCCATAGAAGAAGGGGGCCTAGAAGGCTGAGCAGGAGTGACTGGCCTAGACTCCTCCATAGCGCTATAGAAATGACTCCTATCTTTATAGCTCACAATCAATCAAGTATTCATTCAACGTCAGTTGCATTCAATGCCATCAATGATCAAAGTCAGAAGTTTAATTAATATTTCTTATTATTCACAATCAATTGAATCTTCAATTAGCATCAGTTAGTTCAAAGCAATCAAACATAAAAGTCAGTAAGTTCAATTATCAGTTCCTATCCTTTGTAAAGACATTCAATGAAAAATCAAATGCAACAATTCAATGCAAACACCTATCAACCGGAGTATGCCTAAATTACATCCCGATTGACTCTCAAGTCCCACAGCCAATTTCAGTTCAGCCCAAAATATCTTAATAACCGATCGTATTAATTCCCCAATAAAGCGTACCTTATGTCCGAAGACAAGGGACAAAGCCGATCGTGTGCGAAGAACATCGACGAAGTCGAATTCCAAGAGAGGCGACGAAGGCACAAGCAAGGCGTCGAGTTTGAAACGCCCGAAAAGATCAGCTAAATCCGTCGCTGATCTCACGCAATGAACAACGATTTCGGCTATGTATCCAAGCCGTTTGAGAAAGACGCCCTTAGGCAAACATACGAACAACCGCTTCGCAACACAATTTCAGAACGCTGACGATTCGAAGCCCACGATAAATCACTCCGTGTGACAGGGCGAAGAGAGGCCTTGACCGATTAATCCAGGAGTAGATCCAATGCGAAAGCGAAGGCAAAACTCGCAACAACGCTGATATATTTCTCGCAACAAACTAACTCTTTTACTAAATCGACTCCATGTCGAGAGAGAATGAATCGACAACAACGACGCAGAAGACTAGTGTAAGCGGCGCTTTATCCTGGCCAAACTTCACTAACTCGATCGAGCCTAAGACTACCAAAAGCCGCAATACATCCAATTGCCTTGAGATCCTGTGCGCAACTCTCGATACATCCGCTGTCCTTGCAATCCTGTGCGCAACTGCGCTTTTGCTGCCTGCTCTCGCTTTTATAGCTGCCTGACTTCCAGCGCGTCCCCCTTTCTGCGCATGACCAGCAAGCGAGCCGCGCGCGCAAACCCAGCAGCAACGCAGCTATTTCAAGGCGGCAAGAATTAGCTGCCAGCTGCGGCCTTCCGTGTATGTCTGTCGTCGGTCTGTAGCTCACTGTCTTTTCCCTTCTATCTCTCTTTCTGAAAAGCGCCCTCAGACGTGAGATCACGTAACCTCAAATGCACTAATTCAACCTGAGGAAGCAGAGAGCTATTAACACATACACAGGCCGATACGTCCTCTTCAGTGCGTCTCTTTGTCTGTCTGACTGTATTGCTCGCTCCCTCCATCCGTCGGACCACCGCAGAGAAGCGTGCGAAAGATTGCCAGTCCGTCGACAGCAGAGCGGCACGCTCTTTGAAGACGGCCGAGGCGTCGATTGCCTTATCGTGGGAAAATATACCAATTAATGACACAGCAGCGGCTGCTGCCTAGACAGGCGGTCGCGGTGACCCGTGTCAAACACGCATCAACATTAAAATCTAGGTCACACGAAGCACCGAAAGAAAACCCTATATATATATATCGGCTGTGACTAGGGGACCGCCAGGCGGCTGTCGTATTTCAATTACTAGGGGACCGCCAGTCACGTTTAACCTGTCACATGACCCGAAAGCGTTGTTATCTTTAATAAATCCAACTTCTAGTTTGCCGAAAATCCTTTTAATCGATCCAGCTTCTCTTTAGGCAAGAATTTGTTCGATAAATCCCGCTTCTATTTCGTCAGCAAATATTTTCATCCATTTTTCATTGAAAATTATTGTTCATCAATCCAGCTTCAGAATGACTGCACTAACCCTAAAACTAACCCTAACCGACCCTCACGACGCCTAACCTGAGCCCTAACCGACCCTCACACGATAAATCCCGCTTCAATTTCGTAAGGAAATATTTTTCATCGAATTTATAAAAAAAAGTTACTTGCTACCGAGTCATTATAGAATATAACCCAATTTTGAAGTTCGATTTTTCAAGAAAAAGTTCTTGTAACTAACCCTACCCTATCCCTAACCCTAACCCTATCATGTATCTGAAGATTGGTTACTTACTCTGTCCTTAAAACAAGAAAAAACAAGAAAACTTTTGTCCGACATAAAACAAGCAATCGATAACTGCCGCCATTATTCAAGAATGAAGACTCGTGACTCGGGTCATGTGACAGGTTACATGTGACTGGCGGTCCCCTAGTAATTGAAATACGACAGCCGCCTGGCGGTCCCCTAGTCACTTCGATATATATCAGATCTCTGAAACCGATCAAAAATTAAATAAAATAATAATATAATAATATTATCGACCAGAAACCTGTAGCGTAGTCATACGTCGCTACAGTTTTGTATACAGGCACCGTGAGGCACGCAGTCTTCGAGATTCCCGGCAAAAGCATTCAGTGCACACCGGGCAGAGTTTAGGGCCGATATGATTAACAAATATAGCAGTTCCACCTACAAAAGGTGAACTTAAACACACATGGACACGCAGCAATGCATAAGCCAATCGAGGCCGAACCTGTTTTACTCTAACCCACGCGCGTGGTGTCCATAACCCTAACCCAATCTCCGTCACGCCTAGTCGTATTCCGACCAAAATTAGACGCAGCATTTACCTAAAGTGTTGATATTGACAAGTATATTTTTGGCGCAATAAATAAAACGTAATCTTACCTTCAACATAAACAAATCCCGATCTCCAAAAACTCGTGCATTCGAAACGGCACACAAAATGGCGTCGGAATAAACCAAATGCGGATATACCGGTAGAGTCGGTAGACGGCGACAAACTCGCGGGGTGCACCAGAAGGCTCCCGGCCGGAAACCTCGTGCAAAACCCGTCAGAAAACCGCACCGGATACCCGGGAGAAAACGGTAAGGGTCCCGTGAGTGCGTGTTAGCTGGGGCTGCTGCTGCTACTGCTACTACTACTACTACTACTACTACTACTACTACTACTACTACTACTACTACTACTACTACTACTACTACTACTACTACTACTACTACTACTACTTCTTCTTCCACTACTACTACTAGGCCAACTGAAACTATCATAGCATTGATCGTTTATATTTTGTCCGCCTTTGGTGGAAAAGATCCAATAGGCTTGTGGAGAATAAAACTTATTATCAGTTAAGATTCGTTGAGTTTGAGTAGCGACAAGAAAACCGTTATTCAGTGCAAACCGTTTCTGTAAAGAATTTCGGAAACGAAGATGAATTTCGTAAACGAAGCTGGTCTATCGCGATCTTCAATCGGTTGTTTGCAAAATAATTATTATTGATGCCACTAAATCAGCAGACAAAAGGAACTTTGGTGGTAGGAGCAGGGTGAGAATTGCCGGGGGGGTTGGGGGGTTTCAACCCCCCCAGTCTTTCTTAGTGCCCCATAGTAAACTCTGTTTTTTACACCCCAATTCCAAGTTTATCATAGGCCAACCCCCCCAGTTATTTTTCCACAATTCTCACACTGGGTAGGAGTAAGTCACAGACACAGCTCGTATTATGCATAATTGTATAAGATGAGTGCCTGTTGGCTGAAGACAATTAAATTCGAGTCCAGTAATAACTTGTGATAACTGAATTTTAATCGTTCTGCGTTGTGTCATTTTAAAAATTAAACGAAGATTCTTGTTATAAAGCCAATAAAGTAAATCACTGAAAGCGTCCCGCGAGACTGCTATAGTTAAAAGCGTACAGTCTGCAAATACATATTAGGCCTACTCCTCGACAGAATGTTTACATGTTTGGAACATTGTAGCGTTAGAACGACTAGCTCAGTTGTCGAGAGGACCAAAGAAGAACCTGTACGGACTCTTCTCATCATCCGAGAACAAGAAGTCGGCGAAGGCATTACTGAACTCGTCGATGCTCAACTTTCCGTCACCGTTGACATCCATTGCCCTGAACGCCTCTTTCGCAAACGACGGATCCGATACTCCGACCTGGATCAGCATTCTTTCGTACTCGTCCTCCTGCAAATAACCGTCACAGTTGACGTCCATCAGGTCGAAAATACCGTGGACGGGATCAGAGAAGCGTTTCGCCAATTCCGGGTCGTCGCGATGTTTCCCCATCGAGTCGATGATCGAGGCAACGGTGATCTGATCCTTGCTGCCCGAATCAGATGTCTTCCCATGATCGTCCCATAGCTAAGACAGTACAAAGCTATCGGTACAAAGCATCCATAGGTGAAAGATAAGTTAGATAGCGCTTTATCAGGATCAATGCACGCAAAGCCAAAAGCGCACTTACCATACTGGACAGTCAAACAAGGCTTAATAGAGATAGTGATCTAAAAATCAACCTTAGCCTAATAACCCTCAATGAAAGTTGATCTCGCATTTACAATAATAATTATTGTAGTTATACTTTGCTAAGTACTTCTTCTATCAAATGCAGATTATTATGTACCAAGGTATTTAGGACTTGTTACCCTCTATGTTTCTGAGACCCTCAGAATATTCTGAAAATCTTGAACAGTAATTACTCGTTCACTTCTTCCGCAGGAAATTTTTTGCGAAAAGGAAACAACTGTTAGGCTACAGCTACTTGAGAGCGATGCGTTTTCAATGGATGCAGAATAGGCTAGACACAAGATGTGCATTTGAAGCATTGTCGGTGCTGGATGGAAGGCTTACCGCATGAGGTATAGTCCCTACGAAGATTCCGAGGATCATGAAACGGGTTTGGATACAATGGATCGGAGGAAATCAATGGAACGGAAAGACAGAAGATTCTTAGAAACATAATTATGAAGGGCTACGTGGGGCAGAACGTAAGAATAAAAAGGATTGAGAACTGGATGCTAGCCTATCAAGAAAGGCAGATAAACAGAAGAAAGACGAAGCATTTTATCATTTTTAAATAATAGCTTTTTTAAAGGGTATATATTATCAGCATTAGTAATTGAAGTACAAAAATAAATAAAAATTAATTTAAGCTAAGTAAAAAAAAGTGGAATCATTGTACTTCCAATGTGTTTCATATACAAATACAAAATTCCTGGACAGCATTTAAAGTAGTTTACAAGTAGCCTATTTTCTAAATCTGTGAAAACTAGTATTTTGTACTCGGTACCAACTGTAGGCTACTTATTTAACGGTGGCCAACTTCTGTTGCAGTAGGAAACCCGGTGTGCGCGTAATCTATGCCAGTTGAATAGTTTCATAAAAGCCTCACGTTTTCAAATTGAGTTTTAAGAAGTTCCGCCTTCTGCTTGTCTGCATTCTCGAACTTGGCGAATCGAATCGCCATTCCGACATAATCGTTCTTTGAGATGATTCCATCACTGTCCAAGTCGATTATGGAGAAATACTTTCTCATCTTTCTCTTCCAAAATTCAGACATCCTGTGGCAAAAAATTTCAGATTAAATGAGTAAATTTATATAGCAACTTAGCACAGATTCTTCCAGCTGTACGGAATTCTTGCACTTTGGTTAACACGCACATTTAGTGGGGGAGCTACGGAAATAATTAGCCTATGTAGGCCTACCTTCTGCGTACTTGATGCGGATTCTCCTGTGCTAGGCCTACTGCGTTTCTCGTCTGATACGGTTATAATAATTATATAAATGACTGGTCCAATCCCAGGTCCTTGCAATCCTGCACGATATCGACTTTATTGGACCTTGCAAAAGGCATTTCCCTCTGAAACTGCATAACGTGCCTTCTATACATTAGATAACGTTGAGAAACTGCATAACGTTGAGGATCCAATTGTAAGCCTATGAAGCATCAGAAATGTCAAGATTTTATAGCCTGCGCACTACGGATGGGTTGCGGACCATGTCTAAGGCTTTAGAGGATTCAAGTGATATGATAGCGACTTGTTTGTTATCCTTGGGGAATGAAGTAACATGGTGTAAAACAGAAATCATGCACAGCAGCAGTTGTTGAACCGGTTGGGCTGAAGGCGTAGAACTGCAGCTGCATCACCAAGGAGGTCAGACACCCGGTCCGGTTGTTCGTCCAGCACAGGATTTGTTCATTGCTGCAACAATCCTCTTCACACCAACTTTGATAGAGTAAGGTAGCAGAAATTTCAAGTCCTATTTGGATTTTGTCTTGGCTACTGGGTGGAAATTTCGCGGTTTTAACAACTCGATAGACTGAAATAAACAGGGTTCACGACTCTAGCATACGCGGCCTGAATTCTGCATAAAACCCATGCGAGACGTATAATGCGATAGCCACATATTCACTGCTTACGTAGGCCCCTAAGCTTATTGGATAGACGTAGGCCTATACGACGTGTTGTCGCAAGTTGCAGAAACTCAGTCCAAGTGCTCTGACTTCTTTCAAACATGCCTATATATTATTCAGTCTGGATCCCTCAATGATAAATTTTAATCAGACCTTTACGTACTGCTCAAGATTTATTACTTTGTGCAATTTCTATGGAGCTTCGACCTGTAGGCCACCCAACAGTACGAATTTAATTAGTGAACGCGGGCATTGCTCATTCGTATGCGCATGATAGCAAGTTTGACATGTTTATAGGCCAATGTCAGAAAATAGCATCACCAACGTCTTATTTCTTCTAATTAAATCGTTGGCCAATTCCAACAGAACTGAAGCAGCTACTGATGAGGACAAGAAATGAATGGAGAGGGGTTGGGTTGGAAGATATTGAATAATTGGTCATTATAAACTCAAGATCGTATCACAATGATGTACGACTATGGAGTGATAAACAACGACATTGTGCGTAGGTCTAGAGCAGTGGTAAATTTGAGAGGCCTAGTATCCATTGGCTGCAGGACCTGGTGTTACGTTGTCAATAATTATGAGATTATGATCTGGTTTGGTTTGAGAAGTGCAGCTGTGGCCGTGGTGGCCCGCAGACATTTGTTTTGCAGGAGGGGGAAATGGTCACGGTTAAATTTTGCCGCAAGAGCTCGAGAAATGTACAGCAGTGAATTAAGAACATGCATGTTTTCCATATTGGTTTCTAAATGTAAATTACAGCTCCACGCTGTGTATGCTAGTTTCTTTGTGCCCAGAAACTACCTAAAGATCAAAAAGTAGTTATTAAAAAATTATAGGTGTCAACTTTCCAGGGGGAGGCAAGTGCCCCCTCTTGCCCCTATATGCGGCGCCCATGGCGGTCACGGCCTTCTTCAGCTTGTCAGAAACAACCTCTAGACTTCTCTTCACGAGAAGACGGTAAGCCTATCATATTCATCTCTGGGTCACGTGGACGCAACAGTAGGCCTACCAGGCACCCACGCCACTTCTCACACACCAATTGGAGTTGGCGAATCCGCAGAGAGCACAGCTGTTTGAAAGTGGGCGAGGAACCACCACCATCTTTATACCCACGACTTAGAGACGAGTGGCGTATACGGTTAGGAAGGCTTGGAATTCATTTCGGTGTAGTAGGCTAAAGATGGGCAGAAGTGGGAACTCATTGCCAACCAGACATGTCCTGCTTCTCCTGTGACATTTCATTTGCTGTTCAAAGAAAGAAGTCACCTGCATCTGCATGTATTGTAGCCTATTGCCACCGTTCTCTTGAGTCCTCTTGACATGGCGACTCAGATAATAATTATTGCAACCTATGTTTCCTATAGCCTCCCAGCAGATATCGAAACTTTATTCTTATTGTACCAACAGACAGCAAATTCGAATGTTGGCGTACCATCGGCAAACGTAAGAACAAAAACAAGCTTGGAAAATATATAACTTCAAAAAATTTAGAAAAATAAATAAAAAAGTAAAGATAGGAATATATTGCGAGGTAGAATAAAAATATAGCCTGTGAGAGACAAATGGACACAAACACATAGGGTCTAACAATTGTAACTTTGTTTCCAATGCGCCTCGTTTAGTGAATCGTCTGAAGGGTGGTCCATAAAGTAATGGCAGCATCATAGGCGTTTGTGAGCAGAACATTAAGTAGGACGCGAGATTGATGCCCGTGCCCCCCCCCCCAAAGGTCCACTCAGTTTGTTATTCGCTGGATGGCGATAGTGAAATGAGTAGTTGGACGTGATGAGGCCTTGCCTGGTTGCCGCACACAATTGAAGTTCGACTCGCGTAATAAGTTGCGGTCATCCGTTCATTACCGATTGTAGGCTAATGATAGGGCCTACTGTGTTTGTCGGTTTGAAGTAACAGAGAATAGGCCTAATGATGATTATCAAAAAGTATCATAAACGACACTGCCACGCAACAGAAAGCCCTGCCAACAAGAGCTGTGTTTCGAGATATGAATGTGTTTGTAACTTTGTACCCCAGTCGACTGAGCCATGTTAAGCACATGCACTGAGGTTTAGAAAACGAGGTCTCGTGCATTTCAAACACATTGCAGCCTCTTTGGCCTACATCAGCTCTTCCTCATCTTCCTCGAAATAGGCTAGTCATTGCACCAACATAATTTTGATCAGCGGAACGCGCAGATCTTGTTAGAGAAATGTGAAAATTCGAATTCCATTGTTAAGTGATAATTTATTTTATTTTACTTTCATAATCAGTTCGTGCAATTTCGCAAAAGACCTCTAGGTCTATAGCAAAAAGAAGAAAATCAAGAAGCAAGCGATTGAAAACAATTGTCTGTAGGGCCTACACCTGCCATATCCAAATTCGCATCATCGATTTTAAATCAAGATTTTTAAAATATTTTATACACAGGCTACCGGGTACCGAAATCCGTGGCGTAGGCTATGAGCACTGAAAACTCATAGGCTTCTAAAAATGGTTTAAGTAGGCCCAGTTTTGGCGGTATTCGACAAAATTATGTCTGAAGGCAACTGTATAGAAATAATCGAATTGTCGCTTCAGGAATCAGTGCAAATAATGTTGGCAGAGAAATTCTTATCACAACCACATTTCATTCTGCATGCCTCTTTCCCACATTTCGACGAGTTTTTGAAATTTCACATAGCTTCTGTTATTGACCTAATTCCTCAGTTTAGTCCTGTTTCCTGCCTTGGCGTAGCCAGGAATTTATGATTGGGAAGGGGTTGGGGTTTTTACCTTTCTGACACCAACCCAACAGTATTACAGTAAATAAAAAGGGAATAAAGTGACAAAGGGGATAAAGTAAGAAAAACCTACTACAAGCAATTGTTTTGTTTTTCTTATTTAAGTGGATAAATAACGTTCAAAAAACTATTTTCCTAGGCCAATAGGGTTTAACCCCGAAACCCCCTTGTCTACGCAACTGGCTTCCTGGATTTCATGATGATTCTAGTTGGCAGCGCTATAACTACTTTTAATTCTGTATAAATTCGGCAGAGTTCAATTATATTATTATAAGACATCAAATAGGATTTAGTTTTATTCACATGGATACTATGCCTATATGCACTTCAGGTGTGTGTCAAGGGTTGCTCTAAACCAGACGCATTGTTCGTGCATTGCAAGAATTTCAGCGAATCTCAAGACAAACATTGAGGAGTATAAAGAGAAGTAGGCCTAGATGAAAAAAATTATCGTCTTAAGCAAGAATTAAGTAAACCACTAAAGAGCAGTAGGTTTAAGCAGAAAAAACATCAAAATTGTAGAAAACCCGCTGAACAAGAGAACTACTAGTCGAGTGGTCCAAAGAAGAACCTATTCGGACTCTTTTCGTCATCCGAGAACATGAAGTCGAAGTAGGCATTGCGGAACTCCTCTAGACTCAACTTCCCATCGCCGTTAACATCGATTGCCTTGAACGCCTCCTTCGCAAACGACGGATCCGATACTCCGAACTGGAATGCCAATCTCTGGTACTCGTCGGCTTGGAGGTAACCATCGCAGTTGAGGTCCATCAGGTCGAAAAGGTCGCGAATCAGATCAGAGAAGTGTTTTGTCAAGTCACTGCGCTGTTTCCCAATCGAGTCGATGATCGAATCAACGGTGATTTGACCCATGTTGCCCGCATCAGACGTCTTCACAAAATCGTCCCATAGCTAAGACAGCACAAAGCAATTGATAGACTAGCTACTGTACAACGCAGGTTTTTTCGGAAGTTAAACCCCCCCATTGGCCTGGAAAAAACCTTTTTTAAAGGTCATTTATCCACTTAAATAAGAAAAACAAAACATTTGCTTGCAGTACTAATTGTTTTTATTACTTTATTCCCTTTGTTGCTTTATTCCATTTTTATTTACTTTAATATTGTTGGGTTGGTGTCAGAAAAGGTATCCGGCCAGGCCATAAACCCCCAACCCTCGATCCTAAATTCCTGGCTATGCCACTGGTTACTACAACGGCAAGGTGAACGCTCTTGCTGTGTTAAGCCTATGCACAAATCACGCCAAACATGAACAAACTTAGGCTACTGTAACGGATATTATAAGATAAAAGAGTCTAAAATCAACCGTTTTACTCACCGTTAAGGTCAACATCGACTCACAACCGTAGGCCTAACTGCACGGTATTTCTCGCCATGCACAAAGGTAATTCCACCCAATAGAGATCATAATGTAGGCCTACAAGGTACCAACGATCTTTCAGGTTCTGGAAATCCTCTGGATATATCAGGGCATAATAATTTATTATTACTCATTCATTTCCTTCTTAGAAAATTGTTGCCAAAGCGGAAAGGCACGGGAGCGATAAACCTACATTTCCAATGCCATAAATAATGTAGAAGCTAAGTCGCTTCCTCTGCCTCGTATTAATAGGCCTAGCCTACAGTTTTGTCACTTGGGGTAGCAGAACTAGTATTTTGTAAATGGTATAGGCCTACGTGTATTTTTGAAAAGTGTAGTCGACGTTGTTGTCGCAGAAAAGCCCAATTTGCACAATACTATAAACCAACAAAGCAATTTTATTAAGAACTCACTCTTTCAAAGTGAGTTTTGAGAAGTTCCGCTTTCTGTTTGTCTGCATTCTCAAACTCGGCGAATCGAATCGCCATCCCGACAAAGTCCTTCCTTGATACGACTCCATCGCTGTCCAAGTCGATTATGGAAAAATACTTTCTCATCTTTCTCTTCCAAAATTCAGACATCCTGTGGCCAATAAACAAATTCGAATTCACAGTAGGCATATAGTTATGCTATTTATCCACTTATTTCTCGCATAATCTATAGCGCCCATTCAAGCTCTCTACTCAGAGGCGCTCCCAATTACAGCGCGGACACTGTGTTGGACTTTCACGCCGAAGCGCACGAGCTATTGCGAGTGAAGGACTTTCTCAAGGTCCTCATGTGCGGTGGTTTGACGTGGATTCGAACCTGGAACCATCCGGCTACAAAGCCCTGAATCCAACACTATAACTGTATACGCCACCGTTTGCAACTATATAATTTATGCTTCTATTCGGAGCTTGGTCTCCGGTCTATGAGTGTCCTCGCTTTTCCATCAGCATCTGCCTTTGCTGGAAGTACTACAGAAATAGGCCTACATGTAGGCTATTATATCATCCTTTGAAAGTTCTTACCCTAAATATTTTGAGCTATTGTTGACCATCCATGTAGAAATATTTCGGGTGATGCTGCACATTCAGTACACAAATTAAGGACCTGAATCATTGTTTTATTGATTTCTATGTGCGCTTGTTAGAGCGCCCCTTCACTCTCCCTACTCTGAGGCACTCCCGACTACAACGCGGACACTGCACCGGAGTTTCACGCCGAAGCGCTGAACAATTGCGAGTGAATTACTTGTCGAAAGTCCCTACGCTGCGGCTTGAGGTGGATTCGAACCGACAACATTTCGGCTGCAAGGCGACGAACATACTCACTATACCACCGCGCCCCCACATTGTGTGGATCGATTGAAATATGGATCGACGGATTGACGGACAAGGGCATGAACTTATCTAATGATGTGATTTTGCTGATTACTTACGAGCACAGAAAACGTACTGTCAGTTGTCATAATTATATCATTAGGACATGGAGTGCGGGACCTAATAGCTGACTATGTGTCTCGTGTGGCACCACTAACCAATGTAACCATCTCCTACAGACCTGCACTAACGATTAAATTTGTAATAAAATAACCGTTGTGTTAAGATCATTTTTTACTTTTCGAAGTTTTGCATTATCTTTAAATCATTCGAGATCATATATTAAGCCTAATAATAAATCACAGGTTATATTTGCGGAGCGCGGTGGTGTAGTGATGGGTTCAGTATATATATATATATATATATATATATATATATATATATATATATATATATATATATATATATATGCGGGATAATATGCCAATGTTAGAGTGCCCTTCAAGATTCTACTAAGAAGCGCTTTCGACTGCAGCGCGGACACTGAATAGAAGTTTCACGCGGAAACGCCTGAGCAATAATTTGTAAGCTAAGGACTTGCTCGAAGTCCCTACAAGGCGGTTTGAGTTGGATTCGAAACTTCAACCCTGGGGCTCCAAGGCCACGAGCCCACGAACATACCCACTGCACCACCGCGCCACGCTGCCTTGGAGCCAGAGAGTTCCAGGTTCGAATCCACTTCAAGCCGCCGCGGAAGGACCTTGAGCAAGTCCTGCTCTCACAATTGCTCGTGCACATCGGCGCCGTAGTCGGGAGCGCCTCTGAGTCGACAGCTTAAAGAAGTGCTATAGCAAATGCGAGAAACAAATAAATAAAAATAGATTATCGCTAACATAAAATAGATTATCGTTGACATAATTATCTGTAGGAAGAAATTTGCAGCCATGGCCGCGGACTCTATGGGATGTGCTGTGCTATGCATGAACGCGTGCGTGTCATGGCGTTCTGAGAATAACACGTAGTCCTACCGTAGGCCTATATTTGAACGGTAGCCTATATAATCGGTTATGCCTACTTACGTATTGTATAAACTGTTTTTCAAGTTGGATAACTTCGTCCAAGTGTTGCGACTTCGTTATTACCAGACAGGATTCTGACTGTAGACTCGAATCAAGATGAGCTCACTATAGCATACACAGCGTACACCAACGACCTTTTTACATACTCGTCAAGATTCGTTACATTTTTCAATATATCCGTAGAGAAAGGGCATAGTAAACACCATCGTATAAATTTATGAGTTAATTAGAGCACACTGCCATTGTTCATCTGTTTGCGTCGACGAAAATTGTCTCTTATCAATACGGATTCGCACACCCATGATCCATCTATTCCTTTCACAACTCGGTTTTCAATTTCAACAGAATTAATATTGACATACGAAATGAATAGGTATAGGGCTAAGGTAAATTGCAATAGGGTTGAGATCGCAAGATTTTATCACATTGATGTTGCAATAATTACGAGGTCATAAACAATGACGTTATATACATTGCTGCGGATATTATTTGTCAGCATCCAGCGTTTGATGAACACGGCTCCAAATTTGATAAGCCTAGTATATATATATATATATATATATATATATATATATATATATATATATTGGCTGCAGGTGTTGCGCTGTCAATAATTATGAGATTATGATCTGGTTTGGTTTGAGAAAAGCAGCCGTCGCCATGGGCGTCCGCAGACATTTGATTTTCAGGAGGGGCAAAATACGATGGTCACGGCTATAGCCTATGTTTAAAATTTTTAAAATTCTTCACCATTCTCAAAATACTTTTGGTTCTTAATCCAGTTAGTTCAATAAAATCAATTTTAAACAAATTTTATTGAAAACCTCAATATAGGATATATTTCATAACTTGTGACACTGCTGCATTTGAAAACACTAAAATCATGATTTTTACAAAACAACAGCTCTGCAACATAAAAGGCCTCACTAATCAAACAAAACACCGAGTATCAATAAGTCTCTAAGCACATTATGAAATGGCAAACGCTTTCGTAAATGTGACAAGCGTACAAACACGTACAAATGAGCATGAACATTACGTTCAGACTAATAGCAGCATCACTACTAACTATTGCAAAACACAAAAATCAAAGAATTGCCACTCAACAAAGTCCAGCTTAATGATGCCAAAAAACATGACCCATAAGAAAAATGTCCACAGTAATGTCTTGATAGCAAAGAACCAGTCACCATACTATTCCAGCAGCAGCAATCACAGTCCAGGTGAGAACTGAGAACAACGTCATTTTATCGTGTTACCAATGCCGTTGCTCTGCATGCTGGGCAGTTGTTTATGCTAAGCTTCCCATCACCGTTTTAGTCGAGGTAGGTACAGAATTTCATCATGTCAAGCACGTCAAAATTAATAATCTAATATATCCAAATATGATAACATAACCCTAATGTGCTAAACATCCAAAATACATAACCCATGTTCCTAATCCTGTGCCTTGGTATCTGCCCAGAAAAGAATTTGTTTCAAGGCTCAGTTATGTTTTCAATGGACTTTCTTATGTTGTGTCCATTAGCATGGTTCAATGCAATGTTCAGACTCAGACCATGCCGACAATTCCGACGGTAACATCCACATGTGGTCAACGATAGCTGCCCTGCAGCAATACGCTTGCTGTCGCATGTGACAGCAGGTCGACGATGGCTAAGTGCAGTTGGCTGAACAGGTATGACTGAACCACTGCGGTAGACGCAACTCACACCTGCGCCTTGTGTTTGCAAGAAAGTTTCACACTGAGTTGCTGTTGTGAAGTGGTTCAGAAGCTTCAAAATCTTTGCTGTTCAGGCAGGTGCTGACTGGGAGTATTCATTAAACTGACACATCACCTGTCTGAAATGGCAGCTGTTGCTATTTTTGGGGTGACATCTTCTCCAACCTCAGGTGCTGGTTGTACAATGGCTGTCAAACAACTCAAGTTGGTGGCACTGATGGCGTCCAAGCTCGAGTATGCTTCCAAACATCGGCCTAATACTTGCAGAACTGTCAAGACTTAGCGGCATCACAGATACATGCAGTTCACACACTTGACAGTGTAGAATATATGGACTTCAGTTGGCATACTGGTGTTCCTTCCGCTGGAATATCATCAATGTTAACAATCACCCCAGCACTGATGTAAGCTGCCTTGCGCACTAGATTCTCCAGGTTCAGTCGAGACTTATGGACACGGACTGGAGAAAACAGCCGCAGCCAGCCGCAATAGTAGTATTCCATTACAGTGCATGTGAAGTCAACTAGCGTGACAATGTTGAAAGCTTTGCACCTACCAAGTACAATGTCGTTGTAGAGTCGTATAGTGGACTCGCAGAAGTCATATGTGTTGCGGCTCTACATTGAACTGTTCCTCTAAGCCACACACAAGTGCCAACGTTTCCAGTATGACACCATGTACTGTTTCCACAGCGGGTACTTTAGTCCACAGACTGCCGTCGATTTCCTGTGCATATGCATTGTTGACATCATCGACATACAAATTTCAGAAATGAAAGTCTCAGTAGTTTGCGGTCCTGCTGCAGTATGTTGTGCTTGCCATCCCATAGACAATGCCCGACTTCCTGCTGAACACGAAACGAGCAGAGTCTTGTGTTGCTTTCAGGCCACACTTCCTGCAAAGTGCATCACTACCATCAGTAATAAATGTCACCACCAAAGAACCTGGCTCAGCAACTGATTTGAATAGATTGAAGGACAGACTGTAGTCAGCAGTAGATTGGCCAGCAGTGATGAGGATGCCTAGCTGAACAGCTCCAGTGAACAGTGCCAAGATGAATGTCAGAGAATGATTTTCGCATTCACAACTGGCTGCTGGGTCGCCGCACACAATTTGAGAGGCTTCTAAGAGTGCATTAGCACGCTGCATGATTGGTGTAACAATGACAAGAGCCAGAGGATCTTTGTGCAGTGCGACATGACATCCAAGCTGTCGTTGTACACTCGCAGAAGTCATATGTGTTGCGGCTCAACGTTGCGCTCTTCCTTCAAGTCACACAACTCCAGTATCTTCTCCAACACCTACAATGTGCCAAAAAGACATCAATGACACCTTTACTAGTTCTTTTTTGAATATTAACATGTCTCTCACTGCCCATTGATGCACAGTATTATTAATTTAACAGTACTTCATTAGTCATTGTATTTACTTTTTGAGTAAAGTTACTAAGTAATACATATTATGCTCATCCGTGACATAATTCAGTATTATGTTTCCATGTCTACAAGGATATCTCAAGCCAATTCCAGTCAATTAGATCAACGTAATTACATTGTTACTGGCATAAAAACTTTCTCAAGCTGCAGAGAAGTCAGAACCCCAGTTAAAATTTACAGCATAAAATTCATGTTTGACCTACAAATATCTAAGCACCAACACACCTCCACACCGTCAGTTACTAATAACTCTTTGCATTCCTCCTCGTTGCCTGCGATCATTTGGTACAAGTCTATAACTGAATCCTGATGCAGTAACGGGCTCGCAAGAATTCTATACTTCTACACCCAGAGAACAGAATCGGCTTCCACTCTCCAAATTGCTCATTATTCACTCCCTTCGTTCAAAAAAGCAACTCAAAATTCATATTTCTCCTAGATCAATCCCTCATAGGTTGAGTGCAAGCATAGGTTTCCTTGCCAAGAGGCTAATGGTATCTGCATTAGAAGATACTAAGCTCAAGCTAAAAGTGCAACATAAGATACAGCTTATCTGGAGTTTGAAGAGCTACTAACGTACGGATTGGAATGTGCAAAGAATTCTGTTTACCTGAAGTACAGCAGTACTGATGCGTGGTCCGAGGCTACAGTGTCACCATTCATCATCCCACCAGGGAACGGTGCTGTGTATTGGGTTTATTGACCCAACAGCACCTCACTCACGTCGCTCCTCAGTTCAAGTACACTCATGTGGTATTTTTTCGCCTCTGAAACTCACATGCCATTGGCAAAAAATGCCTCAAACTGCATACGACATTTGGCAGAACTTTGGAGGAAGATGGAGCAGAGCTGTGATGGCCTTCAACGAGTGATTGTGCAGATTTCTAGGTTCCATGACAACTCACGGCAAACCATCCTGCAACAGAACTGATTACTGGAATTTAAGCAACCAATAATAATATTAATAAGGAATTGTTTTAAGTTGTTACTAACCCAAATCTGCATAAAAATGTTGTCGATAAGCGTTTATGAGCGAGTGATAATTCCAGTGGGTCTGGTTATGGTCGAGAGAAGATTATAGGACATGCCATCAAAAAAGGAACTAGTGCCAAAGTGATCCTCAACTCTAAGCAGGTCAATGTTAAAGTCGCCCATAATTATCACATGTTTCTCCTTATTTGCAATTTTGGACAATAATTGATCAAGATCAAGAAAGAACTCCTCCAAACCATTCCCTGGGGTCTATATATAGTTCCCAGCGTTAAATAGGACAGATGTAAACGCCTAGCAAAATTTTCAACCGGATACTAAATAAACCAACATGCAGTACTTGAGCAAATGAATGCACCAATTCTCATCAATCAGGCTTCCAGTTAGGAAAGATTTCGTTTAATCAATCTGGATAGCTTCTATTTTAACAATAACTTTCTATTTAAATAATAATTATTTTCATTAATCCAGCTCCAATGTCAGCAATAATGTTTTCGAAAATCCCACTTCTATTGAATTAAACATTATTTTCATTAGTCCGACTTCTATTTAGCAAGAATTCTTTTCGTCAATCCAACTTGTATGCCATAAACGATAAATACAATGCAATGGCGAATAATTTATACCGCTAAAACGATAGATTACCAGCAAGAAGTTGTACTTTGGAATAATTTGATCGCACCCGCTATGCCACTGTGCCATTTCCTTATCTTTGTATTGTAGTAAAACTCTAATATCTTTGTTGATACTGTGCTTGTACGCAGAGTCGCTTCGAAACCACCATAGTCGCTCGCCTTATTAATACGGGCCGACGCAGCTGTGAAAGCTATAAAGTCAATAATTGAAATCATTACCGTCCGTAGCTATTTTGTTATTCATGGTATTTATAGCTGGCTTATGTAATAATATCCGTTGAATAATATAATAAACTATTAGCATAATAATAATTATTATAATGTTCTATTAGCGTGTCGAAGCCTCGGACGCGTATCAATATATGTCATCCAATCGCCTCAGGTTAAATCCTGGTAAAACACAATTTATTTGGGTTGGAAGTCGTGTGCAAGTTTCTAAAATTGATATGCAAAATCTGCAACATTGCTTTCCTGGCATGACTTTTTCTACCACTGTGCGTGATTTGGGTGTGACCTTGGACCAAGAATTGACCCTTTCTGATCACGTGAGGAATGTTTGTCGCACTTGCTTCTACCATCTTCGTCAAATTCGCTCGGTACGTCGCTCACTTACAACCAAAGCTGCCACTACTCTGATGCATGCATTTATATGCACGAGAGTTGACTATGGTAGTGCCATCTATGCGGGCTTAACACTTTCACGCATTAATAAGTTGCAATCTGTCCTTAATGCTGCGGCCCGCCTGATTGGCGGCATACCAAAGTTTGGGCATATATCAAGTTTTATACGGGAAGAACTGCACTGGTTGCCAATGCAAAAACGTATTGAGTTTAAGATTTTAATGTTCATGCGCAATTGCCTAGCAGGCCAAGCTCCGATCTATCTTATGGAACTCTGTGTACCTGTGCTGTCCATCCCAGGCCGTAGATTCCTTCGCTCTGCTACGCATGGTGACCTGGTTGTCCCTAGGGCTCGATCTTCCACAGTGCTACATAGAAGCTTTGCTATGGTTGGTCCGTCTTTCTGGAATAAGTTACCTATTAGTCTTCGCAATGAACTTCTTTGTATTTCTTTGCCCCTTTTCCGCAAGCGTTTGAAAACCATTCTCTTTGATTGTGGTTAGGTGTCAGGTCGGGAGCGCCTCTGAGGAGTTCTCTTGTAGTGGCGCTATATAAATGTACGATTACAATTACAATTACAAAAAAAATTACAATTACAATATAATTATTTTCTACGACGACATCTATCGACTGTAATCATTAATGATAATGGACTAGCTAATTATTTACATCATGAATCGACAGATGTCACCGTAGGACATTTTCTATATCTCACATCATTATTCACATACAAAATAATTTTTCAAATAAATTGGAAACTACATCAAGTGCAATTGGATTTTAAACACTCAGCAATATGTATTTTTTGCCAACAAATACCAATGATTTGTATTTTACTGCTTGCGGTCTGTCAAGCAGATTATTGAATGAACGAAAATTACTCACCTTCTCAAACCTTTTTTACGACGCCATAACTTCTATAATAAAACAGCAAAATCATAGTTATTTATCCTCTTACACCCCGGGGTGGAGAGTTGGGTTAATCACCGACCCAATATATTTTTGCAGAAGGGTCGGACCTTCAAAAATTGACAGAAAAAAAGAATAAGGCTCATGTCAAAGACCTGAAAACTGTGTCGTTTTTCGTTTATAGGCCTAACGGGATCTGCTGAAAATAAGACCGCCCCCCCTCCTGGCTAGGCCGGACCAGGAGCGTTCCAGAACTTTGGTCGTTTAGTGTTAAGCTACCCGCTGGAAGCCGACCTGTGTGTCGTGCGAAGCGGGCCGTATTTCGTATAACCTGTATCTGTAATCTTTCTGCGGTGTGTCAGATTGAATTTATTAAACGAATAATAATAACCAGAAGATTGTTTCTATGGCCCGTGAAATACAGCCTGATTAAAAGAATGCCGCGCTTATGATATAAACAAAACTTGCACTTTTAATTTGTATTCATTCATTCGGACATTTATATAGCGCTTCTTCAGGAAAAAATACTCAGAGGCGCTCCCGACTCTAGCGCGCCCAAAGAACAGTTTTAAGTTTGGTAAGGAAGGATCCTGGTAGAGTCCCAGTGTGTAGGCGTAGCTCAAAAGGCGTATTAAATGATGCATATTGTATGCTACAATATGCATCATTTAAGATCTCAAGTTAGTTTCACCAAAGCGTATGGAGAAGGGCTCGCACAACCCTTTCCCAGATCACCTTAGACCTCAATTTGTTCAATCCAGACCATAGATTGAGTATTCGCATATTACGAATATTAAGATTTTCAAATATTCACGAATATTAACGAATATTAAAACTGCCAATGAATATTATATTCGTAAAATAATATGCTATTTAAAGAAATTCTTTATTCTTGTTTTTTTTCAAGAAATTCGTTATTCTTAATTCTTATTTTGTTATTTATGAAAATGTTTAATTTTTACTGAATGAGTTGTACAAAATTGAGTTAGCTTATGCATAGGCCTGTATCAGTAGCCTAAGTGACAATAACTTTAATATGTTTATTATTAAAAACTTCAAGTCTCTATTGGGTCTGGCCACTGTGGCCATGGGCATTCATCACTTTCTATACTTAATGACAGTTAATGTTGGTCACTTTGTCTGACTTCTGACCATCCTCCCGAACAGAAAAGAGACAGAGTCACCGATGGCAATTAGCAATAGAATGCTAAATTAGAAATAAACTTTAACTGCCTATAATAGTAACTGCAAATTGATAAAGTTGTTTTATACCAGTGTAGCAGGATGAGTAAATATAAATGCCAACGCAGGAAATAATAGTGCCAGATTACAAGCAAAAATTATCCCGATCTCAGCATAATAAGAGCAGCGTAGGCTATATTTTAATTCAGCCTTACCCTGAATGCGAGTGAATGTCATGGAGACATACAGAAACTTAAACTGCTGTACCGGGTAACATTGCGGTTTTGATGGTTCACTGTAATCCGTTAGCGAATATTTACGAATATTTACGAATATTAAAAAATCTTCATATTCACGAATATTTACGAATATTAAACCCAAAAGTCACGAATACTCAATCTATGATCCAGACCACAACTTGAGAGGAAATATTCCCACTGGCTCTTCTGTGTTGGTGTGGCGGTGTGAAAACCCACCCAATCAGGGCTGCACCAGTGTGAGAATTGTGGAAAAATAACTGGGGGGGTTGGACCATTATCCACTTGGAATTGGGGTGTAAAAAACATACTTTAACATGGGGCTCTAAGAAAGACTGGGGGGGGTCGAAACCCCCCAACCCCCCCGGCAATTCTCACCCTGGGCTGCACTGCTAAATTTTGAGGTGAGTATACGCTGATTTCGGGAAAATTTCGTGGAGTTGGCCGTCTGAAAAATCTGACGACTTTTTTAGTCATCTGGCCATAAAGCCATCTTAAACACCCGTACGCGCCTGATGTACTAGCGTGTACGGTGTACCCTGCTTTTCCCCGCGTGTACCCTACTTTACTGGAGATAAGTATACGATGCCGTTTTCCCCCGGAGGTGAGTATACGCTGTATAACCGCGTATACCCTTGATTACAGCCCTGCACCCAATCCATCGCCTTCTGGTAGCCAATACGTACGTGACATTGAGAATCTAAGAGTTCACTCTTTAAAAATTCGTCCCAAAATAAATCAGCCTAGATTCACGAGAACGGAAATGTAATAGCCTACAGGCTAGTTTTATTAAATTGACACCACCTTTCTTAAAAAATCACATAGGCCTACATACGAGAAATATAGCCTCCTGGGTAACACCCACGCAATCCGTCGCCCCGTGATAGTCAATAGGCTACGCGACAATGAGAATTAAAGAGTTCACTACTTCAAGATTCGCACCAAAAGGAATCAGAATAGAACGGAATCAGATGAGAACGGAAATGTAAAACACTCGTTTTCCAAAATAACACCACTTTGCATAATCTACAGTATGTAGAATAGAAGAGAAGAAGAAACGAAGAATAGCAATGGGAAAGGATGCATTCACGAAAAGGGGAGAATTGTTGAGAGGAGGATTAAACAAAGGCTTAAAGAAAAGACTGGTCAAAACACTGGTATGGAGTGTGGCACTGTATGGGTCGGAGACCTGGACCATCAAGAAGGAAGATATTAAGAAATTAGAGGCTTTCGAGATGTGGATTTGGAGAAGGATGGAGAAGGTGAGCTGGACGGAGCAAATAACGAATGAGGAGGTGCTACAAATGGTTGGTGAAAAGCGATCGCTAATAACAACAATAAGAGAAAGACAAAAGAACTGGGTTGGGCACGTACTAAGAGGAGACTCCCTCCTGAAAGAAATCATAGAAGGAAGAATGGAAGGAAAGAGAGGGAGAGGAAGAACGCGACAAATGATGCTCGGAGGGATGATGGTCAACGGATACAGCAAACTGAAGGAAAAGGCACAGCACAGAGAGGAGTGGCGTCATTGGAGGTTGGAACCTGCCGAAGGGCAGAGAACCTAAAGAAGACAGTATGTAAATAAAAATGTAAAAAGTTTGTGTCTAATCAAGGATCACGGAAACTTCTTCACCGATTGTTTTGAAAATGTTACCAAAACGTTCTATTAAACTAGGCTACGAGCGGGTTTGTATAATGCTTTTTTTTAGAAAAGTGCAATCTTTTCGACGAAAAACACACAACTTCGCATTCGATTCGTCAATTTTCACCAGACGTTGCTTTCGAATACGGCCGGGGTTTTATGGCGTATGTCAACGCGTCCTTTTTTTTAGCGCATATGTATGTCTAGATGCTTGTAACTTTGCATTCGATTCCAGCGATTTCGATTCAATTTTCACCCGACGTTGCTTTCAAATGTTTTTATGGCGATTATCCGCGCGTCCCTTAATAGCGCATATATATATATATATATATATATATATATATATATATATATATATACTAGCTGGGGTACCCGGCGTTGCACGGGAAATTTTGATTTTTCAACCCCAAACCCAGCTCCACCCGCCCTTTTGAATTTTATAAATGTTTATTTATGCCCCTCTGCTTGGAAGGTCTTCCACAAATTCTGCTGGTTAAACTCATGTTGCATGGGTGTATACACTCCTTGGCCTAAGGCAGCGGTTCTCAACCTGTGGGTCACGACCCCCACGGGGGTCGCCTGACGATTTGCCAGGGGTCGCCTGGACCTTCAGAAATTTGTAAAATATGCAATAGTAATTTCAGCTCTAGTTACTACACTACAGCAACTTGAAAGAAATTTTTTTTATACTTGTTATATGATTCATTCGTTAGATTGCGATAGCCAAAAACGTTTTGCCATCTATCTTAGTTTTCAAATGTAAAGTCCACTTTAAAAAAGTTTGGCCATTCTAGTTTTCAAATGTAAAGTCCACTTTTACCATTCTTCTAAAAAAACAAGGGTGGTGAATAAGTCTTAAAGACTTAAACCACCTCTCTGAGCACTGAGATCATGAGTACCCCGGTAATTAATTTGTTACAGATGAAAGTTTAAATTTTACAGTGACAGTGTCCAAGTCCAAAAACAATTAGGACTGAACAATTGGGACCGAAACACAGAAGTCTTATAGCATGACTATCAGCATTGAAAAACTGGGCAATTGTATTAAGATGACAGCTAAAACCTCAGCCATTACAGTGTGGCAATTCAAAATTATAAACAAAGGGTGCATTTAATGAAGTCTTAAATCCTGACTTTCGGCGCTGATATTCTGAGGATTTTTCTTACATGAAAAATTGCAAACAAGGGGATGGGACGATTTTTATGTCTTACACCATGACTATTAGCACTGAAATGATAAACAATTTCGTTGAAATTACAGCCTAGAATGTTACTATTGCAGTGTGTGGAAATTCAAAAACATTTTGGCAATTAGAAGAGGCGCATCCCTTCCCAAAACCCCTCTTCATGTTCGGCGCATTGATAAAAAACACAAGTTCATCAAATTGCTTGCCATCCAAAACGAATCAGCAACGGTGAAAATGAGTGCTAAGAAAATGAAGAATTATTTACCAATTTTTTAAGTAGCCTGTTGTTTAATAGTCGTTAAGTTTCACAAGCCGAATAAACTTATGACATTTCAACTTCAAATTACCGAATGGGTAAGGATTGCTCTCAGAATCGCAAGAGTAAGGAAGCCTCGATTGTCGAAACCAGTTTTCGAGTTATGAGGGTGAAAATGCGTGACAATGGTAACAAAAATGCAGTAAAGGGGAGGGGGAAACTCAATCATTTTTGCTGTTGGGGGTCGTCATAACTTTTGAAATGTTGCCAAGGGGTCGCCGCACTAAAAAGGTTGAGAACCGCTGGCCTAAGGCATTTATCTTTCCCAGGGCGGTTGCGCTGCATAGCGAGGACTGAGTTTCATGCAAAGCCTTGGTGAAAAATGACGTCATTTGTTATTGCACAACGATTCAAATAATGGCGTCGCAAATGCAGGATTCGCGTAAATAACACGGCGAAAATTAAAATTTCTAATATCTCGAGTTCTAAAGTGAATAAGGAGGTGAAAATAGCGCGCTTCAGTAACTTGAGTGAAAGTCGGTAAAAGTGTATTTTAGCGTATTTTATTATTTCAAAATCGATATGGTGTATTTTAGCGTATTTTATTATTTAGCGTATGTATTTACACATTTCGTTGATGAAATCGTTATAACGTGACAAACAGACAAAATTGAGTGATATTGGAAGCTGGATTGATGAAAACTTATGGATGAAATAGAAGCTGAATTGATGAAGAAACACTTGAGAAATGGAATGTGGATTAAGGTATCTAATGGCTGACGTAGCAGCTGGATGGACAAAAATAACGCTCGAGAAATGGAAACGGAATTGATGAAAAGATTGCTTGAGAAATGGAAGTTGGATTGATGAAAATTATTTCCCTTCAATAGAAGCGGGTTGCTGAAACGATACTTAATTAAATGAGAGCTTGATTGATGGGAAATACTTGTTATTTAAATAGAATTTGGATTGATGAAAAAATAATCCTTGCTGCAACAGAAGCTGGATTAACGAATGATACATTCCAAGGTAGAAGTCGGATTGATGAAAATACATGCGGAAGTTCGAAAGCGCATCCAAATAATAAAATACGCTATTTATTTTGAGCTAACCTGTCTTGAATAAAATACGCTAAAATACACTTTTACCTGAAAGTCTATTTATGTACAATGTTTAAGGTCAGTAGCTGTAAAACTGTGAGCGTGCATTCTGGACAAAGTCAGCAACATCCTTTCTTATATATATATATATATATATATATATATATATAATATATATATATATATTATATATATATATATATATATATATATATATTAGCCACTTTGTGCTTCGTAGCGCATTTCGTTCTGTATGCCTATTATCATTAAATACACAAACGACTGCGAAAGGAACCCGGGCGAAGCCGGTTATCAAAGCTAGTAGATCATATACAGGAAAATTCTTGACTCCTCGGGAACATCCTAGCCCATCCATCGCCTTGTGATGCCAATACCTGACATTGAGAATTTAAGAGATCGCACCTAAATGAACTAGCATAGGTTCCCGAAAACGGAAATTTATGTAATACAAATATTTTTAAAATTGACACCACCATTCTTAATAGATCACAAATACAGGAGAATTCTTGACTCCTGTCGATCACCACCCAATCCGCCGCGGTAGCCAATACGTGACAATGGGAATTTAAGAGTTCGGACCTTCAAGATTTGCACCAAAAAGAATCAGCCTAAACGGAAATTTAATACACCCAATTTTTAAAATTGGCACCACCTTTCTTAACAAATCAAATATATTTGAGAATTCCTGACTCTTGTGTGACACCCACCCAATCCGTTTCCACGTGATAGTCAATATATGACAACGAGAATTTAAAAGTTCGCACCTTCAAGATTTGCACCAAAATGAATAAGCCTATGTTCATGAGAACGGAAATGTAATACAACCATTTCTTAAAATAGACACCACCATTCGTTACAGATCACATATACAGGAGAACTGTTTAGTCCTGGGACCACCACCGAATTCTTTTCCACGAAATAGCCAATACGTGAGTATGAGAATTTATGAGTTCGGGCCTTCAATATTTGCACCAAAATCAATTGGCATAGGCTCATGAGAACGGAAATATGATAGACCCATTTTTAAAATTGACACCACCTTTCTTAATAGATCAAATATACAGGAGAATTCTTGACTCCTGGAGACCACCACCCAATCCATTTCCACGTGGTAGCCCATACGTGACAATGAGAATTTAAGAGTTCGGACCTTCAAGTAATGAACTAGCCTACGTTAACGAAAACGGAAATTTATGTAATACACCTATTTTTAAAATTGGCACCACCCTTCTTAATAGATCACAAATACAGGAGAATTCTTGACTCCTGGGGATTCACCACCCAATCCACCGCCATGTGTTAGTCAATACGTGAAAATGAGAATTAAGAAGTTCGCTCCTTCAAGATTCGCACCAAAATGAAACAACCTAGGTTGATGAGAACGGAAATTTAATACACCCGTTTTTTAAAATTGACACCACCTTTCTGAACAGATCACATATACAGAAGAATTCTTGACTCCTGGGGATCACGACCCAATCCGTCGCCATGTGATAATCAATACGTGACAATGAGAATTTAAGAGATCGTACCTTCAAGATTTGCACCAAAATGAATTAGCCTAGGTTCATGAAAACGAAAATGTACACCCATTTTTTAAATATTGACACCACCTTTCTTAATAGGTCACAAATACCGGATAATTTTTTACTCCTGGGGTCCACCACCCAATCCGTTTCCGCGTGGTAGCCAATACGTGGCAATAAGAATTTAAGAGTTCGGACCTTCAAGATTTGCACCAAAATGAACTAGCCTAGGTTCACGAAAACGGAAATTTATGTAATACACCTATTTTTAAAATTGGCACCACCATTCTTAACCCGTCGGAGGTGAGGTGGGGTGTGACACACCTTGGAGGAATTCTCCTTTAAATTTTTAGCGGAAAACATGGAGCCAGTTCTAATTAATTTTCTTCTACCTTTGTGAATATGAAATACGGACACTTTACCACAATTTCAGGTAATTCGAACAAACGGTTTTTGTTTGTTTGTTGCATATTTAAAGGAAATTGCATTTTTTCGTATACAAACAATTATACATGTTGATTTTATGAGCCATGATTTGGCATGCGAGTGTGCCTTGAACAGCATATTCTGGACTGGCATTGAGAAGGCTGACGACAATGATGGCCAAAACATTTTATGTTGTATTAAAAATATATATATATTATGGTTATTCGTGCATTTGATAATGTTGCACATGAGGACCCAAACTTGCATGGGTTAAGTACACATTGGGTTCACTTTCTGGCCATCTAATAAGGATTGAAAGCAAATATTTGTTTGTGGTAATCGTCTGTTTAGTTGATTATAATTATTATTGATCATAGAAGAATAGTTTAACTCAACATAGCATATTCCATTTGATATCGCGGCTTGAAAATAAAAATATGTATTGGGGTTTGTCAAACCCCACCTCACGTCTTGCGTTACAAATCACCACACCTTGCGTCACCTCACCTCCGAAGGGTTAATAGATCACAAATGCACGAGAATTCTTGACTCCTGGGGATCACCACCCAATCCGCCGCAATATGTTATTGAATACGTGACAATGAGAATTTAAAAGTTCGCTCATTCAAGATTCGCACCAAAATGAAACAACCTACGTTGATGAGAACGTAAATTTAATATACCCGGTTTTTTAAATTGACACTACCTTTCTGAACAGATCACAAATACAGGAGAATTCTTGACTCCTGGGGATCACCACCAAATCCGTCGCCATGTGATAATCAATACGTGACAATGAGAATTTAAGAAATCCTACCTTCAAGAATTGCACCAAATTGAATTAGCCTAGGTTCATGAAAACGAAAATGTACACCCATTTTTTAAATATTTAAAAAAAAATTCTTTCTTAATAGGTCACAAACACCGGATAATTTTTTACTCCTGACTGCCACCACCCAATCCGTTTCCGCGGGGTAGCCAATACGTGACAATGAGAATTTAAGAGTTCGGACCTTCAAGATTTGCACCAAAATGAATCAGCCTAAGTTCATGAAAACGGAAATGTAATACGCTCATTTTTAAAAATTAACACCACCTTTCCTAATAGATCAAATATATCTGAGCATTCTTGACTCCTGTGTGACACCGACCCAATACGTTCCCACTTGATAGTCAATACGTGACAATGAGAATTTAAGAGATCGCACCTTCAACATTTGCACCAAAATGAACCAGCCTAGGTGTATAAGAACGGAAATGTAATACACCGGTTTTTAAAAAATTGACCCCAACTTTCTTAACAGATCACACATAGGCCCTACAATAGAATTCTTAACTCTTGGGCATCACCACCCAATCCGCAGCCATGTTATAGTCAAAACGTGACAATGAGAACTTAAGCGTTCGCACCTTCAAGATTTGCACCAAAATGAATCATCCTAAGTTCATGAAAACTGAAACGTGATACGCTCATTTAAAAAAATTAACACCACCTTTCTTAATAGATCAAATATATCTGAGAATTCTTGACTCCTGTGTGACACCGACCCAATCCGTTCCCACTTGATAGTCAATACGGGACAATGAGAATTTAAGAGATCGCACCTTCAACATTTGCACCAAAATGAATCAGCCTAGGTTTATAAGAACGGAAATGTATTCCACCCGGTTTTTTAAATTGACACCATCTTTCTTAACAGATCACACATACAGAAGAATTCTTGACTCCTGGGGATCACCACCCAATCCGCCGCCATGTTATAGTCATAAGGTGACAATGAGAACTTAAGCGTTCGCACCTTCAAGATTTGCACCAAAATGAATCAGTCTAGGTTCATGAGAACAGAAATGCAATACAACAATTTCTTAAAATAGACAACACCATTCGTAATAGATCACATATACAGGTGAATTGTTTTCTCCTTGGGACCACCACCCAATTCGTTTTCCCGAGATAGCCAATACGTGACTATGAGAATTTATGAGTTCGGACGTTAAAGATTTGCACCAAAATGAATTAGCCTAGGTTCATGAGTGCGGAAATGTAATACACTCGTTTTTTAAAAATTGACACCATCTTTCTTAACAGATCAAAAATATATGAGAATTCTTGACTCCTGTGTGACACCGACCCAATCCGTTCCCACTTGATAGTCAATACGTGACAATGAGAATTTAAGAGATCGCACCTTCAAGATTTGCACCAAAATGAATCAGCCTAGGTTTATAAGAACGGAAATGTATTCCACCCGGTTTTTTAAATTGACACCATCTTTCTTAACAGATCACACATACAATAGAATTCTTGACACCTGGAGATCACCACCCAATCCGCCGCCATGTTATAGTCATAAGGTGACAATGAGAACTTAAGCGTTCGCACCTTCAAGATTTGCACCAAAATGAATCAGCCAAGGGTAATGAGAATGGAAATGTAGCACAACCATTTATTAAAATAGACACTACCATTCGTAATAGATCACATATAGAGGAGAATTGTTTACTTTTTGGGACCACCACCCAATTCGTTTCCACGAGCTAGCCAATACTGCCGTGCTAAGCAAAAAGACAGTAACTCAAAAAAGGTGATTTCGCGTAAAACGACAAAGAAGAAATCGGTTTAATCCAACCAGAAACAATACTTCAATCTTTCTGAATTTTTGCAAACAGTCATATCTAAACTTGTGAATTTAGGAAATAAACTCGTTTTTAGTGAAATTTGAGTAAAAATTGTAAAAAAATGAGTTATTGTCTTTTTGCTTAGTATCGAAGCATTGAATATCGGCTTGCTGCTAAGCAAGAAAGCAATAAGTCTTCATTATAGTGCTACAGACTGGTGAGAAAATGTTCACTTTGCATAACATTTGGTAAATACCACGAACAAGTCCTAAGAAAAAGACTTGTCAATAGGACAATCACAGATTTGCATTCTGGCGTCAATGGCAGCCATTTTTCAAAATGGTCCACCAATTTACATATTTTTAAAGATCTCAGCTTCTATTTCTCTTAGAATCGTGATCTTGTTGCCTAAACATACATTTGGGGGGAGGGGGTAAGGATTCCAATGGAGCCATCTAAAACTTCCTATGAACTCAGTGGCAGCCATTTTTCAAAATGGCCGATAAAAATTGTTTTTTTCAACATCTCAGCATTCACTTCATTTAGAATCGTCATTTTGGTGCCTAAACATACATTTTTAGGAGCAAGGATTCCAATGGGGCCATCTAAAACTTCCAATGGAATCATTGGCGGCCATTTTGCAAAATGGCCGAGCATACTGACATTTTTGTAAATTTCTTAGCATTCAATTCACTCAAAATGGTCATCTTGGTGTCTAAATATCGAAATGTAGGAGTAAAGGCTGCAATAGGGTCAATGTAGATTTTCACCATTGCCCTAACGTTGGCCATTTTTTAAAATGGCCGACCTAAATACCAAATTATCAATATAAGAACTTTCAGTCTACTTAGAATCGTCATATTCGTGTTTAAACATACATATTAAGGGGTAAGTATTCCAAAGCCCCAGGAACTCTTAAATGGTGGTGAAAGATTGCGTAAACGTGGAGTGAATTAATATCTTTGGGTCGGCCATTGTGTAAAATATCTGCTATTAAAGCGATGAAGAAATTTGCGAAGGCTCCATTGCTGGAATAGATCCATTGCCCTAAAAGGCATATGTTTATACACCAATATGATGATTATAAGCGAATTGGAAGCTAACATAGTAATATATTTCTATTTTGGTCGCCATGTTGGAAAATAGCTGCCATTGACACCATGGGAATCTTTGTTGTAGCTCTACTGGAATCTTTGCTCTTAAATGCGTATGCTTGAACAATAAGATGACGATCCCAAGTGAACTGAAAGCTGATATATTGACAAATACTTCCTTTTAGGTCGGCCATTTTGGAAAATGGCCGCTATTAAGGTTACAGTTAATATTTGATGGCTCCATTGCAATCCTTGACCCTTAATGTGTATGTTTTGACACCAAGATAACAATTCCAAGTGAACTGAAAGTCGAGATATTGAGAATTCCATCTTTTTTGGTCGGCCATTTTGGAAAATGGCCGCTATTGAGGTCACGAGAAAATTTGGGATGGTCCCATTGGAATCCTTGGCCTTAAATGTGTTTGTTTTAACACCAAGATGGGGATTCTAAGTGAACTGGAAGCTGAGATATTGAAATATCTGTACGTCGAAATACATCGGATACTAAGCAAGAAGACAGTAACTCAAGCTACTGCGTTTTTGCTTAGCACCATGATACCTAAATTGAGTTACTGTTAATTTCGTTTCCGTTTTTTTCATGTTCCGGTACAGATACTATTTCCTCGCTCATATATATGATAGAATATGTTGTCAGGATGTGAAAACAAGTGCTAACTCAAAAACGGCAAAAACTTGAGTTACTGTCTTTTTGCTTAGCACGGCAGAATACGTGACAATGAGAATTTATATGAGTTCGGACCTTCAAGATTTGCACCAAAATGAATTAACCTAGGTTCATGAGAACGGAAATGTAATAGACCCATTTTTAAAAGTGACACCACTTTCATTAATAGATCAAATATACAGGAGAACTCTTGACTCCTGTGTGACACCGACCCAATCCGTTCCCACTTGATAGTCAATACGTGACAATGAGAATTTAAGAGATCGCACCTTCAACATTTGCACCAAAATGAATCAGCCTAGGTGTATAAGAACGGAAATGTAATACACCGGTTTTTTTAAATTGACACCAACTTTCTTAACAGATCACACATAGGCCCTACAATAGAATTCTTAACTCTTGGGCATCACCACCCAATCCGCAGCCATGTTATAGTCAAAACGTGACAATGAGAACTTAAGTGTTCGCACCTTCAAGATTTGCACCAAAATGAATCATCCTAAGTTCATGAAAACTTAAATGTGATACGGTCATTTTTAAAAATTAACACCACCTTTCTTAATAGATCAAATATATCTGAAAATTCTTGACTCCTGTGTTACACCGACCCAATCCGTTCCCACTTGATAGTCAATACGTGACAATGAGAATTTAAGAGATCGCACCTTCAACATTTGCACCAAAATGAATCAGCCTAGGTTTATAAGAACGGAAATGTAATACACCGTTTTTTTAAATCGACACCATCTTTCTTAACAGATCACACATACTCTTGGGCATAAACACCCAATCCGCAGCCATGTTATAGTCAAAAGGTGACAATGAGAACTTAAGCGTTCGCACCTTCAAGATTTGCACCAAAATGAATCAGCCAAGGGTAATGAGAATGGAAATGTAATACAACCATTTCTTAAAATAGACACCACCATACGTAATAGATCACATATACAGGAGAATTGTTTACTCCTTGGGACCACCACCAAATTCGTTTCCACGAGATAGCCAATACGTGACAATGAGAATTTATATGAGTTCGGACCTTCAAGATTTGCACCAAAATGAATTAACCTAGGTTCATGAGAACGGAAATGTAATAGACCCATTTTTAAAAGTGACACCACTTTTCTTAATAGATCAAATATACAGGAGAACTCTTGACTCCTGTGTGACACCGACCCAATCCGTTCCCACTTGATAGTCAATACGTGACAATGAGAATTTAAGAGATCGCACCTTGAACATTTGCACCAAAATGAATCAGCCTAGGTGTATAAGAACGGAAATGTAATAAACCGGTTTTTAAAAAATTGACACCAACTTTCTCAACAGATCACACATAGGCCGTACAATAGAATTCCTAACTCTTGGGCATCACCACCCAATCCGCAGCCATGTTATAGTCAAAACGTGACAATGAGAACTTAAGCGTTCGCACCTTCAAGATTTGCACCGAAATGAATCATCCTAAGTTCATGAAAACTTAAATGTGATACGCTCATTTTTAAAAATTATATATCTGAGAATTCTTGACTCCTGTGTGAACCGACCCAATCCGTTCCCACTTGATAGTCAATACGTGACAATGAGAATTTAAGAGATCGCACCTTCAAGATTTGCACCAAAATGAATCATCCTAAGTTCATGAAAACTGAAATGTGATACGCTCATTTTTAAAAATTAACACCACCTTTATTAATAGATCAAATATATCTGAGAATTCTTGACTCCTGTGTGACACCGACCCAATCCGTTCCCACTTGATAGTCAATACGGGACAATGAGAATTTAAGAGATCGCACCTTCAAGATTTGCACCAAAATGAATCAGCCTAGGTTTATAAGAACGGAAATGTATTCCACCCGGTTTTTTAAATTGACAACATCTTTCTTAACAGATCACACATACAGAAGAATTTTTGACTCCTGGGGATCACCACCCAATCCGCCGCCATGTTATAGTCATGAGGTGACAATGAGAACTTAAGCGTTCGGACCTTCAAGATTTGCACCAAAATGAATCAGCCAAGGGTAATGAGAATGGAAATGTAATACAACCATTTCTTAAAATAGACACCACCATTCGTAATAGATCACATATACAGGAGAATTGTTTACTCCTTGGAACCACCACCCAATTCGTTTCCACGAGATAGCCAATACGTGACAATGAGAATTTAAGAGTTCGGACCTTCACGATTTGCATAAAAATGAACTAGTGTAGGTTCACGAAAACGGAAATTTATGTAATACACCGGTTTTTTAAAATTGGCACCACCATTCTTAATAGATCACAAATACAGGAAAATTCTTGACTTTGGGGGATTCACCACCCAATCCACCGCCATGTGTTAGTCAATACGTGACAATGAGAATTTAAAAGTTCGCTCCTTCAAGATTCGCAAGAAAATGAATTAACCTAGGTTCATGAGTACGGAAATGTAATACATCTATTTTTTTAAATTGACACCATCTTTCTTAACAGATAAAAAATATCTGAGAATTCTTGACTCCTGTGTGACACCGACCCAATCCGTTCCCACTTGATAGTCAATACGGGACAATGAGAATTTAAGAGATCGCACCTTCAACATTTGCACCAAAATGAATCAGCCTAGGTTTATAAGAACGGAAATGTAACACACCGGTTTTTTAAATTGACACCATCTTTCTTAACAGATCACACATAGGCCCTACAATAGAATTCTTGACTCTTGGGCGTCACCACCCAATCCGCCGCCATGTTATAGTCAAAACGTGACAATGAGAACTTAAGCGTTCGCACCTTCAAGATTTGCACCAAAATGAATCATCGTAAGTTCATGAAAACTGAAATGTGATACGCTCATTTTTAAAAATTATATATCTGAGAATTCTTGACTCCTGTGTGACACCGACCCAATACGTTCCCACGTGATAGTCAATACGTGACAATGAGAATTTAAGAGGTCGCACCTTCAAGATTTGCACCAAAATGAATCAGCCTAGGTTTATAAGAACGTACATGTAAAACACCCGTTTTTTAAAACTGACACCATCTTTCTTAACAGATCACACATACAGAAGAATTCTTGACTCCAGGGGATCACCACCCAATCCGCCGCCATGTTATAGTCAAAACGTGACAATGAGAATTTAAGCGTTCGCACCTTCAAGATTTGCACCAAAATGAATCAGCCAAGGTTAATGAGAACGGAAATGTAATACAGCCATTTCTAAAAATAGACACCACAATTCGTATTAGGTCACATATACAGGAGAATTGTTTACTCCTTGGGACCACCACCAATTTTTTTCCACGAGATAGCCAATACGTGACCATGAGAATTAATATGAGTTCGGATCTTCAAGATTTGCACCAAAATGTATTAGCCTAGGTTTATGAGTACGGAAATGTAATACACCCGTTTTTTAAAATTGACACCATCTTTCTTAACAGATAAAAAATATCTGAGAATTCTTGACTCCTGTGTGACACCGACCCAATCCGTTCCCACTTGATAGTCAATACGTGACAATGAGAATTTAAGAGATCGCACCTTCAAGATTTGCACCAAAATGAATCAGCCTAGGTTTAAAAGAACGGAAATGTAATACTCCGTTTTTTAAAATTGACGCCATCTTTCTTAGCAGATCACACATACAATAGAATTCTTGACTCCTGGGGACCACCACCCAATCCACCGCCATGTTATAGTCATAAGGTGACAATTAGAACTTAAGCGTTCGCACCTTCAAGATTTGCACCAAAATGAATCAGTCAAGGGTAATGAGAATGGAAATGTAGAACAACCATTTATTAAAATAGACACCACCATTCGTAATAGATCACATATGGAGGAGAATTGTTTACTTTTTGGGACCACCACCCAATTCTTTTCCACGAGATAGCCAATACGTGACAATGAGAATTTAAGAGTTGGGACCTTCACGATTTGCATAAAAATGAACTAGCCTCGGTTCACGAAAACGGAAATTTATGTAATACATCTATTTTTTAAAATTGGCACCACCATTCTTAATAGATCACAAATACAGGAGAATTCTTGACTTCGGGGGATTCACCACCCAATCCACCGCCATGTGTTAGTCAATACGTGACAATGAAAATTTAAAAGTTCGCTCCCTCAAGATTAGCAAGAAAATGAATTAACCTAGGTTCATGAGTACTTAAATGTAATACATCTATTTTTTTAAATTGACACCATCTTTCTTAACAGATCAAAAATATCTGAGAATTCTTGACTCCTGTGTGACACCGACCCAATCCGTTCCCACTTGATAGTCAATACGGGATAATGAGAATTTAAGAGATCGCACCTTCAACATTTGCACCAAAATGAATCAGCCTAGGTTTATAAGAACGTAAATGTAAAACACCCGTTTTTTAAAACTGACACCATCTTTCTTAACAGATCACACATACAGAAGAATTCTTGACTCCTGTGGATCACCACCCAATCCGCCGCCATGTTATAGTCAAAATGTGACAATGAGAATTTAAGCGGTCGGACCTTCAAGATTTGCACCAAAATGAATTAGCCTAGGTTCATGAGAACGGAAATGTAATGGACCCTTTTTTAAAATTGACACCACTTTTCTTAATAGACCAAATATACAGGAGAACTCTTGACTCCTGGGGATCACCACCCAATCTGTTTCCACGTGGTAGCCAATACGTGACAATGAGAATTTAAGAGTTCGGACCTTCACGATTTGCATAAAAATGAACTAGTGTAGGTTCACGAAAACGGAAATTTATGTAATACACCGGTTTTTTAAAATTGGCACCACCATTCTTAATAGATCACAAATACAGGAAAATTCTTGACTTTGGGGGATTCACCACCCAATCCACCGCCATGTGTTAGTCAATACGTGACAATGACAATTTAAAAGTTCGCTCCTTCAAGATTCGCAAGAAAATGAATTAACCTAGGTTCATGAGTACGGAAATGTAATACATCTATTTTTTTAAATTGACACCATCTTTCTTAACAGATAAAAAATATCTGAGAATTCTTGACTCCTGTGTGACACCGACCCAATCCGTTCCCACTTGATAGTCAATACGGGATAATGAGAATTTAAGAGATCGCACCTTCAACATTTGCACCAAAATGAATCAGCCTAGGTTTATAAGAACGTAAATGTAAAACACCCGTTTTTTAAAACTGACACCATCTTTCTTAACAGATCACACATACAGAAGAATTCTTGACTCCTGGGGATCACCACCCAATCCGCCGCCATGTTATAGTCAAAACGTGACAATGAGAATTTAAGCGTTCGCACCTTCAAGATTTGCACCAAAATGAATCAGTCTAGGTTCATGAGAACAGAAATGCAATACAACCATTTCTTAAAATAGGCAACACCATTCGTAATAGATCACATATACAGGTGAATTGTTTACCTCTTTGGGACCACCACCCAATTCGTTTCCACGAGATAGCCAATACGTGACAATGAGAATTTATTTGAGTTCGGACCTTCAAGATTTGCACCAAAATGTATTAGCCTAGGTTTATGAGTACGGAAATGTAATACACCCGTTTTTTAAAATTGACACCATCTTTCTTAACAGATAAAAAATATCTGAGAATTCTTGACTCCTGTGTGACACCGACCCAATCCGTTCCAACTTGATAGTCAATACGTGACAATGAGAATTTAAGAGATCGCACCTTCAAGATTTGCACCAAAATGAATCAGCCTAGGTTTAAAAGAACGGAAATGTTATACTCCGCTTTTTAATATTGACACCATCTTTCTTAGCAGATCACACATACAATAGAATTCTTGACTCCTGGGGACCACCACCCAATCCACCGCCATGTTATAGTCATAAGGTGACAATTAGAACTTAAGCGTTCGCACATTCAAGATTTGCACCAAAAGGAATCAGTCAAGGGTAATGAGATCGAAAATATAATACAACCAATTCTTAAAATAGACACCACCATTCGTAATAGATCACATATGGAGGAGAATTGTTTACTTTTTGGGACCACCACCCAATTCTTTTCCACGAGATAGCCAATACGTCACAATGAGAATTTAAGAGTTGGGACCTTCACGATTTGCATAAAAATGAACTAGCCTCGGTTCACGAAATGGAAATTTATGTAATACATCTATTTTTAAAAATTGGCACCACCTTTCTTAATAGATCACAAATACAGGAGAATTCTTGACTTCGGGGGATTCACCACCCAATACACCGCCATGTGTTAGTCAATACGTGACAATGAGAATTTAAAAGTTCGCTCCTTCAAGATTCGCACGAAAATGAGTTAACCTAGGTTCATGAGTACGGAAATGTAATACATCTATTTTTTTAAATTGACACCATCTTTCTTAACAGATCACACATACAATAGAATTCTTGACTACTGGGGATCATCACCCAATCCGCCGCCATGTTATAGTCATAAGGTGACAATAAGAACATATGCGTTCGCACCTTCAAGATTTGCACCAAAATGAATCAGCCTAGGGTAATGAGAATGGAAATGTAATACAACCATTTCTTAAAATAGACACCACCTTTCGTAATAGTTCACATATAGAGGAGAATTGTTTACTTTTTGGGACCACCACCCAATTCTTTTCCACGAGATAGCCAATACGTGCCAATGAGAATTTATATATGTTCGGACCTTCAAGATTTGCACCAAAATGAATCAGCCTAGGTTCATGAGAACGGAAATGTAATAGACCCATTTTTAAAATTGACACCACTTTTCCTAATAAATCAAATATACAGGAGAACTCTTGACTCCTCTGTGACACCGACCCAATCCGTTCCCACTTGATAGTCAATACGTGACAATGAGAAATTAAGAGATCGCACCTTCAACATTTGCACCAAAATGAATCAGCCTAGGTATATAAGAACGGAAATGTAATACACCGGTTTTTTAAAAATTGACACCAACTTTCTTAACAGATCACATATAGGCCTTACACTAGAATTCTTAACTCTTGGGCATCACCACCCAATCCGCAGCCATGTTATAGTCAAAACGTGACAATGAGAACTTAAGCGTTCGCACCTTCAAGATTTGCACCAAAATGAATCATCCTAAGTTCATGAAAACTTAAATGTGATACGCTCATTTAAAAAAATTATATATCTGAGAATTCTTGACTCCTGTGTGAACCGACCCAATCCGTTCCCACTTGATAGTCAATACGTGACAATGAGAATTTAAGAGATCGCACCTTCAAGATTTGCACCAAAATGAATCAGCCTAGGTTTATAAGAACGGAAATGTATTCCACCCGGTTTTTTAAATTGACACCATCTTTCTTAACAGATCACACATACAATAGAATTCTTGACTCCTGGAGATCACCGCCCAATCCGCCGCCATGTTATAGTCATAAGGTGACAATGAGAACTTAAGCGTTGGCACCTTCAAGATTTGCACCAAAATGAATCAGCCAAGGGTAATGAGAATGGAAATGTAATACAACCATTTCTTAAAATAGACGCCACCATTCGTAATAGATCACATATAGAGGAGAATTGTTTACTTTTTGGGACCACCACCCAATTCTTTTCCACGAGATAGTCAATACGTGACAATGAGAATTTATATGAGTTCGGACCTTCAAGATTTGCACCAAAATGAATTAGCTTAGGTTCATGAGAACGGAAATGCAAAAGACCCATTTTTAAAATTGACACCACTTTTCTTAATAGATCAAATATACAGGAGAACTCTTGACTCCTGTGTGACACCGACCCAATCCGTTCCCACTTGATAGTCAATACGTGACAATGAGAATTTAAGAGATCGCACCTTCAACATTTGTACCAAAATGAATAAGACTAGGTGTATAAGAACGGAAATGTAATACACCGGTTTTAAAAATTGACACCAACTTTCTTAACAGATCACACATAGGCCCTACAATAGAATTCTTAACTCTTGGGCATCACCACCCAATCCGCAGCCATGTTATAGTCAAAACGTGACTATGAGAACTTAAGCGTTCGCACCTTCAAGATTTGCACCAAAATGAATCATCCTAAGTTCATGAAAACTGAAATGTGACACGCTCATTTTTTAAAACTAACACCACCTTTCTTAATAGATCAAATATATCTGAGAATTCTTGACTCCTGTGTGACACCGACCCAATTCGTTCCCACGTGATAGCCAATACGTGACAATGAGAATTTAAGAGATCGAACCTTCAAGATTTGCACTAAAATGAATCATCCTATGTTTATGAAAACTGAAATGTGATACGCTCATTTTTAAAAATTAACACCACCTTTCTTAAAAGATCAAATATATCTGAGAATTCTTGACTCCTGTGTGACACCGACCCAATTCGTTCCCACGTGATAGTCAATACGTGACAATGAGAATTTAAGAGATCGCACCTTCAAGATTTGCACCAATATGAATCAGTCTAGGTTTATCAGAACGGAAATGTAATACACCGTTTTTTTTAAATCGACACCATCTTTCTTAACAGTTCACACACACAATAGAATTCTTGACTCCTGGGCATCACCACTCAATCCGCAGCCATGTTATTGTCAAAACGTGACAATGAGAACTTAGGCGTTCGCACCTTCAAGATTTGCACCAAAATGAATCATCCTAAGTTTATGAAAACTGAAATGTGATACGCTCATTTTTAAAAATTAACACCACCTTTCTTAATAAATCAAATATACCTGAGAATTCTTGACTCCTGTGTGACACCGACCCCATTCGTTCCCACGTGATAGTCAATACGTGACAATGACAATGAGAATTTAAGAGATCGCACCTTCAAGATTTGCACCAAAATGAATCAGCCTATTTTTATGAGAACGGAAATGTAAAACACCCGTTTTTTAAAATTGACACCATCTTTCTTAACAGATCACACATACAGAAGAATTCTTGACTCCTGGCGGTCACCACCCAATCCGCCGCCATGTTATAGTCATAAGGTGACAATGAGAACTCAAGCGTTCGCACCTTCAAGATTTGCACCAAAATGAATCAGCCAAGGGTAATGAGAATGGAAATGTAATACAACCATTTCTTAAAATAGACAACACCATTCGTAATAGATCACATAGACAGGAGATTTGTTTACTCCTTTGGGACCACCACCTAATTCGTTTCCACGAGATATCCAATACGTGACTATGAGAATTTATGAGTTCGGACCTTCAAGATTTGCACCAAAATGAATTAGCCTAGGTTGATTAGTACGAAAATGTAATACACCCGTTTTTTTTAAAATTGACACCATCTTTCTTAACAGATCAAATATATCTGAGAATTCTTGACTCCTGTGTGACACCGACCCAATCCGTTCCCACTTGATAGTCAATACGTGACAATGAGAATTTAAGAGATCGCACCTTCAACATTTGCACCAAAATGAATCAGCCTAGGTTTATAAGAACGGAAATGTAATACACCGTTTTTTTAAATTGACACCATCTTTCTTAACAGATCACACATACAATAGAATTCTTGACTCCTGGAGATCACCACCCAATCCGCCGCCATGTTATAGTCAAAACGTGACAATGAGAACTTAAGCGTTCGCACCTTCAAGATTTGCACCAAAATGAATCAGCCAAGAGTAATGAGAATGGAAATGTAATACAACCATTTCTTAAAATAGACACCACCATTCGTAATAGATCACATATAGAGGAGAATTGTTTACTATTTGGGACCACCACCCAATTCTTTTCCACGAGATAGCCAATACGTGACTATGAGAATTTATAAGAGTTCGGACCTTCACCAAAATGAATTAGCCTAGGTTCATGAGAACGGAAATGTAATAGACCCATTTTTAAAATTGACACCACCTTTCTTAATAGATCAAATATACAGGAGAACTCTTGACTCCTGGGGATCACCACCCATACTGTTTCCACGTGGTAGCCAATACGTGACAATGAGAATTTAAGAGTCCGGACCTTCATGATTTGCATAAAAATGAACTAGCCTAGGTTCACGAAAACGGAAATTTATGTAATACATCTATTTTTTTAAATTGGCACCACCCTTCTTAATAGATCACAAATACAGGAGAATTCTTGACTTCTGGGGATTCACCACTCAATCCACCGCCATGTGTTAGTCAATACGTGACAATGAGAGTTTAAAAGTTCGCTCCTTCAAGATTCGCAAGAAAATGAATTAACCTAGGTTCATGAGAACGGATATGGAATACGCCCGTTTCTTTAAATTGACACCACCTTTCTTAACAGATCACTTATATGCCTACGGGAGAATTCTTGACTCCTGGGGATCACCACCCAATCCGCCGCCATGTGATAGTCAATACGTGACAATGAGAACTTAAGAGTTCGGACCTTCAAGATTTGCGCCAAAATGAATCAGCCTACGTTCATGAGTACGGAAATGTAATATACAAGGTTTTTTTTAAAATTGACTCCCCCTTTCTAAATAGATCAAATACATAGGAGAGTTCTTGACTTCGGGGGAATATCCAATTATATCAATCGCCATGTGATAGTCAATACGTGACAATGAGAGTTTAAAAGTTCGCTCCTTCAAGATTCGAATCAAAATGAAACAACCTAGGTTCATGAGAACAGAAATGTAACACACCCGTTTTTTGTAAAAATTGACACCATCTTTCTTAACAGATCACACTTACAGTAGAATTCTTGAGTCCTGGGGATCACCACCCAATCCGCCGCCATGTGATAGTCAATACGTGACAATGAGAATTTAAGCGTTCGCACCTTCAAGATTTCCACCAAAATGAATCAGATCTAGGCTCATGAGAACGGAAATGTAATGCACCGGTTTTTTAAAATTGACACCAACATTCTTAATAGATCACATATAAAGGCGAATTCTTGATTCCTCGGTAACACCCACCCCTCCCCTCCATCGCCTTTTGATACCTAATACGTGACTCTGAGAATTTACGAGATATCACTGTTTCATGATTCGCTCCAAAATGAACCAGCTAAGGTTCATTAGAACGTAAGTATAATACACCCGTTATTTAAAAAATTGACACAATCTATAAAAGAGAGAGAATGTATACTCATCTTCGACAACTTTCGATGAGAAGTGTTTGATGGGAAGCACATTCAAGATGACCGGGTATCAAAATCTAACAGCGCAAATCTACAATAGAAAGCATTAAAAAATAATTTTAATCATAGTTGTAAAAAACGTTTTTTCCCGTTTTTAATTCTCTCCCAAAAAACGTGGTTTTTTTCGTTTTTTATTTTTCCCATCCTTTTTATCGTTTTTTATTTTTTCTTTAACTTTATTTATTCATTTACTTTCTGTTATTATTTTCCTTAATTTTAATTTTTTCTGATATTCCTTATGTTTTCCGCCAACTCTCAAGAATTCAGTTAACTAAAGTCATTATTTCATCGTTTAGCATCATCATTTAAGAGATAGCCTGTGTGTAGTAGGTTCCTAATCAATGTTTTCTAGGTTAAAATGCGGTTTTAGATGTAGCAAAGTCAAATTATTTACCGTTTCCGTTTTTTATCGTTTTTTGTCGTTTTTTATTTTGTCGAAAAAAACGACGTTTTTTACTGTTTTTATTCCGTTTCCATCGTTTTTTACATCTATGATTTTAATATTGCTGCCACAAAAAACTATTATGTCTCAAGCATCTTTCTATCACTCTCAAATTGTTATTGACAAACCCTCTCCCGCTTAGGCATAAATTTTCTAAGAGATTAGCAGACGAAACTTCTGGAGAAGATATCTTCTCTTGAAAACAGCTGAACAAACAATTTCCCTCAAAAGAAATTTTACTTAATTTGAAATGAACTTTTTAACATCTGAATTAAGAACCGTTATATATGGGCCAGTTAAAAGAACTGATAATGTGTCTAAATTGCAACAGTTCTGAATTAAAACGCTTTTAAAATCCAGCAAATATCGAAATCAATTTAGCTTTCCGAAGGGACTCTTGGGTGACTGAAGACACGAAAAAACCATTTACAAAATTAGCGCCATTAGGCTATCTCCCAATCACTTGATTGACAATTTATGCCTGGTAAACAATTCAACTTTGTTATTTCTACTAGCCAATACTGCTTTCAATGAATTACTATTAATATTACTATTAGCCTATTATATTATATTGCATTTCAGGCTTTGAAATTGTTAACCAATGACTGGTTAAACTCAGTGGTCATGCATTCTATTCAAACTCAAACTAACTCAAACTCAATAATGAAATAGTGTGAGCTGAAGTTTTTGTTAATCTTTCTAGAAAAAACCCAACTAAGGGTGTTTTGCTCGAACAGTTTTACTTTAATTTAAAAAGTTGATAAATTTAAAATTACCTCATGAGTCATGACATATAATGTTGGTTCATCTGCCTCAGTAAACACGATGATCACAATTTCTGTAATAGAAAATATAAAGCCAATTAATGCCGAATACCCATTTACATAACGTCGTCAGCAGTGATTCAGTTAAGGTCTGAATTCTTGGGGTCATGAACGCATCCCATCAAAAAATTTAGAGTCCAAGCCAAAGGGATGAGTTCTGGACTCCACACCCATCCACTTTCTGGGATTGTAAAGAATTCTGAACTTCTTATAGAGGTGACTAAGACGAGGTCCTCGGTATAACTATTGTTTCACAGAGTTCAGTCTTCTTAGGCTTATATACATAATAAATGGAAAATTCCTGTTCTCAGTCAAAAATGCTATTGTCCATTTGCACTCCGTCTTCAATTTTGACTTGTGCTAACCTAAGCCTCTGATAGAGGAGCATAGACATTGAGCTTTTGTTGACTGGTACAGACGAGCCAATCCTCTTCTGACACACAGAATACCAATGAGAAAAAGTTTTGCCTTGGGTAGGCCTAATTGAAAGGCATTTTTATATCTGAAATGGAAGCTGGATTAAGGTATTTTATATGTGAAGTGGAAGCTGGATTAATAAGAATACCTTGAAAAATGGAAGCTGTTTCCGATTTGCTAAAAGCTAAAGAGCGTAATAAACGACACAATGGAACACACATACATATGTTGGATTCATACATGCGCAGAGCTGTACTCAGAACTTTTGAGGTGAGTACACGCTGCAGCCGTGTTTGACCTGGTTTTACTGAGGTGGGTATACGCGCTGCATACCCACGTGTACCCTCGTTTTTGTAGGTGAGTATACGCTGTCATTTTTTCCTGGAGGCGAGTATACGCCGTATACCCGCGTATACCCTTGAGTACAGCCCTGTACATGCCGTATACAACTATACATCCACCATTATAAATATTTCTGCGTGGTCGTCAAACCCACAAGTACCGTAACATATTCTTTAACTTACCTTTGATTCACCTCCACCAAAGATAAATTTTAATTAAATAGGCTTAAGTCGTAGATGCATCAAAGGTCCAATATAGCCTATAGAACCTAAACCAATGTTGAAACAATGGTTAAGTTTTAAATTGTGAGAATAAGAAAATAATTATTTAAAAACAATTGTGTTGATTAAAGCATAATAATACCCCTCCTTCGACCCAACGAATATCGATCGGACCCCATAATAAATACAGTAGGCCTAATTCTCCTTATCGAGCGATCGTCTAGTAACAACCACGTGGCCGTGTCGCAGGTACCGTAGTCTATTATTATGCGAGACAAACCCAATAGCCACAAACACTATTCTAATAATAGTTTCTCAAATCAAGACTTCCTGGAAAGAGTCTGGACACAGCATACCGATTGTCAATAATTATTTTTCTTAGTCGATCAAGTAAGTAGGGCCTAAGTATTTTCTTTAATTAAGCTTACTCCACTTGCAGACGTGCAACACAGCGGCACAATGGAGCATATAAAATATCATTATAATTAATAGCCTACATCGAAACAACAATAATAATATAATTGGTAATGAAACGCAGCTTACAAATTAAATCATGCATTGAATAGAATTACTAAAATATTAGCGTTAAACAAGTCATATTTACAGCACTCCGGCGATAAATCCCTTCCCAATCAACGAATCACAGCGTGGTATCTCTTGTCTATAGCTTATGTGAGCGAGGCCTAATTAAGGGAGTATCTAATTACTCGTTCTGGCGGAAGATAGTGGAGGACATGTCCGAAAAGACAGCATTAATTCATTCAGAACTTTTTGTGAACTTACGATTTTCGAAGCATGCATAATTTTCATATAGACTTTCGGAAAACCATTGCAGAAAGAGCTCTGGAAAGATGGTAACGGAACGCATGATGAGTAGACTCTGTCGGCTTCGATGAAAAACCAAAAGTTGTCTTAATTTAAGAAACCGCGCGTAAGTAAATGGCGCGTTAAAGATAGCGCGTAACCATGCGCGTAACTAACGAGGACATAGAATGACGTCAACAGTGTACGGTAATTATTACAAGGGACTTTTGAACGAGACTTTATCTCGGATGGCCTACACATCCGCGCTTATAATATCGGAATTAAGCATAGGCTACATGTAGACATAATAGGCCTAGATTTTGTTTATTTATCCCAATTCAATTTTACATACATACTATTAAGTATTAGCATAATCAGCATAAAGAAAAATCCTCATATAGAGTAGCCTATGCAAAATCCAACTGATCTTATCTGCATGGTGAGAATTGTCGTAGGCTGCGGGTAAAGGGTTCAGCCCACCAGTCTTTCTTAGGGCCCACAATAAGTCCTTTTAATAGGCCTAGTCTGACACCAAAGTCATTTTTCCACAATACTAATGCTGCTTATTTGGTAATAGGCTACGTTCTACAGAGCCAATCCACGAAGGCTACTCGTAGTACTCAATGCATCAAGATGTTGACACAGTAGCTTTTTAGTTAAAGCCCTCGGTGTGTAAGGTCTCAAGCCTGCGCTAAGACAGGCTACAGCCAGTGGTTAAGGTGGTTTAGATAAGCAGTAGAAACGCTGAATGTGAGCAGTGGGAACGCTGATGAAGAGTTTTATAGGAACGCATGACTGTGTTTCCAGCGTTCCTTCATGATGAGCAGTGGGAACGCAAGTCAAGAATTTGGAGAGCAGTGGGAACGCCGTTTCCACGCGGTCCCACCCACTTTCAACCCTGGCTACAGCCACTGTGCCGGGACCTACAATGTACGGCAAGTCTTTCGCTTACAACTCATCTGCGTTATCGAAGTTCTGTCGTATGGGAGACGTTGGGCGTGTGCACTGAGGTCTAGGCCCTTTATCTGAACTGTTGAAGGTGAGAACATAATGAAATACGTGTAACCTGCATTGTTACAACCATGCTAGGCCTAATTAAGTCGTGCATTCAAACCGAAATCGGTCAATTATTGCTATTCTGATCAGATCTCGAGGTGCATGGTGGATCGCCAAAGTTGTGCAAACACATTTTATTGTATTGTAGGCCTATTGTAGACCTATCTACACATTTATATATAGCACTTCTCGCAGAATGACCATTCAGAGCAGTGGTGTACACAAGGGGCTTTTCGGGGGTTAAACCTCCCCATTGCCATGGCTTAGGACAAAGTTTTTTAGAGGTTGTTTATCCACTTAAATAAGAAAAACAAAACAATTGTTTGTAGTAGGGCCTAGCAATTGTTTTTTTACTTAATTCTTTTTGCTGCTTTATTCTCTTTTTATTTACTTTAATACTGCTGGGTTGGTGTCGGGAAGAGCATCCGGCCAGGCCATAACTCCACCTCCGTAATAAATTCCTGGCTATGCCACTGATTCAGAGTCGCGCAGTCACGTGCTCTCAGCACGAAAACTCCGGGGAGAATAATTGTTTTTTTAAGAACGAGAGATTGAACATTTTGATCCTGAAATTTTATAAATCAAAAAACAATTGGAGACACACTAACTCAATCAATCAATGAATTCATGAATGAACTGAAAATTTTATGCCAAACAATCAATCGACGCAATTGCCAGTCCTTCAGTCAACTAGTAATTAATCAGTCTTTAAGTCAACCAATCGGTTCAATTTCAATAATAGGCCCTACAGTTATTCAGTCGTACATTCGTGCAGTCGGAGAATTGCCGGGGTTTATGGGGCTAAACCCTAACCTTTCTTCGGACCCCATAGTAAAGTCTTCTTGTCACATGCATCCCAACTTCCCGGTTTCATCCACAATTCTCAGGCTGCATTCATTCATTCAGACATCCGTTCAGCCAATCAATCGTTACCCAAGCATTCAGTCAGTACTGTTAGACAACAAGCCAAACAATAGAATGAGTGAATGATCCGCCAACCCAACAGTCAGTCAGCCAGTCGATCAATCAGTCAGTCAATCAATCGACCAGTCAGTCAATCGGTTGGTCAGCTTGCCAATCGGTTTGTCTGAAACTGTTAGGTAGCCAACAGGGCGTAACTGTTTGCCAGTAACTGTGACCTGCTTTAGGTAGCCAACAGGGAGTAACTGTGACCTGCTTTAGGTAGCCAACAGGGAGTAACTGTGACCTGCTTTAGGTAGCCAACAGGGAGTAACTGTGACATGCTTTAGGTAGCCAACAGGGAGTAACTGTGACCTGCTTTAGGTAGCCAACAGGGAGTAACTGTGACCTGCTTTAGGTAGCCAACAGGGAGTAACTGTGACATGCTTTAGGTAGCCAACAGGGAGTAACTGTGACCTGCTTTAGGTAGCCAACAGGGAGTAACTGTGACCTGCTTTAGGTAGCCAACAGGGAGTAACTGTGACCTGTTTTGGGTAGCCAACATGGAGTAACTGTGACCTGCTTTAGGTAGCCAACAGGGAGTAACTGTGACCTGCTTTAGGTAGCCAACAGGGAGTAACTGTGACCTGCTTTAGGTAGCCAACAGGGAGTATCTGTGACCTGCTTTAGGCAGCCAACAGGGAGTAACTGTGACCTGCTTTAGGTAGCCAACAGGGAGTAACTGTGACCTGCTTTAGGTAGCCAACAGGGAGTAACTGTGACCTGCTTTAGGTAGCCAACAGGGAGTAACTGTGACCTGCTTTAGGTAGCCAACAGGGAGTAACTGTGACATGCTTTAGGTAGCCAACAGGGAGTAACTGTGACCTGCTTTAGGTAGCCAACAGGGAGTAACTGTGACCTGCTTTAGGTAGCCAACAGGGAGTAACTGTGACCTGCTTTAGGTAGCCAACATGGAGTAACTGTGACCTGCTTTAGGTAGCCAACAGGGAGTAACTGTGACCTGCTTTAGGTAGCCAACAGGGAGTAACTGTGACCTGCTTTAGGTAGCCAACAGGGAGTATCTGTGACCTGCTTTAGGCAGCCAAAGGGAGCAACTGTGACCCGCTTTAGGTAGCCAACAGAGAGTAACTGTGACCCGCTTTAGGTAGCCAACAGGGAGTAACTGTGACCCGCTTTAGGTAGCCAACAGGGAGTAACTGTGACCTGCTTTAGGTAGCCAACAGGGAGTAACTGTGACCTGCTTTAGGTAGCCAACAGGGAGTAACTGTGACCTGCTTTAGGTAGCCAACAGGGAGTAACTGTGACCTGCTTTAGGTAGCCAACAGGGAGTAACTGTGACCTGCTTTAGGTAGCCAACATGGAGTAACTGTGACCTGCTTTAGGTAGCCAACAGGGAGTAACTGTGACCTGCTTTAGGTAGCCAACAGGGAGTAACTGTGACCTGCTTTAGGTAGCCAACAGGGAGTATCTGTGACCTGCTTTAGGCAGCCAAAGGGAGCAACTGTGAACCGCTTTAGGTAGCCAACAGAGAGTAACTGTGACCCGCTTTAGGTAGCCAACAGGGAGTAACTGTGACCTGCTTTAGGTAGCCAACAGGGAGTAACTGTGACCTGCTTTAGGTAGCGAAAGGGAGTAACTGTGACCTGCTTAAGGTAGCCAACAGGGAGTAACTGTGACCTGCTTTAGGTAGCCAACAGGGAGTAACTGTGACCTGCTTTAGGTAGCCAACATGGAGTAACTGTGACCTGCTTTAGGTAGCCAAAGGGAGTATCTGTGACCTGCTTTAGGCAGCCAAAGGGAGTAACTGTGACCTGCTTTAGGTAGCCAACAGGGAGTATCTGTGACCTGCTTTAGGCAGCCAAAGGGAGTAACTGTGACCCGCTTTAGGTAGCCAACAGGGAGTAACTGTGACCCGCTTTATTTAGCCAACAGGGAGTAAATTTAAGCAGAAAATAGCGTAATTATTTATTATTATACATGTAGTTCTAACATGAGTATTATAATGGTTGACGGCACTGCGAACACGGGAACTATTTAGCCTAATCGTCGAGAGGTCCCCAACTCATACATCGCAAAACGTTTGCGAACTCTGAGACAAAAATAGAGGAGCATAAATAGCAGTTTTTAGTAAAACCGATTGTCTTAAGCAAGAATTAAAAAAAACACTAAAGAACAGAAGAATTTAAGCAGAAAACAACAACATGTAGGCTATCGCCGACAACTCTCCCAATGAGACAACTAGTTGTTGATGGGTCCAAGGAAGAACCGATTCGGATTCTTCTCATCCTCCGAGAACATGAAGTCGACGAATGCATTACTGAATTCATCGACGCTCAACTTCCCATCACCGTTGACATCGATTGCCTTGAACGCTTCTTGTGCAAACGATGAATCCGATGTTCCGAAATGGTCCAGCATTTTCTCGTACTCGTCCCACTGCAGGTAACCGTCACGGTTGAAGTCCATCATGTGGAACAGACCGTGGATAGCATCCGCCATGTGTTTCGCCAACACCGGGTCCTGGCGTCTTTTCTCGACCGAGTCGATGAGCGACTCGGCAGTGATCTGATCCTTGTCTCTCGCATAATCTTCCCAAACCTAAGTCAGTATGGAAGTTGCCGGTACAGTAGGAAGTTGAATGGACAAACAGAAACATACTGGCTACAACGGACATCAGCATAAACATAAACATCAACGGACATCAACATAAACCATAATGACGTTGGGTTCTAAAACATGTCAGAATATTAGCGACATCTGGAACAGCAATTTATTACTCACCTATTTCGTCTGAAGGTAAGACAATGAGATTTAAGAACTGAAGCAAGTTCTTTATTTCTAACTGAAACCATCACTATTCTAGTGGGCCTATATTAACAGCATGGGCGCCCGCACATAGGTGTAAGGGGGGCACTTGCCCCCTCTGGAAAATTGACACCTATTTTTTTAACTACTACTTTTGGGGTTTAAGAAATTTCTTCACATTAAAATACTATTGTTACGAATGATACACTTCAGTGAAAGTCAGAAATTGGAGTATATATAGAAATCTCTCTAGAAATATTTCATTTTCTGCCTTGCATTTTTTTCAAGCTCTTGCTGAAAACGGTAACAATAACTTTTAACCTTCCCGCGAGTGCCCATGCAAATATAGTATTCCTATCGATTATGGCCTACTTGACTGGAATCTCGCTGTAGACTAATGCAATTTTTCACAACTGCACAAAACTTAATTATCGATAAATTACACTAATGTAACAATTTGAAATTTATAAACAGCCCATTGAAATTAAGTCAGACAGATCTACATATTCACCAGCGTTATATATGGAATCAAGTCTGTTTTAAGTCAGGCTGCATTTTGTCCATTTTGCATGCTACCAGTACATAATTTAATTAGGTCAAGCTTAGGAGAAACTTGGATAATTGGCTCTGGTTATCACGCCTCAAGATTTTCTCAAAACCCCCTCGTCTGTTCAAAAGAATAATTAATTCCCATTCTTCTGATCCTCGGGACCTCCACCTTTCTAAACGACACCTGCATTGACATCTGACTCTCTGGCTACCGGACTCGAACCTCTTTCTTGACTACCTTTTGACAGCCTGCTGACTCGATGCATCGCTTCTGAATAAGCTGGTGCCCTACAATTGACTTTGGAGTGACACTTTAGAAGTTTAGAAATTACGATTGAAATATAGAATTAACTTGATGGAGCACTTGCCCCTTTAAAACTGATACCTGTTTTTCGTTCATTTATTCATTCATTCATTATATAGCGCCCCTTCAAAACCTACTTTTTGACATTCTGCTTTTGATTTTTAATAAATTTCTTTGCACTAAGAAAACTATTCATATTGAAAATGATAGGCCTACACAAAATGAAACTAAGAAATATGCATTAAGAAACCTCTTTGAAAAATACGGTTAATTTTTTTGGCAGCAAGAGCTTGAAAAATGCAAAGCTGGAAATTAAGAATACGGGTATTTTCAAAGAGGTTTCTTATGCAAAATTCTCAGTTTCATGTTGTGTATAATTTTTAAAAAGAATATTTTTTTAGAAATTAGTTAAAAATCAAAAAGTAGATGCTAAAAAGTAGTTTCCTAAAGGTGCAGAGAATGAACGAATGGATAAATGAATGAAAAATAGGTGTCAGTTTTCAAGAGGCAAGTGCTCCTCTAGCTGCTTCTAAAGCGTCACTCGAAAGCCAATCGCAGGGCACCAACTTTTTCACGTGTGCTGCATCGAATTAGAGGCCTATTCCAAATTGCAGTCAGAAAGAGGTCCTAGTCTGGTAGCCAGAGGGCCAGAGTAACTGTTAATGCGGGTGTCGTTTAGGAAGGTGGATGATCCGACGATCAGATGAGTGTGGGGATCAATTCTTTTGAATAGATCTTTTTGTCAGGTTTTGGTGTAAATCCCGAGGCGTGAAAACCATGCAGAGCCCCTTATCAAAGTTTATCTGCAGTTTGACCTCCCTAGATTCTGTACTGGCAGCTTGCAAAATGGACAAAATGAAGCCTGGCCTATAGCAGACTTGGTTTATATAATTACAATGCTGGTGAATAAGCAGATCTCCCTGATGTACTTTGAGAAATTTTCAAATTTTTTTATTAGTATTTGATTTTTTGCAGTTGTGATTATTTGCAATACAGCTGGATTCCACTCAAGTAGGTCATAATCGATAGGTCTGCTGTTTGCCTGGGCACCCGCAGGAGGGTTGAAAGCCAATGGTCATTGTTACAGCTTTTAGAAAGAGCTTGAATATGCAAGGCATAAATTTATAAGAGCATGTTTATTTCTGTAGAGATCTCTAAACGTAGATTTTTGACTTTCACTGTCTGTATCATTCGTATCATTGATGCATTTATGCAAAGAAATTTGTTAACAACCCAAAAGTAGTAGTTAAAAGCATATGTGTCAATTTTCAAGGGGCAGCAAGTGCCCCCCCTTGCCCCTATGTGCGGGCGCCCATGCCTTCTACTAGAACGGCTATGGCTCAGTCCCGATCCTTTACATCAATTGGCTCTTCTCTTTCGAATGCGCTGTCTCCATCTACTCGGTCTCAACTACGAACTGGCAATCTCTCCTCATCATTTTCTTTTCTCAAAACCCACTTCTTCCCTTGTGGCCCTGCGCACTGGGAGCGCCTCTGAACGGCTCACCCTAGTAGAGGCGCTTTATATGGGCGCTCGCTCATCGCCTTGAAAATTGACACCTATTTTTCTAACTAGCCTACTACTTTTATAATTTTAACAAATTTCTTCTCATTATAAATTTATTAATAGGCCTTCTAATGCTGCACTGAGTGAAGCAAGCGGATCTAAATTTATAAACCTCTATAAAACATGCTTCTAATTTTCTGCCTTGCATTTTTCAATCTTTAGCTAAAAAGTGTAACGATACCCATTGGGTTTTGCGCCTCCCGCAGGCGCCCATGCAAAAAGTAACTATTATAGCCTGCTTGATTGAAATCTCACTTCAATGCAGCCGTTCACAACTGCCTAAGTCATCAATAATGTTATGTAAAAATTCGAAGTTTCTCCACTACAAACTGAAATAGAGTCAGTTAGATCTGCTTATTCGCCGGTGTCACAAAATAAGGAATTTAGTCTCCGGGGGGCAAATTTATTCTGGAGCAAATCCGCCGGGCGAGAGTCTGTTTCGAATTGAAGTCTCCGCGGGGAGACTTTTAGAGGGAGACTCTGTCACGCGACACCGGCGCTATGTATATATTATAATACCGAGTCCGAAATAGACAACCTTTTGTCCAATTTGCTGTCAGTACAGGATCTACGGAGGTCAGGACGCAGACAAACTTTTATGTGGTAGGCTACACTATTTTATCACTCATCGGGATTTCCACCCCAAACTGGCAAGGCGTATTCGAAACAATTCATATACTCGGATCCATGGCCGCCCGCACATAGGGTAAGAGGGGACACTTGCACTCTCTTGGAGTGCAAGTTTTCCTATTTTTTAACTACCGCTTTTTGGTTTTTAGCAAATTTCTTCGCACTAAAGTGCGAAGAGTTACAAACTTATGCACAATGTGAAATTGAGAAATTGACATTATAGAAACTTCTATGAAAAATAACCGTCTTCTTAATTTTCTGCTTTGCATTTTCAAGCTCTTGCTAAATTTTTCCGTGACCATTGCTTTTGCCACTCCTGCAAAAATGTATGCGGGCGCCCATGGAGCTTTATAAATGTGTTAGTATAATACAATACATTATTGCATTCTCCTATTATTATGGATTTATGGTTATGATTTTGATTTGTAACGTTATGAATAATGCTGTGGTGGTATCCAAACTATTCATTGTCGTCAAATTAGAATTCGTACTAAATAGGATTTGTTTATCCATAGGCGCTATAATAGGAGTAGTAGAATACGCAATGTGTGCGCTCATTGGTATTTAAGCCAATAAAACAGTTTGAAAATGTACACACGAGTTCGAGTTGAGCCTTAGTGCGATCCGCCTTCTGTTTGTCTGCATTCTCACAGTTGGCGAATCGCTCCGCGTTCCCAACATAGTCGTTCTTAGAGATGATTCCATCGCAGTCGACGTCGAGTATAGAGAAATACTTTCTGATTTTTCTCTTCCAAAATTCAGACATCCTGTAGAAAATGGCATCTTTTAAATAGCCATAGCCTACTTTTGATCAGGGCTGTAATCAAGGGTATACGTGGGTATACGGCGTATAGCCTACTTACATCCGGGGAAAAACGGCATCGTATAGGCCTACTCACCTCCCGAAAACCAGGGTAGCCTATATGCGGGTAAAAAGTAGGGTACACGGTATACGCTAGTAAATCAAGGTACACGCGGCTATTTAGGTGCATTTCGGCTGAAATGCGTCTATTTAGGTGTATTTCGGCTGAAATTCGGAGCGATTGACTAAAAAAAATAAAAAAGGTCGTCAGAAAACTTCGGGCACAAAAGGTCGGCTTTTCTCCCTGTCAGCGTGTACTCATCTCAAAATTTTCCAGTAGCCTACAGCCCTGCTTTTGACCCGTTTTAACGGAACGTCCTCGTCATTAGCGATCTTGCATAGGGACAAATGAATCTAAGCGACCATATTTTGAGATGTTCCTTCTATGACAGACTAAGTTTATATAAATTTTTATAGACTTATCAACTGTACCAACGTGATTCAGTTGCTCTGTTTTTATATCTCTACTTCGATTAGAAATTCAGAAATAACCATTACAATAACGGCGACCATAATGATGAGAATCACGACGATGATATTCATAACGATTATGATAATGAATTATGAGGATGATGATGGCGACGACAGCTGTGTTATTATTAATAACAATAATAATGATGATAATAATAATAGTAATAAAAAATATAACAAAGTAATAATAATGATAATTATTAAAATTATTGTAACAATAATAAATTAAATAATGCTGCGAAGTACGAGACCTGACATTTCAGTCACTTAGCAACAGTTCCTAGCATAATAATTATTATTTAGACTCCTGAGGGATTATGTACCTCGGGGGATGATTAGCATAAAAATGATGATGAAGATGATGATGATGATGACGACGACGACGATGATGATGACGATGATAAATAATAATAATAATATTTTTATTACCCGAGGGATCATTGATCACTCTGGATTTACAAAAGATTATTGGGGCGATGTTCTGGAATGACTTGTTTTTGTCTTCGCATGGCAAAATGCTCCCGAAAGCGACTGCGTTGAGGCACTGATTGTTATTTTTATTATTACGTAGGCCATTTCAATTTGCCGATTTGACACGATTAGAAAATTAACCGTTGAGGATGACCGTTTACTCCAGAACAGCAACGCTTTTAGTGCTCTTTTTAAAATGCGAGGGATTATTTTTACCACGGGCGAAAAAAGTTATTACAACAACAACAACAACAACAACAACAACAGCAGCAGCAGCAGCAGCAGCAGCAACAACAACAACAACAACAACAATAATAATAATAATAATAATAATAATAATAATAATAATAATAATAATAATAATAATAATAATAATAATAATAACAATTAACACATCGTTGCAACTATCGAGCTTTTCAATTCGATTACTAACATTTAATAAAGTTGTCTACACCATCTTAGACTTCGACGAACGAAGCCCAGTTCAAACAAATCTGAACTTCATAAATTAAAATGCTTAGGTTCCCGACTGATCTTTTTTACCACGTAGCACAAACAAAATAATGATGATAACAATATAAGACAGATTCAGACAATTTCTATATCTTTATAGAAGTTTAAGAATCGTTTAAGACATGATAATTTTCATTGAAAGAAATCCACAAGTCTTGGATGCGAGCTCTCATGCAGAAATGCATGCGAGATAACCCACATGATAGGCCTGTAACTTCGACTACCGGTACTTATAGTACTTACGTATTGGATGAAACGGCTATTGCGTCAGTGGCAAAATTTTGTCCAAGTGTTATGACTTCGCTCTAGCCGAAGAGGTATCTGCCTATATAGATATACACCGTGATTCAAAAAAAAGTAAGCCAAATTATTTTCCATATATCTCCAATGCCTGATAACATATCACGCTAAAATTTTCCAAATATTTAGAGAATTGGACCAAGAATATGATTCCAAGATTTCATGAGATAAAGTTGAACGGATAAAAAGATATGTATCTTTGAACTTCATATGCCGAAATTTCAGTTTACAAGCTATTTTCTGTTAGATTCAATAAAATGTGAGTCAAACTTTTTCAATATCTTTATGGCCTGATAATTAATCAGAGTAAAATTTTCCCAATATTTAGAGATTTGAATCAAGAATGGGATTCCCAAATATCAAGTCATAAATTTGAACGGATAGAAAGATATGAATATTTCAACTTCATCTCCCGAAACTTCAGTTTTCAGCAAGTCTGTTATGGTGTTCTTTGCGGTTTCAGCGCTTGATAGTTCCCGATTTTGGTCTTCAGTGACCCTGGAGGGAAAATTAATGGATCCTATTATCGCGACGTTCTGCTGTCACAACATCCTCTATCTGTAATCAGAAATCTAGCCCCCAGAAGGCTGGTTTTTTCAACAGGACAGTGCCCCAGCCCACAGAGCCAAGGAAACCATTGAAATGCTGACAAGAGAGACGCCAGACTTCATGTCTCCCACATTATGGCCTCCGAACAGCCCAGATTTGAATCCTGTCGACCATAAAGTGTGGAGCTTGATGCAAGACCGAGTAGACAACAACCCATGGTATAAACGATCTGAAGTAACGCTTGATGGAAGTGTGAGATGACCTGGACCAGCGGATAATCGTCGATGCTGTTGCCCAATGGCGCCAGCGCCTCCAGGCTTGCGTGCAAGCAGGAGGAGGACATTTTGAGCATCTTATTTAATTAAATAATCAAACCAAACTGTGGGAATCATGTTGTTATTCAATTCTTTTCATATCTGGAAAATTTTAGCATGATTAGTCATCAGGCATTAGAGATAACAAGAAAAAAAGCTTGACTTACATTTTATTGAATCTAACAGAAAATTGCTTGTAAACTGAAATTTCGGCATATCAAGTTGAAAGATACATATCTTTTTATCCGTTCAACTTTATCTCATGAAATTTTGGAATCATATTCTTGGTCCAATTCTCTAAATATTTGGAAAATTTTAGCGTGATATGTTATCAGGCATTGAAGATATTTGAAAAACATTTTGGCTTACTTTTTTTTGAATCACGGTGTAGTAGGATGGTTTGGAGTGATCTTTCAACGCGTTAAAATTTACTACATTGTGCAATTTCTAAGGAACAACTACCTCCTCGGCATAATCTTAGTAATTTATGAGTTTATTAGAGTGCATCGCAGTTGTTTATTCGTATGCCTCAATGCAGAATTTGATATTTTATCAGAATATATCGTCTTCGACATCTCGTATCTTGTCATAGAGTCGTTGACCATATACTCAACCGAAATTATAATTAATTTATCGTATCGAAGGCTTACGAGAGGAGTGGAGATGGGTTAGAATCAATAAAACATCAATTTAGGATCGGAATCGCAAAATTTTATTGCATTGCTGTTCGAATATGAAGTCATAAAAACCGTTCTGAATGGAGTCAGAAATCTGATAGTATCCAGTATAGCTGCAGGTGACGTTGCAAATATTGGATGGCAATCTTGCTAAGAAAAGAGCGGCTGTCTAGACTACATCATATTCTGTGGCAAGCCTACTTCTATTATTAGTACTACACAGTTATTGCTGCAGCCACAACTTCAATTGCCGCAACTGCTGACGGTGATGCTACTGCTGTAGTAATAGTAGCAGCAGTAGTAGTAGTGGTGGTTGTAGTAGTAGTAGTAGCAGTAGTAGTAGTGGTTGTAGGCCTAGTAGTAGTAGTAGCAGTAGCAGTAGTAGTAGCAGTAGTAGTAGCAGTAGTAGTAGCAGTAGCAGTAGCAGCAGCAGCAGCAGTAGCAGTAGCAGTAGTAGTGGTAGTATTAGTAGTAGTAGTAGTAGTAGTAGTAGTAGTAGTAGTAGTAGTAGTAGTAGCAGTAGCAGTAGTAGTGGTAGTATTAGTAGTAGTAGTAGTAGTAGTAGTAGTAGTAGTAGTAGTAGTAGTAGTAGTAGTAGTAGTAGTAGTAGTAGTAGTAGTAGTAGTAGTAGTAGTAGTAGTAGTAGGCCTAGTAGTAGTAGTAGTAGTAGTAGTAGTAGTAGTAGTAGTAGTAGTAGTAGTAGTAGTAGTAGTAGTAGTAGTAGTAGTAGTAGTAGTAGTGGTAGTAGTAGTAGTGGTAGTAGCAGCAGTAGTAATGTAATGCACGTAGTAGGAATGGAAGTAGTAGCACGCAGCGAGGCTCTTAGTCATTATGCATTCAACGACAAAAATTGATCTGATAACGCTTATATTTTCGATAGATTGCTTTCATAATTTGAAATTCTATCGTACAATGTTTTCATAAATTTGGTGGATAAAATAAATTCGCCTAAATTATTGAAAATATCATCTCGATAAATTGCTTACAAATTTGCCCATAGGTTGTTCGCCAGTGTCAAGTCAGGAAGCAAGAGGAAAGTTTACAACTTGTAACAACTGCGCTGCTCTTACAAGTAAGTGCTCGTTCTTAGACTGCAAATGTGGCTACAAAGCGGTTGATTAAGCTTATGGCGTCAATGCGCTGAAATATATATATTGTTGGTTTTCCTCATGGTGTAAGAAGGGATGGTGTGCGCACTTGGCTGAAATTTATGGCTGAAGTCGCTAGATGGCGATGGCGTTCGTAGTTGACGGACCTCGCCAATAAACCTAATGGAATTTCATGATATTGTATGGCATACATACTTATACTCCTTCACTGCACGTCCGTTCTCTAATGCCAGTCTCATGTCTGGGCGAAGGAGGAGGGCGACACAAATTATCTTTGCTATGTTCTGTTCCATTTGCTCTTGGTCTCCTTTTCTCCTGTGTTCCGTGTTCTCTGTTCCATGTGATGCTATGTGTTCCCTGTGTGCCAATGTTCTCTATGTCCTCTGACCCTGATGTTCCTATCGATGTTCCGTGTTCCCTTGTTCTCTGTGATGCGCCTTCTGTTCCCTGTTAATTGATGGTCCGTGTTCCCTGTGTTCCTTGTTCCCTGATGTTATATACATATGATGTTGTATACTGTGATATACCAGGTTCTTTATGTTCCATATGGGCCTTAATTGTTTATATCCCTTATGTTCCACGGACCTTGTTGTTATTTCGCGCCCTTTGTTTTCTAATGTCGCAGGCGTTCAATGTGATGTTGCATGTTCCTTGTGTTCCCTGGTGTTCCCTGTTTCTTATGTCCCACAGCCCTTGCTAAATATTCCGCGTTCCATATGTTCCTTAATATTTCTGGTGTTTATCCTGATGATTCATGTTCCTTAATTATGTTTCGCGATCCTTGTTCCTTAATGTTTCTGATGTTCCCTCAGGTGTTCCATGTTCCTTATGCTCCACGGTCTTTGTTGCATGTTCCGCGTTTCGTATTTTTAATCCCTCTGAAGCTCCCGCGATGTTCCTTGTTTCTTATGTTCCCTGATGTTCCTTGTGTTCATCATTCCTTGTTGAACATTCCGGGTTCCTTGTTCCTTAATGTTTCTTGTGTTCCCTCTTATGTTCCTTGTTCCCTGCGTTCCACGGACCTTGTTGCGTGTTCCACATTCTGTGTTCTGTTTTCCAGTGATGATCCATGTTCCTTACTTTCCCTGATGTTCCATGTTCCTTGTGTTCCACATTCCTTGTTCCACATTCCGTGCTCCATGTATCTTAATGGTTCTGATCTTCCCTCTTATGTTCCATGTTCCTTATGTTCCACAGACCCTGTTGCGTGTTCCACATTCCGTGTTCTTATATGTTTCTCATTTTCCCGTGATGTTCCAGGTTCCTTATGTTCCATGGACCTTGTTGTATATTGCTTATGTTCCACGGCCCTTGTTGTTTGTTCCGCGTCTTTTGTTTTCTGATGTCTCTGGTGTTCCATGTGATGTTTCATGTTTCTTATGTTCCGTGATATTCCCTGTTCTTTGTGTTCCGCATTCCTTGTTCTTCACTGATTCTGATTTTCCCTGAAGTTCCATGTTCCTTATGTCACCTGATGGTCCATGTTCCTTGTGTTCCAATTCCTTGTTGCACTTTCCATATTCCATGTTCCTTAATGTTTCCGATGTTTCCCCTGATGTTCCATGTTCCTTACGTTCTGCAGTCCTTGTGGCATGTTCCGTAATGCATGCATGTTCCGTCTTCCTCGTCCTATATATTCTCTGAACAATGTTCTCTGTGATGCTTCATGTTCTTTACGTTCCACGCTCTTTGTTGTATATTCTCTTAGGCCTATGTTCCCTGGTGTTCCGTATGACGTTCCATGTTCCCTGCAATGTTACCTGATCCTCACCGCCCCTTATAAGTTCCAAGTGATACTCCCTGCTATGTTCCTGCCCTCTCCTTGTCCATATGCTCCATGTTTCGAACGTTTCTTATACTTCTTGCTCTATATATATATGCTGCCATCCATCAACTGGGGACAGCAGCGCCACCTGTTGAAATGCCAAAAACAATGTATGGCCAGTATAAGAAGTGCACACACCATCCCTTCTTACACCATGGTTTTCCTAATGCTGACTGTAATAAAAGTATCACAAGAAAGCGGAACAAGGTAAAGCGTAATCGTTATCGTAATCTCCAAACTTGTAAAGCGCTACTCAGAAGCCAACCGGAGGGGGGCAAAAGCTTATTCAGGAGCGCTGCGTTGCGTCACAAAGGTTGTCCGATTATTCTTAGCGCAGTGGCAGCGTGGCTTCAATGTTTTGCTGCTCAAACCTGAGAGCAAAAAATCCCACAAGGACAGTGATCCCACTAGGCTGCAGTGACAAGAACGGTCTATCGACGTTAATACGACCCTACCCGGGTCGTTACTTATTCGATTCATCAATGCACACATTGCACAGGTTCATTCATTCGTCAATTGATTGACTACTTCGTTGATTGAGTGAACATATCAGTGTGTGATCGATTCATACATTAGTAGTAGTAGTAGTGGTGAATATGGAATCTTAACCATATCAACGTCATCCGTTCAGCGAATGATTGACTGGTTCATGAATTGTCGATTGCTCTTGTCAGAATTTATGGCATTGTGTAGGGTTAGCATCTTCAGTGAGAGGCAGTCAACATTCACATTAGACGTGTGGGAATTCCTTCTCGATGCGCCAACATCTTTACAGGCGCATTGTAAGGCTGCAGTTTATATTTACTGTTTGAAGATGAAACCTAGTTGTATTTCATTCGTAGGATGTCTGAATTCTGGAGACGAAAGGTGAGGAAGTATTTCTCCACATTTGACTTCGACAGCGATGGTGTCATATCGAAGAACGACTTCGTCGGAATGGCGAATCAATACTGCAAATTCGGGAGAGCAGATAAAGAGGAGCATCTTAGAACTGAATTTGAAAAAGTGAGATAATCAGAAAAATTGTAGCCTAGTGTAGTTTAGCTTTGGTTATGAGAAAGATCCTAATACTTCTGTAACTCCTCCCACTACTATTACAACAGCTGCTATTGCTCTGTCAGACACCGTTAGGCCTACTACAAAGGCCACAACTAGCCTACATTTTTGCACGACAAACAGCATAGAGTGCAACTGGTGTCATTTATAATTAAGAACGCATTTTCTTAATTTCTACCAACGATGATTGTTGCACTTATAAGATATTAGACCATGTGGGTTCGTTTCAGTTCAAGTAAGATTTGACTGTTCGGAAAATAACTTAGGCTACTGATTACTAATGTGTTGTTCTTTATTTGGGACTAATTTAATCCAATGGTATTCACGTAGCTGTGGGATCTGTATACGAAGAATACTGATGGCGGAAAAAAGGAGCAAATAACTGCTGACGACCTGATTCACTCAATCAGGAAGCAGCGCTACGACACGGAACTGATGAAGCTCTTCTCTGCTATGATTATTGAAGTTCACGGCATGCTGGATGTCAACCGTGACGGTTACCTGCAGGAGGACGAGTACGAAAAATTGATCTTCCACCTCGGAGTTCCGGATCCGTCGTTTGTGAAAATGGCGTTCAATGCAATCGATGTCAACGGTGACGGGAAGTTGAGCCTCGAGGAGTTCACTAATGCCTACTTCGACTTCTTGTTTTCAGATGACGAAAAGAGTCCAAATAGGTTCTTCTTGGGACCACTCGACGACTAGTTCTCTTATACTGGGAGTCGTCTGCGAAATACGTTCTTTATCTGCTTAAGCTTCTTCCGTTTCTTAGTGGTTTTCTTCATTCTTGCTGAAGACGACCGATTGTCTCAACAACACTGCATGCTCTTTTTGCTCCTCTATTTTTGTCTTAAAGTTCCCCTAATTTCTGCAATGTACGAGATTGGAACCACTCGACGATTAAATAATTACGATGGAACTATAATTTTAATTCACGCGAATTAATTTTAAATTTATTTCATTGATAGTTTATAAGTGATGAAAATGTTCTGGCCTAAATTGAAGCTGGATTGATGAAAAATAATTGCTAAAACAATTCTCGCTAAATAGGCGTCGGATTGATACAAAATCATTTTTACTTAATTGGAAGCTGGATTTATGAAAATATTCTTGCATAAATTGGAGCTGGATTTATGAAAACGCTCTTGCTTAAATTGGAGCTGGATTGATGAGAAATAATTGCCATTTAAATTGAAGTAGGATATAAAAAACAATTGTTGCTACTTAGCCTAAATAGCAGCTGGACTTACGAAACGAAGTTTTGACTAAATGGTAGATGAATTGTTGAAAATATTTGTTTTCTAAATAGAAGTTGGATTGACAAAAGCAATTGCTTCTATTTAAATAGAAGCTGGATTGATCATTATTATATTCGTCTAATGGCAAGAAAATGATGAAAGGCGTTTTATCAATTAATTACCGAAATGGGCTATTTGCACAGAGGAGGGGTTTTGTCCTGCATGGGGATTGGGGAGTCTAAGTGTCATAGGCTAAATCGAGGGCTTCTGCCCAGGGGGTTTGTCAAAGGAACTTATAGTGTCCTACACCCGTACAAAAGCCGGGTAAAAGGGGAGACGTCATATGGACGACACCGTCGTGTATGCGCGTCATTCAAATAATTTGAATTTAATTCGGGTGTATTAAAATGATAGTACCATTATGATACTTCTGTTAATTTGTGCCATACAATGATTCTTTAGCTGAAATATTAGAATGCGTTAGTTTGTATCGGGTCGCTTTAGGTTTTACTGTGTTGAATATAACTTAGGATACTGCTTTTAAAGGAACTTGTCTATTGTTGGCGCTAATAAAGTCATACTGTATCACCCTAGCTGTGGGACCTGTATACGAAGAATGTTGAGGGTGGCAAGAAAGAGCAAATAACTGCTGACGACCTCATCAACTCAATCAGGGAGCAGCGCTACGACCCGGAACTGATGAAACTCTCCTCTGCTCTGATAACTTGTTTTCATGACATACTGGCCGTCAACCGTGACGGTTACCTGCAGGAGGACGAGTACGAAAGAATGATTTTCCAGCTCGGAGTTCCAGATCCGTCGTTTGCGAAAATGGCGTTCAATGCGATCGATGTCGATGGTGATGGGAAGTTGAGCCTCGAGGAATTCACTAATGCCTGCTTTAACTTCATGTTCTCGGATGATGAAAAGAGTCCGAATCGGTTCTTTTTCGGACCTCTCGACGACTAGTTCTCTTATTCGGGGAGTCGTCGGCGATACATGGTTTTTCTCTTTAAACACTGCTCTTTATGCTGCTCTATTGGTGTCTTGAAGTTCGCCTAATTTCTGCAATGTATGAGCTTGGAACCACCCGACGATTAAATAACTATGATACTCTTGAGGCCCGTCGTCTGGTTGAATACACAAACCTACGCTCTTTCCACGTCCTGCCTAACTTTTGGGATGTTCCACTAACCCTCCTCTCCACTTACATTACGCCACGGAGAATATGCGCATTGCGAAGTTGTAGGCTACTAAAAATATTTCGAGGACCGACAACATTCACAAAGTTACTGATTCATAACATTCTAATCTTACACAGCACAAACATCCTTCAAATCTTATGTTTGCTGAAGTTGTGAATGTATTGAACCAATGGAAAGACCATTTTGAATTCTTGTGATATCCGCTTGGCCGCAGATTTTATGCAATATAATCATAATTAGTTATTAATTAATATAATTATTGCCGTGTCTTTAACGAGGCGACGATGGACGTGTTGGGACAATGCATATTTAAAAAGTTTACCTCTTGAATGTTTCCGCTTCTGGTGATGGGTTGCGCAAAGAGTTCTTTCGCCATAAATTTACCAGGGCATTGCCGATATTAAATGCATTGTTTATCCACGACGATATTCTATTCTCAGATTTTTTTAACTCTTGGATGTGTCAATCACACGCTACTGAGTGTCAGGATTAGCAGTAAGCTTCATTCTGAAAGGGAAAAGAAGGTAAATTGCTAAAGTTGTACAGATACCGAGATATGCAGACAATCGCTGGTGCGGATAAGTAAATTCACAAATATTTTCGAGTAGGTTATTCAAGCCAGAAATTGACTAAAGACGCAGTAGAACGTTGACCAGTGGCTTTGCCAGGAATTTATGATGGGGGGCTGGGGTTTTATCCTGGCCGGATGCCTTTCCTGACACAAGCCCAACAGTGTTACAGTAAATAAAATGGAAATAAAGTAACAAAGGAATAAAGTAAGAAAAACAATTGTTACTACAGGCAATTGGTTTTTCTTATTTAGGTGGGCAAATAACCTTTAAAAACTTTTTCCTAAACCAATGGGGGGTTTTAACCCCCGAAACCACCCTTGGCTACGCCACTGACGTTGACATAATTTTTATTGGCAGAACAAACGGCAGAGCTAACAGACTAGTTGTAAGAGAATATAATGCATGGTAATAGAAGTTTGTAATTAGTGGTTTAGTTATGGAGAAACAAATAGGCCTAGATAAATAGAAAAATATTTGTATAATTGAATTGCACCCAATTCATTTCCCTGGAAGTTCCAAGTCAGGGTCTACGGTTTGTCACTAGGATCTCTAAAAACAGATTTCTGCATTTACAGTAGCTTGAAGTCAAAAGACAACATTATCAATGAGAGTCTTAATCAAGTCCTCCGTAGGCATAAATATCGATTAAACCACCTTATGTATTGGATAAAGAATGTTTTTCAAGTTCTATAACTTCGTTGAGTGTTGCGACTTCGTTATTGCTAGACAAGACTTTGTACCCGAATCAAGATGAGCTCACCATTCACCAGCGAATTGATAGGTCATAAAATTATTTATCAAGATTCGTTAAATTTTTCAATATCTATATAGCAGCTGCATAGTAAACACAATAGTATAAATTTATGATTTAATTAGAGAAAACAATTCCATTGTTCATCTGTATGCGTCGATGAAAATTGTTTCTTATAAATAAGGATTCGCACACCCATGATCCATCTATTCCTTTCACAACTCGGTTATCAATTTCAACAGAATTAATGTTGACATGCACACGAAATGAATAGGTAAGGGCTAAAGTAAATTGCAATAGGGTTGAGATCGCAAGATTTTATCACGTTGATGTTGCAATACGAGGTCATAAACAATTTATGCATACATTGCTGTGCATAATTTGACAGCATCTAGCGCACGGCTCCAAATGAAGCTGCTAGGCTATTTCAAAGGGAAATGAGGTCGCGATTCAGGTATTAGATAATTGGAAGAACCGCTTCTTTATTCTTGAATGGCAACTCTCGCCAGAGATATCCTCTAGGGGTCTGAAGAGAAAACGGTGTCCCAGTCATCCCTTGGTCACATGCAGTGGCGTAACCAGGAATTTATGATGTGTTTTTATGGCCTGGCCGGATGCCCTTTCTGACACCAACCCAACAGTATTACAGTAAATAAAAAGTTCATAAACTACATGTAACAAAGGGAAAAAGTTCATAAACTACATGTAACAAATGGAATAAAGTAAGACAAACAATTGTTACTATAAGCAATTGTTTTGTTTTTCTTATTTAATGGATAAATAACTTAAATTTTTTCCCCTAGACCACTGGGAGGTTTAACCCTCGAACCCCCTTGTCTACGCCACTGGTCATATGGACGTAACAGAGCCCAACACCGACGTCATTTCTCACACAGAGTTCAAGCCTGATTCGTAGCAAGCACATCTGTGTGAAAGAGAGAGAGGTGCTCCACCGTCATTGCAACCATCTTTTGTAAACCAGCGGCGCATGAGGCAAGTAAGGCTTGCAGTTCATTGTGGTGAGGCAAAGCAAATCTAGCAAAGATAGCACAGGCAGTCAAGAGTGAGGGCATGCACTAAACGCAAGGTTCTGCTCTTGAGCCCCTGATGTTAATCCTGTATATCCTACTTTGCTCAGTTCGCTCATCATAGTATCCTCAGTTGATCATCATCTATTTCGAATTCGGGACCTTGAGCAAGTCCTGCTCTTCTTCGAATTCGTTGCGTCCCCTTAGGTTCTCTGATCGTTTTGACCACTTAGTTCTCTTAGTCAGGACAGCTATGGCTCAATCCATATTATTTTCCGGTGTCACGATATAGGCTAAAGTCCCCCCCCCCCCCCCCCCCGATACAAAGTCTCCCCCCGAAATAGTCTCCGATAGCAAAAAATTTGTATTGGAAGACATTTTGTAATGTAAATGCTTATTGAAACCAAATGGAGGGCCGCGTCCTGTGCACTTTTTAAATGGGGACCATGGCCGGTTTGGCCCCACTGGATCCGCCTCAGTATATCTACAGCTGCAAACATTGCAACCAATCAATAGCAACAGCTGCAACAAGTTTTAGCGTCTTGTCCTTTTCCACCACTGCTTCCGCTAATATTAGCAGCGCTAGTTTTTGTAACTACTCTGATCATCACAACCATTGTAGTTGTACACGTAGTAGGTAGTGGTAGTAGTGGTAGTAGTAGTTGCAGCAACAGTAAAGGCCCGCGCAATTGGCAATATTAGCAGGAATAATAGACGTCATGTAATACCGTTATCATCATCATCGTCGTCGTCGACATCATCATCAGCATCAGCATCATCATCATCGAAATAGTTGTGATGATGATCCGTAATATTTATCTGTCTATTAATAGTTCTATTCATCTATTTAACTAAGCATCTGGTTAGTTAAAAGGATGTATGTTTGTATGTCTGAAGTTCTTGGGGGGCTAAGTCCTCAAAATTGTACCATTTGCACGGGGGGAATGAGTCTGCGGCTTCTTGGGGGGGGGGGGCTTAGCCCCTATATCCCCAGATAAACTCCACCCATGGCTATCTTTATATCAATCACATGTCCCAGATCAGATCAAAACTAAATGCAATAAAATACAATACAACAACGCAAGAATGATAGTATAATAACATCAGTTATATTTTAATATTTTTTATATACCTCAGCTAGGCCACGACTTTTCGTAAGCAGCAGTAACAAAGGAGTAAATTCAACAAGCAAAAGATAGAAAAGAGTTACCCAACACCTTCGATGTCCATAAGTTGCATAATTTTAGTAAATTGGGATAAAATATTATATTCCCACACCAGAAAAGTCTCTAAAGATAAAATGGAGACCTGTGGGCAGATTAGCTTGGACGATCGACCATTCAAGGTAAGAATAAATTAAGCCACCATAAAGTAAAGAATTTAAGCAGAAAACAGCATAATTATTTATTATTGTGGGTCTAACATGATTATTATAAGGGTTGACGACACTGCGAACAGGAGAACTATTTAGCCTAATCGTCGATAGGTCCCAAATTCACTCATCGCAAGAATTTTCGCCAAATCTGAGACAAAATGATGATTGTGATGATGGTTCTCTGCCCGAAGGCAGGTTCATTGATATTTACGCCCATAGGGATGAGATGAGGGAGGTGGTTTCCCGTTGCCTTCCTCACATACAATGATGGGTAAGCAACTTGCCCAAGGTCGCACCGCAGCAGCTTGCGCCACCGCGTCCCATGCGTGCTAGCCCGAGATATCTCTGAATGTCAACTCCCAGCCCGGGGCTTGAACCGCAGTTCGTTGCAACCAAAAGACGTATGCCGCTCTCGCTAACCGGTGTAGCTAACTAGGCCAGAGAGACAAAAATAGAGGAGCATAAAGAGCAGTTTTTCGGACAATCGATCGTCCTAAGAAAGATTTTAAATAAACCACTAAGGAGCTGAAGAATTTAAGCAGAAAACAACAACATGTATCGCAGACGACTCCCCGAAGAATACAACTAATCGTTGAGGGGTCCAAAGAAGAACCGATTCGGACTCTTCTCGTCCTCTGAGAGCATGAAATCGACGAAGGCATTACTGAATTCATCGATGCTCAGCTGCCCGTCACCATTGACATCCATTGCCTTGAACGCCTCTTGTGCATACGATGAATCTGATGTTCCGAAATGGTCCAGCATTCTCTCGTACTCGTCCCACTGCAGATAACCGTCACCGTTGACGTCCATCATGTAGAACAGACCGTAGATAGCACCACCCAAATGTTTCGCCAACACCGGGTCCTGGCGTCGTTTCTCGACCGAGGCGATGAGCGACTCGACAGTGATTTGATCCTTGTCTCCCGCATAACATTTCCAAATCTAAGTAAGTACAAAAGTTGCCGGTACAATATCAAGCTGAATGGACAAACAGAAGCAGGGGCGGCGCTACGCCAGGGCATGGCAGGGCAAATGCCCTGGTGGAAAAGGCTTTGCCCTGGCTGTTGCCCTGGTCGCTGCCCTGCCAGAAATTTTACCCTGAGAGAATTTGTTCGTGCATATTGCTTCTTACTGTTCACGTCCGTCCCCTCTCTGGCAGGGCAAAAGTTCTGGCGGGGCAAAATTCTGACAGGGCAAAAGTTCACGAAGAGAACAAAATCTGGCAGGGCAATTTTCTGGCAGGGCAAAAGTTCTGGCAAGGCAAAAATTCTGGCAGGGTAAAGACCGTAAAATTGTGGCAGGGCAAATGTTCTGACAGGGAAAATTTCTGGCAGGGCAAAAATTCTGGTGGGGCAAAAGTTCTTGCAGGAAAAATTCTGTTGCTGTTTATCTACATTGCCGTATACAACTAACAGTGTTGGCCTAACTGTTGCTTTTTTGTTTTTCAAATGAAGCGTTAGCATTTGCGTAGACAATAGACCTAGGCTATATACATGTTGCTGACTCCGTTACTTTATTTACTGAACGCTTTTCTTCCGAAAAGCTACTCGAAAGAGGATTTGTAGGCCTAATGCTTCACTAAGTCACAGAGATTGGTCTACAAGTTGGGCCATAAAATGACCATAAAGTTTGTTCCCATAATCTTGACCAGAGGTAGTAATTTTAAATGAAATTTTACAGGCTTAAAGACAAATCATATTTACACATGATAGCCGGATTTCATTAAAATATTCAGACAGAACAAAAGGTATATCACTTTTAGTGAGACCACTCACTGTTGTATGACGATTCAAAAACATGACGCAGCAAAAAGTAACAAAAACGAATTTATTAAGTAACATATCGAACAATATTATTGGTGTCAACTAAACTTGTTATTGACAAAAAAATCGTTATTATTAAAGCAGGTACTTGTAGGCCTTGTAGGGGGGGGGAGGAGGTTCAGTACGTCCCAGTCGTCTCTCCCGGGCAACAGGACTCGGTCCTGGCTAAATCTGAACCGAGGAAGAGGGAGAGATCTGATCAGTCGCCCTACAATCCGATCGATCATGAAACTTCAATATGGATAGCACAGCTTACAGAGACGACTGGAGGCTATCCATAAAGGAGCGGCTGATGCGGGCGGAAGCTTCGCCGGGGCCATAAAGTAAAGTAAAACTTGTAGGCCTATAGCTGCACGTCGCTGTGACATCATTTAGCAAGATGACTGTTAAGTTGGTAGACTAAATAAAGAAGTTCACCGGCCTCTTTCAGTCTCCTCGCATCGCCCATGCACTCCGCTCTGCAAATAGACTTTATCTTCTAGTTCCTCCTACTAGAAAGGCTATGGCCAGTGGTGTAGTCAGGAATTTATGATGGGGGAGTTTGGGGATTTTATGGCCTGGCCGGATGCTCTTCCTGGCATCAACCCAACAGGATAACAGTAAATAAAAAGGGAATAAAGTAACAAAGATAATAAAGTAAGAAAGACAATCGCTAATACAAACAATTGCTTTGTTTTTCTTATATAAGTGGATAAATAACCTTTAGAAAACTTATTTACTAAGTCTATGAAGGGGGTTTAAACCCTGAAGCCCCCATTGTCTACCACACTGGCTATGGCTCAGCCATGATCCTTTACATCAATTGACCCCTCTCTATTGGAAAACCCTGTCTCCATCTACTCGGTCTCAACCACTAACTGGCGACCCTCCTCATCGTTTTCTCTTCTCAAAGCCTACTTCTTCCCTCGTGGCCTTCCGCACTGGGAGCGCCCCTGAACGGCTCACCCTAGTAGAGGCGCTTTATAAATGTCTTAGCATAATTATTACAGTACATTATTTGCATTCTCATATTAGCATGGTTATGATTTTGATTTGTAGCGTTACGAACGCTGCTGTGGTACCCAAACTATCCATTGTAGCACAACTAGAATTCGTACTAAATAGGATTTGTTTAGCGATAGGCGCTACAATAGGAGCAGTAGAATACACAATGTGTGCGCTATTTGGGTATTTAAGCCAATAACACAGTTTGAAAATGTACACACGCTTTCGAGTTGAGCCTTAAGGCTATCCGCCTTCTGCTTGTCTGCATTCTCAAAGTTGGCGAATCGTTGCGCGCTCCCAACATAGTCGTTCTTAGAGATGATTCCATCGCTGTCGACGTCGATTATAGAGAAATACCTTCTCATCTTTCTCTTCCAAAATTCAGACATCCTGCGGCAAAATTAATGCCATCTTTTAAATAGCAGGAGCATCTGGCATAGCCTACTTTTGACCCGTTTTAACGGAACGTCCTCGTCATGGGCGACCGTGCATAGGGACAAATAATTCTAAGCGGCAATATTTGAGGTGCTGCTGCTATGACAGACTAAATTTATATAAATTTTTATGGACTTATCAACAGTACCGAGGTGATTCAATTGGTCTGTTTTTATATCTCTGCGTCGTTTAAAAATTGAGAAACAGCAATTGCAAAAACGGCGACCATAATGATGAGGATCACGACGATGATATTCATAACGATTATGAAATTGAATTATGAGAATGATGATGATGGCGACGACAACTGCGTTATTATTAATGACAACAATAATGATGATAATAATAATAATAGTAATTATAAAAAATAAAAAAATTAGTATTATCATGATTATTCAAACAATAATAAATTATAATAATGTTGCGAAGTAAAATATCTGACATTTCAGTCATTCAGCAACAGCTCCAAGCATAATTATTTAGACACTTCAGAAATTATGTGTCTCGTGGAGATAATCAGTATAAAAAAGGATGATGATGATGATGTTGATGATGATGATGATGATGATGATGATGATGATGATGATGATGATGATGACGATGATGATGACGATGACGATGACGACGACGATGATGATGATGATGATGATGATGATGATGATGATGATGATGATGATGTTGATGATGATGATGATGATGATGATGATGATGATGATGATGATGATGATGACGATGATGATGATGATGAAAAAATAATATTTTTTTACCCGAGGTATCAATGATCACTCAGGATTTACAAAAGATTCTTGGGGCGATGTTCTGGGATGGCCTGGTTTTTTTCGCGTGGCAAAAATGCTCCACAAAGCGACTGCATTGAAGCACTGAATGTTATTTTTATAATTACGTAGGATATTTCAATTTGCACGCAGAAATTCAATGCCATTGCATTTCGAGGCACGATTGCAAAATTAACCGATGAGGATGACCGTTAAGTCCAGAACAGCAAAACTTTCAATGTTCTTTTTAAAACGTGAGGGATTATTTTTACCTCGAACGAAAAAAAGTTATTACAATAATGATTATAATAATAATTATAATATTAATAATAATTTTGCACGTTTGAGACGAGAACCTATAAACTAATTTTAATCTTTTACAGCCTCGAGCAAAACAAATTAACACATCATTGCAACTATGGCCTTTTCAATTCGCTGACTAAAATTTAATAAGGTTTTCCTCACCGCCTTAGACTTTGACGAACGAAGTCCAGTTCAAACAAATCTGAACTTCATAAATTAAAATGCTCAGGTCCCTGACTGGTCTTCTTTTTTTACCACGGAGCACAAACAAAATAATAATGATTACAATATAAGACATTTTCAGACAATTTCTAGATCTTTAGAAGTTTAAGAATCGTTTAAGACATGAGAATTTTCAATGAAAGAAATCGACAGAGTCCATGAGTTTTGGATGCGAGCTGTCCTGCAGAAGTGCATACGAGATGGCCTACACGATAAGCCTGTAACTTTTTTTTATAGATGTCGACTACTTAGTACTTACGTATTGGATGAAACGGCTCTTGCGGCAGTGCATGGCAAAATTTCGTCAAGTGACTTCGCTCTAGCCAAAGAGGTATCTGCCTATATAGGCATAGGCTAGTAGGATGGTTTGAGGTGATCTTTGAACGCGTTAAAATTTACTACATTATGCAATTTCTAAGGAACAACCGCTTCCTCTACGTAATCTTAGTAATTTATGAGTTTATTGCAGAGGATGACCGTTGTTCATTACTATGCCTCAATGCAGAATTTGATATTTATCAGAATATATATATCCTCTTCGACATCTCATATCTTGTCATAGAGTCGTTGGCCATATATATTCAACCGAAATTATATTAATGTACCGGTATCGAATTCTTTTCGAAAGGAGTGGAGATGGGTTAGAATAAATAAATAACACTGGACAACAAATTTTTACAAAAGTCATGTTACTGAAATGAAATTAGTCAGTTCTTATCAATTTTTATGTGCTGAACACGAATATGACAGTGAAATTGCTTAATTGGCTCTAGTTTTCTGTAATCTCAAATGAAGTAATTTTATATCGCACAATGCATTCCAATAGTGATACACTTACGGTTAATATTTGTAAAAACCAGGTCATAGACTAGTTCTTAGATTTTTTGCCTGTCTCTTGTACAGCTGTTCGGGAGCATCTCTGCGGAGTGTCCAGCAGTAGTCAGCCAACATTGTAGTGGACCATTTTCCCTGGTACCTTTGCTCCATTGTTGCGATATCTTGATGAAAGCGTTCGCCATGTTCGTCACTAACCATACCACAGTTGTCAGGGAAGAAATTCAGATGGGAGTGAAGGAAATGCATCTTCAGCGACATATTACAGCGAAATTTCTGGTACTGCTTGAGCATGTCTTCTACTAGTTCCTTGTAGTTTTCTGCCCTAACATTCCCCAGAAAGTCTGTAGACACTAGACGAAAAGCATTCCATGCTTGTTTCGCATCACCCTCCAGCAAGTTGTTGAAGCGGTCATCTTTGAAAAGTTCTCTAATCCGAGGACCCACGAAAACTCCCTCTTTAATCTTTGCTTCGCTGAGTCGAGGGAATTTTTCATGCAGGTATCGGAAAGCTGGCGAAGTGCGGTCCATGGCTTTCACGAAGTTCTTCGCCAAACCTAGTTTGATGTGAAGGGGTGGTATAAGGATTTTGTGAGCCTCGACCAGAGCTGGGTGCTGGATATTCTTCTGTCCAACTGCCATGTTTTGTCTGGGAGTCCATTCCTTCCGCACGTAGTGCAACTCTTTTGCACGACTATCCCACTCACACAAGAAACACATATATTTTGTATATCCTTGCTGCAGTCCCATTAAAATGGCAACTGCCTTCAAATCACCGCACAGGTGCCATTTGTACCTGTTATAGTCAATGTAATGCAGTAGCTGTTTTAGGTTATCGTATGTCTCTTTCATGTGGACAGCATGCGCTAATGGAATAGATGGAAGACGGTTTCCATTGTGCAAAAGCACAGCCTTAAGACTCAATGTCGAAGAGTCTACAAAGAGTCTCCATTCTTGTGGGTCATGAGTGATCTGTAAGGCATTCATGAGGTCGTCAATATTGGAACAGAATACCAGATTACCTTCCTTCATGAAAAAGGTTCCAACTGCTGATGGCGCTTTCTATATGAAATGATTGTGACATCTTCTTCTAGAAGATTCCATTGTTGGAGTCTTGATCCTAGCAACTCTGCCTTGTTTTTGGATAAGTCCAAATCACGAACAAGGTCATTTAGTTCTTCCTGTGTTACTCTGTGTGGGGTTGATGATGCACCACAGTGAAAATCGGGATCACTGCACGCTGACGGACCAGGAGAAGAACATGTCGGCTCACCCTTGTCCTCATCAGATGAATCAACGAAAATATATTCTGCTGGAGGTTCTGGAATAGGAAGTCCATCACCATGTGGAACTGGTCTCAATGCAGACGGAATGTTTGGGTAGACTATTGTCGACTTCTTTTGCTTCGTTATTCCACCGGAAAGAGGAGAACCAAGCAGAAGTAACAGTCACTTATTCTAAGTGGTTGCTTTGCTCTCTTCACACCATGGGAACTGCAAACGGCATTGATGGTCTTTTGCCATTCAACCACTGTGAAAGCTGTGTTGTACATGTAGCACAGCATATATGCGGGGCCCATGGCTTGTCTTGGTCACCAACCTTGCATCCGAAGTAAGCATGATATGCCTTCTTGACTTATTTACGATATTGTCGCAGTGATACTGCATACATTTACATGGTGAAACATAAGAAATTAACTATATGAAATATTTTCAAAACGAGAGCCAATAAAAACTTTTTATGGTTATATTCGTGTTCAGCACACCAAGATGCTACACATTGGGGCCTTTTCCAGTCAGTAACGATTTCTATGTTGACCAGTGTAATCAACATAGGATCGTAGCCTCTAATCGCAATATTTTATAGCATTTTTATGTTCGAATATGAAGTCACAAAAACTATTATGTATGGAGTCAGACATCTGATAGTTATCTAGTATAGTTGCAGGTGACGTTGCAAATATAGGATGGCGATCTTGGTAAACGAAAAGAGCGGCTTTCTAGTTTACATCATATTGTATGGCAATACTACTCCTACTAATTAGTACCCCACTATTATTGCTGCGGCTACAACGGCAATTCCCGTTACTGCTGGCGGTGCTGCTCTTGCTATAGTAGTGGTAGTAGTAGTGGCGGTGGTGGTGGTGGTAGTAGTAGTAGTAGTAGTAGTAGTAGTAGTAGTAGTAGTATTAGTAGTAGTAGTAGTAGTAGTAGTAGTAGTAGTAGTAGTAGTAGTAGTAGTAGTAGTAGTAGTAGTAGTAGTAGTAGTAGTAGTAGTAGTAGTAGTAGTAGTAGTTGTTGTTGTTGTTATGGCAGTAGTAGCAATTGCTATTCCTCTCGTAGTGGTAGTAGCGGCAGTAATAGTAGTAGTAGTAGTAGTAGCAGCAGCAGCAGCAGCAGCAGCAGCAGCAGCAGCAGCAGCAGCAGCAGTAGGCCTAATGTAATGCATGTAGTAGGAATGGAAGTAGTAGCACGCAGCGAGGGTCTTAATCATTATGTATTCAGCGACAAAAATTGATCTGATAACGCTCATATTTTCGATCGATTGCTTTCATAATTTGAAATTCTGTCGTGCTCATAAATTTGGTGGATAAAATAAATTCGCCTTAATTATTGAAAAAATCTCGATAATTGACTTTACATTTGCTGCATGGCTTGTTCGCCAGTGTCAAGTCAGAACGCATAATGAAGGTTTACAACTTGCAGCAACTGCGTTACTCCTACAAGTAATTGCTCGTTCTTAGACTGCAAATGTGTCTGCAAAGCGATTGATTATGGTGTTAATGCGCTGACATAGATTTTGATGGTTTTCCTTTGAACAATTGGGGTGACTTAGACAATGTGGATAACTGATAATAAGATTCATGCTCTTTTTAAACCTAGATTTAGTATTATATAGCTTTTCCTTCATGTTCATTCGTTTGTCTCGTTAGTGGGTAAGGCCCCAAGCTTAACCCTCGGGCTACCAAGGGGGGGTGGTTGCCACCCCCTACTAGGTTTTCCCAAATCAAACGCGTTCCGTCTGGAATAAAATTTTGAAAACATTAGTAGCTGTAGAGGGTTCATTGGGACACATTTTGAGCTAAAACTTTTGATGATGCCCCCTACCGTTCAAAAGTTACACCGGATATACCCAAGGTACCAGAGGGGTGGATCCCCCCCTAGCATATCGTCTGTAACTTTTTCACCCTTTAATATTAAGAGAAACAAATTATACCATTCTATAGAGGGAATGTGGGGCTACATTTCCATGCTCACTGAGTTGTTTTTTGACAACCGGAAGTGCTCAAAATAAATTAAAATATATATAAAGGTGTTTTATTTTCATAAAATTGTCATGTTTTTTCTATTATAACTTATCCAGAATTTATTTTTTAATAAAAATAAATTATGCCAATCTTTAGAGGGCATTTAGGGCTATTTTCGGATACTAAATAATTTGTCTTTTGATGACCGGAAGTGCTCAAAATAAATTAAAATGTGTGAAAATGTTGGGTTTTTTACGACGCAAGCCGATATGTGTGCGTAAACGTTTTTCAGCGGCTAAAACATGTTTTTTTGTTTTGATTGAACATAAAACAAACTTATTACTAGTTTTTATAGTTGAATATTGGACTTTATTATATGTAAACTACTTTTTATATATAAATCATGTATAAAACACACAGCATCTAATATATTCCCTATGCGTAAGTATACATTTTGTGGAATCGACGGGTACCCATGGTAAAAAATTCATAATTTCGAGGGGCATTCATATTTTCTAAACCTAAATATACCATTTTGTGCCGAAATGAATGCTGAATCAAATGGTGTATTACAAGTTATGATATCTCAAACCAAACCCAAAATCAAGGGGGGAGGGTGGTAACCACCCCCCCCCCCCCCTTGGTGGTCAGTGTTACAAAAAAGCTTGGTAGCCTGAGGGTTAAAGTGTCCAGGGACCGCTGGCTAAGTTGCTCCGCATCTGCATGTACCGATATTAGTAGTGGTAAGGGTGCGCATTGGTGGACAGCGCACCCCTCCCTCCTCATTAATTATGCCAGAATAGAGTACGGATTCTCGGACAGCCACACCTCCTAGCCTCATAGCCAATGACAAGCCTCTCAATTGTCACATGACCTGTCAATCAATTTTTTGTCCGTGTGTTTGTATGTGTGTCCGTATGTAGTAGGCTACGAATGAAAGTAGTAGCAATGAGAGTAGTGTCAGTGATGATTGAATGCGCAAGAATATAGTGGGAATTGATCAGATAACAATCAAATTTTAATTCGACTTATACCGCAATTTGAAATTCGGTCGAACAATGTTGTCATAAATTTGGTTGATAAGATAAATTTAATTAATTTAGAAGATCATCCAGATAAACAAATTTGACAAATTGCTGCATAGCTTGTTCACCAGTGTCAGTTCAGAACGCATGAGGACGTTTTGCAGATCGCAGCAATTAATGCGCTTATCCTACAAGTAAGTAAGTTGTCGTTCTTATACGGTAAAGGTGGTTGTCAAGCGGTTGATTATGTTGCCAATGCGCATAGATAGATATAGATGATTTTCGTTATGCAGACGGTAATAAAACCTCACTAAAAAAACTAGACAGTGATAGTGCCCTTTCTATTATTGCTGTCAATTCAGAGCGCAAACATTTCAAGTCGACGTGGATAGGAGATGAGGCCAGAGTGTGTTACAATACATCTTAAATATATTTATCAAAGTTTGTCCTTCCGTTTCTTTGTTTGTTTGTTTGTATGTTCGTATGTCCGGATGTATTTTGACTCTTCGTCGCAGAAAAGGCTTGGAAATGACAATGTGTCGGTTTACCAAAATTTTGCAATTGATTCTTGCCCAAATTTTAAGGTCAACGCCACTATTTTCAGCTCTCAATTCACTTAAAAACCCGAAATATTAGCGTTTTAATCCTAACAGATTTAACCAGCCATGTTGCCGCATTAGTAAAGAGACGACATTTCGCATGACGCTCAATAATTCCGTTTATCAACAATCCGGTTGACAAACCGAAACCGGTTACAGCGTACAATTATGCACAAGAACGCAGATCACATAAATATTACCTAAACTAACAGAACAGGCAGCCTGCAATGAATGTATCAGGTCAGCACACACACCCGGGTCATGTTTGGCTTTTTGGAGAAGTGGGGGTGGGGTGGAGGGGTGGCGAAAACCCGAAATTTAGCGGTCAACCCTGGGTGCCCCAGAGGAGCAGTGCCTTGCATTCGACAACAGATTGATTGCATGATTGATTGCGTAAATAGATCAATGCGTGAGCGATTCATAGATTAGTGGTAGAATGGAGATTAATAGTAGTTGGTCTAATATAATGGATTCTAATGCGTTCTGATGCGTTCTGATTGTTTCTTTGATGAGAGGAGTTATATAGCGCCCCTACGATGCGTCTACCTGGAGAGTTTTCCACCTCAGTCCCAATGGAAAAGCTTTCTACCGCCAATGCATGCGTTGTAACCATCTTCAGTAAAAGTTACTTCTGCATGCACAATTGCACATCCGAAAAACTGAATCTTGGTTTTATTTCGTCCTAGGATGTCTGAATTTTGGAAGAGAAAGGTAAGAAAGTATTTTTCCACAATCGACCTTGACAGCGATGGAGTCATATCAAAGGACGACTTCATCGGGATGGCAGTCCGTTACTCCAAATTCGGGAACCCAGAAAAGAAGCAAGTGGAGCATCTTAAAACTCAATTTGAAAAGGTGAGATAATTCGGATAATAATTGTTGCTCAGCGAATTCTGCCAGGAGGCTTCTAGCACTTCCACATTTAATACTATAGTGTAGCTTGTCGAAGTAATCGCCGTAGCATCAACTGCCACAATGGCTGTTCGCGCGACAAACATCAAGAAGGATTAGAATCTAAATATAAAATAGAATCTAAATATAACATAATAATAATAATAATAATAATAATAATAATAATAATAATAATAATAATAATAAAACACATCTGTATAAATTTTTCCTTTGCCGACTTTGTTTCGTAGACGGAGGAAATGTTCTCTCCCCCGGAGACTTTATTTCAGAATACAGTCTCCGGGGGGCGAATTTATTCTGGAATAGATCCGCCGGGGGAGAATCTGTTTCGAAATAAAGTCTCCGGGGGGAGACTTTTAGGGGAGACTCTGTCACGCGACACCGGCCCTGTCAATTAGCTTCCTGTTAGATTGTTTCTCTGCCCCATAATATGATTTTATAGCGCAAGAACAATCTTTTCAATCCCCAACTTATCCGGCTTACCCAAACTTATGCCAAACAATGATTTTTCAACTGAGATTTGGCCTATATGTGCCTGAATCATCGTGCTCTAGAATATTACTATTTCTGAATATATATCATAACTTGCTGCTTATTCAGGTGTTGAGCTTTGGCTGATGCTAATACAATCATAATATTTTGGTATTCACCTAGGTGTGGGAGCTGTTTACGAAGAATACTGAGGATGGCATGAAGGAGCAAATAACTGCTGACGTCCTCATCAACTCACTCAGGAAACAGCGCTACGACCCGGAACTGATGAAACGTTTCTCTGATACGATAGCTGGTTTTCACGACATGCTGGACGTCAACCGTGACGGTTACCTGCAGGAGGATGAGTTCGAAAGAATGATGTTCCAGCTCGGAATATCGGACACGTCGTTTGTGAAAATGGCGTTCAATGCAATCGATGTCAACGGTGACGGGAAGTTGAGCCTCGAGGAATTCACTAATGCCTGGTTCGACTTCATGTTCTCGGATGACGAAAAGAGTCCGAATAGGTTCTTCTTAGGACCTCTCGACAACTAAAATATAACATTCCTGTGGCCCGTTGTCTGCTGATAGCTAGTTAATCTTCCGCATATAGGCCTAGAGGTCTCTGCACTTTCCACAGTCTTACCTAAATGTTGTCATATGCCACAAACACCAGTTTTACTTAGGCTACGGTAGGGCATTGACAATATCTGAAGTTGCAATGAAAATTTTTTCGAGCCCATATACCGGTTTTCGGAAAGTTGTTGATTTGCTAACATTAAACGTTTACACGGCACAAACGTCCTTCACATATTATTTTTTACTGAGGTTATGAATGTCATGTTTGACTGCAGGTATTATTCAATTAGCCTGAATTTTCATTGCAATTTCAGATACTGTAAATGTCCTACCGTAGCCTAGCCAACTAGATTATCCAATTAGCCTATTGCTGTTTCTTTAACGAATCGATGGTAGGTCAATATGTATTGGGGCGATAAAATTAATTATTTCAGAAGTTTAGCCTACGCCTTGAATATTTCCGCTTCTGGTGATGGGTTGCACAAAAGTTCTTTCGCCTACAATTAGCTAAATTTGTTACTAAGGCATTGCCGACATTAAATGCATTGCTTGTCCACGCCGACATTCTATAGCTATATTCCCATAATTTTTGTGGAAATGTCGGCTATTTCTTGAATGTGTCAATCACACGCCTCTGATTGTCAGCATTAGTATTAAACATCATTCTGAAATGAAAAAGATGGTAAATTCAAGGATTACATACAGACACTGATGGCCAAATAGAAATAGACAGGCAAAATAATGGTCGGTAGCCTATAATAGCCTACTCAAAGATATAGGCTACAAAGAGATGGAGACAGGCGCTAATATATAGGGTGACACAAAAGTTCGTTCACCGTTTTCAAAATGCGTTATCTCAGTAACGGGTTCATATTTCTCTATAATATTTTTCAGTGTATACACCAGTGAAATAAAAGATAATGGTACAAATTTGATTATGATCCGGTCCGTTTTCGCCATTATTTATAAGAAAATGTAAAGACGACCAGTTTTTGCAGAAAAAACTGCGTTCATCAAACTAACACAGTCAAGAAACTGTGTATACGCCTTGCCTCGTATACAAGCGTGGCAGGACGCTGTTGTTACTTATATAGGACACACACACGTAGGCTATTAGCGTACAGTGTCTCCTTTCTGCTTAATGACAGCACTGACTCTAACCGGCATGATTGGATCAGCCTCTGAAGTGCCCCAACTGCTCTCGATCTCCACGCTCGTTGGAGGCGACGTTTGAGCTGATCAACGTTCTTTTGAACAGGATCCTTATGAACGATGAGAGATAAAATACTCCACAAGTTCTCAATAGGAGAGAGGTCCGGAGAGTTGGGTGGTCAATCCTTCGGCTTCATGTGTGACGGAAGGTTGTCGTCTAGTCACTTTGTCGTCACAGCTGTTGTATTACAGCGCGCGCCATCCTGCTGAAATATTCCTATCGGTCATTGTCAACAAATAACTTTCGTTGCATGGCACTGCCGTTGTCATTTTCTCTCTCGAACGCTGGCTTCACGATCTGATCGAGAATGTTGGTGATGCACGTAGTACTGCGGGTTCAGTCTGGTACCATTTGGCACAAATTGAAGTTTAGTGAGACCCATGGCAGTCATCCCACCCCAAACCATCACCGACGGACTAAACTTCATTTTGTGTATAGCAGGCGGAACATACTCTTCCTATGCCGGATAGAGTCAGTGCTGTCATCAAGCAGAAAAGAGACACTGTACGATAATAGCCTACGTCTGTGTATGTCCTATATAGGTAACAACAGTGTCTTGTCATGCTTGTATACGAGGCTAGGCGTATACATAGTTTCTTGACTGTGTTAATTTGATGAACACAGTTTTTTCCGCAAAAACTGGTCGTCTTTACATTTTCTTATAAATAATGGCGAAAACGGACCGGATCATAATCAAATTTGTACCAGTATCTTTCATTTGACTGATGTATATACTGACAAAATATTATAAAGAAATATGAAGCCGTTACCGGTACTGAGATAGCGCATTTTGAAAACGGTGAACGAACTTTCGTGTCACCCTATAATTAGCATCCTTTACGCTAAATGTGCATTGTGAATTGTGGATGAATCGATTCCAATAAATTTGATTTGACACCAACTGATAAATAAAATCTCACATAACGTTTTCGCTTATTCATGCCAGAAATTGACGAATGACACAGTATCACGTCGAAATAATATTTGACAGAAGAAACGGGCGAACTGACCGAATAGATGCTCAGAAATGATAAGGCATGGTAATAGAAATTTGCAATTAGTAGCTTAATAATCGAGAAATAATTGGCCCTAGAAACATATAAGACTAATTCTTTGATTGAATTACACACCTGCTGTTTGATGGTCCGGTCGATGATCACCTGGTCAAAAATCCGCCACTCTTCAAACAGACCCGCACTATAGCCTACCCATACGGTTATCGATTTCATGAACACGCGTGAACCTAAAACGCGCTCCTCCAGCACATTTACTCTGGAACAAGGTTTGGACTGCTGGATGGCCACAGCTGCGGGATATGAAGTCGAGTGTCTCCCGGGACCGCTACTAATCTACTACGTCTACGGTCGTGTGTCCGTGAACGAGGACATTTTGAGCATAATAGGTTATATAGCTGAATTTCACTTCCTTTCAGGTTTTCCATGTTTGAAAGTTCAATTTTTCGGTGCTGCATTATAAACGCTTATAAATTTGGCAAACTCGAGAATATTTCTAATCGGTTGTAGGATCTCGTGTAAATAAGGTCACTGTTGCTGTGTTTAAAATTGCAGGCAAATCCTATAAACGATTTGACCGAGTTATGACATTTTGTTTTGTGTTCTACTTTTCATCCGGACACAGTGTAGCCTATATTATGTGGAAGGCACCCATTTATACATGATCTCATTCTCTCGATGCAGCGTCTTCGACTCCGCAGATTATCTTCCTCATATGCTTACCAAAATCTCTTCCTTGATGGCATCATTTTGTGCACTGGGTAATTCGCTTTCCAGCGCTGGAAGCTTTGATTTTTGGAAGGAAATATTTACGAAGAAACATCACATTGGAATTTTATGGTGATAGAGTCCTAAAAGACAGCGACTAAAGGCATGGACGTAACTTTCCCCCAGACAGTGGTGGTGACTATTTGTCTGCTAACTAAAGTTTCCTTCCCTTCTCTTTACCCTCGCCTTCCGCTATGATGAACTAACCCTCCCCAGATTGAATTTAGTATGCTTTGTCCGCCACTTTCGATCACTCGCAAAACCGCACTTGAACTGTAGACTACAATCCGCTACAGTCGTGTTTAAAATTTTCTGTTATGAATTTGATAATAATAATGAACTTTTACAGAAACTCGATTTCATGATGTCAAGACTACAACAAAATGGACTACACGTTGTCCAATTATTATAAAACCAAACTTAAAGAAAGGTCAGGGCCGTAAATCTGTTTGGAACTTTGGGGCGAGCTATCTTAACCCCCCTCTATGTGGAGGCTATTTTGCTTCCGTTAAGAAGTCGTCTATGGGACCAATGTGTAGGGTATAGATCGACACAAGAGAGACGACGGGACAAGAAGATATGGAAAACATCATTAGAATGAGACTAGCCTACTGAGGTTTATGGGGCATGTTGTTCATATGGACGAGGATCGGGGTCAAACAGGTGATGTCCTGGAATGCTGGAAGAACGAAGAGAGGATGACCACGATAGAACTGTCAGGACACCATCAAATGTGATTTAAGATGTCTGGAGATGTCATGGAAGGAGGCTGGCGAGAAAAACTGGCGATGGATTGGACAGGGAGGAGTGGATGAAGTGCGATGTTCGATGTGTAAACCTGCACGCGAAGGACTAAGTAACTATGTAAGCACTGCTGCGTATAGGTTCAGACTCAAAGAAGCAATACTAATAGGCTAATACCAGTAGTGCTAAAGATGTGACAATTATTGCCAATCGCCAATATCCAAAGGAATCGAAGTCAGGGTCAATTATAAACTGGAAAATTCAGTCAATTAGTGCACAGTATAGATCTAATATTATAAAGGCCTGTCAAGTATTCATTTTGATGCGATGTTTCTTTCTATTCTCCATCCTCTCTACTTCTCTATCTATTTCTTTCTCTGCCTCTTGATTTTGAGAATGAATAGCATAAGCGGAAGACAGCCAAAAGCCTTCATGCAAAAAAATATTTTGTGCAGGACCAAAAAGTAGTAGTGAATTTCACCACCACTTTTAAAAGTGGTGGTGACTGGACACCACCGTCACAATAGAAAGTTACGCCTATGACTGAAGGACACATTTTATCCGGTACCATCCAAATCGATATTTTCTATCTCTACAATTACTGCAAATATTGCAACAACACTAATAGCAACAGCTGCAGCAAGTTCTAGTGTCTCGTCCTTTCCACCACTGCTCCCACTAATAATACCAGGACCAGTTTTTTACTACTATATGATCACCACAACAATTGTAGTAGTAGTAGCGCCTACATGTAGGTAGTGGTAGTGGTGGTAGTAGTAGCTGTAGCAATAGTAGAAAGCCCGCACTTGGCAATATTAATGAGAATAATAGACCTCATTCAATAGGCCTATACCGTCGTCATCATCATAAGCAACAGCAACATCGCCATCATCATCATCGTCGTCGTCATCGTCATCATCGTCATCATCATCACCGTCATCATCATTGTCAGCAGCATCAGCAGCAGCATCATCATCATCATCATCACAATCAAATAATAGCAATGATGATCCATAATATGGATCAAATTTGGCTGTGTACTATTTTTATTATTTTATCTATTTCACTAAACATCTCTCTGTCTGTATGCCTGCCTATCTGTCTGTCTCTCTGTTTATGCATATATATATATATATATATATATATATATATATATATATATATATATATAGTATATGCATGTGCTCTACGACACACTTTTCTGCCTGCATTTATGTTGGTCCTGCTTGACTTTTCGATCCTTTCAATTTATAAGCTATCTTTAATCAATCGCATGCCATAGATCAAAACGCCATGCAATATAGTACAACACAACAACACACGAGTGATAGTATCTAGCGTCAGTCCATTTTATTATTCGTTATAGGCCTCAGCTAGGCATGAATTTTCGTTAGCAGCAATAACAAAAGGAGTAAATTCAAAACGTAAACGATGGAAAAAAGTGAACCAAACACCTTCGATATCCATAAGCTGCATAATTTCAGTAAATTGGGATTAAATATTAGGCCTATATTCCCACACCAGAAAAGTCTCTAAAGATAAAATGGAGACCTGGGGACAGATTAGCTTGGGCCGATCGATCATCCAAACTTCCAAAGCAAGTATAAATTAAACCACCATAAAGTATCAGGATAAGAAGAAAACAGGATATCATCATTATAGGTCTAGTATGATTATTATAATGGTTGACGACACTCCGAACAAGATAACTATTTAGCCTACTCGTCGATAGGTTCCAAGCCCATACATCGCAAGAAATGCGCGAATTCTGAGAAAAAAGCCTAGAGGAGCATCGAGTGTAGTATGTTGTTCTTATGAAATACCGATCGTCTTAAGCATGAAATAACCATTAAAGAACGGAAGAAAACTTAAGCAGTAGACAATACGTATCGCCGACAACTCTCCCAATAAGACAACTAGTTGTTTAGGTGTCCAAAGAAGAACCGATTCTGACTCTTCTCATCTTCTGAGAGCATGAAGTCGACGAAAGCATTACTGAATTCATCGATGCTCAGTTTCCCGTCACCGTTGACATCGATTGCCCTGAACGCCTCTTGTGCAAACGATGAATCCGATGTTCCGAAGTGGTCCAGCAGTCTCTCGTACTCGTCCCACTGCAGGTAACCGTCACGGTTGGTGTCCATCATGTGGAACAGACCGTGGACAGCATCCTTCAAGTGTTTCGCCAACACCGGGTCGTGGCGTCGTTTGCCGACCGAGTCGATGAGCGACTCGGCAGTGATCTGATCCTTGTCTCCCGCATAATCTTCCCAAACCTAAGTCAGTATAGAAGTTGCCGGTGCAATAGCAAGTTGAATGGACAATGTGTACAGAAGTGCTTCTACAACTGCACATTTTGCGTAAGCTTACAAAAAGAGCCATGCAATGTGCTTCTGTTTTGCTTGCATTTCTCAAAGTAGAACGTGTCCAATGTACAGTTAAAACTAGCAAAAAAGGTCATTGTCCTCCGATTGGAAGTTTAGCCTAATTTACGATGGATGAATGGGAAAGGAAAGAAGGAGTTGTGCCGTTCTAAAAATTCCTTTAAAACAGCCCTAACACAATAATGTAATCTAATCTAATAAAGCATTTGTAAAGCGCTTCTCAAAGCAGAGCTAGTCAGAAGCGCTCTCAGCGTGACAGGCCCATGAAAAAGAAAAGCCTTCAAAGCAGCGAAAACATGCAGGTGAATTTCCTACAGGAATCCTGCCACGAATTTCAGAAGGAAGGTGATTCCAAATTAAAGGACTAACAATAGCAAAATCCCGATGTTGGGCTGATGAGGTTCGTGATCTGGGTACAAATAGATCCGAGCGGTCAGCAGAACGAAGAGGGCGTGAAGATCTTGCAGAAAGAGACTTACACATTAAGTCGCACAGGTATTTAGGCGCTAAGCCCTGCAGGGACTTAGTAACTAGGACAGTGATTCCCAACCTTTTTTGTCTTGCGGCACACTAAGAAAGATCCAAAAGTTTGGAGGCACACTTAATTATAATGACCTTTTTTTTATCTATTTGTCACTATAATTTAATAATATTATAATTTTAATGTTCTTATTGTTTAATAATACTCTAGTGAGTCTAGTCAGTCAGCAGATCAAATTGAAACGAGGCTCCAGACATAGGCGCAATCACGTCCTAAAAGTTGGGGGACCAAATGAATCACGTCCTAAAAGTTGGGGGGGGACCATAATGATAAAGTCAATGGGACCACTCAAAAGTTGGGGGGGACGCGTCCCATGGGTCCCATAGGGTGGTTGCGCCTATGGCTCCAGAGACGAAAATCATACTCGCACTTCATGTCAATTCTAAGAAGTCTCTCCATATTTTTACACTTGATTTCAGTTAAAGCTGTTAAATCTAATTCACAAAACCACGAAAATGCAAATGGCAGCATAGACTGCTCTGGAACTGACAGAGGATATGATTTCTGAATGGAAGGTCAAAACTCATCCAAACTCTTTTAGGAAAATGTTGACTGATAAAATTTGTCATTTTCGTATATCAATTAACTATTCTTCATCCTCGGTTGTAAGATTTGTTGTTTCGTCGATTGCAAATGGACTGATTGATTAAACAGTATAAATTGCAAGCGAAGGGAAGTATCGCTGTAGCCTACTGCTGGCTGTAGGTCTATCGATGAATTTATTATTTCAAGCGCAATTTTCTTCTTTGATTGATATTCGTTGACCATGGGAAAACAATCAAGACTTCATTTGGAGATGTTAACCTGCTACAGTGTGAGAGATAAAGACCAACTGACTTAAGCTTTGATGTTGCAGTGATGATGTTTTCGGATGTTTTGTTTGGAATCATTATTAATTAACAACATATTAGAATTTTCCCGCGGCACACCTGCAAAAGTCTCGCGGCACACTAGTGTGCCGCGGCACACAGGTTGGGAATCACTGAACTAGGAGCAAGACCTTGTATCTGGTTTGGGGCAAAGATCGGAAGCCAGTACTGTGAAGGTCATGAGTTATGTATGTAGAGATGTGCGAGAAGTCGTGCAATAAGTCTAGCAGCAGAATTTAGAACAGACTGCACAGATGACAAGCGAACCAACGAACAACCAACGAACACTGGCTACAACGGACATCACATGAACCATAATGACAGTGCAACATTAAGCTCTTGTAGCTCCCATATATATATATATATATATTTATTATATTATATATTATATATATATTATATATACGTACGAATGTGAACCCACTTTAGCCGTAGCCCACATTTAGTGTGTGTTGTTTCGAGTGCCAAGAATCCGTTCTATACCAAATACGGGTAGCCTACAGATTACAGGTCCTGGGCACGACGTTAAACTGCATCCATCCTACGCCACAGGGAACCAATAACGTCCCTGTGCCGCTCCTAAGCCCGGACAAAAGGAGGAAGGTTTGCCAGATGGGTGGTCTAGCTGCTCCAAGATGTTAATGGTATGGACCTGCTGACCGGACCAGTTGAAGCTCGGCAACATGACGCGAGACAGACTCAGACAGAGAGTGGCGTCGGACCCCTACGGGCATTTAGCACAAGGATTTTGATGATGATGATGATGATGATGATGATGATGATGATGATGATGATGATGATGATGATGATGATGATGATGATGACAGATTATAGCCTAAGTGCCAATGCACATAAGAATCCTTGGGTTCTAAAACTCCTCTGAATATTACTGACATCTGGAACGGCAATTATTCATCTTAATCGTCTGTACGAAAGGCATTGAGAATTGAAGCAAGTTCGTTCTTTCTCGATGAAACCATCACTACTAGTAGGGCTATTTTAACAGCACTGGCAAGAATAGCAAACAGCTGAGTGGAGTCAATGACTTTTTCCTTCCCCGGACACTGCCGTTTTGTTTTGCTCCTTTTCCTTTAGCAGGAATGTAAACATTAAATTTTGTGAATTTTAGTAGCCTACTGCTTAATATTATTTGTAATCGACATTCTTGCATAATTCGAGATGCTTTAGAAAGTACATGACGACAATCATTATAACTATGAGTAGCCTAATCATTATTGTATTTTCCTTATTATTATGATTGTGATTTGTAACGTTATCAATGCTGCAACTGTGGTATCCAAACTGTCCATTGTAGCCAAACTATAGATCGTACAAAGTGGGATCTGTTTAGCTATAGGCGTTGCAGTGATAGGCTAGTAGTAGTTGAATACGCAATGTGTGCGCTCATAGGTATTTAACCCTCATAGGGTCACGATTTTTTTCAACCGATTTTGGTCACCGGGGGGTAAAAAAATACCCCCACTGTGATTCGCATGATTTTTATGATAAACTCCGATTTTCAAGTATAAAACTAAAAGAAGTTATTTATAGAAGGTTCGCAGAATGCACTGGAACCAAAGTAACATATGCAGCACTGCAGGAAAATCAAAATGGCGGACAAAATGGCGGCCAGAATCTTAAATGGCTATAAGTGAAGTTATGTATGCAATGGAAACATGATTTCAGAGTCTAAATCAACATTTTCGAGGTCAAGGAATGCAATGGAACCAATGTCACATATGTGGCACTGCACGAAAATCAAAATGGCGGACAAAATGGTGGCCAGAATATTAAAATGGCTATTAGTGAAGTCATATGTGCAGTGGAAACATGATATCAGGGTCTAAATCATCATTTTCCAGGTCAAGGAATGCGATGGAACCAATTTCACTTATATGGCACTGCAAGGAAACCACAATTGGGATAAAATGGCGGCCAGATTCTTGAATGGGCTATCAGTAAAGTTCTGTATCTAATGAAAATATGATTTAATAATTTCTTGGTCAAATAATTTCATGAAATCCACATTCTATATGTAAAATAGAGCCTATTATGCAATGAAATTATCATATTATCTAGTCGAGATTTTTAGTAGCCTATGATCACACTGCAGTTTAACTATTGCTGGCATCAGGCCTATATATGTGCCATATTCATACTTCAATGTTTCATAACTTGATCTATCAATAGTTTCAATGTTTCATGACTTGACAGATAAATGGTATACAGTCTATTCAGGCCTTGTTGCTGTCAATGCAATTGCGTTCAAGTGTACATGGCCAGATCGAACTTCGACAGCAGTAGGGCTTGATGCTACACTTGTTAACTTCGCGTGATTTGCTGTATAAAATCTCATTAATTCATCCTAATTTTATGAAACCAAAGCGATTTCTATTATAATGTCCAGATACTGATAAGGAGACATTTTAACATCAAGACACTCATGCGCAAAGCATGCATAATGCTATGTTTAAAAATTACTGAGTAAAATAGCTAGGACGTGGTACATTTTCGTACTTTATAGCTGATTTGGGTGCATGACTAACTAATGAAACTGGATGCATTCTGTGCATAAAACATATTTAGGAAAAGTCATAGAAGCGATTTCTTCAACTATTTTCAGGGAAAAAAATTTCCGTGAAAAACCGAGATGGGGGTATTTTTTTACCCCCCGGTGACCCTATAAGGGTTAAGCCAATAAAACAGTTGGAAAATGTACACACCCTTTCGAGTTGAGCCTTAGTGCGATCCGCCTTCTGTTTGTCTGCATTCTCACAGTTGGCGAATCGCTGCGCGCTCCCAACAAAGTCGTTCTTAGAGATGACTCCATCGCTGTCGGCGTCGATTATAGAGAAATACTTTCTGATTTTTCTCTTCCAAAATTCAGACATCCTGTGGCAAATAGGCTACCAGGGCTTATTTTAACGTGCAGTTGTGCACAACATTTGCAGTTCTAAAAGAATTTGTGCAGTTATAGAAGCACTTCTGTACAGCTAAAACTAGCAAAAAAAGGTCATTTTCCTCCGATTGGAAGTAGTTTATCCTACCATGGAAGATTGGAAAGGAAAAGAGTTGTGAAGTTCTAAAAATTCCTTTACAACAGCTCCTGGCAAATACTATCCTTGAGATCGCATGAGAATATTGCAACAGCGCATTGCCTACTTTTGACCCGTTTAAGCGGAACGTCATCGCCATGGGCGACCGTGCAATCGTGCATAGGGACAAATGGATCTAAGTGGCCATATTTGGGGTGATGCTGCGTTATTCTCTAAACGAATGATTAAATTTATTGCTTGAGTGATTGATAGCTTGGCTGAAGAGATTTAAGCAGCCTATTGATTGATCGATTGATCAATGATCAATTAGGCTAATTGTTTGTTTGCCCGGCTGTTTGACTTAAACTATGATTGCTGAGTGCTGATTCATTCTTTGCCGGTTGTTTCTTGGATGCTACGAGAGACCGATGACAGACTGAGTTTATACAATTTTATAAACTTATCAACGGTAGGCTACCGAAGTGGTTCAATTGTTCTGTTTTTATATCTCTGCTTTGCTTTAAAAATTGCGAAATAGCAATTACAATACCGATAAAAATGATGAGGATCACGACGACCATAGATGTAAAAAAAACGATGGAAACGGAATAAAAAACGGTAAAAAACGTCGTTTTTTTCAAAAAAATAAAAAACCACAAAAAAACGATAAAAAACGGAAACGGAAAATAATCTGGCTTTGCTACATCTAAAACCGCATTTTAACCTTGAAAACATTGATTAGGAACCTACTACACGCATGCTATCTCTTAAATGATGATGATAAACGATGAAATAATGACTTTAGTTAGCTGAATCCTTGAGAGTTGGCGGAAAACATAAGGAATATCAGAAAAAATTAAAATTAAGGAAAGTAATAACAGCAAGTAAATGAATAAATAAAGTTAAAGAAAAAATAAAAAACGATTAAAAAAAACGATGGGGAAAATAAAAAACGAAAAAAACCACGTTTTTGGGAGAGAATAAAAAACGGAAAAAAAGTTTTTTACAACTATGACGACGACGATATTCATAACGACAGCTGTGTTATTATTATTAACAACAATAATAATGATAATAATATCAGGCCAATTATTATTATAATTATTATTTTTATTTATTTTATTTATTATTATTGTTTTTTTGTTATTATTATTTTTCTTAATATTATTATTATTATTAGGCCTATTATTATTATTATTATTATTATTATTATTATTATTATTATTATTATTATTATTATTATTATTATTATTATTATTATTATCATCATCATTATTATTTTTCTTCGTTTCGCCCGAGGTAGCCTAGTAAAGATCCCACAGGCTGTAAAAGATTAAATTAGTTTATAGGTTCTCGTCTCCAATACAATAATGAACACATCGTTGCAACTTTCGAGCTTTTACGATAACCTACAATAATTTTCTTGATTACCGCAGGAATCAATATTAAAGAAATCAACAGAGTCCTGAAGTCTGGGATGCGAGCTGTCCTGCAGAAATACTTGCGAGTTAGCCTACATGAGAGGCCTGTAATTGTTTATAGAACGATGTAGACTGCTTAGTACTTACGTATTGGATAAAACGTCTGTTGCAGCAGTTGCAAAATTTCGTCTAAGAATTATGACTTCGCTCTAGCCAAAGAGGTATCTGCCTATATAGGCATAGTAGGATGGTTTAAAGTGATCTTTCAACGAGTTAAAATTTACTACATTTTGCAATTTCTAAGGAACAACCGCCTCCTCTAAGTAATCTTAATAATTTATGATTTCATTACAGTGCATGACCGTTGTTTATTCGAATGCCCCAATGCAGAATTTGATGTTTATCAGAAAATAATATTCTTAGAATTTCATATCTTGCAATAGAGTCGGTAGCCATATAGGCCTACTCAACCGAAATTGTAATTAATTTATCGTATCGAAGGCTTACGAAAGGAGTGGAGATGGGTTAGAATCAATAAACCATCAATTTAGGATCGTAATCGCAAAATTTTATAGCATTGTTGTTCGAATATGAAGTCATAAAAACCGTTCTGTATGGAGTCAGAAATCTGATAGTATCTATTGTTGCTGGTGACGTTGCAAATATTGGATGGCAATCTTGCTACGAAAAGAGCGGCTGTCTAGAGTCTAGACTACATCATATTCTGTGGCACTCCTACTCCTGTTATTAGTACTACACTATTATTGCTGCATCTACAACTTCAATTGCCACTACTGCTGTCGGTGCTGTAGTAGTGATAGTAGTGGTTGTAATAGTAGTGGTTGTAATAGTAGTAGTAGCAGTGGTAGTGGTAGTAGTAGTAGTAGTAGTAGTAGTAGTAGTAGTAGTAGTAGTAGTAGTAGTAGTAGTAGTAGTAGTAGTGGTAGTAGTGGTAGTAGTAGTAGTAGTAGTAGTAGTAGTAGTAGTAGTAGTAGTAGTAGTAGTAGTAGTAGTAGTAGTAGTAGTAGTAGTAGTAGTAGTAGTAGTAGTAGTGGTAATGGTAGTGGTAGTGGTAGTGGTAGTGGTAGTGGTAGTGGTAGTGGAGTGGTGGTGGTGGTAGTAGTAGTAGTAGTAGTAGTAGCAGCAGCAGCAGCAGCAGCAGTAGTAGTAGTAGTTGTTGTTGTTGTTGTAGTAGCAGCAGTAATTGTAATGCATGTAGTAGGAGTGGAAGTAGTGGTGGCGTCGTTGCCTTGAAGCCGGAAGGTTCGAGGTTCGAATCCACCTCGCCGCGTAAGGACCTTGGCAAGTCCTTCACTCGCAATTGCTCAGCGCTTCGGCGTGAAACTCCGATGCAGTGTCCCCTCTGCATTCGGGAGCGCCTCTGAGTAGGGAGCTTGAAGGGGCTCTATAACAAGTGCACATACAAACAAAGCAAACAAGTAGTATCACGCAGCGAGAGTCTTAGTTATTAAGCATTCAACGACAAAAATTGATCTGATAACGCTCATATTTTTGATCGATTGCTTTTATAATTTGAAATTCTTTTGTACAATGTTCTCATAAATTTGGTGGATAAAATAAATTCGTCTGAATTATTGAAAATATCATCTCGATAAAAGGCTTACAAATTTGCCGCATAGTGTTCACCAGTGTCAAGTCAGAACACATGAGGAAGGTTTACAACTTGTAACAACTGCGTTACTCCTACAAGTAAGTGCTCGTTCTTAGACTGCAAATGTGGCTGCAAAGTGGTTGAATGTGGTATCAATGAGCTGAAATAGATATTGCTGGTTTTCCTAATGCTGACTGTATTAAAAGTATCACCGGAAAACAGAACAAAATAAAACACAATCGTAATCGTAATCTCCAAACTTGTAAAGCGCTGCTCGGAAGCCAAGCGCGGGGCAACAGCTTATTCACGAGCGCTGCGTCACAAGGGTTGTCCAATTATTCTTAGCGCAGAGACTTCAATGTTTTGCTGCTCAAACCTGAGGGCAAGAAATCCCGCAAAGACACTAGGCTGCAGTGACAAGAAAGGTCCATCGGCGTGACAACGACCCTAGCCGGTCATCACTAATTAGATCCATCAATGCACAGGACAATAATTTCATTCGTCAGTAATTTTATATTGATTGACTACTTAGTAATTGACATTCAATCTGACAGACCGCAGCACGATTACAGATACAAATTATACGAAATACGGCCAGCTTCTTATTTTCAACAGACTCGAGGCAAACAACACAACAGAAAGCGCCACTGGTAGCTAACAAAAATTCAAAAACATTTTGCTCTGAGCGAGGCTTGAACTCAAGCCGCGATAATGACTACTCAGTTTATCGACCAGCGCTCACTCAACTGAGCTACGGACCCCTAATTGAATGAGTGAACAGATCAGTGTGTGATCGATTCATACATTAGTGGTAGAAGTGGTGAATATGGAATCTTAGCCATATCATCGTCATCCGTTCAGCCAATGATTGAGTGGCTCATGGATTGTTGATTGTTCTTGTGATAGGAGCATGACTTTGTGGCGTCTCTTCGATACGTCTATGTGGAAGATTTTCCACCTCTACCCAGACGGAAAAAACCTCCATGTGTCAGAATTTATGGCATTATGTAGTATTAGCATCTTCAGACAGAGGGAGTCGACATGCACATTCGAAGTGTGGGACAGGGCTGTTTTTAAGGAATTTTTAGAACTGGGCAACTCTTCTTTTCTTTCCCATCATCCATGGTAAATTACATGCAATCGGAGGACAACGACCTTTTTTGCTATAGCTCAACCGTACAGGAGTGCTTCTATAACTGCACATTTTGTGTACAACTGCACGTTAAAAAAGCCCTGGTCTGGGAATTCCTTCCCCATGCACCAACACCTTTACAGGCGCATTGTAAGGCTGCGGTTTATATTTACTGTCTGAAGATGAAACCTAGTTGTATTTCGTCGCAGGATGTCTGAATTCTGGAAAAGAAAGGTGAGGAAGTATTTCTCCACATTTGACTTCGACAGCGATGGTGTCATATCGAAGAACGACTTCGTCGGAATGGCGAATCAATACTGCAAATTCGGGAAGGCAGAAAAAGAGGAGCATCTTAAAACTGAACTTGAAAAAGTGAGATAAAAATCGTTGTTTAGCTTGGGTTTTGAGTCAACTTGAAAAAGTGAGATCATCAGAAAATATTTAATTTATCTTAGGCTGTGAGTATTGTAGGCTCCTAGAACTTCTACTTTTTCTACTACCACAGTAGGCTGCGGCTACCATTGCTATAACAACAGTACGGGCCGTTACAACGGTTACACTAACTACCACAAGTGTGTTCTAACGCGTCAAATAATTATAGTGCAAAGTAGGACCCATGGGCGGAGTTTATAAGGGGCGAGGGGAGGCTAAGCCCCCCAAGAAGACACAGAGGGTTCAGTTTTTTTTACCGTGCAAATGGTATCTTTTCCCGGGCTTAGCCCCCATGAAGGCGTTAGCCCCTCCAAGAACGGAAACCAAACTCCGCCTATGTTTGGACCTTTATTATAGAACGCATCTGCTTTAATTGTGCCAAACAATGATCCTTGACTTGAAATATTAGACTATGTTTGTTCGTATTGGGTCGCTTTAGGTTTTATTGTTTTGAATAGCCTATGACTCACTGCTTATTAAGGTGCTGGCCTCTGGTTGGCGCTAATAAAGTCATAATACTATTGTATCAACCTAGCTGTGGGAGCTGTATACGAAGAATGCTGAGGGTGGCACGAAGGAGCAAATAACTGCCGACGACCTAATCCACTCAATTAGGAAGAAGCGCTACGACCCGGAACTGATGAAACTCTTATCGGCTTTGATTACTGAAGTTCACGACATGCTGGACGTCAACCGTGACGGTTACCTGCAAGAGGACGAGTACGAAAAGATTATGTTCCAGCTCGGATCACCAGATCCGTCTTTTGTTAAAGTGGCGTTCAAGGCAATCGATGTCAACGGCGATGGGAAGTTGAGCCTCGAGGAGTTCATTAATGGCTTCTTCAATTTCATGTTCTCCGACGATGAAAAGAGTCCCAATGCCTTCTTCTTCGGACCTCTCGACGACTAAACTATGATATTGCTGGAGCTCGTCGACTGGATAACAAATCTTCTGCACATAGAGCCATCTGCTTTTTCCACAGTCTTGCCTAACCGTTGTCGTATGCACCCACCAACACCACTTCTACTAACAGGTGGACATTGATCATGTCCGAAGTTGTAGCCTAATTAAAATGTTTTCGAGCCCAGATAACATTCACAAGGTTGTTGATTGCTCCCAATAACATTTTACACAGAACATGCATCCTTCAAATATTTTACTGAAGTTGTGAATGTCATGACCTAATTGTCCCTTTGAACACCAGTGATATCCGTTTGGCTGAAGAGTTTATACAGTATAATTATTATAGTTAATTGCTAATTAATATAATTACTGCAGTTTCTTTAACGAGCCAATGGTGGACGCGTTGGCACGATTTAATTCTTGAATATTTCCGCTTCTGGTGATGGGTTACACATAGAGTTCATTTCATCTGTGAACAACTGAACTGTTACTAGAGCATTGCCCACATAAAACGCATTCTTTGTCCTCGCAAATGAATTTACAAACGAATTAACAAGTGATGAGATTCATCAGTCATCGTTAGACTTTAGTGAAACTTGTCCCTTCTGGGAAGCATAGACCTAATTATTGTTTAGATTTAATCAGTAAAATTTTGCTTTTGCTTCAATGTGTGATCTAGCTGATTAAATGTTGATTATTATTTCTTGGCACTTAGTCTTTGTATTAGGCTACTGTAATCATTAAATTGATTTGAATTGGCATTCTGTTTTCATCGTTTTTGGGGTATTGGAATTTCCTAATGTGTCCAATCACATGCGCGTGAGTGTCACGAGTGGACTAGCATTAAAAATTGTTCAGTTTGAAAGGAAAGAAAGTACATCCATACAGACACTGATGGCCAAACAGAGAGACAGACAAATGGTCGGTTTTACTCTGTGGATAGACATATACAGATAGATGCAGACAGACGCTAAGACTACATTTTGTTTGTATCGGGTCGATTTAAAAATTACTGTTTTGAATATAACATAGGCTACTGCTTATTAAGGAGCTCGTCTCTTTTTGGCGCTAATAAAGTCATATTGCACCAACCTAGCTGTGGAACCTGTATACGAAGAATGTTGAGGGTGGCAAGAAAAAGCAAATAACTGCTGACGACCTCATCCACGCAATCAGGGAGCAGCGCTACGACCCGGTGTAAAGGTTTCAAATTACCCCCTCCTAAACATTACCCCCCGGTAACTTGAAACCGGTTTCAGATTACCCCCCGGAAACTAGATTTGCATAAATCATCGCATTTATTGCACTAAAAAATTCAGAAAAATCATCCCGCTTCTTGTTTTGGTCTGAAGATTTTCATCCGTCATCCCACTTCGTGGTTTGCGATCAATATTTTGATCCGAAAAAAATAATAGCCTCAAAGCCATTTTCCCCATGTAAATTTCAGCGGTGAATAGTATTTTAGTTACAGATGAAAATATTGATAACAAACCGCGAAGTGGGATGACGGATGAAAATCTTCAGACCAAAACAAGAAGCGGGATGAATTTTTTTATATTTTTAGTGCAATAAATGCGATGATTGATGCAATTTACAGTTTGCAGGGGGGTAATGTTTAGGAGGGGGTAATCTGAAACCTTTACACCGGAACTAATGAAGCTCTCCTCTGCTTTGATAACTGAAGTTCATGATATGCTGGACCTCAACCGTGACGGTTACCTGCAGGAGGACGAGTACGAAAAAATGATCTTCCAGCTCGGAGTTCCGGATCCGTCGTTTGTGAAAATGGCTTTCAATGCAATCGATGTCAACGGTGACGGGAAGTTGAGTCTCGAGGAATTCACTAATGCCCACTTCGACTTCTTGTTTTCAGATGACGAAAAAAGTCCAAATAGGTTCTTCTTGGGACCACTCACCGATTAGTTCTCTTATTCGAGTCGTCGTCTGCGAAATACGTTGTTTCTCTGCTTAAACTTCTTCCGTTTCTTAGTGGTTTTCTTTATACTTGTCCCAAAAACATTGCTCTTTATGCTCCTCTATTTTGTCTTAAAGTTCGCCTAATTTCTGCAATGTATGAGCTTGGAAGCACTCGACGATTAAATAATCATGATACGCTTGAGGCCCGTCGTCTGGTTGAATACACAAGCCTATTCTCTTTCCACAGTCCTGCCTAACTTTTGGCATGTTCCACTAAACCTCTTCTCCACTTACAAAACGCCACGGAAAGTATGCGCATTAGGGTGGAGTGAAAAAATAAACTTAAAATTTCAGAATCGGCAAGGTATGCAAAAGTTGTGTACTGGGCACAGTAACCTGGGTGTAAAATATTATTGGATTTGATTAACTTCTTGAGGTGCCCCAACGTCTTCAAAAATTACAAAATGGCAAAATTTCGCATTTTCGTCTTAATTTTGTTTATATTAAAACAATATTTTGTTTTTCGCCACTGTTATTTTGCTGTGGTGATATCTTTAGCTAGTACTTTACATATTGAAAGGATAACTTCAAGAATGGCAACCAAAAAGTCGAAAACAAGACGAACTAGCATAGTTATCCAGTCTTTGAGATTCCTTCAGAATTGCCTCAAACTTTGCTTCCACAAGTGCTGACACGATGAAGTTCTTCCTGTCCATACATGATGACAAGATATGATAGAAAATCATAGGGGATCATGCAATGGCTGTTTTCGCAGTACATGTGGCACATATAATAATTGAAGAAGGGCGGATTATACTACATGTTGAGCCCGATCCCAACGATATCTCACAAACGAGTATAGACCCTATAATTATGTGAAAATAATTAGGCTGTTTCACGACCAGTACAGAAATCTCCTGAAACCATATAAGGGCAGTTTGCACCAATAAATGCTAATACTGGGAACGTGGCAGGTATTATTTGCTTGCTTGAAATATAGCATAAGCTTCTGGGACAATGTCATCTCCTACAGAAACTCGATGGTGTTACAGCACGGACCTAGAGCGCTTTCTGGTCAATTTCGTAAAGCAATCCAAGTATGTGAAAACATGCCCGTAGTTCCCTTTACATCAATTGCAATGACAACTATCCGTGTGTTGATAACGATGATCTAAGAACGGATCAGAAGTATTTGTACGATGCATGTCATACTATACTATAGGCCTAACTGTCTTGGAATTCCCTGTGGAAGGTAGTATAATCGAAACCCAGGTTCAGTAATTCACTCAAGATAACTCACAATTGCTAACAGAATTCCATGCTTCTAAGTTGCATCAATTGAACCACCAGAGCAACTTGTCGCACTCATAAATTCCCCATGAAGACATTGGCCTGTGATCTAATCTCGTTTCACATCAGACCTCATTTTCCGGCAAGAGGTTCTCGACATCCTCATCAAAGGATTGCTATAACAGCTGCCTTTAGAACGGTTAAACTAACTGTCAGAAGTGTTTTCTAACGCGAGAAAATATAGCACAAGTAGGACATTTATTATAGAACGCATCTGCTTAATTTGTCTAAAATAATATGATATTGCTGGAGCTCGTCAACTGGATAATAAAATCTTCTGCACACCGAGTCCTCTGCTCTTTCCACAGTTCTAACTGTTGTCGTATGCATCAACCAACACCACTTCTACTTACAGGAGGACAATGATAAAATCTGAAGTTGTTAGAAAAATGTTTTCGATGCCCCGATAACATTCCCAAAATTGTTGATTGCTCACATTAAAACTTCACACAGCATTTTTCAAATAATTATTTTACTGAAGTTGTGAATGTCATGACCTAATTGTTCCTTTGCATACCAGTGATATCCGTTTTGCTGAAGAGTTCATGCAGCATAATTATAGTTAATTATTAATTAATATAATTACTGCAGTTTCTTTAGTGAGCCAATGGTGGACGTCTTGGTACGATTTAATTCTTGAATATTTCAGCTTCTGTTGATGGATTACACATGGAGTTCTTTCATGATTAAATGTTGATTATTATTGTTTGAAGCTTTGTGTTACTGTGATCATTAAATTGAATTGAATTGGCATTCTATTATCATGGTTTCTGTGAAATAATTGAAGGCCTATTTCCTAATGTGTCTAATAACACGCGTGTGAGTGTCAGGAGTAGTGTTAACAATTATTCAGTTTGAAAGCAAAGAAAGCACATCCATACAGACACTGATAGCCAGACAGACAGACAAACAATCGGTTTTACTCAGGGATAGACATATATACAGGTGGGCCATAAAAAAGTAATCCCATTATGATTTTTAGCCTATATCTTGGCCAAACATAATAATTTTTACATGAAACTGTACAGTCTTAAAGGCAATTCATATCTACGTACAATAGTCAAAGTTTAACAAAATATTTAAAACACAACAAAAGTTATATCACTTTTAGTGAGGCCACTCACCGTTTTTTGACGATTCAAAAACGTAACGCAACAGAAAGTAAAAAAACATGATTTTATTAAGTCTCATCTCTGATAATTGTTATCAAAATAATAGCCTTGATATTGCCAGATGATCATTATTATTAGGCCTACTATTTTAAACAGAAACAGAGTACCAGCGTAGTTCCACGACACCAGGAAGTCACCTAACAAGATGATAAACAAGCTGGTAAAATTAATTTAATAGGGAATCTGTCAGATTATTGATTTTGTTATTAAAACAATGCAATTCAAATTTCTAAAAAAATTTAAGCGACTCCAAATGTACGTATGTAGGCTATGTGCATTTGTTATAGCGCCCCTTCAAATTTTCTACTAAGAAGCGCTCATGACTATAGAGCGGACACTGAATCGGAGTTTGACGCCAAAGCGCTGAGCAAATGCGATTGAAGAACTTGCCCAAGGTACCAACGCGGCGGCTTGAGGTCCATGGCTAACCTCCTTTTTCCACGGAGTACAAACAAAATTATAATGAAAACAGGAAACACAGATTCGGATTATTATTACTCTAGACCTATCTTTATAAGTTTATGAATTGTGTAAGATAATTATTATAAATTTCTAGATTATCGCACTAATCAATGAAATAAATGAACATAGTCCATGCAGGAGTCTGAGGTGCGCGCTGTCCTGCAGAAATGCATGGGAGATACATTATTATAGGCCTATAATTTTTTTCTAGATGTCGACTACTTACGTAGCCTACCGGTATTGGATAAAACGTTGTTGGAGTTGCAAAATTTCGAGCAAGTGCTGTGACTTCACTCTACCTCATTGAGAGGTCTCTGTCTATCATAGGCGCAATGGGTTGGTTTTAGGTGATCTTTCAACAAGCTAAGATTAATACTACTTTTGTGCAATTTCTAAGAAATAACGGTGCCCTGTACATAATCTGAACAATTTATGAGTTTATTACAGTGCATGGCCGTTGTTTATTCGTATGCCTCCATGCAAAATTTGATGTTTATCAAAAGTCATCCTCTTGGCATTTCATATCTTGCCATCGAATCTTTTGTATTGTTCAAACGAACATTATATCAATGTACCGGTATCGAAGGCTTTAAGGAAGGAGGGAGATGGGTTAGTATGAATAAACCATCATTATTCATCTGTATACATTTAGCAGGAATGCACGAAGTAGTAGCAGGCGATGAGAGTATAGTCTTAGTGATAATGAAGATAGCGAGAAAATAATTTTCTTCCTGAGGTCAACTTAGTTTATTCATTAAATCTATGAGAACACTGTACGACAGAATTTCAAATTATGAAAGCAATTGGTCGAAAATTTGATGGTTTTCAGATCCATTAACTATCAAATTTTCGATCGATTTATTTCATAATTTGAAATTCTGTTGCACAATGGTCTCATAAATTTGGTGGATAAAATAAATTAGCCCAAGTTATTGCAAATATCATCTCGATAAAGGGCTTACAAATTTGCGGCATAGCTTGTTCGCCAGTGTCAATTCAGAACTCACAAGGAAGGTTTACAACTTGCAGAACTGCGTTTCTCCGAAAAGTAAGCTGTTGTTCATGCGCTGCAAAATCAATGTAGCTGCAAAGCGGTTGATTAATGATTATGGTGTAAATTTCCTGAGAGACATATTATATATATAGTTATATACATGTAGAGATGATTTCATAATGCAGACGATAATGGGTGAATGTATTTAACATGAAAACGGAACACAGTGATAGGCGATTAGGCGCGTTCGAATGCATACTGCCCTATTTATATGTTGCGAATTCGATATCTAGAGCAATTGAGATCGATGTGAATGTGAGATGAGGCCACAAACGATACACATCCTATATAAGACCAAGGTCCATGTCGGACATTAGTGAAGACTAAAGTCCTCTGGACGTCATGTCTGTTTCCAGCTGTTTTACACTTTCCGTTGCACCCCTTGGTCGCTGGAAAACGCGTGCGATTATTTTTACAGCAACGCCAATCCAACGTTATTCTGCTCAAGCCAGGGAGCAAGAATCCCATAAGGAATATAAGGTGTGACAAGAGCGGTCCATCAGCATGACAACGGCCCTCTGCCCTCTTACTTTTTCGATCTATCAATGCACAGATCCATTCATTCGTCAGTCGATTGACTCGTAGTCGTAATCGTAAACTCGAAATTTCTAAAGCGCCACTCGAAAGTCAAGCGCGGGGCACCAGCTTATTCACGAGCAAAGCGTTGAGTTAGAAGGGTTGTCCGTGAGAGACTACTTCATTGACTAAATAAATAGGCCAATGTGTGAGCGATTCATAGATTAGTAGTAGAAATAAAGATTAGTAGAAGAAATGAAGATTAGTAGTAGAAATGAAGATTAGTAGTAGAAATAAAGATTAGTAGTAGAAATGAAGATTAGTAGTGTAAATGGGGAATATGGATTCCTTGAGCAGTGCGCGATTCTTCAAGCAGTGTGGCTTCATTACCATGTGATACATGTAAGTAGCCATATTAACGTCATGCGTTCAGCGATTGATTGAGCAGTTCATGGACTGATTGATTGATAGATTGATTGATTGTTCTTGTGATGAGAGCATTTATATGGCTCCTCTTCGACATGGCTACGTAATATATTTTCCACCTCTACCCAGACGGAAAAACTTTCACGTATCAAAATCTATGGCATTGCGCAGAGTTAGCATACCTTCATTCAGAGGCGGCCTACATGCACATCCGGACGTGTGGGTATTCCGCCTCCAAGCCCTCCGTGCACCAACGTCTTTAAAGGCGCATTGTAAGGCTGCTAATTAGATTTACTGTCCGAGGCTGAAACCTGGTTGTATTTTCGTCGTAGGATGTCTGAATTCTGGAAAAGAAAGTTGAGGAAGTATTTCTCCACACTTGACTTCGACAGCGATGTTGTCATATCGAAGAACGACTTCGTCGGAATGGCGAATCAATACTGCAAATTCGGGAAAGCAGATAAAGAGGAGCATGTTAAAACTGAATTTGAAAAAGTGAGATAATCAGAAAAATTGTAGTTTAGCCTTGGTTAAGAGAAAGATCCTACTACTTCTCCCACTACTATTACAACAGCTGCTATTGCTGTGTTAGACACCGTAACCCCAAAGGCCACAACTAGCCTACATTTTCGCATGACAGACAGCATAGAGTGCAATTGGTGTCATTTATAATAGAACGCATCTGCTTAATTTCTACCAACGATGATTGTTGCAAAGATATTAGACCATGTGGGTTCGTTTCAGTTCACGTAAGACTTGACTGTTTGGAAAATAACTTACTGCTTATTAATGTGTTGTTCTTTGCTTGGGGCTAATAATTATTTAATCCAATGGTGTTCTGATCGTGTTCACCTAGCTGTGGGAGCTGTATACGAAGAATGCAGAGGGTGGCAAGAAAGAGCAAATAACTGCTGACGACCTCATCCACTCAATCAGGGAGCAGCGCTATGACCCGGAACTGATGAAACTCATTTCTACTATGATTATTGAAGTTCACGGCATGCTGGACGTCAACCGTGACGGTTATTTGCAGGAGGACGAGTACGAAAAAATGCTGTTCCAGCTCGGAGTTCCGGATCCGTCGTTTGTGAAAATGGCGTTCAATGCAATCGATGTCAACGGTGACGGGAAGTTGAGTCTGGAGGAGTTCACTAATGCCTACTTCGACTTCTTGTTTTCAGATGACGAAAAGAGTCCAAACAGGTTCTTCATGGGAACACTCGACGACTAGTTCTCTTATTCGGGGAGTCGTCTGCGAAATAGGCCTACGTTGTTTTTCTGCTTAGACTTATTCCGTTTCTTAGTGGTTTACTTCATTCTTGCTTAACTTAAGACGACCGATTGTCTCAACAACACTGCTCTTTAAGTTCCTCTATTTTTGCCTAATTTCTGCGATGTAGGCCTATGAGCTTGGAACTACTCGACGATTAAATAATTACGATACTTGTGCGGCCCGTCGTCCGTTTCATACACAAGTGACAAGCCTGTGCTCTTTCCACATTCTTGCCTAACTTTTGGCATGTTCCACCAACTCTCCTTTCCACTTCCATTTAGGCTAAAATGCGCCACTCTGAGAGTATGTGCATTGCGAAATAGTAATAAAAATATTTCGAGCACCGATAACATTCACACAGTTAGGCTACTGATCGACAATAATCTAATTTTGCACAGTACAATCATCCTTCAAATCTTATGTTTACTGAAGCTATGAATGTCTTGAACCAGTGAATACTTGCAATATCCGTTTGGTTGCATAGTTTCTGCAATATAATCATAATTAGTTATTAATTAATATAATTATTGCCGTGTCTTTAACGAGGCGACGATGGACGTGTTGGGACAATGCATATTTAAAAAGTTTACCTCTTGAATGTTTCCGTTTCTGGTGATGGGTTGCAATAATGCGCAAAGAGTTCTTTCGCCTATAATTGTATAAATTTACTAGGGCATTGCCGACATTAAATGCATTGTTTATCCACGCCGATATTCTGTTCTCAGAGTTTTTGCTAATTCTTGAATGTGTCAATCACACGCTTCTGAGTGTCATGATTAGTAGAAGGCCTTCTTTTCCCTTTCATTCTGAAAGGGAAAAGAAGGTAAATTCAAGCCTCACATAGAAACACTGATGGTCAAACATAGAAACAGGGAGACAATTAATGGTCGGCTATACTCAAAGTTGTGCAGACACCGAGAGATGCAGAGAATCGCTTATGAGGATAAGTAAATTCACAAATAATATTTTCGCGTAGGCTATTCATGCCAGAATTTGACTAAGGACGCAGTAGAACGTTGACATGATTTTTATTGGCAGAACAAACGCTCGAGTCTGACAGGTTAGTTGGTAGGAGAATATAATGCATGGTAAATTGGTAATAGAAGTTTGTGATTAGTGGTTTAGTAATGGGGAAACAAAATTTAATAGGCTAGGCCTAGATAAATAGAAGAATACTTCTATACTTGAATTGCACCTTGCACACCTAGTTCATTTTCCCTGGAAGTTCCAAGTCAAGCCTGCGCCAGTAGTGCAATATTTCAATAGAGCAACGGTTTGTTCAAACTTGTCGTACAAATGTATGAGTTAATTAGAGAACATCTCCTTTATTCATGTGCGTAACGCTGTCAAATTTGATGTTTATCAGAAATAGAGGAGGGTGGGGCAAGTGCGGCCCCTTAAGGATTTCGTCCAAATATCCCTGAGCAGAAGACACTATTGAGACATTCAACTATACCATGTCATAGACCAACCATCTGGCTATGCAGGGTGCACAAACTATTTCAGAAAAAATAATCGGATTTTTGGGTATTAAACATTTTTCGCATGCTCTTGAAAAGCCACTCTTGCCCCACCGGTGAGGCAAGAGTGGCATGAACGGCCAGTCTTACCCCATGCAGTATTAATCATTGTATTTACACTCCATATACTTTGGATTTCTTTTTTGAAGATAGCTTCTCTGTGACTAATTTGGCATTAATAATAATAATAATAAATAATAATAATAATAATGATAGTACTTACAATAGTGACGGTTATAATTGTAATAATTAATAATAATCAATAGTAAAGCACACATGATAATAATAACAATAATAGTAATGATAATAGTAATAATAAAAGATGAAGATACTACTGAGAGCACTCGATAGACTTGTTTTAACTTTCTTATCTAGCTTTACTTAACTCTTTGGTCCATTCTAAGTGATTTTGTTGAATTTTCTCTAATATGTAGACTTTTACTGTTTATGGAGCAAGTGTAGCTGAGGCCACTCTTGCCCCATGCTGTCACGGCCACTCTTGCCCCGGTACTTTAGCAATTAATTTTTTTTCTCATTACTATTGACATCTTTCGAATTCATTCAATCTAATACGCGCAATCAATGCGCTATTGATGTCTTTGCAACATAAAATTATCGAAAAATTTAGCATCGAAAACTTTGATTTTATACAAAATTATTCATAACTATTCCGATTTATAATGATTTAAGAAAAATCGAAAAATTATTATTTACTCATAGAGTTTGCAAGTAGATTTAACATATCTTATGTCATTCGATGCGGCCGATAAATGTCTTTCAACGTGGCTTAATTTAATCGCTACGCATACGTATTGCTCTACGATATCCTTCCGTCTATTCTTGCCCTGCAGGCCGCTCTTGCCCCACTCTCCTCTATATCTTGTGACTTCCTTCCTTCGTTTCAAAATCGTGGACCAATTTGAACAAAATCGATAACATTGATGCACATTGGAGCGACTGAAAAGGGATCGGACAAAAAACTATTAATTTTAGGCCTACATGTAGTAAGACATAGCCTCCTTCTTTCTCGTCGTCGTCGGGAGCACGCAGTGGGAAATTTGATGGTTATCTGCATGTATATGTATAGGCTGCAAGACTGTGTGACGCTGCTAATAATTATTATGAGATGACAATCTTAGTCTGAGAAGAGAAGCTCTCGCAGATATTAATGAAAACCAATAACGTTATGAATTGCCGGGGTTAGTGGGCGGCGGTTCAACCCAATCTTTCTTAGGGCACCTAATAAAGCCTGCTTTTCATATCCCAAATCCACGCAGATGATAGTCCGACCCCAAAGAGTTATTTTTTCATAATTCTCACACTGAACATTATCAAGAATACTACCGCTACATGTACATTGTACAACAGTAACAGCTACGCCACTGTTACAACAGCAGCAACAACAACAACAACGACTAGGCTACCACTACTGCTGCTGCGGCTGCGGCTGCTACTACCACTACTACTACTACTACTACTACTACTACTACTACTACTACTACTACTACTACTACTACTACTACTACTACTACAACTACTACTACTATTATTATTATTATTATTATTATTACTACTACTACTACTACTACTACTACTACTACTACTACTACTACTACTACAACTACTACTACACTACAACTACTATTACTGGTGGTGGTTGTAGTACTGCTGTAATGGTAGTAACAGCAGTAAAACAAGAGGATGTTGTTATTGTGGTAGTAAGCTTAGTATTTGTTGAGGTAGTAAGAGCACTAGCTTTTGTAGTGGGAATTGCTCTCATAACTATCAAATTTTGAATCGATATAGGCCTATTCGTATATCCTATAATTTTAAATTGTGTTGTACAGTGTCCTCATAAATTCAATAGATAAGAAAATTACGTTTCTCAAAAGATCATCTCAATATAGATAATTATATAAATTAGCCTATATAGACACCTTTAAAACTGGTGGGCCTATACCTTGTTCGCCAGTGTCAAGTGGGGAAGTTTTGCAACTTGCAGCAACTGCGTTTATCCCACAAGTAAGTTACCATTCTGAGACTGCAAGGTTTGTTGCAGAGCTGTTGATTATGGTGTCAATGTGCTCGGAAATAGATAATTGTTTTCCTTATGCGTGTGGGTATAAAGTCAACGGGGCACAGTGAATGGCGTATTCGGATGTGCTGTATGTTCGTGCATTCAATCTGCTACCGAATTGGGCAGCAGATGCAATGTGACAGCGCCAGCTGTAGAGGCCGATGTGGATGAGAAATGAGGTGTGGGGCCATTCCGTCTACACGAAATATTTTATATTTAATAGGCGTATGATTAGGCTGCGGTTTAGATTTGCTGTCATATGTTGAAACGTGGTTGAATTTTGCCGCAGGATGTCTGAATTCTGGAAGAGAAAAGTGAGAAAGTATTTTGCAACATTTGATTTCGATAACGATGGAGTCATATCAAAGAACGATCTTTTCGGGATGGCGAACCTATACTCAAAAGGAGATAAGCAGAAAGAGGAGCATCTTAAAAGTGTATTTGAAAACGTGAGATCATCTGCTGCCTATTTTCTTATGCCTGTGTTGAATTAATAATTATTGCATCAGGCTTAAATCATGTTAAATTATACCTTGCTTTTCAATGAGATGTGTTTCTCATGTTCCTTTCTGTTGAGCTAGTTAATTTAAGAACAATTTGTTCTGCCGAATGGTATTGATGTAGCATATTTTTTGTATAGCCATGTGAACTACAATCATGGTTACTATGATGATGTTTAAGAGGCGAGGATAATATGAAATCTCGCACGAGGTCCTAGATTTATTCCCACAGCTATTAGAAATTCCGAACATGATATTTCTCAGAATATTTCCGATTGCCACTGGAGTTGTATATTTTATCTCAGCATTTAAAATGAATTGAAGTGGTAAACAATAGACTTGATCCGTTTATTTTAATAGCGAGGAAACAGCTGACTCCTCTATTATTATTTTTCGAAAATATACCACTGCACTGCTACCGCGGCCGATATTGCACACACTGCACTTACTACTTTTGCAACGACAAACAGCTTGCAGCACAAGTGGAAGTAGGCTATCAAAAGAATGCGTCTGCTCAATTCATTCCAAAGAATTATTGCTGAATTGTTATAATGGGTGTTCGCAGTGATGCGCAGCGATGCGTAGTTATGCCCTTAGATTTTCTGATCTGTATAATATGCTACAAAATTAGCTTTTCTGATCTGTATAATATGCTACAAAATTTGCAAAGTATGTAGCATATTATACAGATCAGAAAAGCTAAGGGCATAAATATTCATCGCTACGAGCAATCATTATTACAATTCAGTAATGTTGTTTTTCTGACTGACGGCAACATAATCTGATGGTACTGATCTACATGTAGGTGTGGGAGCTATTTATCAAGAACGTTGAGATTGGCAACAGAGATTCGATCACCGAAGACCAGCTCATCGACTCAATCGGGAAGCAGCGTTACCACCCAGAGCTTATGAAGTACTTCTCTAGTTTGATACACTGTCTTCACGACATGCTCGACGTCAACCGTGACGGTTACCTGCAGGAAGACGAGTACGAAAGAATGATGTTCCAGTGCGGAGTACCGGATCCGTCGTTTGTGAAAGAGGCGTTCAAGGCAATCGATGTCAACGGTGATGGAAAGCTGAGCCTCGAGGAGTTCACTAATGCCTTCTTCGACTTCATATTCTCCGACGATGAAAAGAGTCCGAATGCTTTCTTCTTGGGACCTCTCAACGACTAGATATTAATATACCCATGCAGATCGTCGACTGGAACAGTTGTCTTCTTTATACAGAGGCTTCTGCTGCTCTTAATTGGCATTCGCTTACAATCTTACTGATCGATTCTTCTTACAGGAGTAGGGCTATACTGAGAATAATATGAGAAGTCATAGTTAAAGTGATTTCGAGACCAGATAAGTGTCCCGGAAGTTGTTAATTTTCCGTTTTGCACACTTTTCAGATTCATTGGCTTAGGCTTTATTCAATTATTACAACCAGTGGCGTAGACAACGGAGGTTTCGGGGGTTAAACCCCCCCATTGGCTTGGGAAAAAGTTTTCAAAAAAGTTATTTTTCACTTAAATAAGAAAAACGAAACAATTTGAAGTAACAACAATTATTGTTTTTTCTTACTTTGTTCCCTTTGTTAATTATTCTCTTTTTATTTGATGTAATACTGTTGGGTCGGTGTCTGGAAGGGCATCCGGCCAGGCCATAAACCCCAAGCCCCCATCATAAATTCCTGGCTACGAAACTGAATTTACAACTCATATAACACGTCCATGTTTTAAGGGTTGCGACGGTTTAGATTCAAGCGTCTGCTTTAGAATGTTTCTGCTTCATTTAATTGCTTGAAAATAGTTCGTTCAACCAAGAATATCAAAACATTGTTACTACGGCAGTTACAGACATTTCTTTTATTCTTGCTGTTTAAAGGAAAAGGAAAGCTACAAGACTTCCTGGTGTCGACATCACATGCACTGAGAGCCAAAGATACAGAGAGAGAGAGAGAGAGAGAGAGAGAGAGAGAGAGAGAGAGAGAGAGAGGAGAGAGAGAGAGAGAGGCAGGCATGCAGGCAGGCAGGCAGGCAGGCAGGCAGACGGACTGAGACAGAGACATAGAGACAGAGACAAATAGAGATGATGATGATGATGATGATGATGATGATGATGATGATGATGATGATGATGATGATGATGATGATGATGATGATGATGATGATGATGATGATGATGATGATGATGATGATGATGATGATGATGATGATGATGATGATGATGATGATGATGGTTGTGGTGATGATGATGATGATGATGATGGTTGTGGTGGTGGTGGTGATGGTGTTGGTGATGGTGATGGTGACGGTGACGATGACGATGTGGACGCGCTTGTGTAGTGGTGGGTTCGGTGCCCTGGAGCTGGTGTGTTCCAGGTTCGAGTCCATCTCAATACGCTGCGTAGGGACCTTGAGCACAGTAGGGGCGCCAGAGGTGGCTAGGGGGCTAAGCCCCCTAACAAAGGTCATCCATTTTTCCCATGTAAAAATGAAATATTTGCATGTTTAGCCCCCCCCTAAAAAATGAAAGTATACGTATGCACGAGATTTGTCAGAAATTTTGGCGACTGAAAATGGAAAATTTCCTCCAGCAGATTCAGGCCCTCCCCAAATCTGAAATCCTGGCGCCGCCACTGCTTGAGCAAGCCCATCACTTGCAATAATATTGTTCATGCACTCTGGCGTGAAACCATCTCTATAGCCGTGTCCGAGTGAGCGCTTCTGAGTAGCGAGAGAGTTTAAAAGGGCGTTATGGCAAATACGAGAAATAAATAAATAAATAAATAAGTAGACGATGACGTTTGCAAATGACTTGATCAGAATCGCATATGCTAGAAGGTGAATCGCATGGTATGATACCTTGGGAATAGTGATAGCAGTCCTGTGGAAGTGGAATATAGGCTACCAAATTAGAATAGATGAGCAGGCTACGAAATTTATGACAATAGGCCTATTTAATTTTTTAGAATCTAGATCTCAGTTGTAATTATATCTAAATCTCTTAACACTCAGTAGCAAGGATACGCTAGATGGGCGCTAATATAGGTTTTCGAGAACGGGCGCCAATAACGCACCGTTACTTTTTTACGACCTCCTTATCTAAAGCCACGAATCTCTTGACGCAAGTGAATCTCTACAAGTATCCTCCTTTACGGATTTGTTCCTTGAGTGTAGACCTACATCTGGATTTCAATTCACAAGAAAAATACCGACTCCTGTTGACCCCATTAACTGCCAGACTGTAGACAGGCTTAGGATCTTTTCTACCATCGTCAATTCGTCATGCAAATAATAATTCTGACTCTTAAAATAATTGATGATGCCACCATGCAGAATCACGAGGGTTGCATCTGCGCTAGGCCAGCTTCTATTGTGTTCAACTGACATCCGACTGTCTAGTCACTCAAATGAATCATACCTTTTCAAACCCCGACGAGTGGGCGTATACTATGTCATAATGAGCACATAGGTTGCATTTATAGGTGCATATTTCCTAACACAAAAGAGACAGATTTAGATTGAATTTCGTGAGATTGTTTATCACTAAGAAACTGTCACGCTTCGTCCGTGGAACGGAAACCGGATCGTAGGGCCGGGCCTAAGTCTTATAGCCTACAGGCTACATGTACACTTGCCATTATTCATCTAACGTTCGTGGTAAAGCTTTAGTCATTCACTCCATGTTCGCCTAATTTCATGCTGTTTTCAATATGTGCTAGTGAATACATTATACTATGTTTTACATTTTTCATGTCGGGGGTGTTCAAACACCCAAAACACCCCCATAGCTACGGCCTCGAGAATACCGCTGATAAGAAAATCGTAACAGCTACATCGTTTGCAAGCTTGCATCAGTGGCGGTGCCAGAAAGCTATGGGCTTAACCACGTCTAAATATGGCTCAGCTGCTCAGCACCGAAAGCAAAAATCGAAAAACGTCTGTAACGGCTTAGACAGTGACCAACGACAACGAAATCAACTAAAACTATAGCCTATCATATCGTAGGGTGCTCAACTACTCGACCCGGACCACCATGGACTACTCTTACGGACAAACCCTTTGTACTCAACGCAGCGCTCGTGTATAAACCGGTGCCCCGCGCTTGGCATTCGAGTGGCGCTTAAGAAATTAGGAGATTACGATTACGATTACTCATCCTAATAGATTTATAGGCCTACACCGAAGATAATAATTATGCCAAACATGCCGCCGACTCGATGATGATCATGACGACGACGACGATGATGATGATGATGATGATTGGCTTACTACTGCTCCGAGTAAGTTATGACTAGAGCCTCCAAAGGGTAACGCATACGTAGGCTATACGTGACAAACAAGCATGTGCCAAAGAGCAAGTGAAGAGGAAGAATGCGTTATGTCAATGGAGCGTGTGCAGTGGCGGCGCTAGGAGGCGTTAGGGGTCTAAGCCCCCCCCCCCTATAAAAGGCAACCTGGGGCTAAACCCCTTTAAAAAGCCATCCGGGGCTTTTACATGCAAAACTGAAATATTTCCACGATTGTCGACCGGATGACTAAAAAAAGGTCGTCAGAAATTTTGGCGGAAGAGAATACAAATTTCCTCCGCAGGAATTCAGCCCCCCCAAACTGAAATCCTGGCGCCACCACTGAGCGTGTGATGATAGAGATGCGTCATTAGAGTGATTACATCGGTAATTGGCAATCTGTAATTTACTCATCCTTCCATGGATATGACAAAGAGAGATGATTGAATGCATCTAACTGATCACTTCCCCCATGACTATGAGATCATATAAAAGGCCGTGTGACAAGGTTAACGCATGCAGGGCATTTAATTGAAGATACGGACTCAGTCAGTTTGCAGAAAATACGCAATCAGACTGTTCAGCATCAGCAGTGAGCGTATAAGTAATCAAGTATTTTCAATTCTTTCTTTTTAATTAATCTTGATTGATTAATAACTTAATTTGTAATATTTTTTTGATTATTTCTATTGTGCGACATTGTTATCGTGTTTATTGTAGAGTGAAAGAAGCAGTAACTCTATCTATTTATATTTAGTTATAATCAAATCAAATTAAATTATTATAATCGATTCAATATACATGTATAGCCTACATTCCGCAACTCACAATGCACATATTTTAGAGTAAAGAATGCAATGAAATATAATTAGATAGACTTACATACAAATATGCATGAGAAAGTAGGGTTATTGAGGAATACGCTGAATCGACTCGTGAGGAGAAGAAGTTAAAGCTTATCTAGTCATCCTCAACATGGTAGGACTAAGTAAGGAAACAAAAGTAAAAGCATGAATCGACACCGTGGCTAGAGTTTAGTTATAGCTCACATTGGACCAATCGCCTACCGTACTGAGAATGGGCTACCGTAATGTAGGCAGTGGCGTAGCAATAGGTTTTGCAGCTTGTGCAGTGTACACCAATTCATGGCGTTTCCAGTTCCAGTGCGTGAAAGAAAAAGAAAAAAGAAAGCGGTTTCGAGACAGCAGAATGACGCATTTTGGGAGACCTACCATGCAGTTTATAGTAGCGAATAACGGTGTGTCAATAGAGAGCTAATTGCAAAGTACAAGTCTAATGAATGCTAATGCTCAATATCGCTCAGGCATCAATAGCCTAACAACACCCAACATTTAGACACCAATAAGCTTTAATAAAAGTGTCAGACAAATTTTAGTAGGGTTTCTTTAAATTAAACATAATAACGGGACTTATAAATTTTCTCAGTTTGAAAGTCAGGTTAACAGAAAAGGACTTACGCTATGTCGCGGGTAACGTAAAATCATGAATTTTTATTTAAACTATTGAGAAGACAGCCTTGAAAATATGGGCCTAATAAAAGGTAGCTACCGAAGATATTTACCGCATTCGGGAAAAATTATATTTTACATGTAGGCCTATACTATACAGTATAGTTGTGATTTGCTTTATCTGATTGACAACCGCTAATGTTGCTAAGCGGCCAACGCGTTGTAAACCTTGCTACTTAAAAAATTATGTTAGGCTAGTAGCGCGGGGACTCTGAAGCGCGAGGCCCAAGGCGGTTGCTTCGGTCGCCATGCCCTGAGGCCGGGCCTGTCTGAAAAGTGATCATTCCATTTGCGCAGACCAATTATATCTTTGTTTATTGTTAGGCTGCGACTAATCAACAGTACTGTCGGAAGCTGAAACTTGGCTGTATTTCGCAGCAGGATGTCTGAGTTCTGGAAGAGAAAGATGAGAAGGCATTTTTCCGTATTTGACTTCGACAGCGATGGATTCGTATCAAGGGACGACCTCATTGGGATGGCGAATCAATTCTCAAAATTCGGGAACGCAGAAAAGCATAAAGCGGAGCATCTAAAAGCTCAATTTGAGAACGTAAGCTCTTTATGATGATCATTGTCGCATCTCTTCTATAGGTAGCGCGCAAAATTCTACTACTTTTACTGCTATTATAGCTACCAATGCGACCACGACCGACATTATGCAAACTAGTGGGGCGCGGTGGTGTAGTTGAGCGCTCGATGCCTTAAAACCGAAGGTTCCAAATTCTAATCCAACTCAAGCCGGCGCAATTGCAAGTCCTTCACTTGCAATTGCTTCTGCGCTTCGGCGTGAAACCCCGATAGAGTAAAAAACGGTATCCGGTCAACACCGCGCACACAACACCGCGCACACAATACCGCGCACACAATACCGCGCACACAATACCGCGTTTTTCACTACCGCGCAGCTTCAATACCGCGCACGATCGATACCGCGCACGATCGTTAGCGCGTTTGTTTGCGAATTTCTTCATTCCAGCTTCTATTTCATACCTATAAATACCTTTATCCAGCTTCCATTTCTCGCTCGTTATTTTCGTCAACCCGGTTTCTATTTCATATATAAAAATACCTTTATCCAGCTTCCATTTCTCGCTCGTTATTTTCGTCAATCCAGCTTCAATTTCATATATAAAAATAGGCCTACATAGAAATAGGAGCTGTATGAAGGTATTTCTATGTGGGAAATAGAAGCTGGACTGACGAAAATAACGAGCGACAAATATCAGCTGGATGAAGATATTTCTATGTCGGAAATAGAAGCTGGATGAAGGTACTTCTATGTCAGAAATAGAAGCTGGATTGATGAAAATAACGAGCGATAAATATAAGCTGAATGAAGATATTTCTATGTCGGAAGTAGAAGCTGGATGAAGGTATTTCTATGTGGGAAAAAGAAGCTGGATTTAACAAATTCGCAAAAAAAGGCGCTAACGATCATGCGCGGTATCGATCGTGCGCGGTATTGAAGCTGCGCGGTAGTGAGAAACGCGGTATTGTGTGCGCGGTATTGTGTGCGCGGTATTGTGTGCGCGGTGTTGACAGTGAGCAAAAAAAACGGTGGGTGACTTCACTAAAAGTGGTATAACGTTCGTTGTGTTTGAAATATTTGGATGAAATCTGGCTATGATGTGTAAATATGAATTGTCTATAAGCCTGTAAAATTTCATTTGGAAATTCTTACTTTTGGTCAAGATATTGGCAAAAAACCTAGGAGGTCTTTTTTGGCGCACCCTGTACATACAGCATCTCGCTCACATCCAGAAAATGTTGAAATTACTGTCATACTAGGCTCCTGATGTTGCTTATAAACTGGATGTAGAAATTGAAGGTGCTGGGAATAGGCAACTATATTCAGCAGCTACGCGGGACTTCATGACATTACGCACTAGACATGTGTTCCACTAGTAGTAGGCCTAATATGGTAAATGTTCGGCTATTTACCATCCTCCTGGTTAACAAAAAGCTGTTTAAGATCTGTTGCCAACAGATTTCATATGGAAAGAGAATCAATCCTTTCAGTCTAGTAGGTCGCTGGGGTGGCTACTGTCTAAAAGCGAGACACGAAACCAATAAATTTGCCATTTTTCTTTGATTATTTGAAATTTTTCATAATAAATATATATTTGCAGAGAATGAGTTTTACTTTTGTAACCTGATTTCTTCAGCTGCAGGTATGCTTAATTTCATGGGAAAATATATGAAAAATAGATGAAACCTTCACAGTTGATTTATGCCAGCCTGGAAATCTCGTAAAAGTTGACGGGGACATTTGTGCCTAGCGTCCCCAAAACGGGGACGGTAAGCAAAAAAATGGTAATAGATTGAAAAACAAATTTCAGGCTAAATGGTGTTTGCAACTGATGTTCATTAAGTCGAAGTGACACAAATTTCACACTTTCATGAAAAAACAAAAAGTCAGGCACTAATGGGTTAATGATTTCATAACTGACTTTGAAGATACATTGCTAAACTTAACCAATTTTAAACAATCGAGTTATATTGGCAGGTGACTGAGGTGACTTTAACGTTAATCTCCTTCGTCGTAATGAGCACCCTACGACTGGTGCATATCTTTGTGTCCTACTTTATAGGCCGATAGTGTTGGCGTTTACATTGCTCTGAAATAGCTGATTGTTGCAATTGATCTAGGTGTGGAGGCAGTTTATCAAACACGCTGACGCTGGCAACAGGGATTCGATTACCGTAGACGAGTTCATCCACTCAATCGGGAAGCAGCGTTACGGCCCGGAGCTTATGAAGTACTGGTCTGCTATGATAGGTGACTTTCACGACATGATGGACGTCAACCGTGATGGTTACCTGCAGGAGGATGAGTACGAGAGAATGATGTTCCAGATGGGAGTTCCGGATCAGTCGTTTGTGAAAATGGCGTTCAAGGCAATCGATGTCGATGGTGACGGGAAGTTGAGCCTCGAAGAATTCATTAATGGGTTCTTCGACTTCATGTTCTCGGATGACGAAAAGAGTCCGAATAGGTTCTTTTTCGGATCTCTCGACGACTAAGATCAATATGGTCCTTTGGCCCTTCGACAAGATTATTAATCTTCTACATGCAGGCCACTGCTCTTCCTTTTTGTAAAATGAGACTTGCAGAAGTAGCCTACTATAACGGTTTTAAGAGAAGGCGCAATGAAAATGAATCAAGACACAGATGAAATTTCCAAAAAGTGCTGATTGTTAACATTATTTTTGGTTACAGCACAAAGCTAGTTCAAACATTTTCGCTGAAGTTGTGAAAGCTTTGTCATGACTAAGGTGACCCTTTCGGACTCGATTGGCTGCATGTCTGCATGTTTTATCCATATAACTTGTTCAAATTGTTCATGTTGTAATAAATTATTGCTGATGTTATTTTTCGGACGTTACCTTTATGAATGCTTCGTTGCACTTGCACAGATAGTTTCCATTATATTTAATTTTTATTAAAGCAACTTCCGATATAATAATTATTAGTAGACCTATAATGCTGTTCCAACGATTATTGGGAAATCTCATTCATTGGCGGTGGCTACCGCTACGGAAAACCGTTTGGGAGTCGGGATTCACATTAAAATTCATCTTGAAAGGAAGATTAAGAACCAGAGAACCGTTTTCAAAATGCGCTATCTCAGTAACGGCTTCATGTTTCTTTATAATATTTTGCCGGTGTATACATCAGTCAAATGGAAGATATTGGTACAAATTTGATTATGGTCGGGTCCGTTTTCGCCATTATTTATAAGAAAATGTAAAGACGACTAGTTTTTGCGGAAAAACTGCGTTCATCAAATTAACACAATAAGGAAACTGCGTATACGCCTAGCCTCGTATACACTATACAAGCGTGACATGACACTGTTGTTGCCTATAGTAGTAATAGTAGTAATAGTAATTGAACATTTATATAGCGCCGCTCACAGATTCAGTGGCGCTCCCGACCCAAGCTAGTGCTCACCGCTAACAAATAGTATAGTTTTCAGACGTTTACGGAACAGGGGAAGAGAAAGGCCGAGAAGCTCAGAACGGAGCTTGTGAGGAAGGCGGTTCCAAGAAGTAGGACCAAGATATGCGAAGCTTCTGGACTGGGCCGTAGCTCCACGCATGCGCGGGACAACTAGAAGGCCATTGGCAGCAGATCGAAGGGCAGAGCGGCCAGGAAGAGTGGAGACCAAGTTACACAATGCCCGAAGATAAGAGGGGGCTACCCCGAGAAGAGAGTTGCGCATAAGAGTCAGGATCTTGAACTCAATGCGCTGAGGTACAGGAAGCCAATGAAGAGTGTCCCGAATAAAATCAGATATGTGAGAGAATTTGGGAAGACCAGCAATTAAGCGGGCAGCAGCATTAAGAATAGACTGAAGCTTAGAGAGGTTAAGAGAGGAGAGACCAGCATAGGCAGAGTTTCCAAAGTCGACTCTAGAGCAAATCAAAGCATGAACAAGCGCCTTGACCGCTTGAAGGGAGAGTGAGTGGCGGATAGTACGCAATTGTCGCAAGTGATAATAAGACATACATGTACACAGACGTAGGCTATTATCGTACAGTGTTTCCTTTCTGCTTAATGACAGCTCTGACTCTATCCAGCATAGGAAGAGTACGTTCCGCCTGCTCCACAGATGAAGTTTAGTCCGTCGGTAATGTTTTTCGGTGTGATGACTGCCTTGGGTCTCACTAAACTAAAATTTGTGCCAAATGGTACCAGATTGAACTCACAGTACTACGTACATCACCAACATTGGGAGTTCCCCAAGGCTCTATCTTGGGTCCTCTGCTCTTTATTCTATATACGGCCGACATCCCCTCTCTTTTCCCACTCTCTGGAACAGCCGGTCATCTCTTTGCAGATGATGTGCAAGCATATGTCCATGGGTCTCCTTCATCCCAGCTACTTTTAGTTGAACGCATCCAGTCTCTCTCACATTCCCTACACTCCTGGATGTCATCAAATCGTCTCTCTCTTAATGCCTCCAAAACACAGTTTATTTGGTTCGGCACACCTCAGCAGCTTTTGAAAATTGATTTTGTTCTCCTCTCTGAATTATTTCCTCACTATACCTTTTCCTCAACTGTTCGTGATCTGGGTGTTACTCTAGATAGTTCCCTTTCATTTAAAGACCATATATCTAATCTTACACGCTCTTCATATTTTCATTTAAGGCGGCTAAGGGCAGTTCGGCGTTCTGTTTCGCCTTCTGTTTTTACCACTTTGGTTCATGCTTTCATTTGTTCCAGAATTGACTACTGTAATTCTCTTCTAATTGGTCTTCCCAAGGTTAGACTCTCACCTTTGCAGTCGGTCCTTAACGCGGCCGCCAGATTAATTGCACGCCTTCCACGCTACTCTCATATCTCTACTTTTATGTTTGAGCAGCTCCATTGGCTTCCTCTAACTGCGCGCATTAAGTTCAAAATTCTCATTTTGGTCTCCAAAGCACAACGGGGTCTTGCCCCAAATTGCAATTGTAATTGTAATTGTAATTGAACATTTGTATAGCGCCGCTCACACCAAAATATCTAACCAATGGAATTCGCAGGCCAGTTTCAGCCTCCTCGCATCGTCCACTCCGCTCTTTAAGCAGATTTGAACTTCTAGTACCTCCTACTAGAACGGCTATGCATGGCTCAGTCCCGTTCCTTTACATCATTTGGCCCCTCTCTTTGGAATACGCTCTCTCCTTCTTTTCTTAAAACTTATTTCTTCTCTCGTGGCCTTGCGCACTGGGAGCGCCTCTGAACGGTTCACCCTAGTAGAGGCGCTTTATAAATGTTTTTTATACAATACAATACAATTCAACATTCTCGAGCAAATCGTGAAGTCAGCGTTCGAGAGAGAAAATGAGGACGGCAGTGACATGCAGCGAAAGTTATTTGTTGACAATGACCAAGGGCGGATCCAGGGGGGGCCAATCCGGCCATGGCCCCCCCATTTCAAATCACCATGGGACGTGGCCCCCCCCATCCATAGTGGCCAAAAAAAAATCAGGGTGTCAGTCATGCACAGGAGAATTAATGTATAAATGTACTAAAAATCTATAATAAAAATAATGTATAAATGTAATTAAAATCTAATCTAAGTCTCTCACGCAATTGCATTGTCTTTATATAAAGCATCGAAATGAAACAATCTTTCAACAGTATCCAACTATGATTTATGGCATGCAATGTATGTTATTCGTGTATATATTCATAGTACATTGTAAAAACATTAACACCAATAAACACAATTATAACTAAGTACAACTAACCATTAATTACAAATCAAGTTAACGCTAACAACAGTGTTTGGGATGTAATTTATTTTTTGCAGATGCCAAAAAAAATTCAGGGCGAAACATGTTAAGTTTTGAATTTAGTCTATATGTGCAAGAAAATGCGGTGAATGGTAACACATGTTTACTCCTTGTTTTTATTTGTATCTTACTATATTTCATTCAGTAGTGGGAAGTATTTTATTTATTCTAGTCTTAAAAAGTCATCAGTTTTTTAGAAGGAAAATTGAACACATTTTTGAAGATTTCTGACGGTTCACTAAAAATTCATAAGTTTTTGGGAAGCGAAATTGAACACCGTTTTTTAAATTTCGCACGGAAGAATAAAAAGTCATCGCTCTTTTCAGACGAAAAATTTAACACCTTTTTTAAGGATTTCACACGGATGACTACAAAAGTCATCAGTTTTTTGGGATGCTAAATTGAACACTTTTTTTGAAAATTTCGCACGGAAGACTAAAAAGTCATCACTCCTTTTAGACGAAAAATTAAACACCTTTTTTAAGATTTCGCACGGATGACTACAAAAGTCATCAGTTTTTTGGGTTGGTAAATTGAACACCTTTTTTGAAAATATCGCACGGAAGACTAAAAAGTCATCACACTTTTTAGACGAAAAATTAAACACCTTTTTGAAAATTTCGCAGCGATGACTACAACATGTCATCAGTTTTTTCGGATGCGAAATTAAACACCCTTTTTGAAGATTTTCGGCGAATTACTTAAAAAAGAACATCTAGTTGTCAGGAAAGAAGTTTTTAAGTAAAGTCTATATTTATTGAGACCTTATGGCACTCTTATAAGCACTGAAAAGTACAGCTATTTTGTTAAGATAACAGCTTAAAATGCTACCATTGCAATGTGAAAATTCAAAAAGTTTCTGGTGGGGAGGGGCATATCCCCTCCCCACACCCCTCCCCTACCACTCTCGGCGCTGCGCGCCTCATGATTGTCTTCAGACACGGTCAATTATCTACCCCTCCGGAAACCTCAATCCCACCCAGAGGTGGGGGCTAAATTAAACTCTGGTTTCGCCCAAAAACCACTAAAAAAGTTCATCAGATTTTTCGGCGAAAGATCAACGAAAAAATTTCCGACCCCAGCCCAAAAATTTTTTGGCCCCCCTTCAAAAGTTCCTGGATCCGCCCTTGACAATGACCTAGGAGTTTTGGTAATTTACTCATCCTCCCATGGATATGACAAGGAGAGATGACGGAATGCATCTAACTGATCACTTCCCCCATGACTATGAGCTCATATAAAAGGCCGTGTGACAAGGCAGGGCATTTAATTGAAGAAACGGACTCAGTCAGTTTGCAGAAGATACGTAATCAGACTGTTCAGCACCAGCAGTGAGCGCAGGTAATCAAGTATTTTTAAATTCTTTCTTTTTAATTAATTAATCTTTATTGAAGAATAACTTAGTTTATAATATTTTTCTGATTATTTCTATCATGCGCCATTATAAGAAACAGAGCTCTATATCGTGTTTTATTGTAGAATGAAAGAAGCAATTATAGAATCAGTTATAATCATGGATAGGAGAAAATGGAAGGACCTGGTGAAGAAGGCATCGGATACCTACGGGCGTTGAGCCCACGGTTGTTGATGATGATTGATGATGATAATCATGTGCGGAGTTTGGTTTCCGCTTGGGGGAGCTAAAAACTTGGTCCACAAGGCGCGGCGCCGAAATTTTATTTTCGACCGGAGAAAAGTTGATGCCTTTTTTGGTCGTCAAGTTCAAATCTCAGGAAACTTACTGTATTTCCCGGGCGAAAAAGTTGATGACTTTTTAGTCTTCAGTTGGAAGTCCTTGAGGGGCTAAGCTCGAAAAAATGGACCATTTACACGGTAAAAACATGACTATGGAGCTTCTTGGGGGCTTAAGCGCCCCCTAGCCCCTGATAAACCCCACCCATGGCCAAATCTATTGTCACCAGTTTTGTCTAGTTTTGAAAATTTTCTCGATGAACGGAATGAAAAATACACGTACACACGCAATCTTGATCGCTGGCTGAATCAAACTTTCCATTTCGCTCAAAAGTATCTGGCAGTAGGACATTCCAGAAAATCACTAGTGATTGTTCTAATGACATGCGACCTGTGAAGTATTTGTCCCAGCACTAACACCCCGGGGCCGGGGGTGCTGTATAATCGTGAATATATTCGGTTAGACCCCGCAGCCATAACCAAAGGCCCATAATATATTACGTAGCACCACACTGGTGTATCACCGAAGTTTAAACGTGGTCCAATAAATCTAACTTTTATATTGACATTAATTTTTCAAAAACAGGCAGAAATATCTAGAATAAAAGCTCGTTCATTATTCAAATTACCAACAAAGTTAAGCAATGCTTTGCCAATAATTTATTGTTAGGCCTTCTATATACATGTACAATGCATCATTGTACCTGTAGCCTACTCCGCACAATTTGCGATGTGCTCATCTCGCAATCAAGCGCTAGAGGCGCTGGTCTATAATTATAATAGACCACAGTGGGAGTAGAAAGCTATAAAACGAGACGAGTGACTGAAGAAGGCGCGTTTTGAGGTCTTTCGGATCACATGTGGGTTGATGTTAGTACTTTTAAAAAGTTGTCTCTTCGCAGTTGAGATTTCAGTGGCGAGGTGTGGGAGCGCTTGTGAAGCGGTTAAAAGATTGGTCGGCAATAATATTATTGTGGTAAGACTCTGGCTGATCGATTTTAATAGTTCTGATTAAAAAACAATCATTGACTCGCTTTGATCAAACTTTCGAACTGCAGCGCAGCCAACGGTGACGGAAAACGCTTCCTTCTACGAATTCTGCTGTCGATTTGGTAATCAGGGTTGTAGTCGATGGTATACGCGGGTATAGGGACTACAGAGTGTGCTCACTTAACAAAATTTGCGTCTATTGATGCCAGATATGGGCAAAAGAATGAGAAAAAACTTCGTGAAAAATATAAGCGGGGGCGTTGAAGATCAAACGGTGGTGTCCGGACAATTCGGAGCCGGACAATTCGAACCGGAAGTTCAGGACTCATCGTCGGTCACGGCCTGACGGGGGAGAGAAAGAGCGATACATGTATGTGTGTATGAACACTTGTTTTAGCGCCCCTTCAAGATTTAGATCTATGCTTTGAGGCGCTCCTGACTACAACGTGGACACTAATTGAAGAGAAATAAAAGAAAATTAATCGGAGTTTCACGCCGTTGCTCATGAGCAATTATTGTAAGTGACGGACTTGCTCAGAACCGCAACCTTCCGGCTCAAACGCACAGAACAAAGCCTACCTATAGACAACCGGGTCACAATTATCTCTAGGCCATGTTCTGACTTCAAGAGCGCAACTGCTCTCGAAACACTTTGTCACCAGTATGCCGACGATCTTCGACGTTAATGAACTCCTGTTGCCCTTTTGACACAATTGCGACAGCCTGAGCTATTTTGATATTTTACCCGTATGCAGAGTACTTTAACGTATAGGGCCTATTTGACATTAATTCTGCTCTCATCCGGTTCTGAAGCAAGGTTTTAAAAGGATTTCTGAACTGCTCAACTCTTTCTTTCACTTCCCATCCTCCATTCAAATCACTCCCAATCGGCCAATCGGAGAACAGTGACCTTTTTACTATTTCTAACTGCACAGAAGCGCTTCTACAACTGCACAGCTCCATCTAGAACTGCACATTTCGTGAAGGACAGCACTCTAAAAAGATGTGTTCTGAAGTTTAGAAATCAGCTCCCGATGATTTGCAGTCAAATTTGCATGAATTAGGCTACTTAAAAACAGCTCTATGCGGTTCCTATACTGGTTCATGATAAGTGGTGCTATTGTCATTCTATAATGACTCTAACACACGATTCTGTCGCATCTATGGGTTGGAACGTCCCAATAATATTATTCTACAACACAGGATCCGCTTGACAGCTGTTCCAAATATCTGTTTTTAATAACAGTAGCCTATAATTATTTAATGGTCTCGTAATGGAGCAATTACGTCATTCGAACACAAGACTATGTGACAAGAGTAGGCCTAGGTAATTTTTAGAGGACATTAAAACAAGAACAATCCTGTTATAGGCCTAGAAGCATGCGATGAAGACATGTGACATTAGACCACGGGGCTCGTAACCTAATTAGCCTATTAGGACCTTCTGATGAGGCACAGTTAGGCCTAATCTACGCTGCTGTATGTATACGCAGTCCAACAGAAAAGCAAAGAATCGATCGGTTTATAAGTTTTCGAGTGCAGGTAAACACAGAGTTTTCGTTTTAAAGTTCCGTTCAATTTTTCTCTTATTCAAACAAGTAGGCCTAGCTAATTTATTAAACTTATATTTCTCTCTTCTTACATTCTTAAACTACTGTGTAGCCACCTAACTATGATTAGAGACTATTATAGCCAAATGGCAGAATAGATTGAAGCTCTCGGACGTTTATCTCACAACATTATAAACTATTACACTTAACGCATGAGTATTTTGAACTGTAAGCTAATAGAATTACACCGCAGAATACAGCCTGATTAATGCAACAGAAGTCGCCAAATGATGTTTTATTTCTTCTAAGTCAAATTTAAATTTGAATTTAAATTTGTTCTAAGTTCATCAAACGGCTATCATGAAACAAATTGATTTTTTTTATTAATTTAACCGTGGCCTTTTGTAGGGGTGCTGAGGAGCCTAGCTATTGGTTTAAGCGATCGCATTCTAACGGCTCATGTTAGATAATTAACCTAGTACATTTAAACAGACACGTAAGCCTACACGTAGGCTGGTCAAACTCCACTACTGCTCCTAATTTGGCAATGCCAGTCCCAAGCCTGGACAAAGAAGGAGGGTGACACTAATCATTCTTAATATGACATGTCGTCATGGGCGTAGGAGGCGGGGCCCAGGAGGACAAATCCTCCCCAATTTCTGGCAAATTTGTTTTTCGGACAAACGAGGCATGAACGGGGAAGAATCAGGGAAATTTTTTCGGGCAAAACAGGTACGAAAGAATTTTTTCGGGCACACGGGTAAAAAGCTAGATTTTCTTAAGATTTACGTGAAATGACTAAAAAAAAGGTCATCAGATTTTTCGGCAAAAATAAAATTTCCCCCCACTGCCGAAATGTCCCCTACGCCTGTGCATGTCGTTAAGCTGCAACAAGCTACTTATAGGCTAAGTCGGTCAAGAAATGTAAATGTGAAGCAAACGAGTTATTCTCGTGTCTCCAAAAAGGCTAATGCAAGCAAATTGTGTTGATCGAGCGAACATAAACTTGGCTGAAGAATTGGTTTACCTTCTTCTCAATATTGATAGTCCAACCTGATTTCTTAGAATTGCTTGGTCTTTTAATATGGCCGTATTTGTTCCTTTTATTTAAAAGTTATTTCTCGCATTTGCTATCGCACCCCTTCAAGAAGTAAAACATCCTTCGCTATTCGCTATCCGATTATGCATTCTCTTCTTTAGTGTTTTGTCCTTAGGCAGGCTCAAGATTCCAACGGCACCATACTTGTCTATTCTGTGCTTTTTGCTTGATTTCTTTATGTCATCATCTCTTTCGCTTTCCATCAACCAGTCCATCATCATCTTTCTGGGTCTTCCTGGTGGTTTCTTTCCCACCATTCTTTCCTCGACAACAGTCCTCAAGAGCGAGTCTCCCCTCAACATGTGCCGCATCCAGTTCATCTGACTCTTTCGTATTGTCTCAATCAGCGATCTTTCTTCTTGCACCAGTTGCAGCACAACTTCAATGGTTTTGTAGTCCATCCGGTTAATCTAGGCTATTCTTCTACACAACCACATTTCAAAAGCCTCAAGTCTTTCCACGTCTGCTTTTCCCATAGTCCACGTTTCTGCTCCATATAGCGCCACGCTCCATATACAAGGCTTTTATCATTCTCGACTTTACATCCATTTTCAATCTCCCTTTTAGTAGCTCTATTCCAAAGGATTTCATTCCCATTGCTATTCTTCTCTTGATCCCGGCTGTACGCCTGCAGTCATCTGTTATCAGACTTCCCAGAAAACAAAACTGGTGTAGGCTACCTGCTCAATCTCTTCACCATCGATGACTTTTTACTTTTTTCGTCATATAAATTTGCTTTCAACACAGGTAATAATCGACTAGAAATGTCAGAATTTTTGGCGAGAAAGGTCCGGACGTACTTTGAACATTTCGATTTGGACAAAGACGGTTACGTATCGCTGAAGGATTGCTTTGAATTCGCGGAGAAGCAGTGCGATTCGACAAAAGCCGATGCAGCTGAAAGGGAAAAGTTCAAAGCGTGCTATGTTAAAGTAAGTTTTTTAAAAATAGGCTTATTCGCGTTTTTGTATTCCACGCAGGCCTACGTTGTATCTGGCCTTGAAAAGCTTAGATCTATTGCTATTGCAGACTATTTTATAATTCTTTAACTTTTCTTGAATTGCGTTACAGTAATACCATCGACAATTATACAACTAATGCTATCGCTTCAATAGAGCATCGGCACCATCATACTTCCGACGGTGCGGACGGTGTGCTGGCGTCGCGGAATATTCTACCCCCTCACTAGCTAATGCTGAGGGTGGTTAGAATACTCGAGGAGTTAGTCAATCTATCCCAGGATGGAATAAGCAGGATATGGAGCAAAGAGATGATAAACCATTCAATACCCAAAGCTTGGTTAAAGGAAATCCGCATAATTGATAAACTTACCAGGTATGTTGTGATCAGCATTTTAAATGACTCTAAGCTTACATGTATTTGTTTCAAGTGTCGAAAACATTAATCAAAGCAAGGCAATTCGATTATAGTTTGTGACGTGTTCTAAATGTTCTAAGTGTTCTAAAATCAAGCAAACTAAGTTGGCTAATAGGAATAAACAACAGTTTTAGAAATTTGGATGCAGTGTTCAAAACAAAGCTACGGGAAGTTATAGGCCTATCGCAAAAATAAACACTCGCAAAAGGATTCTAGGACGATTGATCACCGGACGGTTGATCACCGGACGGTTGATCACCGGACGATTGATCACTGCGGACGTTTGATCATCGACCGATTGATCACCGGACGATTGATCACCGGACGATTGATCACCGGTCTAGTGGTCACTACAATTTATTAACTGAGGATGAAAGAAAAATGTCGTAATTACCGCTAGTAGAGATAAACATCTTCGGCTTCTGTTAATTCTTAAATGTACACACAGCAAATAGCACATCAGAATAAGTACGCATCTGTTTTTGTGATTAGTTACCAGTTTAATAACGCTTGCCGTTTCAGTATATTTTCACATTCACTTCTTATAATTTCATTACAAATTAAATACATTATATGGTAGATTGGGTCTGTCATATCGTATCATACAAATGTTTATCTTTACTAGCGGTAATTACGACATTTATCTTTCGTACTCGGTTAATAGATTCCAATGACCACTAGACCGGTGATCAATCGTCCGGTGATCAATCGTCCGGTGATCAATCGGTCGATGATCAAACGTCCGCAGTGATCAATCGTCCGGTGATCAACCGTCCGGTGATCAATCGTCCGGTGATCAATCGTCCGCGCACCCGCAAAAGTGACTTTTCTTAGCTTCACTTTGTTTATTATTATTATTATTATTTATTTATTTTTTATCCGAGGTATCTCAGATCCCTCGGGATTTCAAAAAATTATCCGGTGATGTAAAAAATTGTATTCTATTATTATTATTATTGTTATTATTATTATTATTATTATAATTTTTTTAAAATTCTTTTGCCCCGAGGTATTTAGGATCCCTCAGGAACTTCATTGCTAACTATTGTTTAAAAACTAGTCCGGAATTGTCAGGCCTCGTCTTGAGGGTTTGAAGAGAAAGTTCCTTTAAAAGCGACCAAGTTATAGCGCTGAATGTTGACAGACAGGCGCTGGAAAAGAAAAGTTGCTTCGCGTCTGTCACCCGTAACAGACGATGTTCGCTTGCCGATTTCGTTGATGAATTCCAAGGCTGATGGATTAAGCGAGCCAAGGGTCTCTATGGCCACTGGTTGGAAGATATAAGAAGCGGGAAGACCTGCATATTTCACGGTTTTACGGTTGGCCGCCTGCACTGATGCCGGTCCGACCAGATTGGCCGGTGGAGTAATGTAAGAGGCGGCACAAGTATGCACAATTGTGGCGTCCCATGCCAGGTACTTCCCCTCTGACCAGGGTATTAGTGTTGCACCGTCGGGCCTTTTGCCGTCAGATCTAAATAGGCCCGCGGGTTCCTTGACGCTCGGAATATCTGCTTTGAGGAGGGCGCGCCAGATGATGTCGTTTATGGCGTGGTGACGCAAAGAGCGTCCCAAGGCCCTCCTACACACGAAGCCATGGTGGCCCTCCGGGCCAATTCCAGCGCCACAGTGGCATGTGTGAGGACCGCACAAGTCCAGACCCAACCTCAATCCCACCGCCACCCGGACCGCCTCATTATCCAACGCGAGGCCACACGCGGCAATCGGGAGCGCAGTCAGCCAGTCGGCTGAATGAGGACCGCTGACCGCGACCAGCCTGGCTTGGTTGACCAAATCGACGGCGCTCCTGCTGACTTCCAAGTTCCAACTTGTCCTTCTCGATCAGTGGCCGATCCCAGCAACTTTGTCTGATGGGCAGAGGGTCTATCGTCGCAGGCAAGGTGCCTTGACGTGCCTCCAACAGGTCCGCCACATCGGGGGCTGTCTCCACGGTCGCAAGAATGGAGGTTTGAAGCTCGAGAGTCGACGCAGCTGAAGCCAAGTAGGCAGAAGAAGCCAGCGAGTCGACTCTGCGAATACCGAGTCCGCCATCTCTGATGGAAAGTGCAGCCTGTAGCCACTGATGGTCATTGAAAGAACAGTTGACAATTCCCTGTAGACCCGATCTCATTATGTCTTATTATTATTATTATTTTTTTTTTTTTTGCCCCGAGGTATTTAGGATCCCTCAGGGACTTTATTACTAACTACTTGTTTAAAAACCAGTCCAGAATGGCCCTAATCATCGATTTCTTGGCTGGCGAAAGTGCCCCTAAACGCAACTGCGTTAAACCGTTGTATTGCAAGCGATAGACGTTGGAATAAAAAGGTTGTTTCTCGTGGGTCTCCGGTAACGGTGCAGAGCTTTTGACCTAGATCGGATAGGAACGTCAGGCCTTCGTTGTTGATCGGCCCCAGGGTTTCAAAGGCCACAGGGGTGAAATGGTATGTGGACAACAGCTCGGTGTATTTGTCGATCTTTCGGGTCGATGCTCGCTCTGCAGCAGCACCAGCAGTTTGGGAGGTGTCTGGCAGGTAGGAAGCAGCCAAGGTGTCTATCACGGTTGCATCCCAGATGAGGCATCGCCCAACGCGCCATGGGCCAGGGTAAGGCCGTCTGGTCTCCTACCGTCCGTTCTCAAGAGGCCCAAGGGCTCCTTTGTAGACGGATAGCCGGCACGGATCAAGCTCTGAAAGATGATATTGTTCAGAGCTGCGTGTCTCGGCAAGCGACCCGGTCCCAACGCGCAGGAGAGCCCGTGATGTCCGTCTGCCAACACCGGGGCCCCGCATGGGCACCCATGTGGCCCGCAAAGTGGAACACCCAGCCGCAAACCAGCCGCTACCCTGATCGACTCGTCGTCAAGCCTGAGCCCACAGCAAGTAATGGGGAGGGCCAGTAGCCAGTCTCCCGCGTGTGGAGCAGATATGGCCTTAAGGCGTGCCTGATTTGTTGGATCTGGGAACCTGGCGTGTAGGCAAGGGACTACCCCGTCGACCAGAGGTTTGTCCCATGCTGATTGTTTATGGGTGAGACTCCCCTCTGGGCACTTCATGGCACTAGCCTCGCACCATCTGGTCGTCAGTGCCTCGCGTTGTTGGTCGGCTGAGGCTGCGTCTCTCAACATGGTGGACTGGAGCAGATCGGTCCCTGCGGCTGAAGCCAGAAAGGCGGGTAATGCCAGCGAGGTAACCGATCGGATTCCCAGTCCGCCCCTTTTGATGGGGAGTGAGGCCTGAAGCCATGCGTCGTCCGATAAGGGGAGATTGAGAACCCTGCCCAGGCCAGATCGCAAGGCTGCATCGTATTGTAATAGTCCCGGATGGTCAACACAAGGACAGCAGCGCAAGGTATGGAGCAGCCTCGTCGCACTGAGCGAGTACCTCAGCAGAATGATTGCATCATGCATGGAAATGGTTGAAAGCTTATCGATCATCCGCTTTAATTCGATCGTGCGAGCATCCAATGCCCCCTCCAGCGCCCCTAGGGTTGACAGAGGCGCTCCCAAGAGCGAAGCATTCTGGGGACTGGTCCTTGTAAAGAGTTCCAGTGAGAGTTTGTCCTCTGCGGTGCTGGGAGAAGTTGAGATCAACTCGCATTTGGAACGGTTAAGTTGCAAACCGAGATCTTTGCATTTGAGCTCCAATTGTTCCACGTCCTCAGCCACCACGCTCGCCCTCCCTCCCAGGGTGAGATCGTCGAGGAAACCAAGAGTAAGCGGTGACGACATTTGAGCCAAGATAGGTTGAAGGGGTAGACAAAAAAGCAAAGGGCCAAGCGGATCGCCTTGTTGGGGTCCGACCTGCGACAAAAGGGTGAAAGCGCCATATTTCAGATTCGATGGTTCAGAATAGGCCAAAAAGCAAAAAGGAGCGAGTTCAGGAAGTATTTCATAGAGTGATTGCAGCATTTTGTCTCTGAAGAGGGTATTGAAAGCATTGGAAAAATCTAATTTTACCAGGATTGATTCGTCGTCCATGTTACCCAAGAATCGCCTTGCTGCATGCACCGCCGCCTCGCAGCCCCCCGCGACTCCAACCCCCACCTGTCTCGGAGATAAGTGATCCACCACTCTGGGCGCTGCGTAAGCATTTGCGCACTTGGCCGTAAGTCTGCGCCAGTAATAGCCGATTACAATCGGGCGCAGGCCCCCCGAGCTTTTGCGCAGAGCGAAGAGGGTGCCACCGAAGAGGGTGGCCCGGATCTCAGAGGGGCACGAGCCGGCCAGCAGTAGGTTGACTAGGGCCGTGATTGCCGACAAAAGCCCGGGGCCCAGGTCCACTTGGCCCACCAATTCTAAGATGTGCTGGGGGCGGATGCCATCAGGACCTCCTGCGGATCCCGCGGGAAAGCTTCGGATGCAGGATAATACCTCCGCCTCTGTAACCTGAATGGGAGCTGTCACAGGAGGGCCTGGTATAGGTGGTCGGTCTCCAGGGGGAGCTGGGTGTTTCAGCCTCAGCTCTTCCAGCGTGGTCTCATTGATTGGGACTGGTTTGTCATCAGAGCACAGAATTCGCGCTGCCGCCCTGATGTTTCCATCCTCCAGTTTTGCGGACACTGCTGCAGCAATCGTCTGCTCCCGGTTCGCCAACCCCCTAGCCCCCCGGTCCGAGCTTTCCTGCGGGGTGAATAGCTCGTTGATCTCCCGTGGAACCCTGGTGAAAAATTCACCTGCTCGTGCTTTGATTTTGGAGGTCAGATTGTGGCGTCTGCCTCCTCTCGTGGGTTGAGCAAGCGTGAAGGCCCCAAATGCGAGCAAATGTTGCCAGAGGAGCGGAGAGTCCGGGTCCTGCAAAATTCGACCGATAATGGATGTCAGCAAACCACTTAGGCTGTGTCTGGCTGCTTTTGGTATGTGTTTGATGAGCCGCGTTTGTAAATGAGGATGAGGAATTGTATCCATCTCGGGTTCCAACTGGGTGGCTGCCGTGGGTAGTCCAAGGGGTTCAGAAGATGGTTGGGTCGATGCCACGTCGGACAGCGACACTGGGAGAGGGAGTACCATGGGTGGATTGTGAGATCCTGAACAAGGGTTATCCCTGGGTCCGTGCCTGTGCACCATGCCATTTTTATGGTGCAGCTTCCACTCGGAGAAACAAACTATTATTATTATTTTTTTATTTTTTTTTATCATTATTATTATTATTATTATTATTATTATTATTATTATATTCTATATCGTGACAAATAATAGCCTCAAAGCCGTTTCTTCGTGTAACATTAACGGCGATTAGTATTTTAGTTACATATGAAAATATTGATAGCCTATCAAAACTGTCTTTTTTGCGTGCCAGAGTCGGGAGCGCTTCTGAGTAGTCCCATTGAAGAAACGCAATATAAATTCTTGAATCGATGAATGACTGCTAACAAACCTCGAAGTGGGATGACGGATGAAAATCTTCAGAGCTAAACAAGAAGCGGGATCATTTTTCTGATTTTTTAGCGCAATAAAATTTGCGATGAATGATGCAAATCTAGTGTGCTAGGGAGGGGCAATCTGAAACCGGGGTAATTTGAAACCTTTACACCGGCATGGGTTTTTACTCCTACCCATGGGCGGAGTTTATCAGGGGCTAGGAGAGCTAAGCTCCCAAGAAAACCCAGATTCATTTTTTCACCGTGTAAATGGTATCTTTTCCCGGGCTTAGTCCCCCCCCCCCAAGAAGGCTCTAGCCCAGGGGTTCTCAACCGGTGTGTCGCGACACACTGGTGTGTCGCGAATTGACCGGCGGTGTGTCGCGTAAAAGTGGTGTGTCGCTGGTGTGTCGCGAAGAATTGGTGTGTCGCGAATTAATAATAATGATAATAAATTATCTTCCATTCTTTTCCAAAATGACACATCGATAATCCTAAATAACATCAGTCTGCTAAATTCTCACAGCACACGTCCGTTGTTCTTGCACTATACACTGACATACTTTTTCTACAGGGTCCGTATGCACATAAGGGCATAACTCTTATGTATGGGTTAAATCTGACCTAATCGGAAATACTGGGTTATTTCCGTATGCATGGCTTGAGTTTAGCGAACTAAACTAGGCATAACGTTATTCCAACTCCGAGGTAGAAGTAAGCCGGCTACTCTCATTGTGAACAATAGACGGCCGACGTTAGTTGGACAGCGTGAACAATAGGCAACCGTCGATATTTCCCTGTGGCCCGTCTTTAGGTCTCAATCTGTTTACCCCCCGCTGGCAACGAAAGCATATAAAATATCTTTCACGCATGCGCGCTCAGCTATAACCTATTGACTTGGGGGAAGAGCAAGCGTCATGTATCGTCGGGCGCAAGGAATGTGTAGATTAGTTATGCTCTGTGCTATTTTATCTCTTGCATACGGATAAATTCCAATGGCTAAGTCGGGAGTTGCTAAGTCGCGTTTAGGCACTATACATTGATTACCTTATGCCTTGTCCTGTGCATACCAGCCCAGGTGATTTAGAAGTTAGAATCGTGTGCTATCCGGTGACATCACTGATTTCCCTAATCTGAAAACCGCTCTATCAGAAGCCACAGATAGTGACGAAGCAGACGATAAGCTGGCAGACACCATGCTTGCACTTGCTGTGGAACTCTTGGACATTCTGTCATTGAATTTTCAGAAGTTACTTTCCACCCTCTTCAGATGCTGATATTAAGAAGACAAGGTGAATGTTGAACACATTCCTCAGAGAAAACATCAATGGAGTAGAATTGAACAACAATGAACAGGAAACACTTGTTGAGCTGCAATGTGATTCCAGAATGAAGGACATGTACAGGGTGGCGCAAAATAAACCGGACTATTAGTTTTTGCAATTGCATCGCTTGAATAATCAAAGCAATTATCGCCTTAAAACTATCATTAGACAGAAATGACACAAAAAAATGGCATTGGTTTGGCATTTAATATAACATTGAATGAACTGCAACATTTCAGAATTTTCTGAATGCGTAAGAAATTTCAGTCAAAGTGATGTTAAATATGTCCTCCGTTTGCTGCGATAACCAATGATAATCGCTTGCGAAACTGTCCAAATCCAATAGCCCGGTTGATAGTGTCCTCGCTGATTGCGTCCCAGCATGAGGTCAGAACTTCTTTCAAATGTTCAATATCTCGAATTATCTGCCTGTAGACAAGCTGCTGAAGCATTCCCCAGATGGAATAGTCTACGGGATTCAAGTCCGGACGGTTCGGTGGCCAATTTTCTGGTTCAATAAAGTCTGGAACGTGAGCAGTGAGAAAAGCAACTGTTTTTCGGGAACGATGAGCAGGTGCTCCATCCTGCTGGAAAGTGAAATTGTGACCAGAGTGAGCTATAATGTCTGGCAGTAATCCTTGATGTAGGACGACGTAACAGTAATAGGAACTGTTAACTTTTGCTCATCGATCAACGAAAACTAATGACGATTTCCCCAGCTGCGACACGGCAACCGAAACCATGATGCTCTGTGAGAAGTGCTTCCGACCTTTAAGCTGTAAGTCAAATTTAACAATACGCTGAACAGTTCTACGAGATATACCAGTTTGACGTTCAATTTCTCTCGGAGATTTGCTTGTTCCCGGTTGGCCTTCTTGACTTGAAATCAGTTCCTCGACCTTCACTACGTTATCAGCCGTACGAACCGATCGCGGTCGACCGCTGCCCTGTTTTCTTTTAGTGTCGCCAGTTTCGTCGATCTTTTTAATCAAATCATTCAACGCACATCGCTTTATTTTATGTAGCGCTCTAATTTTTCTGTGTCATTTCTGTCTAATGATAGTTTTAAGGCGATAATTACTTTGATTATTCAAGCGATGCAATTGCAAAAACTAATAGTCCGGTTTATTTTGCGCCACCCTGTATAAGCAATTTTCAAGAACTCAGTTCTGGGCAAAGACGCACAAGGAAGAACATAACAAGTCACTTGCAAGCAAAGCTATCAAGGAGCTGGTTACTTTCATAGCTCCTACTTATCTGAACAGGGTTTTTCTCAGATGATCAACATAGGGAACAAGAATCGGAACAAACTTGTCGAGGGTGCCCTCTCAGCCTGCTTACGAATTGCACTTACAAAAACTGTGGAACCGCGTTTGAATATGATCCAAAGCAAATCCAAGAACAAAGATCACATTAACTGCTATGACAACAAGGTCTTAGTAATTAGGTGACTAAATTGACGTCGAGTTGTAGAAACGACTATAGATAGGGATCAGAAGAATAATTTAGAATTTTAGAATCATAAAAATTGGAAAGAAATTCAATATAATTATTTTCATTTATTTAAAATGTCAGCAGTTTAGCATTTTAAAAGGATAAATAAGTTTGAGAGCAAATTTGAAAAGACATGTTTAACTTTGGCACTTTTATATTTTTACGACATTTACATATGACGAGTGAATGGTGTGTCGCCAAATTTGATAGCAAGTTTAAGTGTGTCGCGGGACGAAAAAGGTTGAGAACCCCTGCTCTAGCCCCTCCAAGAATGGAAATTAAACTCCGCCCATGCTCCTGCCAGCTCTTTATTAATATTGCAATTATCGTGTGTTATCAGATCTATCAATTGCTCGCTCACAGATTCGCATAACCTCATGCAATGGAAAACAGTCATCATTCACAATGTTGTAGAAGATAATAATAATTTTTTTCCTAAAATAATTGGCAATAATTTAGAGGGATCATAGTCTTCCATATACATGTAGGTCAGTCAAATGCATAGTCCCATTTACATCTATGGCCATTATAAAAGTTAGCCTATCACCACAGGTGTGGAGTCAATGGATGAAGTCCTCTGGATCCGATGACAACGGGATGCTGACTGCATCCATCTTCGCAGAATCCGTGAAGCAACAACGGAATGATCCGGAATTCAAGGAGACGTATCTGCAATTATGTCAGCATTTTTTTCGTCTTCGAGATCTGAACGGTGATGGCTTTCTGCAAGAAGACGAATACACAAAATCACTTGCCGCTATTGGTGTCACGGATGTATGCATAGGACGCAATGTTTTTCAGGCCATGGATCTAAACGGAGATGCGAAGGTCAGCTTGGACGAGTTCTGCAACGCCTTGTTGGAGTATCTCACATCAGAAGATGAGAACAGCCCTTTTGCGCTTTTGTGGGGACCTCTTGTTGATTGATAATTTTGCGTAGCCTACCTTAATTAAGGCCTCTAATGCTTTTTTGCTTTAGTGTAGTTATTAGTAAGTCTTACATAAAAAGTCTCCTCATCAGGCATATTGCTACTGCTTAAAACTGAATTAATGTAGATTATTATCAGGCGTTTTCTGCGGTTTGTCCCTCCAATTGGATTGACTTCCTCCCGCACGATGGTCTAAACTAATGACACGGTTTTCCTTAACAGTCTTAACAGTTTCTCGTTCTTTACAAACATTTAATTTCCCCCGGAGTGTGTCGTGCTGAGAACGCCTCTGAAATTCTGAATAGTCATTCTGTGAGATGCGCCATATGAATTTATAAGTACAATACTATGTGAAGGTTCTGATTGCCTGCAATGCATATGAACTACGTGTAGGCTACTCGTATCTGTATGAGTAGTTTCCTTTATATGACATATAATTATGTTGCTTCACTTGCATGTTTGCTTCAATAATTAAAAAACTTGGTGCATGCTTCACTTCGTTGATTGTGAAATGTAGGATTAGAAAATAACATATATCTATTGGTTACGACAAAGAGAACCGCATCTTAAACACTGACATAGAAAATCGAGGAGCGTTTTGTCTTTTTGAATTGCACCAATTGCAAGAGCAATGTGCATGGGCGCCCGCAGAAATTTTTGTTGGGGGGGCAACATTTTTACGATAGTCACGGTTAGATTTTTTAGTAGCAATTAAGAGCTTGAAAAATGCAAAGCTGGCATTAAGAATACGGGTATTTTTCGAAGAGGTTTCTTATGCAAATTTATCAATTTCATTTTGTGTATAATTTTTAATACGAATAGTGTCCTTAGAAATGTTTTAAAAATCAAAAAGTAGGTGTAAAAAGTAGTTTCCTAAAAGTATGTTATATAAGTCCATAGAATGAACGAATGAATATATAAATGAAGGAAAATAGGTGTCAGTTTTCAAGGGGCAAGTGCTCCTCTAGATGCCTATAAAGCGCCACTCGCATCTGTATGAGTAGTTTCCAATGGCTGATTATGTTGCTTCGTTTGTATAATTAATTGCTTCAATAATAAAAAATAAGCTTGTTGCTTCACTTCGTTGATTGTGAAATACAGGCATTAGAAAATAGCATATTATCTATTGGTCACGACAAAGAGAGCAGCATCATAAACACAGTATGTAGAACATCGAGGAGCGCTTTGTCCTTTGAATTGCACAGATTGCAAGAGCAACGCGATGCTTCAGAAGGGTTTTCCTAGAGCTGTCAGCAACTCTGGCTAGATGTAGTCTAGGCCTCGAAGTGATTTTGGTCAACCAACTTCACCCTAAAGTGACTTGAGGTCGACTTGAAGTCGTCGACTATTATCAGCCAAAATGACTTGACCTGACTTGACAGAAAACAACCCACTTCCGACTTGAGATCGACTTCTGACGCGGTAATAACCCTTAGCCTAGGACTCCGCACCGCTAATAATGCACTAAGTCAAGCCAATGTTGCTCGGCAAGCATTAATTCCAGATACTGATGAGCAACGCATGATGAAGGAAATTATTCAAAATTTATGAAGCCTATTTTTATGTTGTTTGTACTTGAGTCAGAACAGTTCTCTGATACTTTTGACTGTCTAGATAGCCAAAACATCAGAAAACTGCTCTAGCTTAACTGTACAGTAGGCTAATAATTGACAATAGGACGGCAAATTATTCTGAGTTTTTTTTTTATTTGTCCATTGTTAGTAATTATTCTGATAACAGTCTTTTTTGGCAAGTATTCCATACAGAACAAAGCTGCGTCAATTTTAGCGAGTCCAACATCCTCATCCCTGTCAATTAAGCGCTTAATGAAAGAGGCAGTGAAAGAACTTATTATTATTTTCATTGTTATTATTATTATGCTTACTATTAACTAAATAAATTTGTATAAATATATTTATTATTGATATTTACATAAATCTGTATAATGATAATAATTATTATTTAAATAAATTTGTACAATTATAATTATTATTATTTTTTAAGTTAATTTGTAATGCGCGCAAGTTGAAAATAGAGTGACGGACTGCGGACTGGTTGCACTGAATGGCGTGTTACAATGATAATTTGTATGTCCGTTTTCATAATTAGGCCTATTATCGGCCACTAACGTCATTCCGTAACTTAGCAAACAGCATGCAATTGCTTGCTTATATACATGTACCATCCTACAGTATGCCTACTACCACATGTAGACTATTACTCACTAAAAGTCAAATCTTTCATTGATCAATACAAAAGTTTTTCCATCTCCAGACGACTGCAGAACTAGCGCATCAAAGTAGCGCCAAACCATCGTTTCTTTAATACACGATCCAGCTTTCTCTGCGAAGAATTCAATGACCGCTAGAAATAATTCATTGATTTGCTCGATAAGGCAGACGCGATAACAGACTAACATTTTGATCGGCAATTGTTTTTAATTAAACGTAAGTGCGATGCTTTAACATAGAATGTCAGAATAATTACATCCAATGATCAGCAGACGGCAGTCGGCAGGATTCCGAAAAAATATACCGTAAGTAACTTTTAGCAAAGCCGGTGTCACGATATGTAGTCTCCCCCTCTCGAGTACAACGTTTTTGCCTAAACAGAGACTCCCATGGCTGAAACTCTGTATTAGAAGAAATTTCTTATGTAAAAGAATATATTTATATTTTCTTGTTAAACAATTCAGCAACTTAAACTAACGGTTTAACCTGCTCGTATATAACTTTCATGCGACTGTTACCCATTTTCACACTGAAAGGGGAATACTTTTTTTCGTCGACGGATGAAATATTCTCTCACCGGAGATTTTATTTCAGTATTTCAGAATATACTCTCCCGGGAGGGGCGAATTTATTCTGGAACAGATCTGCGGGGGGAGAATCTGTTTCGAAATGAAGTTTCCGGTTTATCTGTGCTCCTTTGTAGGCTACATTGATTCAAAACACAATCAAATGCAGACTCGCTACCCCTTGGCAGCAGCTAAATATCTACTGGACTTCCTCTTCAATGCCTCAGCATGACCACTGACCAGCGGGGGCAGGTGCAAACGTCCAATGGCACAACTCCTCCCGATGTTAAGCCTTCCCCTTCAGTTACCTGTAGTCATCCATCATCATCATCACCATCATCATCATCTTCCAATCCAGCAGCATCTGTCTTGGTCGTCCTCTTGGTCTTCTTCCTTTAATTTTTCCTTCGATGATATTATCTCTCAGAAGGGAGTCTCCTCTCAAAATATGTCCGAATTGTCCCATCCATTTCATTTGCCTCACTCTTGTTGTGGCCATTATTATACCTCTTTCTTCATCCGCCAGACATATAAAGCCAGATGTGCGATCAGCAAGAACCGAGCAGCAAAGGTCAATTCTGCTGGTAACTATGGCGTGGACAAGGAACGCAGCAACATCATGGGATAGGGACCATATGGCAACTTCAACTTGTTTAAAACTTCAACTTCAACTTGTTTATTGATCCAAAAAATATATAACAGACAATTATGCATTCATAATAGTGCACTGGTAATGATAAGGTAATGATAAGGTCTAATGATAAATCTGGACAAAACCAAGGTCATTGCATTAAATGGAGAGGCATGCAATTTATGGGTTAGGGGACGGAAGCTAGAACAGGTCGAAACCTTCCATTACCTGGGTTCACTAATAACTGCGGATGCAGAGTGCAGCAGGGACGTTCGGGAGAAACTGGCGAGAGGACAGAACGCAGGAGTGGCGTTGAAACAGATATGGAGAAGCCATGGCATTAGACTCACTACAAAGATACGACTCATGAGGTCTTTTGTTTGGCCAGTGGCCACTATTGATTCCGAGAGTTGGACGATCAAGAAGAGAGAGGAGGAAAGAATAGAAGCTTTTGAGACGAAAGGCCTAAGACAAATCTTGAGAGTGTCGTGGATGGAGAGAAAAACGAACAGATGGGTGTTGGAAATAATGGGTGTGGAGAAAAGACTTCTTGATTCAATTAAAAGAAGGAAACTCACAAACTTTAGACATCTGATGAGAAAAAGCGGAGAATGCCTGGAGAAAGAGATCATACAGGGAAATGTACCGGGAACAAGAACTCAAGGGAGGTCGAGGATGGGCTGGCTTGTCAACATCGGAACATGGATGGGAACAACTCTAGGGCAGACTATGGTGGACACAAGGGAAGAGGTGGAGAAAGCTCGTCCATGATGCGACCAACACTCGGATCGAGGATGGTTGACGACAACACAAGACAATAGTACACAAATTGATTAATTGCAGTTAATGATTGCGAATGGTATAGCTTAGTGTACAATCATTACTGTGAAATGTAGGGAGCAATAGGCTACCTGAAGGGAGTGATCCCGCTATTGGGGCCTATTTACCAAAGGAAAAAATTCTTCACTTTAATATGATTAATGATAATAGATTAGGAAACAGATAGAAATGGCAGCTTGTTGGCGTGCTCTGAAAGTGATAGACTAGGTTCTTGATCAAGTGTCACAACATAATAATATTTTTTTATTATTATCAGCGGACGGTGTGCGAGAAAGCAATATGGGGGAATGGCCTCATCCAACAGGTGTTGGTCTAGACATGTCAGCTGTCTACGACCGCCAAACCAAATGAACCAAATGAACTGGGTTTTGGATGGTTCAACAGCAAGCGATTTGAAGCCATCCAGGTAGAACAAGTATCAATGGCAGCACATGTTAACCCAACAGAGCCCATTGCATCAGCTGCACGGCTGGGGACGTATGGTTGAATGTCATCAGCATAACTATAGCTGGCGTGAGAATCCACAAGTACCGCAGCAGGGAGCTAACATCAAACGAGACTGTATAGAACGAATGCCCATGGCTACCAACCCCTTGGGCACGCCAAAAGCGACACGAACCCAAAGCGGGACATAGTGGAGTCAGCTGCGACAAAGTTTGTGCGATATATGAAGAAAAAGCATGAACATTCTATGTTACTAAAGTGTTTAAATTTCTGATTATTGTTTATAACACAGTAGGCCTATTATGTCGCTGAAACACAATAATAAAAATAATAATAATAATTATTATTATTATTCTAATTCACTCTGCGTGTTTGATTCTTTTCACCCGAGTGTGTAAATTCATTATGCGCATTCTAAAGTAGGTGTATAATCTAATAACTGTGCCTATTCAGGGCAGCACAATCAATGTTTGACTTTTCAAAGTATGGACGGAATCAATAAACCGCACCTGCAGCGCGTGGGATGACATAGTCCTTCCTATATTATTAAAGAACTACAGTATAAGGCTGAATGTTTGTCCTTCTGTTTGTATGTCTGGATGTGTGGTGCCAAAAGAAAGACTCCAAAACGGACGACTTTCGAGCGACGAAAATTTTTAGTATCATTACTATGCAAATTTATATGTCAACGCGACTATTTTCAGCTCTCAATTCACTTTAAAACCAGAGATATGAGCATTTTAATTCGACGTGTAGTTAGCGTTTATACTGATTGAATCAGCCATGTTGCCTCATGAACTATGGCGTCGCCATTAATCAGCAGACGATAGTTCACATGACGTCATGTCTTGACGTCATTCTCGCCTCTCGCATGTAAAATAATAATTATTTTCGTTTATTCAGCAATCCGGTTGACAAACCGCAACCGGCTACAGTATAGCCTACAATAATATCATGCAGTTATATAAAACAATAATATTCACAAGAACGCAGATCAAAGAAATCTTAACTACACTAATAATAACAGACGGCCTGCAGTAGCCTAATTGTATTAACCAAGTTATTAATAGGCACTCGCATGCAGTGCAGAAACCACAGAGAAAGGAGAATGCGGATGTGCAAGTGTGTGCTTGTCCAGAATTATACGCCTACAGTTTCGAAGCTATTGGCCACCAGAAACAGCCCAGTGGAGGGGTTGGTGAATCTCTCTCACCACGGCAATAATTGTTTTATTAAATCACATTTTGCAGGTTTCAAGGCAATTCATATTTACGTAAAAGAGTTAAATTTCACCAAAACACTTATGTAGGTTATGTTTGTGGATCGTCAAAAATACCAGACTCTCTAAATGGGATATAACTTTTGTTCTGCTTGAAATTTCTTGGTGAAAGTTGGCTGTTGTAGGCCTACGTAAAGTTTACGAATTACATGTAGACCTAAGCCTGCACAATATATTTTTTTTAAAATTCCTTTTGACCGAGATGCTTGTTAAAAACCCACGGATTACTTATATATATATATATATATATAATATTGCATATATTTTATTATAGGCCTATATTTCTATTAATATAATATATATAGTTATATAGGCCTGTAATCAGCGGATATAAGCTTACCTGTCATGGAATCCATGCGGCAGGTGGACTCTGCAAAAATATTTTTTGCAGCTGTGATGCAGATTTCAAGTAGATGCTCATTGGCTTGCAATAAATAGACTATTTATAGCTCAAGCCTGCAATATTATTGTCTGATATCTCCGGAGGATCTTGTAAGGAATCGACAGACGTACGATCCACCACGTAACACGAACTACTCTACGGTAAGCAACAGGCGGCATGTCGTCTAAATTTTTATCAGGTTTCTTGGGTCGTGACTGACGAAGCCAGCGGAGTGTGTACTATGTAGACCCTGCATTTAATGCAGCTATTATAGCCGCATTTAATTGTGTCTTGACGTTCATCTCACGACATCTTGGCTACATGTTAATGCGACTTGGCGATCAAGCACCTCCGAAAGCTGGCACCGGGTAAAGGGTTTAGGGCAGCGGTTCTCAACCTCTTGAGGCGCATGGACCTTTTGGACCACTTACAAATTTGAGTCTCGGTCACGAAAGAACACTGACATTTTGTACCGCTGGAGCACTATCGTGACTGTGCGACCATAGATAATAATTGTATAATATTATGATAAATACTGTAAAATTCCTGTATATTTAGATTTTAGGAATTTGTCATAAATCAGCGTAGGCCCTATTATTAGTTTCATCGTGTAGCCACTGAAATGAAGAGAGTTTAATATTGAGAAATCGACAAAATTTATCTGTTTCTGTGTTTTTAATTATGAAACATAAATTTCAGGACCCCCCCCCCCCCGGTCCACCAGACAGATGGTCGCTTGAAGAACGGTGGTTTAGGGTGACAACAGACATTCTGACGCTAGGAGTGCACGGATGTGGTTTCGTGACCCCTAAAGGTTCGATCAACCTTTAGCACGGTAGATGGCGTTGGTCAATTTGTACGAAAGAGTCACTCGTTGGAAAGTGATCTGACACCAACGTGTCGTTAATTTTCGGTCATTATTTCCTGTGACTAACATGACGGTTCCCGGACAATTCGTCGCCGGACAATTGGGAGCGGACAATTGGGAGCGGACAATGGGGAGCGGACAATTCGGGTTAACATTAAACCTAACCCTGACCAGTAACCCTAACCCTAACCCTAGCATTTACTTCACATGATTGTTTGCCATTCACAAGAAAAAATAGGCTTAAACGATTGAATGAAAGTTTGATCGCCGTAAGCGCCTGTTAGTGGCTCACAATTGTCCGGTCCGAATTGTCCGCTCCCAATTGTCCGCTCCCAATTGTCCGCTCCCAATTGTCCGGTCCGAATTGTCCGCTCCCAATAATAGTCCGCTCCCAATTGTCCGGCGACGAATTGTCCGGACACCGTTCCGATATATGGGTGCGACGCCCTCTGACGATAATATTTATAGTTGCGCTATATTCGTGTAATTTCTTTACAGGCAATTCTGTCATTTTTGACTCAAGATGTCGGACTTTCTGGCCAGAAAAGTTAAGACGTACTTCAGAATCAACGATGTGAACAACGACGGCGTTATATCGCTGAAGGATTTCGTGGAGCTGGCCGAGCGTCAAAGTGATGCAACAAAAGCCGATGATGTTCAACGGGAAAAGCTGAAAGCGTGTTTTGTTAGAGTGAGTTGTTCAAAATATAGTTTCGCCTACATTGATTATTGATGATGACCGAGTCATTGTCCTTAGGTTTTCTGGCTTCGAGATTTTGCATATAATCACACTATTCAGTGATGAGGTCGATATGTTCACATTAGAGGGCTTTTAAGAATATTAGGAACGCACAGCCCCTTCACTACTTCCCATCCTCCGTGGTAAATTATTCCAAAACGGGTGACAATGATCATTCTGGACTACTTTTATGTGCAAAAATACCTTTACAGCTACACGGACTTATTTAGAACTGCCCTGTTTGTGTATAACTGCACACAAAAAGTCCGGTATTATTCTTTTTCGAGTTTGTGACTTGTGATGCCTCTAGGGTTTTAGCATTAGATCTAAGTGATGAATATAATTAGGCATATATATGGATTATGGACAATGCTCCAAGGTTCGACTCTTTATTCGTAAACCAAACTTTACCTCTAGAGTCTAGACCTTGTTCAAAGGTAACCAGTTGGTCGGTAATAAAATCCAACCTTCTTTTCCGAAATCAATGAGTGATATTGCGGTCTGAGGATGGATGGACAACAGTAGGCCTACTATAACATACATGTTTTTGGATTTCTTCTAGGTTATAGGTCTACGTAAATAATTAATTGTTGCGTGAGCCCATTAATTACGAATAGCACTGTATATAACCTATAGCTAGTAAGTAGGCCTACCACATTCTACTCTATACACGTAAGACTGTTTTCTTTCGGCGTGATGGGTTTGAAGCTCTTCTGAGTAGTTTGTCTTGAAGGGACGCTATATATAGATCTCTTTTAAATAAATGAACTTGAAGGAATGAATGAAAACATAATACATTATGTGCGAATTAAAATTTTGTGCGCGCGGTTTTGATAGTAAACCCATAAATCTTGTTCACACGTGGGCTCTTTTTTCTATGGACCTTACAATGTCACCATAGGTGTGGCGTCAATGGATGAAGTCCTCTGGATCCGATGACAACGGATTGCTGACTCCATCCATCTTCGCAGAATCCGTGAAGCAACAGCGGAATGATCCGGAATTCAAGGAGGCGTATCTGGATGTATGCCATAGCTTCTTTCGTCTTCTAGATGTCAGTGGCGATGGTTTTCTACAGCAGGATGAATACGCTAAGTCACTGACTGACATTGGTGTACAGGATACTAGCGCCATTGCCAGAGCTTTTGATTCAATGGATCTAAACGGAGATGGAAAACTTAGTTTGTACGAGTTCTCGCAGGCGTTATGGGAGTATCTTTCATCGGAAGAAGAGAACAGCCCACATGTGCTGCTGTGGGGACCTCTGGTTGAGTGACGTCAGTTTTCCGATGAGGACTCATAGCCGTATGCCTTTTCGTTTGCTGTATTCGAATTAGCTATGTTAGCATTTAGCAGATTGTCAGTTCAGAATTGCTTTGCTTAATTATTACGTATATAATGATCGATTTCAATGTGCTTGAACTCGCTTTAGCCTGTTTGACACGTGTGCGATAGAAGTTCAAAGCTGCATTAATAAACATTTGCCTACTAAAATCATAATTAAATAAAATACTCGCTTTTCTGTGCCACGGGTGTATTTCGTGGTTCTCCTGGTTAACACATCCTAAATGTGTGATTTCAAGTGTTTTTGACTACGTCTCAGTGTTTTCTGTGTAGGCCTACTTTTCAAACATGTTCAATGGATAAAAAAGAACTGGAAATCCAAAAATATTTCTGAGTGGGCGACTTTTCTACATATATGGAGCAGAACCACCATTTAAAAACTTAATTGTATTAAAATGGAACAATGACAATTTACGCTGATTTACAAAATACAATAATCATCTATGTTGATTTACACAAGTAGGCCTACTACATGTATAATCATCTACATTGATTTACACAAATACAATAATCATATATAATGCTGATTATCGAGAAGCAGCGAAGTAGGATTGCTTCTCTGGTTTGATACATTGTCCTCACGACATGCTGGACGTCAACCGTGACGGTTACCTGCAGGAGGACGAGTACCAGAGAATGATGTTCCAGATGGGAGTTCCGGATTCGTCGTTTGTGAAAGAGGCGCTCAAGGCAATCGATGTCAACGGTGACGGGAAGTTGAACCTCGAGTAGTTCACCGATGTTTAGCCTACTTCAAATTCATATTCTCGGACGTCGAAAAGACACCGAATGCGTTCTTCCTGGGACCTATCGACGACAAAATATAACACTTCTTCAGCTCAAAATTGAAATATTGGTCTTCTGAATACAGAAGCTTCTGCCCTTACCACATGCCTGCCTAACATTTGGCATTTAAGCTTACTTTTAAACTGCCTGGTAAATTTTTATTGCAGGAGTAATTTATTGCAGGCCACACTGATAATAATAATGAGAATTCGTAACGAAAATGATTTTGAAGACAAATAAGATTCACCTTAGCTATTCGTTCCTAAAATAAAATGTTCGCATCACAAACATCCTTCAAGCATTTTCACTAAAATTATGAACCCTTTGATCTAATTGAGGGCCTCTTTTGCACACTTCTTAAATCCATTGGCTGTAGTCTCTTTCATCGTGTTTGCTGCACGCCGATGCTGTAAGTGTTGCGACATTTGCTTTTAGAATGCTACTGTGTGTAAAAATTGTTCTTTCATCCTGTTCCTGTTTCTGTTCCTTTCCTGTTCCTAGCCCTTCTCGATCCGATGGTCAGCCGCATCATGCATCACACATCATGTAACTTTCATCCACGAATAGCTAAACTCTAACTAGATATAAAATGCAGTAGTAGTAGCAGTAGTAGCAGTAGTGTAGTAGTAGTATAGTAGTAGTAGTAGTAGTAGTAGTAGCAGTAGTAGTAGTAGTAGTAACAGTAGTAACAGTAGTAGTAGTAGTAGTAGTAGAAGTAGTAGTAGTAGTAGTAGTAGTAGTAGTAGTAGTAGTAGTAGTAGTAGTAGTAGTAGTGGTAGTAGTAGTAGTAGTAGTAGTTATTGTACCAAATTCAAAGTAGTAGCAGTAGTAGTAGTAGTAGTAGTAGTAGTAGTAGTAGTAGTAGTAGTAGTAGTAGTAGTAGTAGTAGTAGTAGTAGTAGTAGTAGCAGCAGCAGCAGCAGCAGCAGCAGTAGTAGCATCAGCATGCAATCTCGCCTGATATAGCCACTATCGACATCGCCATCCAATATTGTCAACGTCACCTGCAACAATAGATACTATCAAATTTCTGACTCAAATTCAATATCGTTTTCAACGTTTCACATTCGAGCATCAATGCGATAAAATATTGCGATAACGATAATAAGTTGATAGAGATGAAAAATGGTGGTTTATTGATTCAAACCCAGCGCCACTCCTTTCTTAAAGCCTTCGATGCTGGTGCATTAATTATAATTTCGGTTTAATATATGACCAAAGACTCGATGACAAGATATGAAATGTCGAAGAATGTATCTTCTGATAAACATCAAATAATACTGCAGCGAGGCATACGAATAAACACCGGTCATGCACTGTCATAGACTCATAAATTGTTAAGATTATGTAGAGGAGACCGTTGCCCCTTAGAAATTGCACAAAAGTAATGACTCTTGTCTCGTCGGATGATCACCTAAAACCAGAGCCCTGCGCCGGCCGCGCCGCGCCGCCGCCGCCGACATTTTGTGGGCGCCGCCGCCGCCGATTTTCTTGGGTCGGCGCGCCGCCGCCGCCGCCGAAAATTTGTCGGCGCGTCGCCGATGCCACCTTGATTCCTGTATTTCTTTTGTTGCATTTTTCATCTCTTACATGATTTTGTGAAAAAAAATGTTGCGCAGTGCAAAATATTATCTTTTTCTTATCGTCTTTCCCTTTAGGCTAGGATTATTCCCTCTGGCGAGGGGTCAGCCACTCGGATCCTTCTCCTCCACTTGTCTCTGCTTCCGGTGTCTTCTTTCTTCAGTTTGAGCAGCTTCAGGTCTTGTTGTATCACGTCATCCCATCTTTTCTTCTGTCGTCCCCGACTGCGTCGACCATATACTTCCGCTTGCTTGATTCTTTTGACACAGCTACCCTCCTCTTTTCTCGTTACGTGTCCATACCACGTATGGACATACCATCTTTTTCTTATCTGCTTTGATTATTCATGGCAACACCTTTTTGCGTCAATGCTATGAAACCTATGATCCTCCCTACTCTTTCTGACTTTTGGAACAGCATTCTTAACGTTTAAACTTTGTGGATTTTGTGACGCGCTTTGAATTATCGCAGCAACGGAGGTAAAAAGAACTCCAGGTAGGCCTAAGTGAATTGCTATGCCGTGTGTGCGCGTTCTTGCCTAATAGCTAGTCCGACCGTATGCTAAGATGGAATAGAACCGTCTGCCCACTAGTATTAGGATACACGCTGCTATTACGTAGCAAAGCGGTGACGATCTACGATTTTAGGTAGGCGATTGGTCGCGTCTACAGGCTTCTGATTATCCATTGCCGGCCAGTTACTATCTAATTCCAAATTTTCTCACCGGTATCAAACTCCTACGCAGTACGTGACCTATGCGAAATTCGTGATTAATTAAACTTTTGAATATTAATAGACCTGTCTATATGCAAAATGGAGCATGATAGGCATTTGGCCAATAGTTCCTATTTAGTCAGCAATTTGAGAAACATCTCACAAATGGGATCAGATTAGGAAAAGAGAAACACTTTCCCCATTAAACAAGTGCAACTTATTGTTACTTGGCTTGTACATAGCAATTAGGTTTAAAGAAGATGCTAAGAGTTTCGCGTGGAAGTCGGTCGGATAATCCGACGATAAATTAGGAAAGTTGGTTAATTCTGACAACTTTTGCTACTCAGTGTTCTTTGACCAAAAAAATTTAAAATACTGCAAGTGCACTCATCTGTTGACTTTGTATCCATTAACGATAGCTGCCACTTTGCGACAGACAAACAATTATACGCAAACACAATATGTATGTATGTATGACATGTATGTATGCATGTATGTATGTATGTAAGTATGTATGTATGTATGTATGTATGTATGTATGTATGTATGTATGTATGTATGTATGTATGTATGTATGTATGTATGTATGTGTGTATGTATGTATGTATGTATGTATGTATGTATGTATGTATGTATGTATGGATGTATGTATTTATGTATGGATGTATGTATGTATGTATGTAATGTATGTATTTATGTATGTGTGTGTATGAATGTATGTTGTGTGTATGTATGTATGCAATTTGTATGTATGCATGCATGTATGAATGTTTGTGTGTATGCATGCATGAATGTATGTATGCATGTATGTGTGTATGTATGTATACATGTCTGCATGCACGCAGCTATACAAATATTGTCAAGAAAATGGCTTTCAAGAATTTGTGATGAGTCGAAGTTAAATAGGCAGGTAGAGCCGCCACTGCGCAAACAGTCCTTTAACTCCTATTAGTAGGTTACGTTTAAGCGGTAGGCCTGGATTTGAAAACGTTGTCAAGTGGCTTGTAAATCAAGCCTTTGTAGAATTTTGTAATCAAACGTCTATTCTAAGAATAATTGTTGCCCATGAATATTAATATAAGACCAGATAATGCCAAAAATAATTGCTGAGCAGTGAGCACGCATGTCTTTATAACATAGGTTGCCTTTGCAAATTTTTTAAAATAAGTATGCGACTCTGGAGCACTAATTCCACGACGCCGCGCCGCCGACGCCGACATTTTGAATGCGCCGCCGCCGCCGATTTTTGTCTGTCGGCGCGCCGCCGCCGCCGACCAAAAATGACCGGCGCTCATAGGCGTAACGTTCTATTGTGACGGTGGTGTCCAGTCACCACCACTTTTAAAAGTGGGGGTGACAGTCACCACCACTTTTTGGTCCGACAAGAAAATATTTTTTTAGAGACATGAAAGCATTTGGCTGTCTAATATAAAGGCTATTCATGATCAGCATCGCAATGGTGCCAATGCTGATAGCCTAGAGCCCTAGAGACATTCACTGTCTACACTCCACATCGTGTTCATTGTCCACAGTCATGGCTTAAATCATAAGGAGGGAAAGGAAGGAATTCCCTACCACTTTAAATTTGGGGAGGAAACGTGACGCAATTCTGTCCTGCAAATCGATATGGCTCCGAGGCAGTGCATGCCATGCCAACAGCCTCACAAACTTTATGAAATCATTGTTATTATCAAAATAGCATTGAAGGGACCTCCGTACTCCGTACCTTTACCCCCCAAAAAAAGTTAGCTTAAACTTTAGGGAAGGTTCAACAAGAATAGAATGGGAAGAATCTGGATAACAATTTGTGAAAGAGCTGTTTTTAAAAAGTGATTTAGTTATCCGTGAGTGGAGAGATCGTGGAGTTCACCAGCGAGAGAGACACGAAAAGGTAAAGAGTGAGAATGGAGTCACCAGAGTTCATACTAAATTTGCATTTTGAGAAGGAGTACAGCGCAGTTTTTCTCAAATTTTCTCAAATGTGGTACGCCAGGCGCCGGTTATTGGTAGGGCCGAGGCGAAAGCTTTCAGAAATATAAATTTCTTTGCGTTTATGGACTTTGTGTCCATCTTTCTTTGATTAGCACAGATTTTTAACGTTGCAACATGGAGCATTATCATCATTATTTTATTTCTTTCACAGCATATTATAATTAGACTCGCATATTATATAGGCCTAGTGCATGCAACACATTTTTTTGTTTAGGTATAGCCTATTATTATAATTTTGGAAACAAATGGTGTTTAAATGTGAGCCAGAAATTCTCAGTGTGGGCCTATTATAGTCTAGACTCTAGAGCTCAAAATAGGAGAGAGCTGAATAAAATTTACCTAACGATTAATTTCTGGTCGAGCTTCAAAATTTTTGATTCCTTTCAGCACGTCATATCTGTGTGAACTGGTTTTAAATCTCTCCTTCCTGTCAAAGACAAATATGGCCTTAAAATTTGCGTTTAAAAAATATTAAACCGGATATTTTAAATCTGTGCTCGTAAAAACAAGCCCACAACACCACAACAACGCTATATGCTAGGTTAGCTCTTTCTTACAGGGGATATATAGACCAATTTTGCCTTTTTATTAACATGATTAGGTCCTACATGATTAAAACTATACATATATTTTAAATTTTGCTCCTTAATACGACTCTAATACACGGGGTGGGGGGAACAATAAAAATGAAGTTTAAGAACCGCTGGGGTACATGAAGCCGAGGAAAGAATTGAACTGAGAAGTTGTGTGCCAAGGAACAGTCACCACCACTTTTACGGGGAAAGTTACGCCCATGCCGGCGCTCCGCCGCCGACACTGTCAAGTCGGCGCAGAGCTCTACCTAAAACCAACTTACTATGCCTATAGGCCTATGGGCAGAGACCTCTTTGGCTGCGAAGTGTTGCAGATAAAGAAAGAAAAAGCTAAACATCAAGAAACGACCAAAATGATGAGATGAACAACAACTGAAAGGGGAAACCCCGGCTGGTGGGTGATCCTGGAAGGAATCGTTTTCATCGTCGTACGTGACGTGCGCTCGCCGGCCGCGGCTTGACCGACCGACCGACCGACCGGCCAATGGGGCGTTGAGCTGGAGCTTGGGCGTGTGACTGTGACGGCTTCCGTGGCTGTGACGGAAACGCGGTCGGTGTGCTCTCTGCATGCAGACAACCGGGCGAAGATAGGAGAATCTGCAACAACAACAACAACAACAACAACAACAACAACAACAACAACAACAACAACAGCAACAACAACAACAGCAGCAACAACTCAACCCAGCGGGACTTGGTGAATCAAGCAGTACGATCAATGTGTGACTTTTAAAACTGTGGAGGGAATCAATAAACCGCATCTGACGTGCGTCAGGACAAAACTCTTCTTATTTACAAGAAACATAGCGAATAAATTACTGATTGGGATGCGAATCAATACTACACGATACAATACAGATTATATTTTGCAAGACCTTTGACTCACTTGCTTCTCAGTTCCTCTGACCGGCACAGTCATTATATATATATATATATATATATATATATATATATATATATATCGCTTATGCCGGTCAGATATAATATGCAGGGTAGACTCAAAATGAAGTAACCCCTATAATAGGTTGTCTGCTAATAGTTTAACCTCAAGAATGAATTTTTAAATCAAATTTGACAGGTTTAAAGTAATTAATATGTATGCGTAAAATATCCAAATTTCACCAAAATACTTAGCCTATGTATGTTATGCCTGTGGATCATAAGAAACAGTGACTGGACTCACTGTTTGTAGCAAATTTCTTGGTGAAATTTGGCTATTGCGCTTAAAATATGAATTATCTTTAAACCTGTACAATAAAATTATATTTTAAAATTCGTTCTTTTGACCGAAGTATACTTATTAGTAAAACTTTAGAGGTTGCTTTTTATGGCACACCCTGTAGTATGTTATATTAGCTAGCTTATGTTATATGTTATAAATTATGGCAACGTATAGATATAAGTTTACCTGTCATAGAATCGTGCATATACGGCAGGTAGGCTATAGCTTATTACTGCTGCAACGCCGAGATCAGACAGTACGGTTGTCAGCTGGCCTGCAGCGGATCTCAATAGGTCACGCCTACTGTAACAAGGATCTGGTACCGTATCTCCGGAGAATGTCATAATTATAAGGAATCGACAGATGTAGGATCTACGAAGTGCGAACTAGGTCTACTGTATACGGTAAGCAAGAAGTAGCTTGCTGTCTAAATTCTTATCAGGTGTCTTGTGTCTTGACGGTCGAAGCCAATAAAATCTGATCTACGTAGACCCAACATTTTAACTTTTTCGATATTTCAATTTTGTCTTAATTCTCAGTCCCACGTCGTTTCAACTCCAAACATCATCAAACTTGGCCGTCCGACTATAACTTCCTGCGTCATTCGCCGGATCTTGACCCTCTGCCTATCGAATTCATTTTGACTGAGCGCTGTGAATAAGCTGGTTCCGGTGACCACATTTTTTGGGACGCTGTAGAAATTATGAATTTACGAATAGCTTCCGGTCAAGATTCAGTTAGCTGTTTATCTCGCCACTATGGTGTTTACTTTTAATGTTCATTTGGCGATCAAGCACTGCCAATCATGTCTGCGCCCGAGTTTAGTAGTTGACCATGACATGGCTGGTCAGTTATTTGTCTTGCAGGAATGTGAAAACTACAGCTATGTGCAGAACTGGACAAATTCTCACACAATAATTATTTATTATTGTCTGACAGTGGTCTAGGATTTCAAGACAAATGACTGCGTAAACAGAACCTTGTGTCGTAATCAGTTCCCAAGTTCTTAAACAGTTTACTAGACATTCATTAATTCATTAATTAATTAATTCATTCATTCGTTCATTCATTTGTTTATTCACTCACTCATTCATTCATTCATTCATTCATTCATTCGTTCGTTCGTGCATTTGTTCGTTCATTCATTCATTCAGGCATTCGCTCGTCCGTCCGTTTATTCATTCATTCATTCATTCAATAATTCATTCAGTCTTTCATTTATTCGTTCATCCATTCAGTCGTTCTTTCATTCATTCGTTCGTTTGTTCATTAGTTCATTCAGATAGCTTGGATAAAACCCTTCCAAAATAACACTCAGCGGTCTCGAATAAGCTGGTGCTTGCGCTTGTCTTGCGATGGTGCTTTAGAATTTGGAGATTGCGTTTGCTCAAAAGCGTCTGCAGATCAACTCCGACGATAAACAAATTTTTTTAGGTTCACAAAAGGTGTAGGCTATGCTGAGTCTAGAGGCCAAAAAAATAATGTTGTGTTTCCGGTAACCCGACCGACCCTCTTTTATTGCCGCGACTCAAATAATTTTGTGAATTTTTTTAATTTAAAAAATGTTTAATTAAAAAAGTTAATTAAAAAAATTGTTAATTAAAAAAACTTTTAATTAAAAAAATTGTTAATTAAAAAAAAATTAATTTTTTTAATTTAACAAAAAAATTTATTGACATAATACGGTGACATTGCCTTCCGTATAGAGTTGGATCTTAGGCCAAAAAAAGTTGTTTTTCTGGTAACCCGACCGACTCACTTTTATTTAAATCTTAAATTTAACTTTTGTGTAATTGTTTTTATTTACAGCTACATTACCTTAGAGTTTCACGCCTGCCTAACTACTTCCTCGTTGCCAGTCTTGAGAAATCTCTAGCCTTATCATTCTCACTTGAGCCACCTCTAACGGTGACTAGGGAAAATAAATCTAGCAACCTCTAGGTGTAACTAGTCACTGGCTCGGCCAGTCTGGAACGACCCTTAGCAGTGATGTTCTGTTTGACTCATCTTCCCCTTCCCTTCCCACTTTACCTTACCAGAAAAAATGTCAACAAAATGAAATTAATAGAATTGTTTTCTAGAGCAATTTTAGGTGCAGACTGTCGGGAAATAGGCAGTTTATACTTGCTTAGAACACGTACTTTGTTGCAGCATGTACCTTTATGCAAAAAAGAGTAGTTGGGTATAATTTTTCGGATAGTCATTGTATAAAAATATTTTATCAAAATTAAAAAAAATCGACCTACCCACCCAATTTTTTAGAGCTCTGTTACTGGAAACACAACATTATTTTTGTTGGCCTTAGTGGGGGTCACTGTTCACCCAACAGCCGTGAACTATTGTCTTGGAGCCTACTCGCCATCTGGTACCTGGAAAGAAGAGCTTGGTGTTGGACTGCGAGTGAGAGATCGGGGATTGGATTCTGATAGTATCTCTGAATCTATGTTGAAAATATACACATATCCTGGGTCAGAATTATCTGCTACAGAGCAGAGTGGAGTGCGCAAAAGGGAAGTATTATTCACCCAACAGCTAGCGCCCCTGGCGACTGTTAGCTGGCAGACCCAAGTCTGTTACAATATTCTCTGCGTATTTGTCTGCGCGCTTTTGTCTTTTGTTACGGCGCCATACATGCATGGCGTTCTATCCGTAAGTAGGCATACTGGCATAGCCATGACTAGTAACGACATCTTATGACATTAACTGCTTTATTTTCTTTACAGGCAATTCTGTTATTAATCATCCACTCACGATGTCAGACTTTTTGACCAGAAAAGTCACGACGTACTTCGGACACAACGACGTGAACAACGACGGCTTCATATCGCTGAAGGATTTCGTGGAGCTGGGTGAGCGTCAATGTGATGCGACACAAGCAGATGATGTTCAAAGGGAAAAGCTGAAAGCGTGTTTTGTTAGAGTGAGTTGTTCAAAATATAAGTTCGCCTACATTTATCGATGATGACCGAATCAGTGTGCTTATCTCCTATGGCTTCGTGATTTTGCATATAATCATATAAGTCTTTTACCATTTTGACCTGTTTAAGTTGTGTTGAGTCTATCGGGTATAATGCTCTTAGCATTAAGTGATGAACTATGATGTATTCGTTTTATTTAGTTCTTGCTGACATACCGCAACCAGTTAAAAATAAGAAATGACAAAGAAAATTCTAATAATTCAATCAAATGGATGGAAGTCAGAATGAGGGACAATAGGCGAGAATTGACTTTCTATTCGTGAACCAAAACTTTACCAGTAAACTTTGTCCAAAGGTAAGCCGTTGGTAAGTTTTAAAACCCATCCTTCTCTTCAATATCGAGTAGTAATATTGAGGTCTGACGAGTGTCGGAAAACTATCCGTTTACATAATTCTTTTAATTGCTTGAGTTTAATAAAACCATACAACCGGTAGGTCACAGTTTCGAACTCCCGATTAAGGACAAAAGTAATAATTATTACATATCCCGCGTACTTTACAGATTCTTAACCATTTCCCCACTTTCTGACTTCCACCTATATTATCGAAATATTATAATTTTCTTTATCATTTTTTTTATTTGGCTGCGTTATGTCAGCAAGAACTCAATAAAACGAATAATTTATACTAGACTAGAGTAATTACGGATAGGACAGTAGACCTAATCTGTTACAAATATTCTCGTTCTATACTCCATTCGTAAGACTGTTCTCTTTCGCCGGGGTGGGTCGGGAGAGCTTCTGAGTTTGTGGTCTTGACTGGACGTATAATTATGTGCGATCGAAAGATGGATTGAACATTCTGTCGGGGAGTAATAATATTATTCTTACGTTTAAGTAGCGCCTATTTTTTATAAGCGCAATCACAGCCACTACAATCCAATCCACAATTTTTATGAGCCTTTTACAAATACGATAGGACCCCGTTTATTTCTATGAACCTTGCAATGTCACCACAGGTGTGGCGTCAATGGATGAAGTCCTCTGGATCCGATGACAGCGGATTGCTGACTGCATCGATCTTAGTAGAGTCCGTGAAGCAACAACGGAATGATCCGGAGTTCAAGGAGGCGTATCAAGATATTTGCCATAGCTTCTTCCGTCTGCTAGATGTCAGTGGTGATGGTTTTCTACAAGAAGACGAATACGCTACGTCACTTGCTGATATTGGCTTCCATGATACTAGCATCGCACGCAGAGCTTTTGAATCCATGGATCTAAACGGAGATGGAAAACTTAGCTTGTACGAGTTCTCGCATGGTTTATGGGAGTATCTAACATCGGAAGATGAGAACAGTCCATACGTGCTGCTGTGGGGACCCCTGGTTGAATGACGGAATGGTTAAAACGAGGGCTTGTGCATTTCTAAATGTAGTTGCCACTTGATTTAGTGTGTTCATTGTCATAATTTTTAGCGGACAGAGAAGTCAGTTTAGACATAGTTATTTTGCTGTAGCTGCTGAATTCGTGATTGCTTCTATGCGTACGAACTACTTTTAGCCTTATGACGATTTCTGTAGATCATTGTTGCTTCGTCAGTAAATAAGATTGTACACCTCACGTTGCTGACAGTTACTGTAGCCCACTAATATAATTTTTAAAAATACTCGCTATTCCATGCCATGGCTGTTTCTGACCACGCTGCTGTTTCGTAGATAGGTATACATGTTTGATGCGTAACAACTATACTTATAGCCTAACACTAAAATATCAAAGCATAGTCGATGTATATTATCCATACTGACCTACACAACTATGATAATAATTCACACTGAAAAAATTAACGCAACTAGTTGTCGATAGGCCTATACTAGTTTACACAAATGCAAAAATCATCAGCTGATTCACACAAAATAATAGTATAGACTATAGAGGCTACGCTGACTTGTAAACACACATACTATGATCGTCTATGCCGAGTTCAACAAATAATGGTGGATATTCTGATTAGGCCTGCCACAAATACAATAATCATCTATACTGATTATTTTAGTATTTAGAATTTAGTCCTTCCTGCACATCGTGCAACGCATATCCTCCACTCCTCCTTGACCATGGCCAGTTCTTGAACCTCCTCTCATGACAATGTCATCTCCAGGCATCCCCAGACATCTCAAGTCACCTTTGATGGTGCCCTGCCAGTTCTCTCGTAGTCTTCATCTCTTCTGTCTATTTCCAGCATTCCAGGACATTCCCTGTTTGGTTATTGGATCCTCATATAATTATGTGAACACCATTCCCCCCGTGCATGCACTTCAATATTCGCTTTATAATGCTGTTTTCCATATCTTCTTGTCCCGTTCTATGTTTGTTATCTTGTTTCCGCAGATACAATATTATTATTGTCTTGCTGATTTAAATAAATAGTGGTAGAAATGTTATTGCCAATGTAAGTTTTAATTATAGTAAGGTTTGAGTCTGGTACCCAAGTCGAGTTTGTGCAAACTTCTTCATTGACTGGCTACAGTCTGATCTGCATAGTTTCATTTGCCCGCGCTGAGGTTGGGAGAGCCTCTGAGTAGCTCCCTTGAAGAGGCGCCGTGTAAATGCATTATTTATTCAATTAATGAATTATTCAGCTTTGCGTTAGGTTCTGCTGTTCGGCATAGCATTTCTCGTACACGAAGTGGTTTATTCAGTGGTTTATGGAATGACTGATATGTTCGTTGATTAGAGCATTTATATATTTTTATAGCGCCATTAGGAAGTCTAGTCAGAGGATCTTTCACCTCAAGGTCCCTAGAGCAGGACGATGACCTCATCGGTGTCAAGAGTGCTTCAACACATGTCTCTAGTCAAGCATAGAAGTGTATGACGTCCTGTGGTGTCACGGGTCAACCGAAACGACGAGCGGGCTCGCATGAGCGATCATGCGGTTGTGGGCCGATCTGTGTTCACCGTCCTAGCTCTACTGCTGCTGCTGCTGCTACTACTACTACTGCTACTGCTACTGCTACTGCTACTGCTACTGCTGCTGCTGCTGCTACTACTACTACTGCTACTGCTACTGCTACTGCTACTACTACTGCTGCTGCTACTGCTACTGCTATTGCTACTGCTACTGCTGCTGCTGCTGCTGCTGCTGCCACTGCCACTGCCACTGCCACTGCCACTGCTACTGCTACTGCTACTGCTACTGCTACTGCTGCTGCTGCTGCTGCTGCTGCTGCTGCTACTACTACTACTACTACTACTACTACTACTACTACTACTACTACTACAACTACTACTAGCTCACTTGCTTCCCCGGTTGCACATAATGAAAACCTGCAACTTTAAACAGGTCAAAATGTTGTTAAAGCTCGCAGAAGTCACTTTTCAACGTCTTTTTATCTGGACTGGGGGCTGTGATTATTAGGGGATACTTTATTTCGTGACGCCGGTGACACGAAACGGAGTATCCCCCCTGAAAGCTATCCGGGGGGATGAATTAATCTATCCCCCCGGATAGAATTAACCGGTCTATACTATCCGGGGGGATAAACCATTCTATCCCCTTTTTTGAAAAATGAGCATAATAAAAAAAATTATGCTGTAATCAAAATTTAAAGTGACTCTAATTGTTTTAAGTGTCCTAAGAAATGTTCAGATAAAGGCAACTCGAATTTATTTAGTGATTCTGAGTGTTCTGAAGTGTTTTAAAAGTTTTAAGTGCTCTAAAAACAGGGCAAAAGAAATTATATAGTAAGAATAAACATACTTGTTAGTGTCATTGTTCAACATAAAGCAGATGAAAATTAATTTGCCCCAAAAAATACACACGGAAGCCGTTTTTCGACTTTTTTAAATTTGGGGGGATACAATTAATACGGGGGATACTCTATTTTGTGACACCGGCAAGGATGCCTACTCCGCAGACTTCTGTATGTCTTTGCAGATTGATTTTCTCATAGGAAGGATGTCCCGTTTTCATTGGATGTTTCTAAGCCTGACGCCATACTACCGAATCTGATTAATATTGTCCGAATCTGAATAATATTATCCGAATCTGGTTAATATTATCTGAATCTGATTATTATTATCCGAATCTGATTAATATTCTCGTTTTTCTCCAGAGACGGATGGATACTGCACGGGTCGGTGCGCAGCATATAGGATAATAGTTTGGTCGCTGCAAGGAATTATTGCAACAAGGTCAAACATTTTGTCCATGGATGAATATGAGAGTGCGTCGGAGAGCATTTAAAGGCATCGTCCTCTGACCTCCATTCGAGTATTGGATCCACTAGTTACACTGTTAGAGCAACGAATTCTATACGGTTGTCGAAAGACAAGATGTTTTTCCCGCCACCGCCCCCGCCCCGCCCAGCCCCCGCCCCCGCCCCCACCACCGCCCCGCCCTCGCCCCCGTGTGGTATTCGCATTAATTCCAATGGGACTGAGCTTTAAAGGCACGAGAATCATGGACGACGGCATTGAACTCGGGTAGTTTGCTACGAACTGACTGCATATTCGCTCGTCCCTGGCCAAGGTGTCGAATGCGTTGGCAGAATTTAGTTAACAAAAACCTGATCTTGTTGCATTATTTTCCTGCTTAACGACACCATGTAATATCAAGGTTGATTAGTGTCCCCCACCTCCTTTCTCCAGGCTTGAGACGGGCACGGCGAAAGAACGAGCAGGGGTGGAGTTTAAACACATGAGCTCGTGGCCCGCTTTTCAACGGTATGTGTCCTCAGGCTGCATGGCCCACAGCCTCTCAACCCCTCACTCTCGCTGTGGCAATGCCAAACTTCAGAGGGTAGTGACGCCAGAGGCCCAGGTCCGAGGTACCAACAAAGACTCCAGTGATGCAGGACTCTGGCCGGGTGGCTCGGCGACTTCCCGCTGAGCACACCATTGACGTCGACGGTTGTCGATGACATTGTATTCGTAAGTGGGTTACGCTCCATTCTTTCTTGACAAACCGAACAACACTTACAAAAACAACTTTAGTTTGCCTGCCTTATCAGCTTTAAGTTCTACCTACATAATTATCTAAAATAACCGTAGAACATCTTTGACTATTCGCTAGTCGATAATATTCTCATAGCAGACAATCCTGTGATCATCGACTCAGGATGTCAGATTTTTTGGCCAGAAAAGTAAAGACGTACTTCAAACACAACGATGTAAACAACGACGGCGTCATATCGTTCAAAGATTGGATGGAAATGTCTGATCTGCAAAGTGATGCCAGTAAAGCCAACGCCGTTCAAAGGGCAAAGCTAAGAGAGTGCTTTCTCACAGTAAGTTCTTTAAAGAACGGTTTAGTCTAAGTTTATTGACAGTGGCGGCGCCAGGATTTCAGTTGGGGGGTGGGGGGGCTGAAGCCTCGCGGCGAAATTTCACATTTTCATCCGTCTAAATTTCTGACGACCTTTTTTTTAGTCATCGACCGAAATCTTATGAAAATTTTCCATTTTTGGCCGCCAAAATTTCTGACGACCTTTTTTTTAGTCGTCAGCCGAAAATCGTGGATACTTCAATGTAAAAAATTCGGATGGAACTTTTTTTTAGGGGGCGCTGAGCCTCTTGTAGAGGGGGGGGGGCTTAGCGCCGCCACTGTTTATTGATGATCTAGGCTTATTCTTTGTATTTAAATTTGCTGCGATGAGCTTTTGAACAGCGGCATAATTATCATTCCGTAAAATGGTTTGATTTATATTATGTATGTATGTATGCATGTGTAGGCCTATGTACGTATGAGCACTTGTTATAGCGCCACTCAAAGATTCAAGATATCAAGATGTCTACTCAAAGGCGCTTCGGTTACAGCGGAGTTTCATACCGAAGCGCATGAGCATTATTGCGAGGGAAGGACTTGTTCAGAATCCTTTCGCGGTTGTTTGGGGTGATTCGAACCCGCGACCTTCCGGCTCCAAGGCACCGAACGTAGGGCCTACCATACGAGCGCCCCACAAAAATAGCTGGGAAATAATTAAGATAAAGTGTTACTACCAAATTCATGGGAAGCGCTCGGAATGTTCTAGCTTTTCTTCATAAGTCAAACACCAACTTTGAGCCACGTCCATCGATTGCCCGTTGAGCGTCATGGTAGCCGAGTTGTTAGCGGTCGGTCTGCAACGCGGAGTGTAGGCCTACGGGTTCGATCCTCGTCCGAGGAGTAGGGCTGCCAACTCTTGATTTTTCCATTCCGGGACGCTCGCAATCACTGGATATAACATTTAGACCAATTTGCACTGTCCACATAATTATAAGCCAATTGCACAGGCACAAAGTCGTGGAAATCGGCATGTCATGTCTCAAAAGCATTACAACGGACTAACAGTAGGCCTACATAGGACACAATACTATGCTACTGAGTGTTAGCGGTTTGTAAAGTTTTCAAGACTTGAACCCAGCGCTGTCCAACATTCGACGTTAGGTTTAATAGAGCGCAGAACTCAAAATTATCACCCAACTTTAGTGTGCAAAATAACAACATTTTGTCATGTGCATATCTATCACAAATTCCGGGACAATTTGAGATCAATCCGGGACACGGGACGCACAGGGTCGATTCCGGGACTGTCCCGGCGAATCCGGGACGGTTGGCAGCCCTACCGAGGAGCTAACTGCTTAGGGACCTTAAGCAAATCCTTCACTCAATATTGTTGCTCTGCAATTTAATTGCAGCTGCGCCGTCGAGTTGCGTGTGCACGTCTTAACTGCGTAGAAGGGCGATAGACCATATCAAATTGCAGCTGTATTGTTTGTATGTGCACGTGTTACAGCGCTCCTTCATGCTTTCTACCCAGAAACGCTCCCGACTACAGCGCGGGCACTGCATCAGAGTTTCATGCCGAAGCGATGAGCAATTGCAAGTGAAGGACTTGCCAAAGGTCCCTACGCGGCGGCTTGAGGTGGATTCGAACCTACAACCATCTGGCTGCAAGGCAACGAAAATATCCACTGCACCACCGCGTACCACAAAATTGTATTGTATTGTCAGTTATAAAACCACCTTTCATCCACATGGATAGTGAATTAGGAAGATCCTGACTTGTGGCTGATGGAAGATTATCAAATATATTCAGATTTTCTTTAATAGAGCGTATTATAACCTGGAGGAAGAGGCAATTATTAACGATAGGCCTTTAATCTTTTGCACATAAAAAAACTATTATTTCGTGTGTGAGAGCTAAGTTAGATTGCGCATCCTGTCAGGTATCATGACTTCCCGTTCGGTGCCAATTAACTTAGACTTTCCATTGTAATCACAGGTATGGAAATACTTTATAAAGTGCGCTGGGCCTGATGACAACGGAATGTTGACTGCGTCCAACTTAGCAGAGTCCGTGAAACAACTAAGAAATGACCAGGAATTCAAGGAGGCCTTCCGGGCCATAAGCCGCCATTTTTTCGGTCTTTTGGATCTCAACGGAGATGGCTTTCTACAAGAGGATGAATACGCACGATCGCTTGTTGCTATTGGCATCAAGGATACAAGCATCATACGCAGGGCTTTTGATTCCATGGATCTCAACAAGGAAGGAAAGCTCAGCTTGGACGAGTTTTGTAATGCCTTGGTGGAGTATCTCGTTTCTGACAACGAGAAAAGTCCATATTCGTTGCTGTGGGGGCCTCTGGTCGATTGATGCAATTTTGTTACAACGAGACCTATACATGAATAATGACTTTTTGTTCCTCACTCGATTAATTCTAATTTTAGTGTAGCTTTGCTTCGTGTATAGATGAAGACGCCAGTCAAGACGTCATAGCAAGAATTTTAACTGCATTTATTGTAAAGGGTTGATTGCCTGCAATGCTCAACACTACTCATACAAGAGTGCAAGACTGCAGTTTGGCTTTGTTAAGAAATGAGATAGTCATGCTTAACTGGTTTAACAATGGTTTAACATTAAAGCAATGGGTAAATATATATTAAACATTAGATGTTATGCATTTTTTTGTTGATCCCATTACAATCATACATACATGTAATTAAGTATAAAAATAATCAGAATTAAGCAAATTCACATAAAGAGTAGGCAGAAAAACAATAATAATAATATCACGCAACAGTCAGATACACAGAAACAATCAGGACGACAGTTACTGAATCCAAATAAAAGATCTTGCTAGAATTGTGTAATCCATAATTGGCCCTACAGCTTTTCCTTGAACTCAATGGCATGTAGAAAATTGCAAACTAGTGAATTTATGTTTGCATACTTTCATAATCAGTTACCCAGTATTTTCAACAACTATGTTACTCCTACGTCCATCCTAAACCCTTATCCTGCCAGTGCTTAAAGTGTGGAAAAAAGTGCCTGGACACCCTTACCTTTCCAAAAGAAGTGACTGGACGCCCCTTACCTTTCCAGGCTGTGCTGGCCAATAAGTGGCAGGACGGTGTTCAGATTTTAAAATAAGTGCATGGACGCCGTCCATGACCGTGCAGCCACACTTTAAGCCCTGAAGCCTGTGCGTTCTGCTGCAAACACAAGAGTACCTTTTGCTAGGACTAGTTATAGAATGTTCTCGTTGAAATGCGCTGGTCCCCGCACTTGGAACGATATACCTCTCATCATACGTAATGTAGCTCATATCTCGCTCTTTAAGATTAATTACGTTATCAATTATTGTTTTACATTATTTTCTGTATCTTACGTTTATTTTATTGTGGTTAGGCCTACAATAAATGATTTGATTTGAAATTTCGATCTTATTTCATAACTCAGGCTGTTGTCTAGTTCTCGATTGTTAATATTTAGATTAAACTTACTTCTTAAGTGTTGATGTACATTTTTGTTTCAATACTAGGCCCTTGCGTCTGCCAATTTTTTTTGTCGTTGCAGGCGGCCCACTAGAGGAACCCAGGTTCCTTAGGGTCATGTTCTTTTTATCCCTTGTAGATGGTTTGTTTTAAACTGCATTTGTGTTTTTTAATGCCAATACCGCTACTTGATTTCACTAAAATTTATGGTTATGGTTATGGATTGATACTGAAAAACGATGAAAATTTATTGAAATTATTGCATTGAAATTTACTATGGAATAGCTATAATGACTGCCTCGTGGAAACTGGTTTTTGCGCTCACTTTGTCAAATGATAAGCCAATTATTTCCGAACAAATGGCTAAGTTGGTCTGGAGTTTTTCGTTTTTCACTTTAGCGAAATTTGCAAAAAATGCACTACGTGAGGCAGGCCGCTTAAAATCAGTAGGCTACGTGGGCCGCATGCACCCCGCAAGTTATACAGCACTGAGCTACGGAGTTGAGCCCTCACATTCCAAGCAGCCAAATCACTTAGCTCTTTCTGCCTGTATCGATTTTTCTTTGGCTTACATCTGCTCAACTTTCTACTCGCCGCGTCACCTCAAATTCTCGTTTCATTGCGACTAAGTGCGCTTTGGTGGGTCTAGTTCTTTAATAAAGGCATGACGATAACGACGACGATGACGATGATGACTATGACGATGAAGATGATGATGATGATGATGATGATGATGATGATGATGACTATGACGAAGAAGATGACGACGACGATGATGATGATGATGATGAAGATGACGTTGACGATGATGATGACGACGATTATGATGATGATAACGACGACGACGACGACGACGACCACGACGACGACGACGATGATGATGATGATGATGAAGATGATGATGATGATGATGACTATGACGAAGAAGATGACGACGACGACGACGATGATGATGATGATGATGAAGATGACGTTGACGATGATGATGACGACGATTATGATGATGACAACGACGACGACGACGACGACGACGACCACGACGACGACGACGATGATGATGATGATGATGATGATGATGATGATGATGATGATGATGATGATGATGACTATGACGATGAAGATGACGACGATGACGATGACGATTGTGATGATGATGATGACGATGATGACTATGACGATGAAGATGACGAAGATAATAACGACGATTGCGATAGCAATGGTAGCGGTTTAGATGCGCTTTGCCTAGTGAGTCTGTCGATGCTGAAAGTCTCGGTCATCGCTGTTAGGCAATGCGTCCTAAACCAATCAACCAACCTTCGCGACTTTTCTCATAATTTTATAGGCATCACCAACAGGCTAGACGCTAGAACTCCGCCACTGGTTGCACTCTACCAGTCCCAAGCCTGGACAAAGGAGGAGAGCATCGTTAATGGTCTTTGCTACCACACAGTGTCGTTACACTGCAAATACTCGTAGCTAGCGACGTCGTAATTTTTCCAATACAAAGACCACTATCTCGCATAAGCAGCGATACTATCAAAGATAGCATATAATTATTAATTTTTCAACTGATGCAGAATGTCAATGTTCACCCCTCATATTCAAACAAAATGTAATAATGTAATAAAAATATGCTGCACTGCAGAAGAAAATTTTAATTAGGCCTACTACCCTCTGCCTATGAGTAACCATTGTGCAGGCTTATTACCATTTTATCTAGGCCTACATGTACGTCAATAATTATAATCTTGCTGAATTTGACGCACGTTATTATTGACAAGAATAATTATTAGTTCGATGAATTTTCCGATAAATGTTTAATTTTTCAGGCACGTGTCTCTGAAAATGAGACCACGTCTATAATTTTGTGGCAATAAATCTGCTGATTAGCAAAATCAATAGTTGTTCTATTCAATTTGGACACAAATTATTATTCAGCGATCGTAATCGTAACTTAATTATTGTAGACTCGAAATTTCTAAGGCGATACTCGAAAGCCAAGCGCGGGGCACCAGCTTATTCACGAGCGCTGCGCAGAGTCAGAAGGGTTGTCCGTGAGAGTAGTCCGTGGTGGTCCGAGTCGAGCTCCATAAGATCAGAGGGTAGGAGCAGCTACTAAGGCAGGTGTCAATGTCATAAATCTCTTAAGTCTTAAAAACGAATCCTGAAATTAAGCTTTCGTACAGATCTTACTCGGTTCGTACTAAGTCGCGAACTTGTAGGCCCTATGCAGTTTTATAGTCTATAGACAAGTTATTGATTACATTCACTGTCTTGATGTTAGTATAGGCCTAAGCCCAGTGCCGTCCTAAGACATGGTTGCCATAGTTTAGCATTTACGGTCTCACGTTTCTATGGATCACAAATTAAAAATATCGGACAAGTTAATAGTCGAGCTGCTCGCCTGTTGTTGTTGTTGTTGTTGTTGTTGTTGTTGTTGTTGTTGTTGTTGTTGTTGAAAGCAACAGCTGCTTCGTTGCCGAATGTGGTTCTCGATTCTTTTTTCATAATTCTGGGTGCATTTCAATTCAATTCAATTCGTTTATTGTTCCCTGTTCAAACTTGAATTTCAGCACATGACAATAATAATTATTATTACACAGTAGGCTAAACAGCAACGTATACCGTATGGATACGAAAGAAACACCTAGACTGGACCATGGTCACACTTATTAGTTCCGCCTATAGGGCCTATGTATCGTGAAATGAAAGTAGTCCTAGAATAATTGCAGAAGATTCTTAAGTCCAACCGGATTACGAGGTATAAATAAAGTCTCATTTTAAGAGTAAAAAACACAAAAACAGCAACTAGCACAAAAATACAAAAACCTTAACTAGATCACATAGATGAAAAATTTGAAATATACAGAAAGGCACAAAGAAGAGATCTTCATTAGAAAAATAAAATATCACACGTTAATTATGAAACTATGTGATTATGATTAACAATAATTATTGTTGTAGGCTACAGTTTTATTTCGTCACAATAATATATTTATCGTACCCAGGCAAGAATGCATGCCCGTAAGTTCTTAAAAGGATCTTTGCAGCTGCCGTCTCCATATATATAGCCTAGAAGCATGTCTAAATCGTAAATGTATGCATCAATATTAATTACATTTAAAAATACTTTGAGCTGCTGTTGAGTATAAGCATTGCTGAGGGGTCGGGCGACCAACTGGGACAGCACTTATAATTGAATATCGACTGGAGTGTAATTAGGTTGCCGTTGAAATTGTTTTATAAAACGGTAAAACTGGAACACACTTCGCACCAGTAGACTATGTCTGAGTATTGGGATAGAAAGATGAGGACGTATTTCCAACGACTGGACTTCGATAAAGATGGAGTCATATCGAAGGACGACTGGGTGGGAATGGCAATTCGATTCGCCAATTTCGAGAAGGCAGATAAGCAGAAAGCCGAACATCTCCGAGAGGAAATGGAAAAGGTTGGATGATTAGGATAGTTGTTACTTGGTTTAGATGACTCATGAACACTTTGAACAGGTTTAGCTAATACTTCAACTACTACTAGTGCTGCAGATTTTGCTGGTGGTTGTGTTGCCACTTTTATGGCTAATGCAACTACTGCAGAAACAATCACTTAAACTTCTAGCACTACTAATTCTCGCCACAAAAATGCTGTTACTATTACTACTGCTGTAACTGCACATCTACTGCTATAGCTGCTACTGCTATTATAACAGCAGCAACAGCAACTACTACTACTACTCGTGCTGCTACTACTACTATTACTCGTTCTACTACTACTACTGTAACTACAACAACTAGGTCTACTACTAATACTAGAACTACTGCAACATCATCTACTACTACAATAAAATCAATAAAAATTACATTTCACTATGTGAGATATGGAATGGCCTCCTTTGACTCTCTGCTCCCTTTCTAGAAGTCCTTTTAAATTTTAAGACAGGTTCATTTTAAAGTGAATTATTTCGCAAAATATAACCGAATTTAATAAGTTTTACCTCGAAGATTTTTTAATCGCTTGATAGTAAGCTTATGATATCTGGAGCTGTTTGTTTTGCGGGCGTTTTTCTATAACAAGTCAAGATTTCTGTCTTACTATTCACTTAGTTGTGGGAGCAGTTCATAAAGATGGTTGACACCGGTAACAGTAAAGGATTGACTGTAGACGTCTTCACGGAATCCATCGGAAAACAGCGCTACAGCCAGGATCTGATCAAACACTTTTCCGGAGTGATTTGTGGTCTCTTCGACCTGATGGATGTCAACTGTGAGGGTTGCATGCGCGAGGACGATTACCGTAGAATGCTTGCTCAGATCGGAGTGGGAGACCCGTCATTCACCAAAGAGGCTTTCAGAGCAATCGATGTCAACCACGCAGGAAAGCTGACCTACGAAGAGTTCATTAAGGCCTTCTCTGAATTCATGTTCTCGGACGATGAGAAGAGTCCGTATGGACACTTCTTCGGACCTCTTGTCGACTAAGTCTGTAGTTGGGATTATTCCAAGATCGAAAGCAGTGGCGTGGCAAGGAATTTATGATGGGGTTTTGGGTTTTGTGGCTCGGTCGGATGCTCTTTCTGACACCCACCCAACAGTATTACAGTAAATAAAAAGGGAATAAAGTAACAAAGGTAATAAAGTAAAAAAAAGAATTGTAACTACAAGCAATTGTTTTGTTTTTTGTCTTATTTAGGTGGACAAATAACCTTTAAAAAACTTTTCCTTAGGCCAATTGGAAGTTTTAACCCCCGACGAAGCCACCTTGTCTACACCACTGATCGAAAGATACACTTGTGTTCTACACATTTATCTGCCATTAGGCCCACTTGTTTTTACTGGCAATCGATGGAACACTTTCACTCTCCATCCAACTCCTGAAGTCTGCGACTGTTTGGGCAGACTTTATTTGTGCCTCATCAGACGATGAGAAGACACTGTGATAAGTGGTTACCAGCTGTTCATCTCAGTTGCACCTTACATAAAACTAACCCACAGTAATTTTATCTTTTCGACTTATTTTGCGGCTTGTTATTGGTCTGTTGACAAAAGCCATGTGTCGTTCATTAAGGTTAATAAATTAATATTAAGCCTGTGCCAGAGAACATAATTTAGACAACACTGTTTTTGGATCTCGTTAATTGTAGAGCTGTAAATTGAAAATGGCTTGCATGTCTGTTCTTTCAATGAAAACAGCCTCAAAAACCTTGCTATTGTTGTTAGATCTTGTTTTAACAGCAAACACACGTCCCATCATCTTTGGTGACAGCAGTTCAGCTCATTTCGCTGATACGACAGCACATGAGTCTCCATTAATCGTTTGTATGAATTGAATCACCAGGTCTCGTTTTGTCATTTCGTCAAAACTACAAAAAACCATTCGATATCGATCCAACGTTTACCAGCAGAAACTTCAGAATGGGGAACAATATTAACAACTAACAGCATCAATAGGAACACTGGACTAATTGAAAGTACAAAAGACAATTGTTAGTGTAGCAACGCATCAATGATAATAATTATCACTGAACAATAGATGACGAACTTAACATTTTCTCTATTGCGAATCGATTTTCAATAAATTATACTCAAACAGTTTTGTGACATAGGTTATAATAGCCTACCGTAGACCCATGTCTCTATTGTTCAAGCGCTTGATGCTCAGTAATTTGAAAACTTTATCATCGTGACATAACTAAGTCTCATTTGTGCAGCGCATATTTCATAACTTTCAAAGTAATTAACTTACTGTTATAATATTACATATATATATATATATATATACTAGCTGGGTACCCGGCGTTACCCGGGAAATTTAGGATACGGCCCGCTCCCGGCCACAACCACACCACACTCCACCCCATCCCACCCCCAATCCCACAACACCCCAGTGCACCACACACTCCTCTCTGGTAGTCTTTCGTCATCTTTCTCTTGTCTAAAGACCTGCCTTTTCTCTCGGAGTTGCATGCACTGGGAGCGCTTCTGAAAGGCTCTTGCTGCAAGAAGCGCTTTACAAATGGTCAGATACGATACGATACGATACACCGACCTCCACCGGTACGCCACCCGTGAAATTTGAATTTTCGGAAAAATTCCCCCCACCTCCCCATACCCCACACCACCCCACCCCAATCCCCACCACCCCACCCTTCCTCCTCCACACCCCACCCACATTCCCACCCCACCCCACCCACGCCCACCCCACCCCCACCCGCCACCCCATCCCTCCACCCCACTCCCTCACCCCCACCCACCCCACCACTTCCCCACCCCACCCCCACTCTCCCACCCCACTCCACCCCACCCCATTCCTTCACCCCACCCCACACCCCCAGTCCCCACCCAACCCACTCATCCCCACCCCCACCCAACCCAACCCCACCCACCACCCACCGCACCACACTCCTACCTCGACCGGTACACCACCCGTGAAAGTTCGGTTTTCGGAAAAATTTTCTTCCCCAACCGCCCCATGCTCCCACCACCCCACCCATGCCCCACCCGGCCCCTGCGGACCGAGGTGTGGGCTGAGTAGAGGCGAGGTGACCCGCGTAAAATCTGTCTAACTGTGAAACTATGGCAAGGGAATAGAAATTTATGGCGAAAATTAGGGTTTTCGCAAGTCCCACCGTGGCCCCCCTTGGTGGTAGAGATTCGCTAACCACTCCACCGGATGGCTCTGATAGCCCTCTATATAGGTGCAAAGTTTCAGAGGAATTGCTGAAAAAAGTTTTTAAAAATTGGGTGGTTTCGTCCCCCACCCGCCCCCCCCCCCCCATGGTGGTAGAGAATCGCCAACCCCTCGTTGGGGTGTCTCTTGCCGAGACCTACAGAGTAGTGAAGGTTTGGAGTGAAAAGCTCAAAAACTGTGGAAACGCATCACGGTCAAACAGACACACAGACAGACAGACAGACAGACAGACAGACTCTTCTCTTTATTTATATAGATATACATGTATAAGCCCTGTCCGTTCTGTTTTGTCATCATAAATTTTCATGATGAGATGAATAAATGCGTTATTTCCAATAATGGGAATTTAATTCATAAGGCTCTATGTGAACTACGGCAATATTCTTTTGTATATACGGATGACAAATTACTTGATATTTGACAATAAATATCCTCACGGGCTGCTTATTGGTCCTTATGATGAAGTCTTTTATAAGGACCAACCCGACAAAAGTATCTACAGGGTTGTTAAACCTACTCTGATTGTTCCATTTCAAAGCTTCGAGGAAGTCTTAAAAGGTACAACGACTGCATTTACCCGACAGGTAAGTAGTTCTTATTAAGTTGCAAAGGAGGCGTTAAGGCATTTGATTATAATAGAATCACGTTGAAAAGGCTATAAATGGTTACTCTCATGTCACCGGTTTCAATGACCTCAAACGCCAACGAGACATAATGACTGTTAAAAAGTGCAAAATTTAGTACAATATCTATTGCTGTTAATATCTGCTGTTAATTCGTCTGCACATGCACACGAGGTCGACATCGATGGGAGGTAAGGCCTCGTGCGGTCAAAGTGCCTGATGCGAAGGCATTACCTACATGTATGTAAGCGAGTAAGTAAGTCAGCATATTCTTTATTAGAATGCCAGCAAACACACAGTAGTTTACACAAGATATAAATAAGTCTTAATTATAATTTATTTTATGCAAAGTCATACAACATTTGCATAATGAAACTTCATTTGGCAAAGGAATCAACTCAAGGCAGGGTTAGATCATGTGGTCTCGGACGAGTATAATTGTGTGGGTTAACCATATGCGGTCAAAGCATTTTCTTATCGCAGATAACACTTATGTAAGCATATCGTAAGAGCAAGACAATCGGGTCTTTCACCATCTGTTCTGCAAAGCCCATTTTCGCTCGCCTACCGTAGGGAAACCGTTCCGAATGGTGCCAAACAGATTGGAACATTAAGACTTTTATTACATGTTTTGCTGGTGTAAGGAGGGGACAATAAGTCTACAAGAACCAATAGGCCTAGTCGTACGCAGAGCCCTGCGCCGGCCGCGCCGCGCCGCGCCGCGCCGCGCCGCGCCGTGCCGCGCCGCGCCGCCGCCGCCGCCGCCGCATTTGGGCGCCGCCGCCGCCGATTTTTTTGGGTCGGCGCGCCGGCGCCGGCGCCGCCGCCGAAAATTTATCGGCGCGCCGCCGATGCCACGTTGATTCGTTTGTTTCTTTTTGCTGCATTAATTCCGAATGTGATCTATCGATTATCAATTCATTGATGCATTGTGCGATTTTTTTGAGTGATTGATGGACTGATTGATCAAGTCATCGTATAAAGTATTTCAAGATCATCCTTTTAATGCACCTTCGCTCAGGTGCTTAAGCAAGTCCCCGCGTCGGAAAGCCCTGATTACATAGGTTATGCCTGTAACTATGTGTAGCATACTCAGTCAAAGGTAAATGCGGATCCAAGGTGAAAACATTACGAGTAGGCCTACATAGGCCTACTACAAAGTGCAAGCGTATACAAGACATATCACAAGGGTCTCGATGATTGTATTTTGCAACAGGATGTCTGAATTCTGGAAGAGGAAGGTGCGAAAGTACTTCTCCATATTCGACTTGGACAAAGACGGACTCATCTCGAAGGCCGATTGGGTGGGAATGGCGACGCGATTCGCGAAGTTCGAGAAAGCCGACAGGCAGAAGGCAGAGCATCTCGAAATTCAATTTGACAACGTGAGTGGCTTTATTTACGCATGTGCTTCCCGATTATACTACCACAAAATAAGCCTACAACAACGGCCGCCACTACTAGGTCCTCTTATTTCAACTGCTAAATGTGATAATAATTTTTTAGTCGGGGTACTTATGATCCCTCAGGCATTTCAAACTATATCAGGAGATGGAGATTTTGTGTTTTTTCTAAACTTTTTTGCATTGAGGCAGTGGCGTAGGTAAGGGGGGTTTCGGGGGTTAAAACCCCCCATTGGCTCCGGGAAACAGGTTTTTTAAGGTTATTTTTCCATTTAAGTTAGGAAAATAGCAAAAAACCAGGGTTTCCGGCCATAGACCCCCCATGAAAAATTTCTGGCTACGCCACTGCATTGAGGTACATAATTTCCCTAGAAACCACAGACTATTGTGAATTGGGATAAATGTCTGGAGTCTCGGGATTCGTTTTAGGACTTGAAGAGAATGTTCCCTTAGAGGCGACCAGGTCATAACGTTGAATGCTGACGGACGCTGAAAGAGCGGGTTTGATTCTTCTTCTTTTCGTTCTCTGCCCTTAGGCAGGTTCGAATGATTGCCGTCTCCATTCTTCTCTGTTCTGCGCTTTGATTAGCGTATGTTAATAATTATTATGCTGATTGACAAAATGCGGTAACCAATTTCGTTAATGAAGTCCTAGACTGATGGGCTAGACAAGCGGTCCCCAACTCGTAGCCCGCAGGCTCAAAATATTGCCCTCAATCTCTCAAGGAATTCACAATAATAAATTATATGCAAAAATTGACAATTTGTACATGACAAAATATATAATCAATTTCTATTACAAACTATTTTCCGTGGACGTTTAATTATAAATAACATCAAAAATAATATTTTGCTTATTGGTAGCACATAATTTCGCACCATAAAACAATCATATAATATCAATCGACTAGAGTCACTAGACACATGCACTCATGCAGCTCTCATCTGTTCATTAATCTGTGTAAAACGATGACATCGTTCTTGCACCAATAACGATAACTTGCCATCTTCTCAGATTTGGGAGCAATTCATGAAGAAGGCTGACACTGCTGTCAATAATATGCTGACGGCAGAGGTGTTAACGGACTCGGTCGGAAGGCAGCGCTACGATCCGGAACTAATGAAGGGCTTCAGAGATCTGGTACAAGGTCTTTTCGACATGCTGGACCTCAACCGTGACGGTTACCTGCAGCAGGACGAGTTCCAAAGATATTTTACTCAACTAGGAGTGCAGGACGAGTCACTCGAGAGAGAGGCGTTCAATGCAATCGATGTTAATGGTGATGGGAAGCTGAGTATGGACGAGTTCCTGAATGCCTTCTTCGATTTCTTTTTCTCGGAGGATGAAAAGAGTCCAAACAGACATTTCTTTGGACGGTTCGACGACTAGATCTATATTCATCAGCCTATGGGACCTCGGCTTTTTGCATGGTTTACCTAAGCTTTGTTAATGCGATAGAACAGCTATTATATCGGATGACATTTTACGATTAGCCTATAAGCTTATCTAAAATATATTTAGTATAATCTAAGCACAAATAAACAATAACGTTAATATTATCATTATTATTATTGTTATTATAAAAGAGAAGGCGTTACTTCAACGGTTTTGTTTTGCTATGGCAGACCTCTCTACAAAAGGCACAAAGCAAATGTTTGAGATAAACGGAGGATCCTGTGTGGCCGAGTGGGTTGTAGCCCGCTCGCCGCGCCGGCAGAGCGGGTTCGATTCCCCGGTCGGATCTTTACACACTGCGGGTGGCTCGGTCGCAATATAAACGTGGAGTCGACGCTGATCATCTTTGAAATGAAAGAGTCGTTAAACCCCAACATTTCATTTTTTTTAGATAAACGTCGGTATAGTGCGTGCGTGGGTGCGTGCGTGGGGAGCTCGGAAAAGAGAGGGAGGAGACACTGCAGCAAACAGCAACTTGGAGGAAATTGAGCTACTTCGGCCATGTGATGAAATCCAACGGTTTGGAAAAGGAGCTGATGACGGCATGCGGTGAGGGAAGGAAGAGACACGGAAGACCAAGGAAGAGATGGTTGGATGAGGTACAGGAAAAGTCTGGCATGAGCCTGGAGCAGCTAAGAGAGGCGACAAGAGAGAGGAGATACTGGAGAGGATACATCAAAACTGTCGCCAGAGCTCCAAGAGCTGACGGCACCAGGTGACCAGATGATAGCTCTTAACTTCCTTTTCGAAATTATTCGACTGCGAAACTCTGAATGAATTAAACGCGTTCTTGCGTGTCAACCCCCCATAGATGATGACCAGGACGGCAATCTTGGTTTCGTGAATTGCCTATTCACTATCAGTCTATCAGTGTATAATCAAGCCCCTCTTTAGGGGATGCGTGTTTCTGAAGGAAGTGGCGGAGGAGAAAAGTCCGTTTTGGACGGCTGAACCACCGACGACACCCTTCATCGGTCAAATTTTCTGACGACATTTTCCAGTCTTTCCGTGAAAATCTTTGAAAACTACCATTTTTCGCTACCAAAATAACTGACGACCTTATTTTTACTTTAAAAAAAGTTCTTGCGAGATTGTTACACATTCAATTTCTCTGGGGGAATGATACGTATTAAATGTAGGCTATACAACACCTCACGATTTTTCCTGGGGTGAAATTCATTCATGGCTAGAACTTTCCCCTCCAGAGATGTCTAGATTAAACTCTGCGCCACGATATTACACTGCGTTAGAAAATATCAACGTCTTCTACCGCCACGAAGGATCCTTAAATTGATCGACGCTAATAACGATAGGTTGCACTATGAGCAGTTCGTAAAAGCTCCGCATGATTAGGCCCACCAATAAGTCTACACGTAGTCAGAAAAATAACAAATTTTTTGAACGAAAATAATAATAATAGGCCTAACAACCAGCGTCTGAGAAGCCCGCTTGATCGAAATCACATTTTAGCGTCCAACCCACTCAAAACCTTAATGCTGTGACCTTCAGGGGCACGTTTGTGGATTTCACTGGGGACGAGGCTTGGTACAAGTGTAGTTACATGATGATGATGGTGCTCTGCCCGAAAGCAGGTTCATTGGCTTTACGCCCCTGGGGATGAGATGAGTGAGGTGGTTTCCCGTTGCCTTCCTCACAGACAATGATGGGTAAGCAACTTGCCCAAGGTCGCTCCGCAGGAGCTTGCGCCTCTGCGTCCCACACGTGCTAGCCCGAGATATCTAAATCTCTGAATGTCAACTCCCAACCCGGGGCTTGAACCGCAGTCCGTTGCAACCAACAGACGAATGCCGCTCGCGCTTACCGGTGTGGCTAACTAGGCCAGTTGTAGTTACATTAGTGTACTATGTAGTTAAATGGAAGTTAAATGTTCTAATACTTTCTAAGAACCTGAGGGATCATAATATTATTAGTCCTATGTAGGCTACCTCGGGTAAAAACAAAAAATGTCATTGTGTTTGATGCTAGAGCGTCTTGCGGACCTTGTTCTAACTTACAATCAGATAATAAATATAAATCGTTGACTTCATTTTGGCTTTATTTTTTTAGACAGCCAAAATTCTGTATGTTGTTAAATGCAGCATGGCTAATTTGTTATTTGGCGTAATTGATCAAGTTTTTCTGTGGTTAATTCCACATAATTATTCGATGCACTATTGAAATAGAACGTTGAGTGGGAGAGTGCATAATGGCAATGGAGCATGTGATGATAAACATGTGTCATTAGAGTCATTTTTAGACCACTTAAGTTCTTATAAAAGACCGTGTGAGAACGATTTCGCAGGGCATTAATTGAAGATCCGGACTCAATAGGTTTTCCAGTAGATATTATCAGACTGTTCAGCAGCACTGAGCGCAGGTATACAAGTATTCTTCAAATTATTTTAACTAATTTTTTTCTCGCATTTGCTACAGCGCCCCTTCAAGCTCACTACTCAGAGACGATCCCGACTACAGCGCGGACACTGTATCGCAAGTGAAGGACTTGCCCAAGGACCCTACGCCGCCACGCGACGGCTTGAGGTGGATACGAACCTGCAATCCTCCGGCTGCCAGGCAGCTAACATATCCATTACACAACCGCGCCCTATGACAGTGAGCGCAAGTAGACAAATATTTGTCTATTCTTTACTTTTTAGTTAATCTCGATTAAAAAATAACTTAGGGCCTAATTTGTAATGATTTGCTGCCTATTTCTATCATGCGCCATTGTAAGAAACATAGCTCGATATCATGCGTTATTGTAGAATGTAAGAAACAATTATTATAGAATCCTATCTATTTATATTTAGCTATTAGTTTTTCTTGACTTCCTCCAGTTTTCTTACATATTCGCCAATCCCCTTCGGTTACGGCACCCCGTCAAAAGGGCGCCCGACAAAATGGCGCCGACAAAAGGGCGCCGACAAAAGGGCGCCCGACATAAGGGCGGCGCTCTTAAAAGAAATAGCATCGATGAAAAGTCGGCCTATAAGTGATAATATTATGAGCAAATAATCAGGTCAACCACGACCCGACAAAGAGCAATTAATACTAAACTTTTTCACACATGATGTTTGTTTATGCCCAACATGCTCCGAGGACCTGGAAGAGGTGCTAAAATAAGCAAATCAGGCGCAGAAAGCGGTAACATGAGAGGTTGGAAAGTTCGTTACCACGTGATATGAGCTTCATATAAAAGCAAAGGAAGCAGGGCAGGTCTACCCTTTGGAAATCGTTAACATTTCTATTCGACATTGAAACAATATGGCCGGGTGTTAAGAACTTTTCGACTTTAACGACATTGAACCATTAGGCTAACAAATTATTTCCCGTAGACTACAGTAGTCTTAACTTTTCATCAGATTCCTAGTCTTAAAACTTTTAAACTTCTCAATAAATTGCTTGTTTGTATTTCTCAAATAATTTTTTGCCTTCTAAACTCAAAGTCATAATTATAGCCTATGTATTGGTGGCTCGCTTGTCGTTTTCAAATCATTTATTTCATCCGCGATATCTTTCACGATAATATTTCTTTTAAGAGCGCCGCCCTTATGTCGGCGCCCTTTTGTCGGGCGCCCTTTTGTTGGCGCCCTTTTGTCGGGTCACCTTCGGTTACAGACAGTAGGCTATCTAGGCCTACTGCATTTCTCCATTCAATTTGATATCTTCACTGAAAGTATTTATTCTGCACTAGCTTTTGCATTTACCCATTTATGCCTTTATGACATGTTTTCAACATTGTTTTCCTCACTCAACCAACTTCTACTTCTAGCCTACTATTATATTTTCCTTCCCTCATCCATTTTATCGTTACTGAGTCATCTGTATTACCATCTTACGTCCAGGGTTCAATTTTCCTCGACTACCCCGGTGTCCATTGAACCGATTTCTAATGGACCACGACTGCTGTGGAAAAGCCTTTGATTTGTTCGAGAACACGTTTCATAAGACTGAGTAACTGAGCACGTTCTTATAACTGAGCCACCTACCTTCTTCCAGGATTCGATATCCCTCGGCGTCTCTCTTATCCAAAGTAGAAGCCGGATTGTTGAAAAATCATGATGTTGCGCCAGCCAAGAAATTTTATCTTAATTTATTCCACTAAAACGATAAATTAGATTACCTGGACGTTCAAGAGTAATATACAGAAATTTTGAGTATAATAAAGTTAGCCTAGTTAGGGAGAATAAGAATGAAGAAATATAGGCCTATTGGCGTCTCACCAATAGTTGAACATTATTGTGCTTTTATGGCAGTTCATCAAGGTTACCTATTTGTTTTTAACACATTCACAACAATATTGATTCTATCCTATATAGGCCTATCCTGTATCTCGTTTTAATATGGCGTTGTCTTCATATAGGCCAGGGGTGTCAAACCTTTTTTAGAGGCGGGCCAGTGTGAACATTTTCCAACAAGTGGCGGGCCAGGGTGTCGAAGCTCCTGAGCAAAATTGGGTAGTGTAAGGAGAGAACTCTGGGCTTGGTCAGCCAATTCCCAGAAAAGTTTTTTATAAGTAAATCTCAAATTTTGCATTTTTAGCATACAAACAGTCAAATATGTGATAAACTTATATTAGCAAAACACTGCTTTTTATCCGGGCACACAATTTCCGAGGCCTTCAACAAGCAATCTTCTACAAAATCTCCCTCGGCAAAAGGCTTCATAGCTGTGGCAACCATGCGAGAAACTGCATAGCTTGCTACTACAGCAGACACTGACTGGTGTATGATTTGTCTTGAAAGCATTCTGCTGCTTGGCCAAATTCTTCTTCAGATCTTCAGTCTTATCCTTATTACTCTGGCCTAGGCCCCCAATATAAATATCACCATGCTTCGTATCGTAGCCTAATGTCTACGGAGGTTGTATTCCTTCACAACGCTAAAGTTTTCCTGTCAAATTAAACATACTGGATAACTGCTGTATTCAACAAAAAAATACATCCGTCCAAATATCGTGAAAAGATCTTGATACAATGTCCACTTTTCGCCTCTTATTAAATTTTGACAATATTTTTAAATATTATAAGTGTTTCGTAACTTTCATAATTTTGTTAACGGTCCCACTACAATTGGTCTACAGACAACTCGTCTAACGATAAGTGGTCCCCAGACAATTCATCTAACGACAACTGGTCTACAGACGAATCGTATTTTGTTGAAATAGAAGCAGGATTTATGAAAAAAGTTTAATGGTTTCTAGCTTAAATGGAAGCTGGATTGATGATTTTCATTCATATATCTCAACATGCATCCAGCGTCTACTTCAGATTTAAAAATACCTTCTATTTCTCGCTCGTTATTTTCGTCAATCCGGCTTCTATTTCAGATATACAGATGCCCTCATCCAGCTTTCGTTACTTAAGCGTTTTTCATCAATCCAGCTTTTATTTCAGATCTAGAAATACATTAATCCAGTTTTTATTTCTCGTGCGCTATTTTCGTCTATCCACTTCTATTTCACCTGTAAAAGAACCTTCATCCAGATTTCATTTCTCTTGCGTTTTTTCATCAATCCAACCTCTATTTCACCTGTAAAAACTTTCATCCAGCTTCCATTTCTCAAGCGCTAGACCAGTTGTCTGTAGATCAGCTGTCGTTAGACGAATTGTCTGGGGACCACTTGTCGTTAGACGAGTTGTCTGTAGACCAGTTGTCGTGACGCCTTTGTTAGCAGACAACCTTAATTGAACCAATAGGAAACCAGAGCTGTGCTTCTGAGCAAAAAGTGACGCCAATTGGTAAGAAAAAACTCGATGTATTTGGCGCTGACTGTAAATTTATTGTAAAATAAAAAAAGAACTTTTATCATCTAACTTTGTAATCTTCAGGGAGGCTCCGCGGGCCAGAAAAAAATCGTCGGCGGGCCAGAAATGGCCCGCGGGCCAGCTCTTTGACACCCCTGATATAGGCTATCGTGTTTAAGGTGAGTTTAAGTGCGGCTTGTGTTTATCTGTCCGTTTGTTTACCTGTCGTGTGTTTATCTGTCCGTTTGTTTAAGTGTCTGTTTTTAAGTGTCGTGTGATTATGTGTCGTGTGTTTAAATGTGGGCACCCTTCTAATGTCGCTGCAGGCAGTGGCGCAATTTAGCATTAATGCCATGTTTTCGTGGCACATCCAGCTTCTACTTTGGAGTTTTACTATACCATGATATTTCTGAAGTCCTGTTCGAGTTTCGGCAGTATAATAATTATACTGCCGAAACTCGAACAGGACTTCAATTATTGTAGGCAATCGGGTTTACAGACCGCAACTAGTTAGCGTATACAGTGTACAATTATGCAGTTATCTTAGCCTAATTCACCTCGCGTGATCGATTGCAATAATTGAAACAACAAAACGACCAAGGCGTCCTAAACGGAAAATAATTGTCACTATAAAAAATAGGTCGGGCGAATCTTGTGACGATTTATGAGGACATGGGTTCAACGATCTATGATGAGAACATACTTTTGAAGTACGCGGATTAAACGAACTTAATAATTGTCCCATCACGCATTCCTGTCAAATATCAGTGAAGAGCTGAAGCAGGTGCATTGTGCAAACATGGGTGGGGTGAAACCAGTGGCGGCGCTAGAGGGGGCTAGGGGGGCTAAGCCCCCCTGCAAGAGGCTCAGCCCCCCTAAAAAAGGGCCATCCGAATTTTTTACATTGAAAAATCCACGATTTTTCGCTGACGACTCAAAAAAAGGTCGTCAGAAATTTTGGCGGCGAAAATGGAAAATTTTCGACGCGGGGCTTCAGCCCCCGCGAAACTGAAATCCTGGCGCCGCCACTGGGTGAAACAACCTTGGACTAAATACTGCCTAGTCATGAAAATTATAAAATTATTATAGCGTGACGAGGAGCAGATGCTTACTGTCCAAAACTTGAGGAATTGGAACGCGTCGACACAATTCGGATTCTAGGTGTCATGCACCCTGCAGTACGACTTAAGTGTAGGACCCCATGTCGATGTGGTCCTGGGATCTTGTGCAAGTTCACTTGCGGTTACTACGAGCATACGACCTACCTACAACTTACAGCCATGTATTATAATAGGCCTATGCTACGCTGTGACAGAGACAGCAACTGTTGTTAGATTATAATACTTTACGCCGCGCCTGCCTTATAGTGCCTATAGGATAGCCTTAGATGTGGTTTTAGGGTGCTATTAGCGCTGTTGTATTGCACGCTGTCTATTCTGTTACTAGTTAAGACAGATTGGTATATATATATATAAAATTAAATATAAGTATTATAATCTATATTCGTTTAATTAACAAAAACAGGTTGACAAACCGCAACCTGGTAGGGTCTACACTCTACATTGAGAGGAACAGAAAGCCTATTAGGCTAAATTAAAATAATACTATTAAGGGGAGCAATCAGTTATTGGAATTGAATTGAATCGATAGTTAACCTATGCCTTAGTAGCCTATAATATGTTTGCAAAGAACTCAAGAGACAAAGTTCCGGTCATCTTTGCTATGAAGTTCAAAATTGTGCATTTGTGTTCTGAGGCCTGGACGACGGTTGTTCTTCGGAGTGAAAGACCTCGAAGGACATGGAAGTCATTCCTGGTCACTGCCTGCAGCAGTCGGTCCTCAGCCAAAATGACTAGCATTAATTGCAACAGTTGCGGCACCTTATGGAAGGTAACCCATTATGCTACGATCTAGTGAGCAGTCTCTCGAGTCTCTTTCGATCAGCGGCTGTAGTAAGGCCCCTCTGTATACAGGGGCTTCGGGAATGGAACTCAGCTGATCTCTATGCCACTGTGTTATCCAATGCGCAACCAAGCATGATGGCCTGCAGGGCATGGTAAGAAAAAACCTTTACATGGTTAAAAATCGGTTGTTTTACGTTGCAGCATGTCTGACTTTTGGAAGAGGAAGATGAGAACATATTTCTCCAGATTTGATTTCGACAACGATGGAATCATTTCGAAGGACGACTTGGAGAATATGGCTGATTTCGAGAAAGCTGACAAGCAGAAAGCGGAAAATCATAATTATGGTAATTATCATAATCAAATAATTATAATAATTATAATACTAATTATTATTGTCATCATGCTAACAATGATATTAGGCCTGAATATAATATTGATACGGTAATATTACTGATGATATGACTATAGTTATAATTATTAAAAAACCAGTGTTTTAATTCCATAATATTTTAATTCATAAGAAAAAATAAACCTATTTGTACGCCCACTTTGAGTATAATTACACTAAGGTCAACAATGCCTGTAAGAAGGACACAACTGCAAGGCTTTGCAGTTTCAGGGCACGACATTGAAAAATGAACTCTGTGACTTTTTGATTATTCATGAGCTAAACGAATATCTGCCGTTCTAAATATTAGAACTCATTGCCAGAAACTACAAGTCAAGTCCTGTGATGGAAGACAGTGTTACATCTAGACGTCTCTAAGAGGGAAAGTTCCCCAGAAATGAGAGTGCCCCAGAAAAAATCGAGAGGTGTTGTTCAATTGTATTTTCGTACCATCCTCCACCACCCGAGAAAAACTTCTATACGCAAGATTCCACCACTCCAGAAAAATTAGACAACTCCTGTTTGCATATGGAATTCGACTGCGTAGCATTGAAATACTCTGCAGATTTCGGTCAAAGGTGTAATCGTGGTCTGGCGGAGCGGTTGCCGTCTGCCCACAGCGACCATTCTTCTCACTGCCGCCCTTCCCCCGAGCAGGGACGGATCCAAGAGGGCAATCCGGCCATGCCCCCCATTTTAAAATTTTGTTATATTTGACCAGCTATTCTGGCTCGGAAAGTTGACGTGGCACCCCCCCCCCCCCATGAGTAATTCCGTAGGCCCTCGCCACACACACGCCACACCCACGAAATCCGCACATGAGGCCTGTATACGACTAAAAAAAGGTCATCAATTCTTTTGGCGGATGAAATGGTATCTTTTCTTGGGAATTGGAGACAAATGACTAAAATAAGGTCATCAGATTTTTTCGACGGCCAGGACGAAATTTTTTCCCCTGCTCCAAGACCGAAAATTGCGCCATCCCTACACTCGAAAATTCATGTATCCGCTCTTGTTCCCGAGAAACCTGAATTCTCCTTCATCCCCATATAAATTATGCACTGCGTGGAAGGCATGCTTTTGATAGGATTATGTGTGATCTCTCGCGATATAAACTCGAGTAGCCACTTTAATTTTCCTCCGATGGTCCACTCGACATGCACAATTATACGATGAAAGTAGGCTATAGCCTATGATTTAGCATGCGACATCAATATTATTCGTCAGGCTTAGACCAGATGGGTTTGTAAAAGGCTATAGAATGTTGCTTTGTTTCCCCGTTCATTTTTGACATAGGCTAACAATTCTGTTTATCTACTGTTTTGTGCAGTGCTTCTTGTGAAGCGTAGGCGTTTGTAAATCTCATTTCAATAAAGTATAGACTACTTAATTGTTGATATTCAGTTGTGGAACCAGTTCACGGAGAAGTCCGTGATCGGAGGTAAGGAAGGAATTACAGTGGACATGCTGATCGGCGCAATCGGAGGGAAGCGCTACGATCCAGAACTGGTGAGACACTACACGGCTCAGATGAGAGGTCTCTTCGACCTGATGGACGTCAACTGCGATGGTTTACTGCAGAAGGACGAGTACCATAGGATCCATCTTCAACTCGGGATGCAGGACGCCCCGTTCGCGAGAGAGACGTTCAAGGCGATCGACACCAATCAAGATGGGAAATTGAGCTTTGACGAAGTCATGGACGCCGTCTTGGATTTCTTGTTCTCGGATGACGAAAAAAGTCCCTATGCTCACTTCTTCGGGCCTCTCGTCGACTAGAACTCAAATTATTCAGAGAGTCGCCAACTGGACAACTTCTGTTTACAGGTTGCAACTCTTTCCATAGACTTGCCTAATAGGCCTAGTTGTTTTATTTGTTGCAATTTAAAGAAGTTACTTACTCATTTATTAAAAGCTGCTGAGCATGAGCCTTATGTACACTTAATTTCACTTGATTTTCTAAAGCATTTGATACGGTCAGGCAGAATAGACTTGCAGCGCTGACCGCCTCGCTTCCAATATTATTCCAGACTTTGTCTATAATCGGTAAATGCATTCATTCATTCATTCATTCATTCATTCATTCATTCATTCGTTCATTCATTATTAGAATTTATATAGCGCCCCTTCAAGAAACTACTCAGAGGCGCTCCCAGCCCAGCCACGGCAAAGTAAAAAAGATTTAAGGGATTTAAGAAATAAAGATTGACTGGTCATTGCTATTATCGTCGAATGCACTGCACCAAGTTTTGTGGAATTATCTCTTCTTACAAAAGCATCAATGCCATTTTTGTACAGGGTCTGGACATGGCCCCTCTAATTTTGTTATTATAAATGCTGGTCTTAAAGCTCTCCATGTGGGGAACCGACTATTTAAGTATGCTGATGACTGTTATTTGTTGGTGCTGCATCAAGCTTTTCAACTGCTGAATCTGAGCTTGCTCATACTGGTCCATAAACTGTTACTTACGTTTGAAATTTGAATACTAGTAAGTCTTGTGAAATTATCATAACACGCGCCGTCATCCCCCCATTACCGAAATGATGTCACAATTTCAAAAATTCCTTGCATTGAACGGGTCTCCTATCTTAGCCCTGCAGGTTACCAAGCTTTTTTGTAACACGGACTACCAAGGGGTGGTTACCACCACCCTGGACTTTGGGTTTGGTCTGAAATGTCATAACTTGTATTACACCAATGGAATTAGCATTCATTTATGCACAAAATGGTGCATTTAGCTTTAAAATATATGAATGTACCGCGAAATTATGCAGTTTTTTCATGGGTACCTGTCGATTCCACAAAACGTATAGGCAACTTACGCACAACCAAAATTTTAGATTCTGTGTGCTTTGAACATGATTTGTGTATGTAAGAATAGTTTACATAGGCCTATAACAAAGTGCAATGTTCAACTATATAAACCAGTAATAAGTCTTTTTCAGATTCAATCAAAAGACACAAACACGTAGATCTATCAACAATCAATATGAAACAATAAAATTATGTCGTTGTCCCCGTGAGTCAAAAAATTATTTCAGCGGTATTTGAGTTACTACAAACTACTCTGAGGATTTTCTCTTGAAGTGGCGCTATATAAATTCATGATTGCGATTGTGATTACTATCATCTCAATTAAAATTTAAAAAATTCTATGAAATCGTTTACTAAAAGTCTGGTAATCGGTTATAAGATGGTGACTAGTCAGGGCCAGATTGAGGCATGTTCAACATGTTCGGCCGAAAAGGGGCCCCACACTTTAGAGGGCCAAACATGCGGGGGGAAAATTTCCAATTTCTTTTACATTTTTAGCAAATTTAAACCAAACGACTTTTTAAAAAGGTCATCACCTTTTGGAGGGAAATAAATTCTGCGAAATTTTCGACCAAACAACTAAGCGAAAAAAGGTCATCAGAATTTTCGGCCGAAAATCCGCAAAAATTCCCGAACATGGCCCCCACATTCAATCCGGCCCTGTGACCAGTGTTGTATTAGCCTACCGATAGATATCTAAGAAGTCGAGCTTTAATCTTGATGCTGTCAATTAAAATGAAATGGCCTATGGAATCTCATCAGATCAATTAGATCTAAATTAATCAGAAATCGAAACGAACTCCAACGTAGGCCTATTTTCGACAGTTTCTTCGTCACTTCTTCTGCTTGTCAAACATACCGCTTCTCCGCAGTCCTCCCTCCACAGACGCCACTTTATGTGGGCCATGGAGGAAATTGAACAACTACTGGCACAATGACATTGACGACGCATTTTTTGCTGATCGTTCTTGCTACCTGTGTCCGTCCTTCCCACGGAATTTGCATACTGGCTAGAGCGCGCACAGAGGAAGCACTATGGCACTCACGAAGCCAGTGGCGTCTACCAATGGGGGGGTTGGGAGAACGTTCTCTCACGGTTTCTGAAAGTGGGGGGTTTGACGTTTTTGGACGTAAACTGGGGGGGGGGTTGTTGATTTCTAATGTGCTATTTCGGACCAAAGAATCCAAGGTTCGATTGAAGCAACTGCCAACTCACACATGGACAAGGGGTGATCTCTGAACGCTTCAGGTCACACCTACTGAGCAAGTCAATCCGAGACCCAGCCATGGCAGATGATGAAGGTGACATAATCAAGATGGCCAAGGGCAATTAGACAGCACAGACACGTCTTGCTGCGCTTGTGTACCCTTCGGACAGGGCCGGGTTCCTTGTGTGAAGCTAATGACATTGATTACAGCTGTTTCGAATTAGATACCCGGCCAGAAAATCTCTGTAGGCCCAATGAGTAAGATCAGCTACATGCAGGCTGTAAACACGTGTACGTGCCTTTCAATGTTAGAGAATAATGCAGTCGAAAGGGTATATTGGTTTCTGAAGGTGATATTCCTTTTGTTATAGACTAGGGACTTTCACTGTTTTCGCAGTGAAATGCAATAATTAAGCGTAAGCAATTAAGCGTCAACCGAAATTCTTGACAGCCAGCCTGAGATACAGAAAACCAGTGGGGCGAGTTCGGACTATTAGTTTCGTGCTATTAGGCACAATATTTGCAGGTGCTATGGCCCGCAACATGATATTTCACAGTGGTAAGTTATTACAATTTAGAACTACACAATTCTCTACCTATCTAAATTCGCCTGTTTATTTAGTTTCAGGTAGGCCTATAGGCCCGAGCACTGCGCATTGACACCTAACTGAGTTCAAATTGAAATTTCTTTAATCTCACATGTTCGGTTCTGTTATGAAATATCTGCGTTTAACGTTTATAACATGATTGAAATTGTCAGCAATAGTTGCACTATAGCTCTGAAGTTAATAGTAAGCCTAATTAACTTAGTAGCAGATAACGGGCTGCAGTTAATTAAATATCGGTCGAGATATATAGCCTGCTTGCTATAAGTTGTCTTGTATGCACCAAATAACGGTCGTCAACGAATGGCGGCGAATGCACGCAATTCACGAATAGCCTAATGTTGCTGAGGAATTAGTCCATGTATCCGACGCTGCCGACGTGGACAGAGGCGGATCCAGGGGCAATTCGGCCATGGCTCCCATTCAAAAGGAAAGTGCATAGGGCGTGCCCCATTTGGTTTCAACAATCAATGCAGCGGGATAGGGCGAGAGAGAAAAAGTGTAGCATACGACTATAGAGAGATCATAGTATATTCCCAAGAGATTACGACCAGATGACTAAAAAAGGTCATCGGTTATATTGACCAAAAAAGTTCATCCCCTTCAAAAATTTCTGTATCCGTCGCTGGACGTGGACCCGTTTTTTTTAAAATAGGATGTGTTTAATAGAATCTGCAGATTTTCAACAAGAATGTCTTACCTACATAACAGGCTAAAGTATTTAAAAAGTTCAGTGGCGGCGCCAATTATCAATTTCAACAGGTGACCTGGTGGTCATGGGAGTTATTCAGCACACTGATGAAATAATAGTTATGCAAGGAATACATTAAATTATTTTTGGCCGGCCAAGAGCAAAATGGGCAGGTCATCATGACCTACCGCCACGTACTATGGTAGTTGTAGCACCGCCACTTAAAGACAATAATTATTGTGCGAGTATAAGCCAGCTGAAGATGTAAACATTTAGGATTATTGCCCTTTTCTATCAGTCAATCAATCAGAAGTTATATGGCGTCCCTTTAATGTACCTATACTCAGAGGCGCTCCCGGCCGAGATCAAGCGAAAAAAAAAGTCTTCAACAGTTTGTGAAATTATTGCTAGGCTGTAATTTTTACTGTCCATTTGTTCCAAAAATGGCAATGTTAATCTATGATTTATGATGTAGGCACCTATGACTTTTGAACATAAGGATTTGTCCATCCCAGCAAACAATTCTGTTGGCACCAATTATGCCGAACTTTATGATATAAGTTACAACATGGCAATGATAAAATATGCATTATTACTCTGCACGGACTAACATAAGAATGAAACCGTTTGTAATAGTCACAAAACTTATCACTGCTGTCTGTGGGAATACAAAATTCAAATTAAGCCAACAAACCAATAAACTGCAAAAACAATGTTTGTGAATAATTAATGGATCTCTATTTATAACTAAATTATTTTGTCCGCTTATAATCACTTATATTATGGACTATGATCATATATATATATATATATATAGGCCAATTATTGTACAGTTATGTGTGCCTTCTGAAGTGCCGAGTCTTTTTGAAATACATTTCGGCCAAAATGGGGGGGTTCGTTCTCCCACGCCAAGTGGGGGGGGGGTTAGACGCCACTGCACGAAGCTAAATAATATAATGCTTTCTGAAAGAGTTCCAAGTGATAAATGCATTCTCAAAACCGACAGTAAATTGTCTATCTGGTTTAACACGCGCTGAAGAATGGATCCCGTCGTTTGACATAATTTATCTCTTTTTTATGCCCTGCAACGTGGATTTAATTACAGAGTTCAGAAAAACAGCGTCGATATAACAAAGGACCGTGTTCAGTGTTCAAGCGTCAGCAGCTAGATCTATGTAGAAAGCAGACTTTGAGTCAACGACGTTCAGAAGCAGCAAAGATTTACATCTAAAAGGTGGATATAAAGTTGCAACGTTGAATGTCTGTAGGCTATTCAATAAATCAAACGCCAAGTTTGAAAGGTATCCGCTCACTAACGATTTAGACGAGGGGTCCAAATATTGCAGTAGCCTACATGTACATGGCTGCTCTCGTCTTCTCATGTAAGATAGGCAACTCAAAAATGGCAGTGGACTAACTTATTATTCCTCCAAACTGACTTTTCCGCCATGGTTGAGATTCATGGACTCAAATGTCCTGGGTATGCACGATACTAACGTCCTGGACGCCAATCTCAGCAAACGCCTTCGCAAATTCCTCTTCTTGCAGATAGCCATCACCATTTAGATCCAGTACTCCGAAGTAGTAGCGCAGCACTCTCGTGTATGAGGCTTATTCTGGGTCGTTCCTCTGTTGTTTCATGGACTCCTTGAAAAGGATGGCGTCACCGCTCCGTTGTCACTGGTTCCTGCGGACTTGTCCCACAGCCGCTAGACCTATAGGCTATACGGTTATATCTCAGGTTTTATGAATGTAAGCAATTCTGAATAAGACGCCGGGAAGCTTATTAGCATTCTCTAGGCGATTTCGTAAGCCAGCTATAGAGGAATACAATGATTACATTGTGGAAGACGCGAAGACCATATAGGGGAGAGAAAGTTGTAGAGTACAATTTCTGACCATCCCTTTCTAAGCTGTCAACAACACGTGCGCGTCGGCAGGCTCTCACGATTTTACACGAATTGCAATGTAAAACGTTTCAAATTTCTTACAAATAGTTACCCTACGTATGGAGGAACATTTCGACAGGTAATTATGTGTCACTTTACGGTTCTTTATAGGTAAATTTAAGCATGGTGTCGTTCGCGTATAGGGTAAGGTTTCGCGTCGTGAGGGTCGGTTAGGGTTAGTGTTAGGGTTAGTGTCGTCATTAGATTCTTCAGATTTTTGCGTCGTCAGGGTCGGTTAGGCTTAGTATTAGGGTTAGTGTCGTCATTAGATTCTTCAGATTTTTCCGTTGGTTCTTTAGCAGTTGTTGGTGAAGCTAATAGCCTACAGCTTCAACAATAACTGCTAACATCAACTACCTTCTCCCCCCTATGGTCTTCGCTTCTTCCACAATGTAATCATTCTATTCCTCTAACCGGCTTACGAAATCGCCTAGAGAATGCTAATATGCCGCCGGGAACACATAGAAATACCTAGCCCTAGCAGCCTTTCCGGAGTTTTTATCCGTTAGTCGCCAGGGAGGCAAGTAGGCAGGCACCGAGGTAGACATGACGACGGATACCTGACTAAGACTTGCCCTTGGAGCACTACAGATCACACGCAATCAATCATTCTATGACCATACTCGTATAAATCTCAATAGAATTTATAGACGACTTGAAAGAAATTCCAACAATACCGAGACCCTATTATGCGTAGCCTACTGGCCCAAAATGGCATCGATAGAAATAAACTCGTAGACCTGTATACAACGTTTTCAAAACAGTCTTTGTGTTGTGAAATATATTTTCACGCTCCACCTTTCACTCGTCGACCACCGTCTCTAATCCACAACATATTTTTATCCCTCACCCAATCCTCCCTCCTCCGTATACATATAGTCTGCATAACTTGTATGAGACCTGTACTTTCCTTTGCGGTCAATTTGTTGTCATTTTATTGTACCGGTGTGGGTTGTTCAGAAAGGCTCTTACAAACCAGCTATTGTGCCCGCGGAAAACCACAGAAGACTAAACGCAGGTGCGCTTGACAAGCTCGCTTTCTTTGTAAAAGACTTGGGACGATTATAAATTAAAAAGCAACTCCGTCACTGCTCGTATTGTGTCACTGCCAGTCCCAGGTCTGAATGAATGCGGAGGGCAACGTCAAATAGCTTTTTTATGACTGCGTCGTTACACAGCTATCTGAATCCAATGCCTCCACACTCATACTATAGAATAAGATACACTATAATATAGCAAAAGCTTGATTTGGTTCAAAAGACTTTTCTATGTTGAGACCATTGCGAATACACCTGGAGCATGGCCACTAACTACAACTCTTGCATTGAAGTATTTCTGCTAAATAATGATCCATTCTCTCTCTTGATGTTGTTTAACGACACTGGCATATTAATTATCAAAGATGATTAGTGTCGCCCTCCTACTTTACGCAGACTTGGGGCTAGCAAAGTCAGAGTGTGGAGACCATTCCACAAGACTTCTACTCTTGCACTGGAGACCTTCTGACCTATAATGCTCCTTTTGGCATCACAAACAAGTTATGCATAATATGTAGCCTATGTGTCACCAGCTGCCTCGTTATGAGCTTATTCAAAGAAGAAATCCCACTTTCAAGTGATAATCTTACTACAGATACAATGATATAACATCCTCCGCTTCTCATTCTCCCGAATGTTGTTAGTCCACGTCTTTACAAATTTACAACCTCTCACAGCTGAAGCCCTTGTAAGGCTTGTAACCCCAAATATTTTTGGTAGATCTTCTTCGAACTTTCTCCTGCGTTTTATGACCTTTTTGGCCTTGATATTACGTGATACCATATCATAAATATTAAGTAACTTTTCGGTTGTAAATCGATGAATTTTCTTCGGCGACTGGCTGTGCGCTCATAAGGCGTGATTGCCATGGTTAAGCTAAAATTGCCAATAAAAACAGCTGATTCACATGGCCTATGCCAGTTATCTAAATTAAATCTTTATCGGCGTACACTTCTAAAGTTTCACCCCACCTTGCCAAACCGGTATAACAGACCTACGAATCGAGTAAGATTCTGTCCCTGAAGTTTATACAAAACCATCCAACCTTTAAACTGGCTAGACTGTCAAATTTTTGCCTATATATTAATATTGCCATATAACCAAGAGCACAGAATACACACATAGCCTACACCGCGTATTCATGTGTTTATTGCAATGTAGGGTATTATTATGATCTGATATGCGTAGGCCTATATAATATGTAGCCTATACATGTAGGCCTATATGTCACTTATCATTTTAATGCATCTTTTACGCCTTATTTTTGTTAGCCATATACATGTAGCCTTCAACCGATGAAGGTCGAGCGCCCTGTGACTGTTGAGTCATACTAAAGTAGTAGAGCAAAATTGAATGAATGCTTCTAGCATGCAATCCACAGACAGGCCTATTCCAAAATAAATTTAAAGTACGTTTTATGCAATACATGTCTATTATAATGAATTAAGCAAAAAGAATCATGCGCTTCATATGGATGACTGGTCTATCTATGAACCTATCTTCATGTATCTATCTGCTTGCCCGTATGTTTGTGCATCAGGCTCTTTTTCTGTTTGCGTGCATGTAGGCCTATAATTGTATACGTCTGACCACCCATTTGTTGGCCTGCCTACCTGTAAATCTATATTTCTTGCCTTATTTTGCGTTCAACTTGAATTCTAAATTATAGTATAATTTCCTCGTCGTCGTGGGATATCACTCACTAACATAATTAAAATGGTTTTCAAAATCTCATTCGATGAACGGATAAAAAAATACTTTATCTTGATTGCAGTCTAACAGTCTAAATCACTTCGAACTACGCTCAAAAGTACAGAAGAACATTCTAAACATTATAGAAAATAAAATATTAGTAATTAACATGAAAATAACTGACTTGAAGGAATTACCTGCACCTCGAGGTGATGGTCAGTAGCCTATGGTGAGTAAAGTTAAGTAGAGCCCACAGCGAAAACCAGATACCCACAAGATTTTATGTAGGCCATGCGGCGTATACCCTACCAGGTACAGGTCGAATCCACATGTCAAATTTAAACGCGGTCCAAATAGTCTCGTTTTCATGTTGACTTTACGGAAACATCTTGAATGACCAATTCGAGAGTAAAAGTTTATAGAATCACTATTCAAGCCATCGACAAAGTTTAGCGATGCTCAGCCAATTGTGACGCCTTTCATTTAACTGGACTTCTCACAAAGCAGGCAACGCTAGAGGCGCTGGCCTAGATCGGAGTGGTTGCAGAAACCTTTAAAACGAGACAATTCACTGAAGAGGGCGCGGTTTCAGCTATCTCTGGGTACGATCTTCGAGCGGTTACGAGACTATAGCTGGTAGGTCATTATTGTTGAGGGTCTCTCATTGATTGATTTAAAAAATTAGATTCTAAAATTACATTTAGTAATCGCTTTAATCGAGCTTTCGAACGCGATTGAGCCAACGGTGACAGAAAAACCCTTTCTTCCACGAAATCTGTTATTGAGTGGGTAACGTGGCCTATGTGCTAACTCACCTCTCGTTGTGTTGATCCCCGACTATTTAAGATGTTTGCACCCGCAAACTGTGTCAGTTGGGAGTGTTTATAAAGACGCACATTTCCCATCGATATTCAGGTTAGCCATCGGTTATTAAGGTATGTTTAATGATTATGCAGTGCTATAAGAGGAGGAGTGAGCTCTAACGAGATTGACAAGAGGAACAGGATTTAAATATGAAGAGGCAAGATTGGTTTGGAGGCAAGAATTGCTTTTCAAAATTGCTGAGAGGAGGATTGAGTAGGAATCTCAAGAAAAGAATGATTAAAACGTTGATATGGAGTGTAACACTATATGGATCAGAAACGTGGACTCTGAGGAAAGAAGATACTAGAAGACTGGAGGCGTTTGAAATGTGGTTATGGAGGAAGATGGAGAGGATTAGTTGGACTGAACATGTATCAAACGAGGAGGTGCTACAACGAGTAGAAGAGGAAAGAGCAATGTTGGATACAATAAAGATGAGGCAAAAGAAATGGATAGGCCACATCCTGAGAGGAGAATCCCTTCTGAAAGTGATCATTGAAGGAAGAACGGAGGGAAAAAGAAAAAGAGGAAGACAAAGACAGAAACTACTGGACTGGATGTTGGTTGAAGGTTATGGGAAACTGAAAGTAGAGGCTCAACACAGGGAGGAGTGGCGCCGTCGGAAGTGCGAACCTGCCGTGGGGCAGAGAACATGAAGAAGAAGAAGAAGAAGAAGAAGAAGGCAAGATTAATACATAAAGGATTTAGAGATAAGGGCCAGAAGAGTAGGATTTAATTTATATATCGCACCAAATGAGTGTCTTAGAAAATCATGTGGAGCGAGGGATGGGCCGATTGCACCTCGTAAAGGCTGGCGCAAAAGGACGGAGGAAGTGGTGTAGGATTATCCCATTGAAGACACGATCGCTGCTGCTCGACAGCCACGGGAAAACCAATTGGACACCCCGAGGGGAAACCAATGAGCCGCCACTAGGGGAAGGCTAGGAAGCCACTTGGCCACACTGAGGAAACCACTTAACCACCTCGGGGAGAAACCACTTGGCCATCCCGAGGAAACCACATGGCCATAACGACCCAGCATTTCCAGAAGAACGGTGCTCTCGATCTGAAGCTTGCGTCCCACACGGAAACCTCCAGTCCGCTATGAAATTAAACTGCTATACGATACCGCCGGGTTAGAATCCTAGGAGGTTCGACAAAGTCTCCACCCACGATCCCACAGGAGCAAGGACTTCTTCGTGTCCTTCAGAAACCGACTTGTGGTGGGTTGGGCACGACCGGAAGTAAGCGCCTATCACGAAGACCCCCAACCCGGAAGAGCGAACAGATGACCTTGGGGCCCTGGGGCATCGGTCTAGGGAGGGAATAAAAACACGGTGAGTCAGTTTGTAATGGCCGGTGTCGTGGGATATTCTTCCCCCCCCCAATCTGTCAGAGGGATAAATTAATACTGGAGATAGACCCCGGTCACAACGTTCCCTCTAAGCTGCGCTATTGCGTGGCCGCGCAGAAGAAAAAATTCTGCCGCGCAGAAGATTTTATCTGCCGCGCCAAAAATCAGTTTGAATTACTTAATATTTTTATTTTTTATTGTATAATTTTTAAATTCTTCATTTAGGCTGTAAAACAACGGCGAGAGTGCTGCAAAGTATCTCCGGTCTCTTTGTCAGTTTGCGCGTGCGATCTAGCTATCCCCTTTTACCTCCATTTCCAATTATTTTCGTGGTGCCTCACAAAGTGAAGAAGTCTATGACTGCGACTAATAACGGTTGTAATTAGTGGTTGGGTCCTGAATAGGCGATCTAGCCATTTGCACAGGATAACAGGTGATTATAGGTGCGCGTTCGCCACGTGTAAGCAATTGACTAGAATTGCGGGTTGTTTGTTACCCGTGGGACAATCCGGGAAGGAATCAAGTAACGGACCAGTCAGCGTTTAGCTCTTGTCGGATTTAGTAGGCCTATAGCCTATAGGTCTCTAGGTTCAGCTGACACAGAGGACAGAGGCTGGTATTCAGTTAGATTTCCATTGATGTAGGCAGCGTGAGGGGAAATAAGTGTTTTGTTTGTTGGGAAAACTCCAGAAAAATCATCACAAGCAGTCAGGTGGAATTGTGAACTAATTTACATTTACATAATTTTTCTGGAAAGAAACCTCGTACTGCTAGCAACGTGTTCAAAAATGTTGCGGTAGTAGTTGCAGTTTAACGTCACTGAGTGGTAACAATGACTATTAGCGAAGGCCTCCTCCTTTATCCAGACTTGGGATAGGCACTGGCAGAGTGCAACCAGTGGCGGAGTTGTTCAAAAATCTGTTTTGGGGTCTTGCATTTATGTCTTGCAACACCCACAAACACACACACACACACAGACATGCACACAAACGCACACAAACACACGCAAACGCGCACATATACAGCATAGTTTCTTGGTAATTATTCTGGCTTAATATGTGTTTGGCTGAACTTTCCTTTCTGACTCAACATTTTGCACACAAAAAATGAAACTGTAAATTGTTGCACAAGAAATTTCAATTTTGCACAACCACCGGCGAGCCTTAGAGGGAACATTGTCCAGGACGGGGGGGGGGGTAAACCATTTTATCCTCTAGGCGTAGGCTATAATTATTTTTTAAATGTGCAGCCTATAATTGAGAAATTTATGCTGCAACCAAAATTTAAAGTAGGCCTAACTCTGACTGTTTTAAGTGTACAAAGCAATGTTCAGAGCAAGACAATTCAAATTTAGTTAGTAACTCTAGATAGTCTTAAGTGCTGTCAAGTGCTGTTAAGTGCTCTAAAACATAAGCAAGCAAAGTTTTCTAGGAAAAATAAACACAACTATTAGTGGCAATGTTCAAAACAGAGCAAATGGCCGTTAGTTTACACTTAAAAATAAACATACGCAATTTTGGCACAATGTACCGAAATTGCGTATGATTATTTTCGCGACTTTTATATTAGAGGCATTTGGGGCATTTTGTCAACTTCTCTTCCTCTGGGGGATGTGGTTATTAGGGGTGGGGCGGAATACTCTATTTCGTGACACAGGCTCCAAGTCTATGAAGAGCAACCCTAAAATGAATTATGTGAAAGCCATTCAATGACCTGTTGTGTAATCTGGAAACTGACTTCATTTCTGTTTTGTCCAGTTAACGTAGCATTGTCTAAAGAATCTGAACTGCAAGAAGACTCAGAATGTCGGACTTTTATGCGACTAAAATTAAAGCCATGTTCAGTTTCATGGATTTGAACAAGGACGGAATCGTATCGCTGAAAGATTTTGAAGCATTTGCCGATCTTTTTCAAGACCAACAAAAGGTCGACCTTACCATGAAGGAACTGGCGAAAAGCTTCTTTCTCGAGGTGAGCTTCTTAACCCATTAGTGCCTGATTTTTAAAAATCATCTCAAAATATAAAAACTTTGTTGCAAGTGATGAGTTTGGACAATACCTGACACAAATTCTGCAAAATTTTTGCTGTTGATGGTTTAGGAGCAAGTTTTTGAAGCGTCCCATTTTTGGGGACGCTAGGCACGAATGGGTACGTGAAGATTTACATGGTCATATGCACAGGTTATATCACTCAAGACTGTTGTTACAGTCTAGTTAAGAGAACATATCAATAATTTGTACTCAGAATCATTCAAAATCAAATATATAAGCAACATTTCAACAAAAATGGCATACCTGAATACATTTACATGCAAAATTTTTCACATTTTGAAATGAATTGCTTGTACGCAACTACGCATCATATCCTAATAATGCTGTCCATGCCTTAGATCAACATCCTATATCAGTAGCAACCAACACTGTTACATAAATCATACAAAACAGTTAAATGAAGCATTAGGCCTATAGCTGTTTCAAGTGCTAAAGTGCTTTAGACTGGTTTTGTGTAGTAGACTGTTGGCCTAACCCTCTTTATGTGGACCGACATTTCATCTTTCTCAAACTTTCTGCACCCTTTCATTCGCAGAATGCATCTGAGTTCCAACAGATGGAGTTTAGTGCTAAAGTGCAAGTGAACACACTTTTTGGTTCATACAGTCAGCTTTCATTTCCCTAATAGAAACAGCTATGTCACTATGTGTTCAGATCCATGCACTGGCCTTCACTTTCTATATATACTGAACAGCTCAATCATAGGAAGTGAAAATCTTCACATTTGTTGACCAGTATCTACTCAATAGTGGTATATTTTGCTCATCTGCATGTACTGTAGCAGTCTCAGAGTGGTAAAGAAAGTAGTCATAGTAGCCTACAAAACATAGTGGTTGCAATGAACCACCCACACCAAGTTGAGGACTCAAGACCCCAACTCCATTATATGTCTGACTGAGTAAAGTAGCCATGTGGTGTATTCAAGGAACAGTCTTTGTAGCCAACAGGGCTTAGTTGCAGTCTGAGAGTGGTAAAGAAGTGGTGAAATGAACACTATTTGTTAGTAGGAATCAACTGAATTGACAACCAATATGCCTCCTGACTAATCCAGGGCTCCAGGCTTTGGATCCATGTACCAACTCATCCGTATGGATGTGGATCAGAGCAAAAGCCAAGTGGTGTATTCAACATAGTACAATGCCATTGACTGCCATTAGGTCTACCTAAAATTGTAGTAGGCCTAACTGAAAAATGCTACAGGAATGTTATATTCAGCACAATGCACAATGACATTACTTGAGCTTGGCCTTAGAAAAGAATGACAACTTACATAGCGACTAATATTTTTCCTTATTTATTTCAAATAAACTATAATAAATTAAATTATTAAATTTAATTTTCTAGCAACTGCATACATCAGAATGAGTGCATTTTGACCATTATTTTGCACTGCATTGCATAGGCCTAGTAGATCCTGGACGATTTCTATACATGTGAAATATTCTTTTTGGCTATACATGTATACATAGGCCTAATGTAGCCTACAGTTGAAGTTGTCAATAAATTTTTGAGTCAAATAACATCATATAACGCTAATTCTCACTGCGAGTGATAATTCTGCCTAAAAACCGCCGTTTATACTTCTTTTCAAACAATATCTGACTAAAATACCACACAAGAAGCAAAACTGCATGTATTGAACTTCACGTACCCATTCGTGCCTTGCGTCCCCAAAAATGGGACAGCACTTCAGTAATAAAATGCATATGTTATATTTTAGTAAAATGAATTTGATCTAATTATTTATTTAATAGTATATACTAACCTTTGTTAAACCAAAGACAGATCTGTAGAAATACGCACACATTTTTTATAATACGACGCGGAAAGTCAGCAATATTTACATTTGTTAAAATAGGTCAATGGCGTGATTAACAACACAATTTTCAGTCGATGAAGAATTTTTTGGTGCGCATTTTGTGTCAGAATCACTTTATTAGCATGTTGGCATGACGGCTATTACATTAAATTGCATCTGCAATGCACATTTAATTTTATGTGAATTTTTGAAGTGGTGTCCCATTTTTGGGGACGCTAGGCACTAATGGGTTAACTTGTTTCCTTAGCATTTGTAGAAGACGCAAGATAGTATAATAATTAATTGACTCATCTATTGTCAATCTGTTATTTATTTATTTTATTTGTTTATCGCATTTGCTATAGCGCCCATTTAAGCTAGCTACTCAGAAGCGCTCGCGACGACAGCGCGGACACTGCATCAGAGTTTCACGACGAAGCGCTGAGCAATTGCGAGTGAAGGACTTCTTCAAACTCTCTAAGCTGCGGATTGAGGTGGATTCGAACCTGGAATCCTCCGGCTCAAAGGCATCGAGCCTACCACTACACCACCGCGCCCCACTGTTTTAAGATTAATGGACGTTTATATAATCTAAGAATGTCTAACATAATTATAGTCACATTCCGACTCTGCCAACCCAACCTTTGTTTCACATTTTTAACCACTTATTTCAAGTCTAAAGTTATGCATCCAGTTTATTATATGAATGCCTCTTTAAAGTAAATTTTCTTAAATCTCCAAAAATCACCTATTCGTCGTTTCCATGACAGGTTTTTCGAATGTATAAATCGTCTGCCGGATCGGATGACAGCGGAGTTCTTACCGCCCAGATTATGACAAACTCACTGAAGCAACTGAGGAACAACCCAAAATTCATTGAGCTTTATACGAATACGGTTCTTGGCTTTTTCCGGGTTATGGATCTCAACGAAGACGGATTCATACAGCCAGAAGAATTTACCAGAATATAAACCACAGTCGGCATCCGTGACCTCAGCTTCGTGAAACCGTCTTTCGACTCCATTGACCTGAACCACGATGGGAAGATCAGCCGCGGTGAGTGTATCGATGCCTTTGTGGAGTACATCACTACAGAGGACGAGAAAAGTCCATATAAGCTGCTGTATGGGTATCCTGCGTAGAGGCTCAGTTTTCTAACTGCATCAGTTTTCGCCTTCATGATTTTACGAATGTTTCGTCACAAAAAAGGAACATTGTTGGTCGATGGAAACGTTGTTCTAGATAGAACACTAACCGGTGTTGGGAACATTGCAAATGCTATAATTAATTATGTTTATCTCGGTGCTGACTCTTTTTTTTGGAGGCTCAGTATTGTTACAGGAGCATCTATTTCTTTCCTGATTTTTAGAATGTATAGCAAGTAGATTGAAGTTAGTAATCTATCTAAGCAAATTAAGAACGATTTCATGCATTACGTTGTGGACAACGGACAAAATGTCATCATGAAGCCATAGACTAATTATTATGAAGAAGAAAAAATCCCGTTAGTAATTCGCAAGTCCTCGTTGACCTATTCCTAGTAGACCTATATTTAAACAAAGGTTAGGTACCCACCTAAATAGCGAGAATAAATAACGTTTCTACCCACAATGTCGCCAGAAAATATATGTTTCGGCCTTGTTATTTCGTTTTTTTATTTTCTCCTGTCTTTTTTGAGAACGTTTAGTGACTTTTTTATTCTTTGTTGCTAAATCTGTTTATATCGCTAATTAAGATTGATTATGTTTCTCGACTGCCATCGCATAATATTTGCTTGAATTTGATGTTAGGGTGTTTCTAAATAGTGGGATTCTCAATCTCTTCTGGGTCTTCTTTTTGTATCAACAGAAAATATGTTTTATTATTTGTTGTTGTAGGCCCCTATCAATAGTTGGCCACATTAAAATCATTGATTCATTGATTGATTGATTTATTAATTGATTGACTGACTGATTGGTCGATTGATTGATTTATTGATTTATTTATTGATTGATTGTTGACCTCTACTGATTAACAATTAATGGGCCTATGTAAAACATGTCTTTGTCACCCTGGAGGGATATGAGAATGTGTAGCGAAATTGATCTGAAATAACTTGCAATTGATCTTTAAGTGATTAACAATTCTTTTGATTTTAGATAACAAATAAGTTAAATAACTAATTGTTTTATAAAAAATATGATAAATGCTATTTTTGGGCTGAACATTTTTGTAATTTTTCTTGCTTTGACATGAGCCACATTGGCCATTAAATGAGCTTTCATGGCCAAATAAAAAGAGTCTTAATGACCATAAAAGAGTCTTTTGAAATAAATTAGAGTTGTGGACGTTCCGAGTCTTTTCAAAATCGCTTATTCGTCCCGGACTGTCTCTGTGTCTCTGTGGACTTATCTGTTTGGTAGCGATCCGATGAACCAGGCATTTTACACAGCAAACAAAATGTCATTGTATTTATCTCGTTTTCCGAACGTAGACCAAACCAGGAGATTGATTGTTAGGCAAACCTCTCTTCCAGTTAATCCGAAAACTGTTGCTAGTCAAATGATTGTTTTCCATTTCTGACTACCTTAGGTAAGGTATGTGCTGAGGTTTTCAATTCGAACTTGCCAATCTGCATTTTCATTTAAATTAAGGGAACAGCATTCATGGTTAATAAGCACTTTCTTTCATATAGAAAACTTGTCAGTGCAAATCTTAAGGTTGGAAAATCCGGTGTGCTGGTTACACTTAAGCCTATTGTTGTTGCAATAACCTACGTTTATTATGAGCTAATTGAATAAAATTTTATAATTAGCTATTTTAGCAACAATATAAAAGAAAGTAAAAAAGGAAATAAAATATAGACGGGTGATTTCTAATAATTATCGTGATCATACTTTACACTTCTAATCTAATCTAATCTAATCTGATCTAATATATCATTTGTAAATCTCACAGCACAGCTATTCAGTCTGAGCGCTGTCAGCGTGACAGTGCCCGACCATGAGAAGAGAAAGGTTATTGCTCGGAGATATATACCAGTTTCATTGGAATCAATGGGGGTCGCTGGCATTGATTAAAAGCGAAAACGTATGTGAAGGGACTTATTCGTCGAGAGGCAGCAGTTTTATTTACTAAACTCGGGCAAATAGCCATCTTTATGCAGATGATGCCAGGCTTATAAAATGGTCCATCATCTGACCAATTCTGCCTCTATTTGTCATGTTGGTGTTTGGTTGATCTTATTTATGATCTTCGCTATTGGATGTCGTCTAGCCGACTGCCTAAATGCCACAAGGATTAACCTAATTGATCTGGCTTGAGGGTATAATAATAGACAATAGCTTGTTAAACTTGACTTTCAATTACCGACTGAAAAATTCTTAGTTTATACATATTCTTCTAGTGTCTCTAACCTGGGCGTCACAATTTACCCCTTCCTCACATTCACGAGCAATCTAATCTAAACCGCTTCTGCATCTTTCAACTTAGTCGGTTTAGAGCTGTCAGACAATCGGTCAGTGGCGGCGCTAGGACGGGGCTGGGGGGAGTAAAAGTCTAAGCCCCCTTGAAAAAGGGTCATCCAGGTTTTTTCCATGCAAAACTGAAATATTTCCACGATTTTCGACCGGATGACTAAAAAAAGTCGTCAGAAATTTTGGCCGATGAAATGGGAAATTTCCTCCGGGAGGATTCAGTCCCCCAAAACTGAAATCCATCGGTCTCTTCTTGATTTTACTATCAAGGTTCTTTCATTCGTCTGTTCCCTTTCTAGTCTACTATGCACAACTGCAGCTCACTAACTTTTGGCCAAAACAGTGACAAAATACGCCTTCAATTTCATTCATTCGGTCTTAAAAGTTGGCTCATAGCTTGTACCATGATTGCTCTTGCCCAACATTGTTTTGCCTAGGGCGCCATTTGGATTAGGGATGGCTCTTAGAAGCAGTCGGGCAAAAGTAGGCCTCGTATACGGAAAGCTTTTCATTACTGACGTCGATTGTACTTTTTAAATATAATTGCTGACATAATTATGAGACTGCTTTTAACATAATTATTAAAAATATATGTACTTGAAACTGTCACACTGCATGTTAAATTATTGCAAATCATTCCGAGAAGGAACGATTAAGCTACAAGTTACTAGAAGGAGTCGACTTAAACTGTCTTCTATCCAGTTAAACACCCATCGCGACCTACTCCCTGTCATTCTAAACATCGTGTCTAGCGCCTTCTTAAGGCTGAGTCGATAAAATATCATTCCTCTGTTGTTTCATTGACTCCATAAAGATGGATGGCGTCACTGTCTGTTCTATAATTGTCACCGGTTCATGGGAACTTATTCCACAGGCAGACCTGCGGTGCTATTTCAACTGTCATGAATACAAAGAATTACGAAAGACCTCGGAAACGGTGTCACGACAACTCGTCTACCGACAACTCGTCTAACGACAAGTGGTCTCCGGACAATTCGTCTACGACAACTGGTCTACAGAAAACTGATCCAGCGCTTGAAAAATGGAAGCTGGATGAAAGTTTTTACATGTGAAATGGGGGTTGGATTGATGAAAAAGCGCAAGAGAAATGGAATCGGGATGATGGCTCTTTTACAGGTGAAATAGAAGCTGGATTGACGAAAATAACGTATGTGAAATAAAAGCTGGATGAAAGTATTTTTTGATCTGAAATAGAAGCTGGATTGATGAAAAAACGTTTAAGTGATGGAAGCTGGATGAGGGTATATTTTATATCTGAAATAGAAGCTGGATTGACGAAAATAACGGGTAAGAAATAGAAGCTGGATGAAGGTATTTTTAGATCTGAAGTGGAAGCCGGATGCATGTCGAAATACATGAATAAAATCATCAATCCAGCTTCCATTTAAGCTTTAAAAAACATTTTATAAATCCAGCTTCTATTTCATCAATACTATTCGTCTGTAGACCAGTTGTCGTTAGACCAATTGTCCGGAGACGAGTTGTCGGTAGACGAGTTGTCGTGGAACCCTCGGAAACACCTAGAAACTCCGATCGCCAGAAGCCGTTCCGGTAGGAAGGTGCTACGAGTTTTTATCCGTTAGTCGCCAGGCAGGCAAGTAGGCAGGCATGTAGGCAGGCACCGAGGAGGCAGGCGCCGAGGAGGCAGGCACCGAGGCAGGGACAACGGATACCTGACTAAGACTTGCCATATGAATACTACAGATCACGCAATCAATCATTCTATGACAATCGACCGTTTTTATAGTGTTTCAAGTGTGGGGTTAGTCAGATACCGGTATGCCCGCGCGGGTGCCTACCTGGGTGCCTGACCTAGAATACATGTACGTATCCTTCAAACACCACAGATCACGCGATTAATCATTCTCGAACCACAGACCGTTACTGTCAGCACAATTCGCTCCACTCAGTGCTCGTATTAAATAGAAATATGTCTTGTAAGAGATTTCCAACAATACCGAAACCCTACATGTATATACGTTGGCCTACAGCGTCCAAAATGACATCCATAGGAATAAACTCGAACGCTGTTTTCAAAAGGTATTTGTGTTGTCAAATATTGTTTCATGCTCCACCTTTCACTCGCCCGCCGTCTCTCCTCCGCATCATCTTTCCTCCTCCTCCTCCTCCTCCTCCTTCTCCTCCTTCTCTGCCTAGCCTCCCTTACCCGCACATGCCGTATAACTTGCAATGCATAGGCTATCTTTTGCTGCAGGCCTCTTTATTGCACTGGTCAAGGTCGCTCAGAAAGTGCTTACAAGTCGGCATCGAGCTGCATGGTAAAAATGCAGTCGCGTTTGACTACCGGCAGAATGCTCTCCTTTATAAAATTGTGTGGGACGATGACAAATTAAAAACATCCACACCACTGCTAGTACTGTGACAGAGCCAGTCCCAGGCCTGAATGAATGCGAAGAGCGACGTCAAATAGCTTTTTATGACTGCGTCGTTACACAGCAGTCATCTGAATCAAATACCTCCTCACTAGTGACGTTTCGTGACTCGTTACATAAAAATTTAATAGGGTACTATATGACTGCGTCGCTACACAGCAGCTATCTGAAAAAAATTATAGCAAACACGCGCAATATAACAAGATTCATAGCAAACATGCGCAATATAACAAGAGGGCTTTTCGGAGTTGAAACCATTGCGAATAAACCTGGAGCATATAGTCAATAACTACAACTCCTGCACTGAAGAATAGCCGCCCTATATTCTGCCTTTCTCTCTCCTGTTGCTGTTTAACGCCACAATGACATTTCAAAGCTGATCACAGTTATTAGGGTCGCATCCTCTATTATCATCTAGGCTTGGGACTGGCAATGATAGAGTGCAAACAGCGGCGGAAACCATTCCACGAGACTATTGCTCCTGCTCTGAAGAAGTTCTACCATAGAATGCTCCGTTCAGCATCATAAATAATTTATGCGTGCGTCACCAGTGGCCATGTTTGGAACTTATTCAAAGAAGCAATCCCACTTCCAAGTGATAACCTAATCTTACTACAGCTACAATTAGGCCCTATATAACATCCTCTGCTTCTCATTCTCCCCAATGTTGATAGTCCATACCTTTCAGCCTGCTTAGCCGAAATCCCTCTAGCCCCAAATAATAATCTTTGTAGCTCTTCTTCGAACTTTATCTTGCGTTCTATGGCCTTTATCAGGTAGGCCTATGCAGTGGTTTCTTAACGTGCAGTTGTACACAAAATGTGCAGTTGTAATAGCAATCATCTGCAGTGAAAACCATTAGAAAAAGGTGACTGCAGTCGAGTGGGGATTCGGTAGTGAAAAATACGCCAAAATCCAGATTTCTGGTGAATGACAAGAAACAGAAATGTCATAAGATTTATGGTCGGTGACTTGCAACATTTTTTCGGCGAAATTCTGACGAATATGTAAAAAAATGGTCGTGAGAAATTTTGCACCTAAGGGCACACGAGATTAAAATTGCTGGTTGTGCAATTCGAAAAATTCATTCAAAAAGCCTTGCAGGTATGGATATCATAATTTTATGATACTTTATCATACATAATATGTAACTTTTCGTTTGTAAATCGATGTATTCTGTTCAGCGATTTGCTGACTGTGCGTTCATGAAGCGTGACTAGTTGGACTAAAATTGCCAATAAAAACAGGTGAAGCTTAGACGCAACTCAAACAGCCTATGGTAACTTTCTAAATTAAATACTTATCGGCTAATATAATAGATCTAAAGTTCTACCACACTTTACCAAACCGGTATAACAGGCTCACCAATCGCTTAATACTCTAGTCTCAAGTTTATACAAAACTATTCAACCTTTAAAGTAGCTAGACGTCCCAAGTGTTGTATAATTATAGGCTATATTAATATAACCATTAAGCCAAGGGCACAGCTATACATTCATAGGCTACACGTTTTCGTGTGTTTATAATAATGTAGCCTGATATGCGCATATAAAATGGATATGTCACTTATCGTTCTAATGCATCGTTTGCGCCTTATATTATTAGCCATATTAACTGCCAGCAGACTGATGTCGAGCGACCGTTGAGTCATATTAAAATCGCAGAGCAAAATTGAATGAATGCTTCTATGGCATGCAATGGACAGATAGGCCTATACCAAAATAAATTTAAGGTAGACCTACGTGTTACGTAATACACGTCTTTTATACTGAATCAAACTAAATAATCGTGCGCCTCAGATGGGAAGATTGGTTACAGAAAATCTAACGTCACAGGCGACGCCTATAATTATAGCTTAAATTGAATATCTCCGTCAGATTATTATGCGCTGGATGACTGGCCGACTATCTCTATGTATGGCATAAATATCTATCCATCTATCAATCCCCGTCTTTCGATATCAGTAGTCGCTTATTCACAGTTGAAATTAATTAGAGACGTAACACTAAATCTTGCATATATAGTGTCTTTCAAGACGTTGGAAGTCGACGAAGGTTGGTGTTCCATAAAGCTTATCCTTTTAAGATGAGTGTACAAAGCCTTTGAAGTATTAGTTGGAATGTATGTGCAAGAAGTGATGCATAAAATTAAGGCGATGCCATCTTTCTGTTTCTGTATGGATCAATTTATCAGTTGTTAGATCGATCCATGGATCTGTCTTCGTGTAGGGCTGTAGGCATATCTACCTGTAGGCATTTCTTCTAGCGAGTCCATAATATCTGCCCGTGTGCTTAAGTATCAAACTGTTGATCTCATTTGTGTGCATGCATACATGTAGTTGTACAGGCTATAGGCTACTCTAGACCACCCAATTTTGTTGGACTGCCAGTTGACCTATGCGTCTGTTTTCCTCCCCTTATTTTGCGTTCAACGTGAATTCTAAATTCTATTATAAATTCCTCGTCGTCGTGATTGACTCACTAACATTATAGTCTGATAGTTTTGAAAATCTCAATCGATGAAGGGTTTAAAAATATATTTTTCTTGATTGTTGTCTTAATCAAACTTCGATTTCGCTCAAACGTACAGAAAACTAAAGCATTCTTGAAAACGAAAAAGTAATTAGTCTAAAAATCAAATTAATGAATTGAAGTAGTCGATCCGACACCTGCACGTCGAGCTGTTGGGCCATTTAGTGAGCAAATTGAAGCAGAGCCCACTGCGAAAACCAGACCCCCAATAAATTGTTTATTTAGGCCCATAGACCCTACAGGTTGAATCCACATATCAGGCTTAAACGCGATCCAACTAATCTCGCTCCAATTATTGACCTTGCGGAAACATCTTGAATGACCAATTCGAGGGTAAAAGTTTTTATTACTATTCAGGCCATCAACAGAGTTTAGCAGTGCTCAGCTCGTTGATTTTTAACGACACCGTTAAATCGTCGATGAATAGTGTCTCCCTCCTCCTTTATCCGGGCTTGGGACTGACAATGGCAGAGTGCAACCAGTATAACGGAGTTGCAGTGCTCAGCCAATTGTGACGCCCTTCATGTACTAGACTTCTCACAATGCAGGGTGTGTTCCTCTCGTCATCAAACGCCAGAGGCGCTAGTCTACACAAGACTTGTAGCAGAAACCTTTAGAACGAGACGATTCACCAGCGTTGCCACTCCTTGGGATATTTCACAAGATCTTGTTTTTTTTATCCGAACTTGGGAAATGGTTTTTTTGGGGACGAACTTGGGTGTTTTCCTTGGAGTTTTTTATCGACGAAAAAGGGATTTTTTATATTTTTGGGCATTTTGTGACATTTTTCGGAAAATTGTGGACTTTTTTCCAAAGATTTGTGCCGGATGAATAAAAAAAGGTCGTCAGATTTTTCGGACGGGAAATTCGGGAAATTTTCGGAAGATTTGTGGGAAATTCAGGATTTTTTCAGAAAATTCTGGGCAGTTTTGGAAGATTTGTTCAACTTGGGTTTTCTTGGTTTTTTTACCCTCCAACTTGTTTTTTAATTTTAGAGTGGCAACGCTGCGATTCACTGAAGAGGTCGTGTTTTCAGTTTTCTACTCGCGTCTGGCTTTGATGTTAGCAATTTGGAGATTATTTCTGATTCACAGTTGAGATTTCAGTGGTGATACCTGGGTGCGATCCTTGAGCGGCTACAAGGCCACAGCTGGTAGATAATTGTTGTAAGACTCATTTTTAAAAGTTGATTTTTAATAAATCCGATACTAAAATTACCGCTAGCCTACGCTAAGGAATCGCTGCGATCGATCGAACGTTCGAGCTGCAACTGAGTCAACGGCTACGGGAAAAAAACCTTCCTCATACGAATTCTGTTGTTGCTTTGGTAATGTATTGTGCACACCCACCTTTCGTGGTGTTAACGGACTATTTAAAAAAATTGCCCCGGGTAATTGAATAAGTTGGGCGGTAAATTGTTAATATAGCCTAAGATACTCATTTCTCATCATTCGGGATTCGGGTCCGATGTGGATTTCGCCATCGGACAGTTAGGCACGTTTATGCATGGCAATAAGAGCGATGCATGAGAAGAACAAGAAGCAGACAGACGAGCTCTAACAAGATAGGCAAGAGGAAGAGGATTTAACTATGAGGAGCCAAGGTTAATACTTAAAGCACTAAGAGAGAAAGGCTAGAAGAGCTTTTTTTACTTTATTCCCTTTTGTTGCTTTATTCCCTATTTATTTCCTGTAATACTCTTGGGTTGGTGTCAGAAAAGGCATCTGACCAGGCCATAAAACCCCAACCCCCATCATAAATTCCTGGCTACGCCACTGGGGGGAATTACTCTAGTTCGTGACTCCAGGTTTATGGTGACATGCATAACACGCATTAGGCCTAAGTGAAAGCTATTCAATGAACTTTTTTTAAACTTTTTTTAAACTTTTTTAAAACTTTTTTTAATGGTTTTTATCCTCAATGGCTCATCTTCTCTCTGCCCCGGTTACGTATCTTTTCAATTGCTCTCTTGCTTCCTCTTACACGCCGCCACAGTGGTGCTCTAGTTGTATCACACCTGTCCCTAAAATCCTGCGTCCTCAAAATGAGGCTGATTTTAGGCCCATTTCTATTACCCCGGTGTTATGTCGCATGCTGGAAAAAATAGTTGTGAGAACTTACTTCTACCCAATCTTCACCGATCCTGAATTAAATTCTTCATTTGGAGACCAATATGCCTTTCGGCCCTCTGGTTCCACCACTTCTGCCCTCATTGCTCTCACCCATGAAATTCTTAGTATGTTGCATGATGAACCATATGTACGCGTTATCTCGCTAGACTTCTCTCGTGCCTTTGACACAGTAAGGCACTCTTACCTATCTGAGCAGCTTGCTTTACTGCCATTACCTGACTATCTGTACAACTGGATCCTACGCCTTCTCCTTAACCGTCAGCATTGCACTAAATTTCGAGGCCAAGTTTCTACCTTTTGTCATATAAATGCAAGTATTATTCAAGGTTCTGGACTTGGGCCTGCTGATTTTGTGGTGGCTATCTCTGGCCTGAAACCAATTCACTGCTTTAATCGGTTGCTGAAATACGCTGACGACAGTTACATTCTTATACCTGCCTCTGCTATAGATACCACTTGTTTTGAACTTGAAAATATTGCAAATTGGGCACTTTCTTGTAATCTTAAACTCAACACCAATAAATCCAAAGAGATGATCTTTAGGCGTCCGCGCTCTAAAATACTCAACCTCCCCTCACCTATACCTGGAATAAGTAGAGTTTCTGAGTCTCTTATTCTTGGAGTAACCTTAACGGATAGACTTAGTTTTGACCCCCATATTGACCGGATTTGCATTAAGGCTTGTCAATCGCTCTATGCGATACGTGTTCTTGTAGCTCATGGCCTCTCCGGGACACGCTTGCATGATGTAGTTCAGGCCACCACATTGGCTCGCCTTATGTATGCCTCCCCTGCTTGGTTTGGCTTTGCTAATTCTGGTCAACGCGCGCGTATTAATGCAATAATACGGAAAATGGTGCGGCTCAACTTTCTTCCTGCCGACCAGAAGTCGTTCGATGACCTCTGTGGTCACGCTGATTCCTCCCTCTTCTCTTTTGTACTCTACAACCCAAGCCACGTCCTTGCTACTCTATTACCTCCCATTAAAAATGCTACCTACTCACTCCGTCCTCGTTCTCATAACCGTGAGATTCCTCATGCAGACGCACTTACCAGATGTGGCTTTATAACACGGATGCTATTCAAGTGACAATATATATTTTTTTCCTGTCTAGCCTATGTTCTCTCCTGTATAGTTCCCAACATGTCTATTATGTAGTTGTATAATGTGTTTATTGAATTGCATATTTCTATTTGTCTTGATTGTATAATTGCATTAATTATTCTGTTCTTGTACATTGTTCCCGCAGTGCGTTTGCAGGCGGTTCAATAAAGTATATACTTACTTACTTACTTACTATTGCATCAAATAGAAACTGACTTCAATTATGTTTTGTCCAGAAGACGAGGCATTGTCTAACTCTAACGAATCTGAACTGCAAGAAGACTGAGAATGTCGGACTTTTGGGTGACTAAAATGAAAGCCATCTTCAACTACTTGGATTTGAACAAAGACGGAATCGTATCGAAGAAAGATTTTGAAACATTGGCCGATCTTTTTCAAGATGATAAGAAGACCGATCCTGCTACAAGGGAAAAGGCGAAAAGCTTCTTTGTCGAGGTAAGCGTCTTAACTTATTTTCTTAGCATTTGTAGACGACGCAAGGTAATATAATTGACTTATTTAATATTTGTTGTCAATCTATTTATTTATTTACTTTATTTATCGCGATTGCTATTGCGCCCATTCAATCTAACTACTGAGAAGCGCTCCCTACGACAGCGCAGACACTGCATAGGAGTTTGACGCCGAATCGTCCGAGCAATTGTAAGTTTTGTTGAATTGTAAGAATTGTGAGAGACATTCTCAAGCTCTCTAAGCTGCGGCTTGAGGTGGATTCAAACCTGGAATTCTACGCCTCCAAGGCATCGAGCCAAACATTGCACCACCGCGCCCCACTGTTATAGGATCAATAGACGTTTATGTAATCTAAACATTTCTTAAGTGTTACTTTAATGAAAGTCATTGTGCGTGGCACATCAAGTCTCACGAGAGCTAAACACCACTTTATCCATGTCACCTGTCAACTCTCATGCAATCCGTTTGCTTTCGAGCAACGTGTTTTCGCCAGAGAGGGACAATGGCTGCATTACTATACTTTATGAGTATTTTTCTCAGCGGCACTTAACAACATCTCGGTAACCTGTGGGATTAGTGACTTACACTCGACACCAAAATTTCTTCGGGTAAGACACACTTTGCCAAAATAAATCACAGTGGTAATTTCAGCAAAAAAGGTCTAAAAGATGTGTAAGTAGACGAAGTTGAAGCCTCCGTCATTATCACTATGATGATAAATTTTAACCGACTCCAGCGCTCATATAATCGTAAACGGCGAATTAGGATAAAGATAATGTGGAATATTCTTTAATTGAGACAAAGTTCTTTCCGCATTTTGGTCTACAGTTATGGTAATAAACTAATGATGAAAGTTTACCACACCAAGAGGTTTGTCAGGACCTGCATGGTATAAAAAGCGGATATAGGCCTAATTTGTCTTTTTTCAAGTACCGTAACCTACATAATAGGGAAATCAAAATAGGTATTCAATCGACTTCAAAGAGATCTCAGCGACTTTTTAGACCAGGGTGATCCTCCTCTTTATCCACTATAGAAGCCGCTTTCACCAAGACGAGGCAACGACAAAAGCACAGTCCCGGGAAAGTTGAAGAGGTATGCAACAGGCTGTCCAAATTCAATTGTCGTTGGACTTTCTAAACTGCTCCCTTAACTACAACATTTCTCGTCTAGAGAGACGCCTATAGTCGCATCCCGAAGCTTTTATTATTATTTATTTCAGGCTTATATTTATAAATCCAGTTTGTTATGTAAATGACTCTTTATATGAGATTTCTCTATGATTTGCTTCAACTACCAAAAGTCACCAATTCATCGTTTTCATGGCAGGTTTTTCGACAGTATAAATCGTCTGCTGGTTCGGATGACGATGGTCTGCTGACTGCACAGATTCTGACGGATTCGGCGAAACAACTGAGGAACGACCCCAAATTCATTGAATTTTATATCTCTACGATTCATGCCTTCTTCACGCTTATGGATGTCAATGAAGACGGATTCATACAGGCTGACGAATATGCCAGAATGTTTACCACAGTCGGCATACGCGACCTCGGCTTCGTGAAACCGGCTTTCGACTCCATTGACCTGAACCATGACGGGGTGATCAGCCGCGAGGAGTGTATCGATGCCTTTGTGGAGTACTTGACTTCAGATGACGAGAAAAGTCCATATAGGCTGCGGTATGGCTATCCTGCGTAGAGGCTAAGTTTTCTAAGTGCATCGTTCATATCCTTTATGATTATCCGAATGTTTCGTCAAAAAGAGCAAACATTGTAGACTGGTAGAATCTCCTTCACATGTGCGTAGAATAATAGTAACATTACAAATGCTATTATTATGTTTCTCTCGTTGCTGAATCTGTATTTAGGTGGCGAAGTATTGCAGCTGCAGCGTCTGTTTCTTTCACGATTTTTCGAATGTTATGTCAAACAGATTGAACTTAGTTATCCATGTAAGCAAAATTAGATCGAATTCCTGCCCCATGTTGTGGACATCATGAAGGCCATAATTATTAGGGCCCATGAAGAAAAAATTCCGTTAGCAGTCTAATTCGCTCGTCCTCGAACATTAGTAGGTCTGTATTTAACGAAAACAAGATATCCTCCTAATTACCGAGAATAAATAATGTTTCAACCCACAATGTCGTCAGAAAATATACTTGTAGGCCTAGTTTAGGCTCATTATGTTTGTTATTTTCTCCCGTCGTTTCTTTGTCCACGTTTACTGACTCTGCTCTCGTCCTTCTTTATCTGATAAATCTGTTAATATCGTTAATTAGGTTTAATTCTGTTGCCTGACTTCCATCGTATAGTAATCTGCTTGAATTTGATGTTAGTGTGTTTCTAAATAGCGGGATCCTCCATCCATTCTGGGTCCGTCGCATTGTATCCACATAAACTATGTTGTCATCACATGCTGTTGTGCCAACGGTTGGCTATAATAAAATCATTGATCGATTGACTAGCTGATTGATTGATTTATTTCTTGATTGAACTCTACTGATTAACAATTAATACAACAAAATCATTGATTGATTGACTGATTTATTTATTTCTTGATTGAACTCTACTAATTAAGAAATAATACGTTAAAAAATATTTTTGCCAATATGGAGGGATATGAGAATGTGTAGTGAAATTGAACAGAAATAACTTGCAATTGATCTTTAGGTGATTTATAATTCTTTAGATTTTAGATTTTAGATAATAAAAAACTAATTGTTTTATAAAAAAATTTGATAAATGCTATGCTTGTGCTAAACATTTTTGTAAATTTTTGTGCTTTGAGAAGAGGCATATTGGCCTGAGCTTTCATGGCCAAATAAAAAGAGTCTTAATGACCACCAAAGAGCCTTTTGGAATAAATGAGAGTCGTGGACGTTGTGAATCTTTCCAAAATCGATTATCAGTCCAGGACTGTCTATCTGTCTCAGCGCACTTATCGTTTTGGTATCGATCAGTTGAACCAAGCATTTTATGCTGCGTTTGAAATGCAGCAGAGTAAGGTCATATGCAGACAAAACTGGAGTTATGATTTTTCTGTGGGTTTAGCAAACCAGGAGATTGATTGGCAGGCAGACCTCTCTTCCAGTTTATCCGAAAACTTTTCCTAGCAAACTGCTTGTTTTGCATTCTTGATTATCTTTTGTAGGGTGTGTGCTGAGGTTTTCATTTCTAACTTGCAAATCTGCATTTTTATTTAAATCAAGGGAACAGCATACATTGCTAATAATCACTTTTCAGCAAACAGAAAACTAGTGAGTGCAATTTTAAAGTTAGGAAAATCTGGTGTGCTGGTAACACTTAAGCCTATTGTTATTTCAATACGTTTTGTTGGAGATAATTGGACAAATATAATTGTACTGTTTAAACTAGAACATAAAAGAAAGTAAAAACAACGAAGAAATGGACGGGTTCTTTCTTATAATTTATGATCATACTTTACACTTAGTTATTGCTCGAAAGTAGGCCTATAAAAGATTGATTATGGTCTTAAGCACTAATTAAGAACGAAAACGTCTGTGAAGGGACCTATTCGTCGAGATGTTGTGAGGCAAAAGTAGGTCTCCTACGGAAATATTTTGCATTAATTGCTGAAGTCGTTGGCACTTTTTAAATACAATAATGCTAACATATGATTAGGCTACTGATCTAAACACAATAATTAAATAATTATTTCTACTTGAAACTGGGGCACTGCAGCTTAATTGCAAATCAGAATGAGAAGGGATAATTGCAAGTTACTACAGAAATCGACTTCAACTGTCTGTTATCTAGTAAGACACCAACATCGATCTACTGCATGCCATTTTAACCATCACTCCAAGCGAGTGGAAGGCTGAGCTGATCTTCGGAGGGTGGCGGCAATCTATCTCTCGTCCCTGTTGATATTCTGCTATACGTGCAGCAGGCATAATTATGTGCCAGAGTGTTACCGTTTACTTCATCGCCTATATCTCTTTTCCATGTGCCAGCATTTTACTTTCAATAGATCTAATAGAAGCCATTGTCAATAATACCAACGTACAATGTTCACGACATCAACATTAACTATAGTCCGCCGACAATAATTGGTAAAAGGATTTCAACCCTTTGACATAGGATTATGTAATAACTGTGAATATATTATAATTCAATAAATCAGCCACAAATTTGAAGATTTAGCCTACAAGAATTGTACACAAAAATTTGACGATCTATTCGAGTGGTCCAAAATTATAGTGTGAGGGCTGTTCTCATCTTCTGACGTAACATAGGCCTACGCATAAATGGCAGTCGAATACTCTTCCAAGCTAACTTTTCCATCTTGATTGAGATCCATGGACTCAAACGCCTTGCGTACGAAGCTAATGTCCTGGAAACCCAATTCAGCAAATGATTTGGCGCATTCCTCTTCTTGCAGATATCCATCACCATTTATATCAATCAACCGAAATAGTGTTGACAGGTTTTGAAGAGACAATAGCAATTGTACGTTTCAATTTGGGAGAGATGATCTTGCAGCCCTGAGCCACAAGTTCCCCTTACTCTTCACCTGAATAACAAGATCATGCTAGATGTTACAGAGACAGATGATGGTATATTTCATAAGATGTAACCAAGCTATTGGCCATCCCTAACTCCACTCAGTGACAGCTTCTGATTCTTGTTGGCTGCGATCTGAAGCCGGGGATTGGAAGACAAAATCCTGGCCATTGTGTTTTGACACAGTGGCGAGTGAAACGAGTTGCAAGGGCGCGGCATATGCATGAAGCTGGAAGCGAAATTGGGAAAGGACCTCTTGAACCTTGCCATCGATGCCATGCTTCTGAAATTGTTCTAGAAAAGTGTTTCACTGCATGATTCTGCAAGGACTTCAGTATTGGAAGTCTTTAGTCAAGAGCTACTAGAGCTAATAGTCGTTTTCAAAACATTAATTTCACCAAAGGGAATAAAGTTTAGGTAACCAGGTGCATTTCACCGACGGCGCTGGATGTCATATGCGATTTACATGATAGAGTTGTGGCTTTTCAGTTATCAATTTTCCATTCAGCAACATCAGAGCACAAAGAGGATAATCTCGACCATCCTACTCTGAAAAGGTATGGAATCCCTTACTTGAAGTGTCACTCTCCGTGAAAGCAACTTAGTCTCACGTGAAGTACTATTTCATCTGTATACCTGAAACAATGAAGCCTAAAGGGGAATCCATATTTACCACGCCAGAGAAGTCTTACCTGTCTCCCTAACAGTGTTTTTCCCGACACTTTGATTTTTGTCAGGCTGGCCACAGCTTTGTGACGAGTCATGGACTACAGCATGCGCAACGAATTTGATGATCTGGGACCTGATCTCATGAGAGGCTTCCTACAGTAGCTAAGCCACCACCAAAATATTCCAGATCTTCTACTACTCTCTTCGTGATTGAGATTCGCCAGAATGGTAATCAGAACAATCACACAGTGAGGTAAAATTAAGTCATCATATCTGACCCGACCAAAGAGTGACGAATGATCTGGGAGAGTGACTCTTAGAGTCCTTCAATGAAGTCCTGGTCAGAAATAAGGGAGAGAAACAATTTGTTCTGCAATGGTCAAGTAAAGCCAGAATTTTTCAAATGTAGTGTGAGGTTTGAGGAATATACTATGACAACTTACAGTACTTCTTTGGATTTTGCCTTATATCTGATGGCTATGCGTTCAATTTTGCTTGGATCTGTGAAAATTACAATGTGTCACAATGTCGACTAAGTGGCTATTATTCCGGTGCTTTGAGCAAGTCCTAAATCTATTCCGATTTTCTTCTAATTTGGCAGATAACTATATTTCTGAAAGTGGAACACAAAATCATATTGGTCGATATTGACATCGAAATTTTAAGTTTTAGACACACCCTAGTGAATACACTGAATAGTGATACTAATTGGACTCAAACCCATCCAAAGTAGGCGAACATCAGCTGGGCCTAACTTTTCTGATAAAGACTAAGAACATCTTATTGACATAACGCATATGAAGCAGAGTTTCAATTAATTTTCATTGATCGATGTCTAGAGCAAGTTAATTAAATAATGACCCCCCAACTGGCGCCAACTGTGATGTTAGAATGCTTTGCCATGACATGGCAAAGCATTCTAACAGCACATTGTGATACTATAATTGCATGCAACTGCATTCGCATATTATAGGCATGATACTGGCAAGATGTAGAAATTGAGTTGGCCTAAAATTAATGATGAAGCTAGCATACAAATTCGGTTTTCTAGCATCAAGCCAAATATACGAAAAAATTGTCTCAGAAGAAACAAATTTTAAGCACTGTTCCAATTCTAACTTCATGTCGGCCCTACTTCCAGTGTTCATTTTCATTGCTCCTTCACTTAAAACCGTTATAGTAGGCTACTTCTGCAAGTCTCATTTTACAAAAAGGAAAGAGCAGTGACCTACATGTAGAAGACTAATAATCTGGTCGACGGGCCAAAGAACTATAGGCCTATTGATCTTAGTCGTCGAGAGGTCCGAAAAAGAACCTATTCGGACTCTTTTCGTCATCCGAGAACATGAAGTCGAAGAAGGCATTAATGAACTCCTCGAGACTCAACTTCCCGTCACCGTTGACATCGATTGCATTGAACGCCATTTTCACAAACGACGGATCCGGAACTCCCATCTGGGACATCATTCTTTCGTACTCATCCTCCTGCAGGTAACCGTCACGGTTGAAGTCCAGCATGTCGTGAAAGTCATCTATCAAAGCAGTGTAGTACTTCATAAGCTCAGGATCGTAGCGCTGCTTCCCGATTGTGTGGGTCAACTCGTCTGCGGTAATCGAATCCCTGTTGCCAACGTCAGCGTGTTTGACATACCGCCCCCACACCTAGATCAATTGCAACAATCAGTTATATTATTTAGAGCAAGGACACAAAGTCATAATTAAACAGGCCTATGCAAAACGGTTTAATGCAAGAAAAGCGCACATAGGCCTACATGTACATTGTACAAACACGCATAGAGTGCAATTTTAAAATCTTCATTTTGGTATAATTTTACGAGACATTAGGCCTACTTGCAGGGGCGCCCGCAGGCGTACGCACTTACGCAAGTGCGTACAGCAGCGGCGCCCGCAGACGTACGCACATAGGTAAGTGCGTACAGCGCGATGACCCAAAAGGTATGTTTTTGAAAAATTCTAGGTTGATGACTAAAAAAAAAAAGGTCATCATTTTTTTTGGCGGATAGAAAAGGTATGTTTTTGGGAAATTTTTGGTTGATGACTAAAAAAAAAAGTCATCAGTTTTTTCGGCGGCCTAACGAAACTTTTTCCCTGTTCGCCCCTCCATCGAAAATTTCTGTGCGTACAAGAAAAAAATCCTGCGGGCGCCGCTGCCTACTTGAATATAATTATATCTGTACTGAATACTGTATCATAATATATTTATATTATTTATTTATTTACTTATTTTTAGCATTTGCTATAGCGCCCCTCAATATTACTAGTCAGAGACGCTCCCAAAAACAAAGCGGCCATTGCATCGGAGTTTCACGCCGAAGGGCAGGAGCAATTGCAAGTGAAGAACTTGCAATTGCTCCGACTTGAGTTGGATTAGAACCTGGAACATTCGGTTTAAGGCATCGTGCCCACCGCTGCACCACCGCGACCCACTTGTTTGTGTAATGTCGGTCGTGGTCGCATTGGTAGCTATAAGAGCAGTAAAAGTAGTAGAATTTCGCGCGCTACCTATAGAAGAGATGCGACAATAATTATGATAAAGATCTCACGTTTAGAAATTGAGCTTTTAGATGCTCCGCTTTATGCTTTTCTGGGTTCCCAAATTTTGAGAACTGATCCGCCATCTGAATATGGTCGACCCTTGTCAGGAATCCATCTCTGTCGAAGTCAAATGTGAAAAAAAAACTTCTCATCTTTCTCTTCCAGAATTCGGACATCCTGCTGCGAAATACAACCAAGTTTCAGCTTCCGAGAGTTGAGTAGTAGATCCAAACCGCAGCGTAACAATAAACACTGATATAATTGGTCTGCGCAAATGTAATGATCACATTTCAGACAGGTCCAGTGTAAAGGTTTCAAATTACCCCCTCCTAAACATTACCCCCCCCCCGGTAACTTGAAACCGGTTTCAGATTACCCCCTGGGGGTAATCTTAAACCGGTTTCAAGTTACCCCCTTCGGTTTCAGGTTACCCCACCCGTGAAAACAGTTATTTAATTGAAATAGAGGCTGGATTGACGAAAACAACGTTTGAAAAAAGCGATCCAGCTTCCATTTCACCTAATGAGAACCTTCATCCAGCTTCCATTTCACCTATAGAGAACCTTCATCCCGCTTCCATTTCACTTATAGAGAACCTTCATCCGGCTTCCATTTCACCTATAGAGAACCTTCATCCAGCAGGACTGAGCAAGAAGATCTTCTGGATAGAAACGTATAAGAGAACCCATAGATGTAAAAAAGATTCTAGGACGTTTCATCCCCGGACGATTCATCCCCGGACGATTCATCCCGGACGATTCATCCAGTGGACGTTTCATCCCAGGACGTTTCATCCCAGGACGGTTCATCCAGTGGACGGTTCATCCAGTGGAAGTTTCATCCCAGGACGATTCATCCCCGGACGATTCATCCCGGACGATTCATCCCGGACGATTCATCCAGTGGACGTTTCATCCCAGGACGATTCATCCAGTGGACGGTTCATCCAATGGACGTTTCATCCCCGGACGGTTCATCCCAGGACGATTCATCCAGTGGACGATTCATCCTCGGACGGTTCATCCAGATAGATAAAATACATACTAATATGATGTGAAAGGACGTTGAAGGGTGGCACCATGGACTTCAATCTTTATTTATGTGCGCTCATCCCTCACTGTGGCTGCTCATCGAGGGACTTCAGAAAGACTGTCAAAAACAGAAGGCTGCCTTACTCCAAGGCGCTACTGGAGTCCAACAAAACGGTGTCAAAAAATATCGTGACTTGGTCGGGAGAGTGAGACGTGCAGTTGCCGGATACGGAAGAGCAGAGGTCCTAATATATCTTCGGGCAATTGCCCATTTATCGCACACTTAACTTTGAAACCTTTGAACCAGATATAGTTCTCATATAGGGACCTAGTATAATTACACATTTTATTTCAAATTATTATATACTTTTCATCTCCATTTGATTGTTCTATTCTGATATTTAATTGCATGTTCTGTAGGCTTATGTGTTCCTTTATTATATCCAATTGCATGATTTTATATCTATTTGATTGCATGTCTTATATCTAATTAATTCCATGTTTTATAGGCCTAGGTGTTCCATTCTGATATTTAATTGCATGTTCTGTAGGCTTATGTGTTCCTTTATTATATCCAATTGCATGATTTTATATCTATTTGATTGCATGTCTTATATCTAATTAATTCCATGTTTTATAGGCTTATGTGTTCTGTTCTGATTTTTAATTTTTAATTCATCCAGTGGACGTTTCATCCCAATTGCATGATTTTATATCTATCTGATTGCATGTCTTATATCTAAGTAATTCCATGTTTTATAGGCTTATGTGTTCTGTTCTGATTTTTAATTGCATTTTCTATAGGCTTATGTGTTCACATATGCTGATTATGAGAATGAGCGTGAAGATGCTGATAATAAGGGTGCGCACAGTTTCAAATCTTATTCTGGGATGAAACGTCCGGGATGAAACGTCCTGGGATGAATCGTCCTGGGATGAAACGTCTTGGGATGAAACGTCCTCGGATGAATCGTCCTGGGATGAAACGTCCACTGGATGAATCGTCCAGGATGAATCGTCCGGGATGAATCGTCCGGGGATGAATCGTCCTGGGATGAAACGTCCACTGGATGAACCGTCCACTGGATGAACCGTCCTGGGATGAAACGTCCTGGGATGAAACGTCCACTGGATGAATCGTCCGGGATGAATCGTCCGGGGATGAAACGTCCGGGGATGAAACGTCCGGATACCGTAAAAAACGATGAAAATAAAATTTAAAAAACGGTAAAAACGTGTTTTTTTCGAAAAAATAAAAAACGACAAAAAACGATAAAAACTTAAACGGAAAATAATTTGCCTTTGTTAAACTTGAAACTTCATTTTAAGCTTAAAACCTTGCTTATGCAATTTTATCTTAATCTGCAAATAACAACTTTATTATTACGCCAAAATTAATTGGTATAAGCAACATTTATCTACCACAGTTATTTTTTCCTATAACCTTGGTTTGCTAAGAAATTCAGAAAAATAAAAGGTGTTGAAATCTTTTCAAATTTAAATTGTGAACAAAAATCCACATAAATTCTTGCTGATCGACGTAGCGCAATTAAAATCTAATCAGAAACAAAGACCATAGATGTGTACTAAATTATATATATATTGTACATAATGTACTTAAAATCGTTACGTAGGCTATAAATATTAATTATAGGCCCAAGAATTTTATTTCAAAATAACTTACAAATATCATTTCTTGTAGGGACCTAATGCATGTATTTCTCAAAATGATGACCTAAACAATTACATAATGACATTATAGTTAGCTGAATTCTTGACAGTACGGTGATAACGTACACGGAATATCACACACAAAAAAGGAAATTAAGGAAAATAATAGTAGACAATAAATAAAAAAAATAGTGTAACAAAAAAATAAAAAAACGATAAAAAACGATGCGAAAAATAAAAACGAAAAAAGGAGAGAATAAAAAAAGGAATTTTTTTTTACAACTATGAGAGAACCCCTTAGAAAATGCTCTAATCAGTCTCTTAATCAGTCCATCAATCACTCAATCTATCGCTTAATACATGGTGTGTTCAATCCATGATCGATAGGACAATCTAGAGATACAATAAGCCACTGCGCACTGCGCTCTGCTGTCCATGGTTCCTGTCACGCACTCTGCGACAATGCAGGACCGCTTCTTCTCTCTGTGGCTGGTCCAACAAGCTAGATCGGGCTTCACTTGACTATGCAACACCTCCCAAACTGTTTTCAATTTGACAAACTGCTAAAGACTATTTTTTCTCGCTTGATCTCGGCCGGGAGAGCCTCTGATTATAGTCTACCTTTAATAAGCGCTATATGAATTCTGATCGATTGACAATAGTTCGTAATTCAATCAACCACGGGGTCGGTCGATCTATATGTCTAGAAACGAATGGATGAATACATCATCCATTGATTTACAGATCAGATTCACCGTTGCGACCGACGTTGGCATCTTGTCAATGCTTTTTCCCTCTTGGTCCCACCTGCTCTCTGATTTGGGCTGCAGGACATTTACAGTAGGCCCCCTAACTGTCCCAAAAACCTTGCTACGCCACTAACCTGACCGCTTAGATAGACTTAGTGCTGATTAATGTCGGAATTTGCTGTGCTCTGAAAAAGTCACGCATGGTAAAGAACACACTGGTCTTGTCTCCGATTCATGTGGAATTTAGCAGCCGTAGCTGTCGAGTTTGCAGCAGATAGAACGTGAGAAAATGGTGAACATTCGACGATGCCTATCAAGGTGACCCGTTTGCGTAAGAAGCTTTTATAACAGGTTGTATTAGGAAAATAAATTATATCTTTCTCAGCGCATCGGCACGATTACCATCTCTTTAGCACGACCTGGGTTATAAACGCAACCTGAAGACGAATTCTTGGCCTACTTGTCAGATGAATGCAGTTGTCACAGGTTGCAGACTTTCTCTATAGTCTTGACTTCTCAGACACAAACCAATTGGATGTTAACAGCTTTCTAAATATATTTATAGGCATTATTTCTTCTTGATTAGATCTATGAACACTCATAACTTAAGCAGCTTTGTGCACTTTCTATTGAACAACGCCTTAATGAAACTTGTCAAATAAGTTTATGACGACATTACACAAAATTCAAATTCAACAATTCAAACTTATTTATTGATCCCAAAATAAACATAGCCTAATAAACAGAACAGTATAACACAAGTGGTATTTAACATAGTAAGTCATTCACCAAGAACCATGGAAGTAGATTAAGGAGCAATGGCCCACAGTCATCACACACACACGGGTCATGTTTGGCTTTTTGGGGAAGCGGGGGTGGGGTGGAGAGGTGGCGAAAACCTTAAATTTAGCGGTCAACGCTGGGTACCCCAGAGAAGTAGTGTTGAAAACCCTAAATTTCCCGGCCAACGCCTGGTCCCACATCTATGATCTAGTACAAAGATAACACTTCATGCAGAACAAAAGCGTGAATAATTAGCTAGAGTGCACTCACAGGTCGCCACCGAAATCTCAACTGTGAACCAGAAATATCTCGAATGTGCAAACATCAAACTCAGACGCGAGCAGACACCTCAGACTGAGCCCTCTTCAGTGAATCGTCTCGTTTTATAGGTTTCGGCTCCCAGCTGTCTTCGTCAGTGCTTAAAGTGTAAAAAAGAAGTGCCTGGACACCCCTAATTACCTTCCTACTGTCTGTCTGTCCGTCTGTATGTCTGTCTGTCTGTCTGTCTGTCTGTTCCTCGGTCTTCATCTCTCTCTCGCACGCGCGCTCTCTTTTTTTTTATCTCTATCCATCTTCCTGAAGTCAACGCACCGTGTATAATAATATATTATAATAAACACTGGTTGAGGGTGATGGGGAGATTAAGTGGGGATGGGGAGTAGCCTCTTCGTCTAGACCAGCGCCTCTAGCGTTTTATAGCAAGAGGAATGCACCCTGCATTGCGAGAAGCCCAGTTACATGAATCGTCACAATTGGCTAAGCATTGTCAAATTTTGATGATGGCAAAGTTTTATTCTACAATCGGTCATCCGAGATATTTTCACAAAGTTAATATGGAAGCGAGATTTGTTTGACCGGGTTTGAACTTGTGGCATACGCAAATAGCATAACATAGGTTTTTTTATTGCTCCCAAAAGAACACAACAAGATACAATTTCAAATTAGTGCTTAATTGGGATACAAACGTAGGACCTAAAGTGACCATAATCCCGCTAAGCAGGCCACCTATGTACCAGTAGGCCTACTGCGCAGTTATAAGTGGAAGTTGGTATCATAAGCAGCGGGGAGTCATCTGGTCGCATTCTGCCAGTGCCAATCCCAAGTCTGGATAAAGAGGAGGGCGACACTAATCATCTTTGATATGACAGTGTCGCTAAACATGCAGCAACCCTAGGTTTAAAATGAAATAACACAATCAGTATTGTTCAAAATCAAGAATATTTTATATAAACGAACTGAATATAAGGAATAGTTATATATTTAAAGTGAGTAGGTGGGCGCGTAAAAGCTCTTTAAGCGCCATAAATATCGATAAGAAGAATGTTCCAAATTCCAACCAGTTGGACCAGCTGGCTTAATTGGGAACTTGCTGGTGTTAATGTGAGCAAAAATATCAGTCTACAGTTGAATACTGTTCTAGCACTGTAATGCTGAATGGTCTAACCGGTGCTGAAATAAATTTATCAACCGATAAATTGACCAATGTAGAGAAAGGCAAGCCAAATTTTATCCCTCGCCTCTTGGCACATAGTTCAGAAGTTCTGTACAATTATTTAAGAGGCAAAGTATTTAAGGAACACCAACTGTTATGCTATAGGCCTAATATGTTAATGGTATGTCTATAACAAGCCTCAACTCTGAATAAACGACTACTGACATTGATCATGAATTGATAGTTGATACACAGATACATGTAGATATTCAGAGAGACAGATAGACAGGCAGACGGACTAATAGACGGGAGGTTGGATGAAAGGATGGACGGACGGACGGATAGATTCATGGCTGGCTGGCTGTCTGGCTGGATAGACGAATATATATATATATATATATATATATATACAAACAGATAGTCAGGCACCAGTAAGCTATATGTACCGACTGATAGACAAACTGGCAAGTTAACAGACAGTTAATAGTCCTTGAGTTCCCCTCCTGTACGCAGCGTAGGCTATCTGACCGAGCTCATCACTATTCTTTAAGCTGGGCGTCGCCAAAAAAGTTAGGTTTTATGTTGCCCGTCATCCATCATTCTGCTGAGGTGCAGACATGTAATTATTTTTTAACATTTATCATACCGGGTGGGGTCCGTTCAGACCCCAAGCACATAAACAGCTGTGCAACGTTTGTGCTATAATTGATTAAAAGTCGGCATTTTATGAATTTGTTCATAAGTTTGTCCTATTTGATATGCTGTAGTTACTTTTTTGGAAAAAATTATTTTTAATTTATAATCATTTTTTTCTGTTGGGGTCCGAACGGACCCCAACGTAAAAATGCTTACGTGTGAGCCATTTTAGCCAATGTAGAGCTCGATTTCGGCAACTTTGCACTACAAGATTTGGGTCTAGGAGTGTTTAAATTTTATTTTTTAATAGACCTACATGTATCTGTGCTTCTTCTTCTGGTTCTCTGCCCCTAGGCAGGTTCGGCTGTCCAATTTCGCCACTCTTCCCTCCGCTGGGCCTTCTCCTTTAGTATTTGGTATCCAATCCACGGATGAGGTGGATTATGATATCATATTATTATGATATCATATTATGATTATCATATCTTTTCATGGGAAAAGATATGGTCTCAAGATGAATTTTGAGAAGTGTAAGACAATGGTGTTTGGAGCAAAAGATCTGCCCAGAAGAATGGAAATAGATGGAAACAAACTGGAAAATGTAGAAAATTTCACCTACTTAGGGTGCGTCAACACATACGACCTGGATAGCAAGGCAGAACTACGGGTAAGGATTGGGAAAGCATCAGCAGCATTGAGTGCAATGGACAAAGTCTGGAAGAGCAAATCTATACAACTGAAATTAAAACTGGAAGTGCTAAGAACCTGCGTATTCAGCAGCATGCTTTACGGATGTGAAGCGTGGACAATAACAAAGGAGTCAGAAGGAAGAATACTCGCTTTCGAGAGAAGGTGCTACAGAAAGATCTTGCGAATTGGATGGATGCAGAAAGTAACAAACGCAGAACTGTATAGGCGAATAGACCACACAGAGAACCTTATGCAGAAAATAATAACCAGAAAGCTAGATCTCTTCGGCCACATATGCAGGATGGACAGCAGCAGAAAGATCAAGACAGTTGTGCTTGGAAGAATGGAGGGATCCAACAGGAAAGGACGACCACACAAGGAATGGCTGGATAACATATCAGAATGGTGTGGAGCACCATTACAGGACCTAACACACGCTGCCTTGGACAGACAAACCTGGCGTGGAATAACGAGAACGGCATCGAGCACCTACGGGCATTGGTCCCTCGGTTGTTGATGATGATGATGATCCAATCCACGTCATCATCGTATCCAACATCATCTGTCGTGGTCTTCCTCTTGTTCTATTCCCCTCCATTTTGCCTTCTATCACAGTTTTTACCAGGTTGTCACCTCTTAGCGTATGCCCTATCTGTGCATTGCATGATATATTGGAGCATCCATTCAATTGCGCTTTACGACTACCACTATGTGCTTTAACGGTCGAAGATCATTCATCATCAGTCTGTTGACAGCTACAGGACTAAGGTGCAAACAATGCATTCAAAGATAAGCGCCATAATATATATATTAACACTGAAATAATGAGCAATTTTGTTAAAATGACAGCCTAAAATACTGCCATTGCCTTGTGGAAATTCAAAACATTTCAACGATGGGAAGTACACTTTTGAAGTTTTAAACCAGGACTATTAGCACCGAAATAATGAGCAATTTTGTTAAAATGACAGCCTAAAATGCTACAATTGAAGCACGAAAAATAAAAACATTCGACATTGAAGGTTGCACGAAAACCCCTTTTCCTGCTCGGCGCTTCGCGCCTCGGCGATCGTTTTTCGGCCGCTCATCCGTTCCCCCAAAGTTCGGACCAAGTCTCCGCCTATGTTCTGGAGATTAGTGTCTCTGTCCCGCCACAGTACGAGAGGTGGCGGAGTTGCTTTTAATTTATCATCGCGTCAAGTCTTTTATAAAGAAAAGCAGACTAGTCAAACGCGCCTGTAGGCTATTTATACAGCCGTTGTTTTCTTGAGTTGTTGATGGACGGCTTGTAGGAGCTGTTAGACAGTTAGAACTATTATCGGTACAATAAAAAGAAAGAGCAGCCAAAAATTATTCAAGTTATAGGTCTACAGAATATACGGAGGGGTAAGAAAGTTAGTGTGAATGACAGACGGCGGACGAGTGAAATATGGGGCATGAAGACATATTTGACATTGACAGCACACAGGCTGTTTTGAAAATAGCGTTCGAGTTTCTTCACATGGAAGTCATTGGCCTGCCTGCACGTACAGATAGGGTCCCAGTGGCGTGTCAATTGTTGGAGTTTTTCTGTCCAATGCGGACATCGAGTGGAGCGAATTGCGCTAACTGCAAACGGTTTATGGTCTGAGAAGGATTGACCGCGCAATCTGTATACTGTTCCAAGGACAGGTATTAAAGGCAGACATACAGACAGACAACGAGGCAGGCAGGACGACGTGTAGCCTATACCTGACTATTTTCTACTCGTGAAACACTACAAAAACGGTTGATGGTCCGAGAATGATTGATCGCATGATCTCATTGATCTGTGATGGTCCAAAAGCAGGTCTTTAAGGATAGGCACACCCGTCTGGCAGGCACTAAAGCAGGCACCAAAGCAGCAAGACGCCGGTTACGGATACCTGACCTACTAACACTTGCCCTTAAAGTCCACGAGACTTTAGAATGCGTAGCGCATAAAGGGAACTTGCGCATGAGTTTAGGACCTCGTCGACGTGTTGAGAAATTCGCAAGTTGTCTTGAAGAGTGACTCCTAAGATTTCATAGATGTAACTCTCTCAACATTCGTCATCAGCTCAGGACAGTCGGCTATAGTCCGCCGAGCTACCAACAACTCGCGTGATTTATTCGGGTTTAGACGCAAGTTGTTTCTGGCCGCCCATTCAGCAATATGCGTTAACTCCACCGGTATTGTAGACCTCATCGCTAAACCCGCGAGAAGGTAAGTATCGTCAGCACGGTGTGTACTGGTCTCATGTCTGAGGCTGTCACGACATAGGAGGAGAGTCCCACTCCCGACCTTTGAAACACGCTTGAGCTGATATAAGCAGTACTGGACGTGCTCCCGGCGAACTGTGTGGTGTGTCTTCGTTCCGATAGAAAGTTTATGAGCCAGTTGTATATTGCATCAGGAAGTTCAAGTTTAGAGAGCTTTTCAGCGAGAGTGTAGTTCCTTACCGAGTCAAAAGCCTTAGAGAAATCTAGGGAGATGATCGAGACATAGGCATTGTCTTCAAGGAGGGCGGTGACGTAGTGCAAGATGGAGATGAGAGCTGCTGTTGTGGAACCGGTCTGGCGGAAAGCATACTGGTCCTGTAGCTGGGTAGACATCGGCGGAGTGACAAAACCGGATAGATAAAAGACCTCACGACCTCTCTTTCGACCATTCTGGACAAAACCGGTACGATGGATATAGGTCGGTAATCCGCTGGTACTGATGGTGAGGCAACCTTGGCAATCGGGTGACTTATAGCTGTCAACAGAGTTTGACTAATGCTTAGCCAATTGTGACGATTTATGTCGCTGTATAGCCTAGGTCAACTTCTCACAATGCAGGCAGTGCTTCTCTCGCTACCAAACGCTGTGTGAAAGCAGAAACCCATTAAACGAGACGACTCACTGGCGCGTTTCGAGGTGACTGAGCTTGAAGAAAGCATTTTCTAATTCTAGTCTGCGTCACAGTACTGTTGAGATTTCGGTGGCGACCTGTGGGTGCTAAGTTGGAGCGGCTAAGAGGCTATAGCTGAGCGAGAATTGTTGTAAGACTCTCACTGATTGTTTTTATTTGCTCTGAATCTAAGATTTCGTTAGGCCCATTAAAGAATCTCTTTGTTTGATAAAGCGTTCGAATTGCAACTTAGCCAACGGTGACGGAAACATCTCTTCTCTGTACGAATTCTTTTGTTATTGGTAATGTATGTGCAAACTAACCCTTTGACTCTTATATAGAACTCTTTCTCTGAGCCCGCAGTGCAGGCTATTTTACAAAACTGTTTTGCTCTTGGTCTAAGTAATGTGCGGTTATGGTGATGGCTATGGTTAAGAACTTGGACTTTTCCTGTCCTTCCGAAACCTTGTGGTGGGTTGGACAAAACCGATAGTGGGTGCCTATCAAAAAGACCCAAACGGCCGAACGAGCAGGTGACCTTCTTGAGAAACGGTATTTAAAAAAGGAATAAGGGCAGAGGTCATCGGCTTGCCAATGGCCGGTGTCACGAAATAGAAATAGGACTAGTCCCTTAAAAATCGAATGCCCAGATGAAGAAAAGTTGAAAAGCCCTTTGCGCGTGCGCGTATTTCTGCTAATTAACATCCATTTGCTTTGTTTTGAACATTGTCACTAGCAGGTGTGTTTATTCCAACTAGCTCACTTTGTTTGATTTGCTTTAGGGCCACTTAGTAGAACATTTTTTAACGCTTAAGAACATAGTCCTTGATGTGCCATGAGGCTCCGTATGCAGTTTGGTGTTGGGGGAGTTTATAAAATATGTCTAAATACACATTTTTGTCTGTCATTGACACGAATGACACCTTGGCCATTCTAATTTTTTAGATATTTGAATTTCATTGTTGTAAGCAAAACTATTTAAATAACAGATTCCTTATTTACCATCCTCATCTTGATAAAAAAAAAACTTCACAGTTAGGTGCAGCTACGCTGGTGCCCCGTTTCACCTTTAAGTAACAGTAATAAATTAAATGATCATCTGGCAATATCAAGACTTTTTGAAAACAATAATGTGAGATGAGACTTAATAAATGGGGTTTTTGTCACTTTTTGTTGCCATAGACTACGTTTCTGAATCGTCAAAAAACAGTGAGAGGTCTAACCAAAAGTGATATAGACTAACTTTTGTTCTGTTTGAAATTATATTGATGACATCTGACTGTCATGGGTAGCCTAAATATGAAATGCCTTTTAGCCTTAAAATTTCATTTCGAAATTCTTACTTATGGCCACGATGTTGGCAAAAAACCGAACGGGGGTCTTTTTATGGTCCACCCTGTACGCCCGGTATATTCCATCCGAGATAATAAAATAATTCATTTCCTGGATAGCGTTAGAAGGGGAATAGAATATACCGCGACACTGGTTCCGAATAAATGCTGAACATCACCCATCATGCACTTAGTGAAACCAAACAATCTTCTCTCCCTTCAGGCTATAATTAATCCCTCTGGGACAACCAATGGCCATTCAATGAACAATTGCATCGCCTAGAAACTGACTTTCAGTATTTTTTTGTAAACAGAACGAGACTTTGTCTAACGGATCACAGCTTCAAGACGACTCAGAATGTCGGACTTTTGGGTGAAGAAAGTGGGAAATTTCTTCAGCTACTTGGATCTGGATAAAGACGGATTTGTATCGAAGAAAGATATCGAAGAATTTGCCGATCTTTTTCATGATCCTGAGAAGATTGACGCTGATGTAAAGGAAAACGCAAGAAGCCTCTTTGTCGAGGTGAGCTTGGTAACGTATTTCCTTAGTAGGTCTATTTGTCTGAAACGCAGGATAGTACAATTAATTGCAATAGAATCAGTGACTCTTTTATGCAGCCTAATCTCTAAAATTTCTAAAGTGTAACATTTAGGCATTCTGCGCCATGCATCAGATTGCACAAGAGTTAAGCAAACGTTTATCCATGTCGTCTGTCAACTCTTGTGCAATATGTTTGTGTCCGCCTAATGTGTTTTCGCCCGATAACGACAATGGCAGTTTTATGAGCATTGCGTGACCATTATGATGAACTCGCATTTTTGACGATAGTTACAGCCTAACATTATTTCGGCTTCTACTCGACGACAAAATTCCCTCAGATAACTCATTCTGATCCTACGGTAACTCGATCCGGAACACCATGAACTACTCTTACGGACAACCCTTTTGACTCAACGCAGCGCTCGTGAATAAGCCGGTGCCCCGCGCTTGGCTTTCGAGTGGCGCTTTAGAAATTTGGAGATTACGATTACGATTAGGCCTACGATCATTCGAGCAAAATCAACCACAGGTAAAAATCCCAGCAAAAAGTTTATCGATTAGTAATCTTATAGGCCTACGTAAACGAAATTGAAGAGGGAGTTGTGAACCGCTAAATTACCGTCCTCGTGACTATCAGTGGCGTAGCCTGGAATTTATGATGGGGTGGGTTGGGGGTTTATTACCTGGCCGGATGCCCTTTCTGACACCAACCCAAGAGTAGGCCTATTACCGCAAATTAAAAGGGAGTAAAGTAGCAAAGGGAATAAAGTAAGAAAAACAATTGTTACTACAAGCAATTGTTTTGTTTTCCTTGTTTAAGTGGATAAATAATCTTTTAAAAAAACTTGTTCCCTAGGCCAATGGGGTTTTAATCCCCGAACCCACTTGTCTACGCCACTGGTGACTATGCAAATGATCAACAACCTAGGCCTACCTTATCGCGTATGTTTACCCTATAAAAGGCAACATGCATAACTGAAATATATCCACGATTTTCGACCGGATGACTAAAAAAGGTCGTCAGAAATTATGGCGGATGAAAACGGAAAATTTTCATGAGATTTCGACCCATGTAATATAGGAGTAATCAAAATAGTCACGTGAACGACTTCACAGAGAGCTAACGACGTTTTGAACCGGGGTGATCCTCCTATTTATCTTCTACAGAAACCGGTTTCATAACGACAAGGCAACGAAAAAGTGCAGCTTAGCGGCTGCTTGGGGAGGTACATGTAGGCTATGCAGCAGGGTGTGCAATTCGAGGGCCGTCAAAACTTTCAAAACTATGCTCGTCACTACAAGATTATTTTTTGCTCGTCTCTATAAGCGTTTAATCACATCCAAACGCTGTGTGTCCCTCACTTTGTTTCCCATTTTTTAGTTTTTATTTCAGGCTTAGGATATATTTGTGTATCCAGTTTACTATGTTAATGCCTCCTCGCAGACGATTTCTCTTACACCTGACAATCGCTTATTCGTTTGCATGGCAGACTTTTCGACAGTTAAGCTCGTCTGATGGTTCGGATGACAGTGGTTTGCTGACCGCAAAGATTATGACGGACTCGCTGAAACAACTGAGGTACGACCCCAAATTCATGGTGCTCTTCACGACTATGGTTCATGGCGCTTTTACGCTGATTGATCTTGATCAAGACGGATTCATACAGGCAGACGAATATGCCAGAATGTTTACCACAGTCGGCATACGTGACCTCGGCTTCGTGAAACCGGCTTTCGACTCCATTGACCTGAACCATGACGGGAAGATCAGCCGCGAGGAGTGTATCGATGCCTATGTGGAGTACATCACTACAGAGGACGAGAAAAGTCCATATAAGCTGCTTTATGGTTATCTTGTGTAGCGGCTCAGCGGTCTAACTGTAGACCTACCATTTATTGCCTCCATGATTTTCCGAATGTTTCTTCAAACAAGGAAATATTGATGGCCGATTGAAAGATTCTTAGATAGGATACTAACCGGTACAGTGAATGTTGTATTATACCATCTCCCGATGCTGAATTTTTATTTAGGAATATCAGTTCTCTAACTTCAGCCGTTGGCGTAGCTTTGTCCCAGATATCGGTTTTGACTATTCCTCTGCAGCTCTGCTCACTACACTTCTTTTTCCTTCTCTTTTTCTTTGACTTCCTCTATCCTTCCCCAAATGCGAATCTAGTCCGCCACTTTAGATCGCCCGCAATGCAGAACTGTACAGTGTACAATCATGTTCACATTGATTAATGTTTTTATCCAAATGAATTTCATAATTTGACCTCTTATAGAAACTCGATTTCGTAGTTTCAATTAAATTCCGTACCTCAGCAAAATGGATGAATTCACATAATCTTGAAACAAAACATAATTTTATTATATATTTACAAAGGACTGGTTGTAATGTGGTGTGGACTGTGAGCACACCCTGGAGGCCTCTATCAGCTCTTCCGCCATTGCGATTTTAAGTATAGACTTATGCTTGAATATTGAACAGTCTAGGGGCCGTCCATAAAGTACGTCACGCTATTTTTGACCATTTTTGACCCCCCTCTCCCTGTCACAAACTGTCACAAATCTCGGACCCCCCCTAAAGTACGTCACACTTTCGAACAAAAAATTTAAAAACATAACCATTTACCTAACCCTCTAAACCATAGGATACTATCCCTAATCCCTCTGATAGTGACGTGTGTCTCTAAACGCTTTGATAGTGACGGGAAATCAACTTTTATCCCGTCAGGCCGGGTTTTAGACACGCCTGGCCGGGCCGGGTCGGATTTTATTTACTAAGAACAAAAAAAATATAAAAGAATGAAAAAAATAAATGTGTAACGTCACACATGGCCTGACCCCCTCCCCCCCCTGTCACAAACTGTCACACTTTCTTACACCCCCTCCTCCCTGGAGCGTGACGTACTTTATGGACGGCCCCCTATGCGCTAAACATCCAAATGTTTTCGTGTTAAAAATAATAGTTCTTAGAAAGACCAAAACGTGGTGGTGGCTATCACCACCACTTCCAGACGCGGTGGTGACTGGACACCACCATCACAATAGAAAGTTGCGCCTAGTACTGCAACACCTATTTATTTTATGATTTTCGATTGTTTAGTTAGACAGATTAAACTTAGTTGCTAATCGAAACATATTTAGATCGAATACCTGTCCTATGTTGTGAAAATCATGGATGCCATATTATGAAAAAATCCCGTTAGTTCATGCCCTCCAGCATTTATGTAGTAGATCTATAGCCTACTTAAATGAAAATTAAGCATCCACTGAATTAATGAGAATAAAATAGTAATGTTTCTACCCAAAATGTGCTCCGAAAAAAGATCCTAGGCCTATTCAAAGTTTATTTTGTTTTTCATTTTTCTCCTATCGTTTTCTGTGCTAAATCTGTTAATATCGTGTTAGTTTTAGTGTATTGCCTGACTTTCGGCGCATAATGCCTGCTTCAATTTGATATTAAGATGTCTCTAAGTAGCGGAATCTTCGATCGCTTTACTTCCCTTTGTCCACAGAAACTATGTTGTCATCACTTGTTCTTGTACCAACGGTTGGATACAGTATAAGACCATTGATTGGTGAATTGATTTGTTGAACTGCACTGAATAACAATTACTATGCTAACAATTATTAAGTTTATTACTTGAAATTTTTGAGGGATTGTGTGAATGTGTAAGGAAAATAATCTGATATAACTCGTAATTGATCTTTGAATGATTTATAATGTTTTGGATGCTGCAAAATAAATAGCAGATCGTTTTAAGAAATTATGATAAATTGTAGCATCTATGATTTATTTTTCTTAGCACACCAGAGCACCTTGGCTTGACATTTTCTTGGATTCAGTGAGACCAGACGCAGAAACGGATAAAACGGCCTTCCTGTTACCGACTTTTAGGTGATGTAAGCTTAGAGACGGTTTTAAACAGACACCAAGAAATGTTGCAGACTTATGCAACACTAGGGCCTCTGCTGCACATTCTTTACACCACTGACCTAAACCAAGTTCCTTCTCATGTGAGGTTGAGGCGCATCAATACGCCGATAACACACGTGGTCCAGCTTTAGAGGCTATCTCCATAGTCATTCTGCTAAAGGCACTACATGTAGTGTGTAGGCCTATATAGGTTTGCTATAGATAAAAATGCAGCGATCTAGAGATACGATCCCGACTAACAGCTGCTTTTGAATCCCCAACTGATTACGCGATCGAGCAGGCCTGCTACAGTTGGAGTAGGGTATCTCCGACTTTTTATTCATAATTCTTTGTATTCTTAACGCTTGAAATATCACCGCAGGACTGGCGACTGTGGAACAAGTCCGCATGGAACCGGTGACAACGGGGCAGTGACGTTAGCCGGTTTACTGTGAACGCAATTCGCACACCATTCGATGGCAGTAACCTATTAGTTAGAATAATTCCAACAGTTGACACACCACCCAGACCCTGTATGTACAGCCATAACAATATATCAGAATGGGCAGAGTAGGGCTGCCAACTTTTTATTTTGCCATTCCGGGACGCCTACAGTCACTCGCTGTGTCATTACCAATTTACACAATCCACAGAGGTGCATGATGTAGGCCTAACAAATGTTTTATCGGTCCAATCATAGATCTACAAAATTATTCTACTAGAAAAAATGCCTTAATAAATTCAGATGAAAGATCAAAGGCCAAATTGCCGAAATTTAAGACAAGAATCAACCTCAAGAAGACAGCATTTCAAACTCCAGCCACTTAGGCCTATCAGAGTAAGACTTATATTAGCCCAATTGAGGATATCGTAGGCCCATAGACCTGCGACCGGAGAGCAGAATTTATCTTAAACTTATAGCCTACTTCTGTGGTTCAAGCAGTTTCAGAACACTGGGCACAAAGTCATAGAAATCAGCACATATGTAATGCTAAAATTTATATCGGGTAACAGTTCTGCTATAAAAAGGTCGGTGGACTCTCGATCAGTGCTCAACTAATTAAGGTTGTTAGACAACAGGTCGTTCATAATGCTGAGCGATCTCTCGCAAAAAGCATTAAAAATGAACACAAAACGCTAAACCGAAAACCGAGTGTTTGTAAAGTTTTGATGACTTCAACACCCGATGTTCAACAAAAAACGTGAGGCGTCGGTCTGACGGAGAGCAGAACGTAAAAATCATCGCACAAAATAATGGTAGAGTTTAGTAAGCAAACATTAATAGGAACAGCAATTGTGCTAAGTGGATCTCTATACCAAATTCCGGGACAATTTGAGATCAATCCGGGACACGGGACGCACAGAGTCGATTCCGGGACTGTCCCGGCGAATCCGGGACGGTTGGCAGCCCTAGGGCAGAGTCGTCTTCTATTATATACGAATCAGCTGTACGGCGCTTTGAAAACGGTCCTTGAGTCGTAAATATAACTTTATTCTACACCTTTCAAAACAGTCTTTGTGCCATAAAATATAACTTTATGCTCCACGTTTCACTCGCTCGCCGTCTCTCCTCCTCTTCCTCTCGCCATTCCTCCTCCTCCTCCTCCTCCTCCTCTTCCTCTCACCACTCCTCCTCCTCCTCCTCCTCTTCCTCTCACCACTCCTCCTCCTCCTCCTCCTCCTCTTCCTCTCGCCATTCTCCTCCTCCTCCTCTTCCTCCTCCTCCACCTTCTCTTCCCTCCTCGGCCTATTGTATCTATACTTTGCTCTGCGACCACAATTCACGGACCGGTCTATGTAGTCGGCCTAGGTTTGGAAACCTATTACACACCGGTTATCGACCAGCTCAGTGTTTCGTTGTTGCCTGCAGACGCGTTGACAAGCATGCGTTCATTATAAAAGACGCTTACTATGGGACAAACCTAATAACTGGCTCGCTTAGCTGCATCGGTAAGAGCGCTAGCCGCGTGGCTGTACGCAACTCTGTGAAAGAGAACGTGCGGGCCGCGATTCGCTTCCCGAAGGTGGCTATTTCAGAGATTCAAAATCTCTGGCTAGTACGGTACGTCCACGGGGACCTAAAAGGTGTGGCGACACTAATCATCTTTGAAATGGCAGTGTCGGTAAACACGTAGGAACACAGACAAATCTAATGCCACTCCGCCATTGCTTGCACACAAGGTCTGTTGAACCAACGGTTGAATACTTTTTTCGCTTCACTGGGCTGAGAGCGCCCTTGAGTGGAGATCGTAAAGGGGCGCTATATAAAATGCTGATTGATTTGTTGATTGAATTAAGCAAGAGGGCGATACCAACTTTTCTGTAGCAGCACAACGTCGTTGGATTTCAATCACCTGAACCTAACGAAGTTTCCCTGTTGATAAAAGATGCTATCTCATTTAGACCACCGAGAAGATTGAAGAATCACTGGCAAGAAAGTATTGGCGACATATCAATTCTGGATTATTCTTGCTTCCTCTGTCCTCCCAGACTCACAACTCCTTCGTAACCCTCTCTCCTGGACCAGTTCTCCACTCATAGCTGAAAGCCAGAAACCTTCAAGCTATCTATCCTATTCTGATTTAACTGATGCGCCATCCCAGGACCACCCTCACCAATTTACGTGATCTTGATACAGCATTCGGCCATGATACATGCTTGGTCTATTGTGACATTCGCAAGACATTCACAAGGAAAAATTGCACAACCATTTCTGCTGCTATTGCCTACACGAAATCGTCTGCTACCAGAGAAAACAATGCAAACAAAAGTCGTTGAAAACAATATTGAAAAACACGAACACTGAATACTGAGCTAATGGCCTTTGCCACAATAACAAAATAAGCTTATATCACTGGGTGTGACAACGTTGTGTAAAGATTTTTTTAAATGGCGACCATAAAAGCACGCATACGTTTCGTATTTTGATGTTGGCGCTACTAAATGATCACGCGGTACATAGAGCAAGATCCACATGTATTACGATTACAACCCAATTATAAGAATCTACGTGTTTCCAATATAGAATACCAATAGGCTACACATAATTATAATATATATATATATATATATATATATATATATATATAATTATATATCGGGTATAGATAAACACTATCAAAAAATGGGGCGCCAAGTAGAATAGTAGTGCCTTGAAAATTGTGTATCCAACTCTCAGACATTGGGAACTTATAGTGGGCCTAGGCCTACTGGCACCGACGATGTCCGACATTTCAGACTAACGAAAATCGGTACTCTCTCCGGTACTCTCCAAGAGACTGCATGTTGCCGGTAGGTTATAAAACGAAGAAGCAATAATTTACTTGAGCACTGCGAGCTCCAACCGCCTTTCCGGAAGTTAGTAAGGTTCTAGAAATTTTTATCCGTTATTCGTCAGGCAGTCAAGTAGGCAGGCACCCAGGCATACAAAACGACGAATACCTGACTGACACTTGCTCTTGAAACACTACAAATCATGAGAGCAAACATTCTTGGACCAGCGAGGTTTTTTGTAGTGCTTTTAGGGCATGTGTACTTGTGTAGGTCAGGTATTCCGCGTTTTGCCTGCCTTGGTGCCTACTTTGGGGCCGGTGACACGAAACGGAGTATCTCTCCTGAAAGCTATCCGGGGGATGAATTAATCTATCCCCCCGGATGGAATTAAACCAATAATTGTTTCTATTTATATAGAAGCTGCACTGATGACTTTTTTGCCTAAATGGAAACTGATGAATTTTTTTGCCTTAATGGAAACTGGATTGATGAAAAATAATTGTTGTGCAAATAAAGGTTGGATTAATAAAAGTAAATGTTGCTATTTAAATAGAAGCTGGTTTGATGAAATGCGTTTTATCAATTAACTACAGTCCTATAGCTATTTGCGCAGGAAATTGGTCGAGCTAAAAGTAGGCTGAGCCAATGAAAATTCTCGACGCTTAGACGCAACTTAAATAGCCTATATGCCAACTTGTTAAATGAAATCTCTATAGACCTAGACCTATATATAAAGTGTTAAACCAGCCTTACCAAACCGGTATAACAGGATTACAATTCCCTCAAGACATTGGCCTTGAGTTTATACAAAACATCCAACCTTTAAAGCGGCTAGGCGTCGCAATTCTTGCATATTAATTTTTTACAGCTGAATCCAATGCCACGTTTATATACATGTAGGACTATTATAATTATGAATAATTGTGACATTAACCTACTATTAGTAATAATAATTTTATGGTTCAACATAATAATAATATACATGTTTCTACATACACTTTTTCATGTGTTTATATAATGTAGTCTGTATCACCTGTTATGTGAATATTATATATATATAATTATATATATATATATTATGGCACTTATCATTCAATGCATTATTTGCAATTTGGTCCTATAGGCCAGGGGTTATTTTAAGGAATTTTCTCAACTGCACATAAATGACGTATTTTGAGACTGGAGATAAGAAAGTCCTTGATCAGGGATTTGTCCCCCCCAACGCTGAAGCAGCTTTTGGTGAGCTCTCGCTTTGCGCTTTGTCTTCGACTGGAGCTTTAGATGTTTGAATATTAAGATTTTCCGACTTTATAAAAATTCATATTAAAGATCAAAATCAATTGTTATGACAATGTTTGACTCAAAGTTCATCATGGCAAAATCTCCAAATGAATTAACGAATGAAATCAGCTAGACGTTTAGACTTTTCAATATCCTTAATCGACTAGATATATCCCTTAAAGATTCCTTAAAGATCCTCTGCTGTTGCTGGAATTGGAAATAGCTCAGAAAGATTGTTAAGTGTAATAAAGTTCAATGGTCCTATCACTCCTATGGACCTGGACACTTCCAAAGTTTCGCTAGTAGGCCTATGTAAGGGTAGGCCTACGTCTAAATGCTGCTTTTCTGCTCTGAAACCCTGGTCATTAAGATCACCATGATATTGTTTTGCTAAAATTAAAGCTAGCAGACAAGATGAGATATTTCCCCAAGAAATAAAATCTTTGAGCTAATTTCAAATTTTGTATAAAATATAACCCACTAACTGCACAATACGATGTAAGACCGATAAATATCATTAGCAGACCTCCCAAATGGTGATTATTGATCGATAGGACTATACTGACACCCACCTCAACACGAATATGTACTGTTTAGGGTAATATAGCAGTTTTAACCAGGAGCCGCGTCGCCGATTTACATGCAAATGATATTTTACCACACCATGACTTGGCTTAGGGTACGACTGCTGGAAATTTTATATGCTACAAGCTCTGGTGTCATTCATGAGAACCAGAATGTGTGTGAACATAGCCGCAGACTTGGTCCTGGGTTTGGGGAAACGAACGAGCGACCTAGCTGAGTAGGAGTTTTTGGAGTGTGATGCACCAATCCCATTTTCGAATTTTGTTTAATTTCCACACTGCATTGGTGATATTCTAAGTTGTAATTTAGCGAAGTTGCTCATCATTTCAGTGCTGATAGTCATGGTTTAGGACTTTAATAAGTGTTCCGTCCCATTGTTTAAATATTTTTTACAACATTATAATGGCAACTTTTATACTGTGATCTTAAAAAAATTGCTCACAAATTTCACGCCAAAAGGTATGGTTTGAGACTTCAATAAATGCCCCACCCCATTGTTACATTTCTGAATTTCCACACTGCAACTGTCATCTTAACAAAATTGCTCTTTTTAAATGCTGACAGCTATGGCTTTAAGAGTTTAGAGAGTCTATCCTCCTTATTGTTTAATTTTTCATTTGCACGCTGTTAGGCCTAATCTGGCATTTAAAGCTGTCATTTGAAAAATTACTCATACTTTTCTTTTCTCGTCCATTGTTTGAAAAAAAGTCATTTACCCACTGTTGTAAAAGCATTTTAGGCTGTTACCTTGACAAATTTAATCATAATTTGGTACTCAGAGACGTGGTTTAAGACTTGAATAATTCTTCCTACCTGTATCTTAAATTTTTTAAATTTACACAACGTAATGGTGGCAGTTTAGGCTGTCATCAGTATCAAAATTGATAGTTATGGACAAGCAGTGGATAAGACCGTAGAAATCTATAATAATGTTTGTGATAATATTTCTGAAATATTTGGGGGATATAAGATATAAGCACCTCCGTCACCACGACAAGTTCCGGGTTCCGTTCCTTGATCCTATCCCATCTTAGTCTACATCTTTGTGCGAGATGCTAGTTCAATAACATAGGCCTACGTGTATCTTTCATATTCTGAGAATGGTGATTTTTGGATGGGATCACATAAACTCAAAAAGAGTGCGTGTAATATGGGGATATATATGGAGAATTTGGAAGAAAATTTGAGTATGCATTGACCTACAATCCTACAGCGTTGCCACTCTAAAAAATGGAAGAAAAAAAAACAAATTGGAGGGTTGAAAAACCCAAGAAAACCCAAGTTTAGCAAATCTTTCGAAAATGTCCAGAATTTCAGAATTTCCGGCCGAAAAATCCAAAATTATTTAAGTATTTTCGGCCAAAAAATCTGATGACCTTTTTGTTTTTTAGTCATCCGCCACAAATCTTCCTTAAAAATGTAAAAAAAAGTCCCGAAAATGTAAAAAATGTCCCGAAAATTAAAAATAGTACCCTTTTGGGGTCGAAAAAACCCAAGTTCGTGCCCAAGTTCGTTTCCCACGTTCGGATCGAAAAACCCAAGATCTTGTGAAAAAACCAAGGAGTGGCAACGCTGCAATCCTACATCATGTATGTATGTATTGGATTGCCTGTGTGGCTGAAAGGCTAGCTCAGTCTGGATGTCTGCCTGATTAATTCTTTTCTTTTCATCGCCTGTCTCCAGTTAGATACTGGGGTTGTTATACTACAGTAGACTATTTTGCTTTATGCGTCTGACTGTTTACGTCCCTTCCTGCTTCAGCTTGACAGAGTAGGTGGGAAAAGCAGGAGAAAGTAGACTACGATGGCCAAGAAGTTGTCATTATGGTATGAAGGATAACCCCGGTCTTTACAACTTTATCAGCCTAGGATATCAACCTACAGCAGGCCTTGAATCTGCATCCGCCCATACATTTAGCCTACTGCAAATTCTTCTGTCTGCAGCCTATGTGTGATTTTTAGCAGAACCTTGTCTTCGATTACATCACCCATTTTCCCCGCTCTTACTTCATGAACACGGGTGACCTTCGCCGTATCGGTCTAATGCTTGACTTGAAAACTGCATGTAATCACCATATCTATTAGTTCACGCCAAATTTCAACAGGCCTGCTCTTTTCCTGTACATAAATATCACCCGAATAAACCGCCTCAAAGATGTTCACTTTGGGCTGTTACTATCATGTTTGTGTCCAACTTTTTACCACTAACTTCTCGTCGGTTCACGCAACTAGGCAAAAAGTAACTGCACAAGATCTGATTTTCAACTGCACAAATCTCTTTCCCAACTACACACTTTGTGTCCAGCTGCACGTTAAAATAACCCCTGATCTAGCCTCTTCACATTTTAATCTTGTTCGTCTTGCTTCTTTAGCTTGAGATTCGTAAATGTTCGCCTTTCTAGGCTACTTCTTGTTTTTTCCCGACTCTTCTATAGTGGCTCAGCATAAGCGTCAGTCTTCCTAACTGACCTATGACCAAGTCCACTGCGGACCCGAAATTCCCGATTCCCCACTGACGAGAAATGGGTGTCTTTGGCCTAATCAGCTTACCGTCCAACTTATGCATTAGCCGGATTTTTTTCTAAATAGTCCCTCAACACCTCGAAAAGCTAGTTTTGCACAATGCGCATACCAGGTAGGCTACATTACCAAATCAAGAAAAGAATTCGTACAGAGAAGAGATTTTTCCGTCACCGTTGGCTAAGTTGCAGTTCGAACGCTTTATCAAACAAAGAGATAATTTAATAACGTAATCTTAGAATCAGAGCAAATATAAACTATTTGTGAGAGTCTTACAACAATTCTCGATGAGTAATAGCCTCCTAGCAGCTCCCCAGTTGCACCCACAGGTCGCCACCAAAATCTCAACTGTGAAGCAGACTAAGTACATAAGAAAATCCTTTCTTCAAGCTCAGACATCTCGAAACGCGCCAGTGAGTCGTCTCTTTTTACGGGTTTCTGCCTTCATTCTGGCAGGGCAAAATTTTTGGCAGGCAACGAGCGGGGCAAAGGCTTTTTACCAAGGTAGGCTATTTGCTCTGCCATGCCCCGGCGTAGCGCCGCCGCTATAATTCACTCTCGCCTATTATAGACCAGAGCCTCCAGCGTTTGATAGCGAGAGGAAGACGTCCTGCATTGTGAGAAGCTCAAAGACATAAATCGTCACAATTCGCTAAGCATTGGTAAACTTTGTTGACCATGGATTGAATATATTAATCCAAACTTTTTACTAGAACTATGTCATTCAACATGTTTTCGCAAAGTTAATATAAAAATGAGAGTATAGTCATAGGCGCAACCACCCTATGGGACCCACGGGACGCGTCCCCCCAACTTTTGAGTGGTCCCCTAACTTTATTATTATGGTCCCCCATCTTTTAGGACGTGATTCATTATGGTCCCCTCATGGGCGCCCGCAGAAATTTTTGCAGGGGGGCAAAAATTTTACGATTGTCACCAAATGTTTTAGCAGCAAGAGCTTAAAAAATGCAACGCTGGAAATTAAGAATAGGCCTTCGGGTATTTTTCAAAGAGGTTTCTTATGCAAATTTCTCAGTTTCATTTTGTGTATAATTTTTAATATGAATAGGTTTCTTAGAAATTTGCTGAAAATCAAAAGGCAGTTGTTAAAAAGTAATTTCCTAAAAGTGCGCTATATAAGTCCATAGAATGAACGAATGAATAAATGAACGAAACATAGATGTCAGTTTTCAGCTGTTTCTAAAGCGCCACTCGAAAGCCAATCGCAGGGCACCAGCTTTTTCACATGTGCTGCATAGAGTCAGAAGTGTAGTCAGAAAGAGGTCCGAGTCTGGTAGCCAGAGGGCCAGAGTAATTGTTAATGCGGGTGCCATTTAGGAAGGTGGATGATCCGAAGATCAGATGAGTGTGGGTATCGATTCTTTTGAAAAGATCTCTTTGTCAGTTTTGGGTGTAAATTCTGAAGTGTGATAACCAGAGCCAAGTTTATCCACAGCTTGACCTCCCTGGATTCTGTACTGGCAGCTTGCAAAATGGTCAAAATGGAGCCTGGCTTATAGCAGACATGGTTTATATAATTACATTGCTGGTGAATAAGCAGATCTCCCTGATGTAATTTCAGTGTAGCCTACTTTGAGAAATGTTCAAATTTTTCCATTTGTATATATATATATCTAATTTTTTGCAGTTGTGATTATTTGCACTACAGCTGGATTCCACTCAAGTAGGCCATAATCGATAGGCATGCTGTTTGCATGGGCGCCTGTAGGAAGGTTGAATGCCAATGGTCATTGTTACAGTTTTTAGAAAGAGCTTGAACATGCAAGGCAGAAAATTATAAGGGCATGTTTATTTCTATATTAGAGATCTGTTAATGTAGATTTCTGACTTTCATGTCTGTATCATTTGTATCATTGGTGCATTAAGGCAAAAAAATTTGTTAAAAGCCCAAAAGTAGTAGTTAAAAACATAAGTGTCAATTTTCCAGGGGGGGGCAAGTGCCCCCCCTTGCCCCTATGTGCGGGCGCCCATGGGTCCCCTCCAACTTTTAGGACGTGATTGCGCCTATAGTATGAGTATAGTTTAACCGCGTTTGAACTTGTGGAATCGACCACTATGGAACCTACATAATAATTTTATAATTATTAGGCCTATGGTTTTAAGGTTTTACATGTGTTGCGTCTATAACAAACCTCAAGTCTGTATAAATGGCTAGGCCAATTGATATTGATAGGTCGATTAATAGATGGATAGATACAATATAGGCTAATTATACAGGCAGACAATTGGACGGATGGATCGATGGATCGATGGATGGATGGAGGGACAGATAGGCAGACAGAAAGACAAGCAAATCGACAGACAGACACGTATAATACGTCATATATATTTACAGACTGATAGACATGCAGACAGGTTAACAGACCGTCTATTCAGAATAACAAGGACGTATCCAGCACTTTTTAAATATACGATACGTCCTTGTCATTCTGAATAGACGTCTGACTGTCTTTGAGGTTTTTTTTACCGCATTCGCAGCGTATTCTCCTACCTAACCGATCTCATCACTATTCTTCAAGCTAGGCTTCGCCTGTAACGTAAGGTTTTACGCTACCCTTCATCGATCTGAGGCTCACAATTGTTTTGTTTAGGTCTAAATAAAATCAGTATTATATATATGCATATAATTATACACCGTGATTAAAAAAGCAAGCCAAATTGTTTTTCATATATCTGTAATGCCTGATAATAGGCCTATATCACGCTAAAAATTGTCCAAATATTTAGAGAATTGGACCAAGAATAATTATGATTCCAATATTTCATGAGATAAAGTTGAACGAATAAAAAGGTATGAATCTTTCAACTTCATATGCCGAAATTTCAGTTTACAAGGAATTTTCTGAATTCCTCCTTTTAATCCCATGGATTTACGGCCATGAATTCAATAACAAAAACATCGATGTCATACTACCAGCTCTACCGACTTGCCCTACAGAAAAGGTATATTGAAGCGTCACACCTCAGTGCATAAGAGGCAGTAGACGACTATAATCTAAAAGTGTGCCACTGAAACATACACGTAACGGATGTCCGAAACTCTTTGCTGACTGCTGAATATGAGAATTTTCTAGTAGACCTAATGGAATTTAGGCCGGATTTTTCTAATTCAATTTTCCTCTGCGTATTTATCTGCATTCATAAACCTGTTATATCGCCACAGACTTGGCGGAGATGGAATAAATCTGCCGGAACCGGTGCCAACGTAGTGGTGACGCCATCCATTATGATTGAGTCAGTTAATTGGGAACTTGCGGGTGTTAGTGTGAGCAAAAATATGAGTCTACAGTTGAATGCTGTTCTATAGTAGCCTACTGTAAGAATGAATGGCCTAACCGGTGTTGAAATAAATTTATCGACCGATAAATTGACCAATGTAGAGAAAGTCAAGCCAAATTTTATCCCTCGCCTCTTGGCACATAGTCCAGAGGTTCTGTACAATTATTTAAGAGGGAAAAGTATTAATTTTAAGGACCACCAACTGCTATGCTTAATGTAAAAATGTTAGGTTATGTCTATAACAAGCCTCAACTCTGAATAAACGACTACTGACATTGATCATGAATTGATACACAGATAGATAGATAGATAGATAGATAGATAGATAGATAGATAGATAGATAGATAGATAGATAGATGATAGATAGATAGATAGATAGATAGATAGATAGATAGATAGATAGATAGATAGATAGATAGATAGATAGATAGATAGATAGATAGATAGATAGATAGATAGATACATACATACATAGATAGATAGACAGACAGACAGACAAACAGACAGAAAGATAGATAGATAGATAGATAGATAGATAGATAGATAGATAGATAGATAGATAGATAGATAGATGGATGGATGGATGGATGGATGGATGGATGGATGGATGGATGGATGGATGGATGGATGGATGGATGGATGGATGGATGGATGGATGGATGGATGGATGGATGGATGGATGGATGGATGGATGGATGGATGGATGGATGGATGGATGGATGGATGGATGGATGGATGGATGGATGGATGGATGGATGGATGGATGGATGGATGGATGGATGGATGGATGGATAGATAGATAGATAGATAGATAGATAGATAGATAGATAGATAGATAGATAGATAGATAGATAGATAGATAGATAGATAGATAGATAGATAGATAGATAGATAGATAGATAGATAGATAGATAAATAGATAGATAGATATTCAGAGAGACAGATAGACAGGCAGACGGACTAATTGAAGGGAGGCTGGATGAATGGATGGACGGACGGATAGATTCATGGCTGGCTGGCTGTCTGGCTGGCTGGCTGGATGGACGGATAGACATATAGATAATACAGACAGACAGACAGACAGACAGACAGACAGACAGACAGACAGACAGACAGGCACCTGTAGCCTATATGTACCGACTGATAGACAAACTGGCAGGTTAACAGACAGTTATTAGTCCTTGAGTTCCCCTCCTATACCCAGCGTAGTCTGTCTGACCGAGATCATCACTTTTCTTTAAGCTGCCATGGCCGTCGCCAATGACGTTAGGTTTTATGTTACCCGTCATCCAACATTCTGCTGAGGCGCATACATGTAATTATTTGTTTGGTTCAGTAGACGGTTTTTGCGTAACACGTACTTTAATTCTATTTTTGAGTAGACCTATCTGTGCATTGCATGATATACTATGAGCATCCATTCAATTGCGCTTTACGACTACCACTATGTGCTTTAACGGTCGAAGGCCATTCATCATCAGTCTGTTGACAGCTATGCCTATACTTATAGAATATCCCGCGACACTGGTTCCAAGTTAATGCTGAACATCTTCATCGTGCACTAAGTGAGAAGTGTGCAATCTTCTCTCCCTTCAGGCTAGAATTAATCCATCTAGGATTGCCAATGGTCATCAGCCATCCAACGAACTAGTTATTGCATCGCCTAGAAACTCACGTTCATTATTTTTCAAATTATTATTCATTATTATATTCATTATTATTTATTTCTGTCTATTTTGTAAACAGAACGAGATCTGAGCTTCCAGACGACTCAGAATGTCGGACTTTTGGGTGACCAAAATGGGAAGCTACTTCCGTTACTTGGATCTGGATAAAGACGGATTTGTATCGAAGAAAGATATCGAAGAATTTGCCGATCTTTTTCATGATCCTGAGAATATTGACCCTTCTGTAAAGGAAGGCGCAAGATGCCTCTTTGTCGAGGTGAGATTTGTAACCCCAGGCTATTTCCTTAGTCGGCCTATTTGTCGGAGACGCTGGTAGTAGCCTACAATTATTAACTGCAATAGAATCAATACCAGGTAACTTTTTTATGCAAGCCTAATCTCAAAACTTCTTTAGAGCCTCATTCTGCGCCAGGCATCAGTTTTCACAAGAGCTAAGCAAAAGTTTATCTATGTCGTCTGTCAACTCTCGTGCAATATGTTTGTCTCCGCCTAATGTGTTTTCGCCCGATTACGACAATGGTAATTTTATGAGCATTGCTTGACCATTATGATGAACGCGCATTTTTAACGATAGTAGCCTAACATCATTTCGGTTTTTACAAAATTCCGTCAGATAACTCATTCGAGCAAAACCAATCACAGTAAAAAAAACAGCAAAACGTTTATCGAATAGTAATCCTATAGCCTATGTAGACGAAATTGAAGAGGGGGTTGTGAACAGCTAAATAGCCGTCCTCGCGACTATGCAAATGATATCAACAACCTACCTTATCGCGTATGTTTCTAAAAAAAACGGCGTATTAAAGTTAAGCGTCTGGTTGAGGAGATATGCAGCAGGGTATGCAAAACCGAGGGCCGTCACAACTTTCCAAACTATGCTCGTCACTGCAACATTAATTTTTGATCGTCCCTATAAACGTTTAATCACATCCAAACGCTGCGTCCCTCACTTTGCTTCTTGCATTTCTAGTTTTTATTGCAGGCGTAGGATATAATTATTTGTGTATCCAGTTTATCATGTGAATGCCTCCTCATAGACGATTTCTTTTACACCTGCTTCAATTTCTGACGGTCGCTTATTTGTTTACATGGCAGAATTTTCGACAGTTAAAATCGTCTGATGGTTCGGATGACAATGGTTTGCTGACCGCACAGATTCTGACGGACTCAATGAAACAACTGAGGAATGACCCCAAATACAATAAGTTCTTCACGGCTATGATTCATGGCTTTTTCACGCTTATGGATCTCAACGCAGACGGTTATATACAGGCAGACGAATACGCCAGAATGTTTACCACAGTCGGCATACGTGACCTCGGCTTCGTGAAACCGGCTTTCGACTCCATTGACCAGAACCATGATGGGAAGATCAGCCGTGATGAGTGTATCGATGCCTATGTGAAGTACGTCGCTACAGACGACGAGAAAAGTCCGTATAAGTTGCTTTTTGGTTATCTTGTGTAGCGGCTCAGCGGTCTAACTGTAGGCCTACCATTTATTGCCTCCATAATTTTCCGAATGTTTCTTCAAAAAGAAGGAATATTGTTGGCCTATGGAAACGTTCTTAGATAGGATACTAACCGGTACTGTGAACATTACAGATGCTGTATTATACTATCTCCCGATGCTGAATTTTTATGTAGGAATCTGAGTTCTGTAGCTTTGTCCCAGATAGTGGTTTTGACTATTCCTCTGCAGCTCTGCTCATTACACTTCTTTTCCCTTCTCTCTTTCTTTGACTTCCTCTATCCTTCCCCAAATACAATCTACTCCGCCACTTTAGGTCATCCGCAGTGCAGAACTGTACGGTGCACATGTTCACATTAATTAATATTTCTTTCAAATGAATTTCATAATTTGACCTCTGATAGAAACTCGATTTCGTAGTTTCAATTACATTCCGTACAACAACAAAATGGATGAATTCACATAATCATGAAACAAAACATAATATAAATAATTATTGTAAGGGCTGTTTGTAAGGTAATACGTAGGCCTACTGCGAGCACACCGTGGAGGCCTCTATCAGCTCTGCCGCCATTGCGATTTTAAGTTTGTTTGTATGTGCACTTGTTATAGCGCCCCTTCAAGCTCTCTCTACTCAGAGGCGCTCCCGAATGCAGATCGGACACTGCATCGGAGTTTCACGCCGAAGCGCTGAGCAATTGTGAGTGAAGGACTTGCCCAAGGTCCTTACGCGGCGATGTGGATTCGAACCTCGAACCTTCCGGCTTCAAGGCAACGACGCCACCACTACACCACTGCGCCCCACAAGTTGATCTATGCATGAATATTGAACAGTTTATACGCTAAACAACCAATATTGCTTTCATGTTAAAAATACAGGTCTAGTTCTTAGAAAGACCAAAAAAGTGGTGGCCATCACTTCTAAAAGTGGTCGTGACTGGACTTCACAACAGAAAGTTACGCCTATTACTGCAGCATCTACATTGTATTTCATTTATGATTTTCGAATGTTTAGTCAGACAGATGAAACTTAGTTACCAATCGAATCATGTCTAGTTCGGGTACCTGCCCTACGTTGTGAAAATCATGAATGCCATAATTTTGAATAAAACAATCCCGCTAGTGATTAGCATTATTGGTCTACATAATTATATTGAAATTAAATTGCGCATCCACCGAATTAATGAGAATAAAATGATAATGTTTCTACCCACAATGCGCTCCGAAAAAGATCCTAGGTCTATTTAAGGTTTGTTTTGTTTGTCATTTTCTCCTATTGTTTTCTGTGCTAAATCTGTTAATATCATGTTAGTTTTAATGTATCGCCTGACTTTCATCGCATAATACTTGCTTCAATTTGATATTAAGGTGTCTCTAAGTAGCGGAATCTTCGATCGCTTCCTCTACAGTAACAATGTTGTCATCGCTTGTTCTTGTGCCAACGGTTGGCTACAGTGAGACAATTGATTGTTTGATTGATGTGTTGAACTGGTCTGAATAACAATTACTATGCTAACAATTATTATTATTTGAACTGGACTGAATAACAATTAGGCCTACTATGCTAGCAATTATTAATATTATTTGGAATTTTCGAGGGGATTATGAATTTATGAGAATGTGTAAGAAAAATAACCTGATAGGCCTATAACTCATAATTGATCTTTGAATGATTTATAATGTTTTGGATGCTGCAAAAATAAATAACATATCGTTTTAAGAAATTATAATAAATTGTATCATCTATGATTTATATTTCTATTTTCTTAGCACCATAATTATATCACCTCGGCTTGACATTTTCTCGGATTCAGAATAGACGCAAAAACGGATAAAACAGCCTTCCTGTTACCGACTTTTAGGTGATATAGCGACAGATTTAAACGGACACCGAGAAATGTTGGAGACTTATGCAACACTAGGGCCTCTGCTGCACATTCTTTACACCACTGACCCAGTGCCGGCGCTAGCACCCCCCGTACCCCCGGCCGAGGGGGGCCCCGAGTTTGAAGGGGGCCCCCAAATTTAGCTGGTCATTATGCCTATTTGTGACTGAACAGATCCGGTCTGGTGCATGCCCCAACTAACCATACGGCACTGCCATAGCAGATCTAATGCAAATATCATACTGATTTTGGGCGTAAGTATAAAACCATTAGAGTTTGAAAGGGGGCCCCCAAATTTAGCTGGTCATTATGTCTATTTGTGACTGTACAGATCCGGTCTGGTGCATGCCTCAACTAACCATACGGCACTGCCATAGCAGATCTAATGCAAATATCATACTGATTTTGGGCGTAAGTATAAAACCATTAGAGTTTGAAAGGGGCCCCCAAATTTAGCTGGTCATTATGCCTATTTGTGACTGTACATATCCGGTCTGGTGCATGCCCCAACTAACCATGCGACACTGCCATAGCAGATCTAATGCTGAATTTGGGCGTAAGTATAAAACCAGTAGAGTTTGAAAGGGGGCCCACAAATTTAGCTGGTCATTATGCCTATTTGTGACTGTACAGATCCGGTCTGGTGCATGCCTCAACTAATCACGTGGCACTGCCATAGCAGACCTAATGCAAATATCGTACCGATTATGGGCGTAAGTACAAAGCCATTTAAAATTTAAAACTAACTCAGGCAATTTCGTCCACTTTCTCAAACACAATGTTTATAAATTGTAACTGATTCTAATTGCTAATTGGATGAGGCCTCCAAATAAAACTTGCGTGAGGCCCAAACATTAAAGCCTTAGCCTGTGTTGGGTCCCAGATGTCCTTGGTATGTGTCTGATCTCAAGTTTGCAAGGGGCCTCAAATGTAGCTGGTAATTATACCTTTCATGACTGTTCATTCCTGAAATCACGCACCGAATTATGTTTTAACGCAAATCATACAAAATAATATTGCGCAAACTAATAGAGCATTGTCCTTCAACCAAAGAGGAGACTTTGGGGGGGTGTGGACAGGGGCACGGCCCCACAATGTTTGGTTGGGACGGAATCCTTGTATCTCCAATATTTCAGAAATATTTCATAAGTATCATCCACTGACCATCAATAATGATCAATTTTGTTAAGATGACAGCCTTTAAATGCTACCATTACAGTTGGCAATTCGGACAAATTTAAACAATGGAGATGGGACACTCTGAAGTCCTAAACCACGACTAACAGCAATGAAAAATGAGCAATTTTTGTAAAGATGACAGGTCAAAATTCTACCATTACAACATGGAAATTCCGAAAAATTTAACAATTGGGATACATTTATTGAAGTCTTACACCATGTCTTTCAGCACTTATATTATGAAATTTTTTGCTGAGATGACAGCTCAGGGTATGGGGGGCCCCCAAGTTTTTTTCGGGGGGGCCTCAGGTACCCTAGCGCCGGCACTGCACTGACCTAAACCAGGTTCCTTCTCATGTGAGGTTCAGGTGCATCAATACGCCGATAACACACGTGGTCCAGCTTTAGAGGCTATCTCCATAGTCATTCTGCTAAAGGCAGAATGACTATGACTATAGGGTGTATAACTGTATATAGGTTTGCTATAGATAAAAATGCAGCGATCTAGAGATACGATACCCGACTAATAGCAGCTTTTGAATCCCCGACTGATTACGCGATCAAGCAAGCCTGCTACAATTGGGTATCTCCAACTTTTTATTCATAATTCTTTGTATTCATAACACTTGAAATATCACCACAGGACTGGCGACTGTGGAACAAATCCGCATGGAACCGGTGACAACGGAGCATTAACCAGTTTACTGTAACGCAATTCGCACCATTCGATGACAGTAACCTATTAGTTAGAACAACCCCAACAGTTGACACGCCACCCAGACCCTGCGTACAGCCATAACAACGACGTCTATTATAATAGGAATCAGTGTTCGGCGCTTTCAAAACAGTCTTTGTGCCATAAAATATAACTTTATGCTCCCCCTTTCACTCGCTCGCCGTCTCTCCTCCTCGTCCTCCTCCTCCTCCTCCACCTTTTCCTCCACCTTCTCCTCCCTCCTCGGCCCATTGCATTTATATTTTGCTTTGCGGCCACAGTTCGCGGTCCGGTCTATGTAGTAGGTTTGGAAACCTATTACACGCCGGTCATCGACCAGCTCAGTGTGTTTCGTTGTTGCCTGTTGACACGTTGACAAGTCTGCTTTCCCTTATAAAGAGACTCTTACTATTGGACAAATCTAATGCTACTCCGCCATTGCTTGTACTAAGGTATTGCATAAGGCATGTTGAACCAACTGTTGAATACTGTTTTTCGCTTCACTGGTCTGAGAGCGCCCTTGAGTGGAGATCTAAAAGGGGCGCAATATAAAATTCTCATTGATTTGTTGATTGAATTAAACAAGAGGGTGAAATCAACCTTTCTGTAGTAGCACAACGTCGTTGAATTTCAACCACCTGCAGAACCTAACGAAATTTCACTGTTGATAAAAAGATGCTATCTCATTTAGACCACCAAGAAGATTGAAGAATCACTGGTAAAAAAATATTTGTGACATTTCAATTCTGGTTTATTCTTGTTTCCTCTGTCCTCCCACTCACATGACTTGCACACATGCAGTGCGCACGGAGAACGCATTAGCACTCCAATCCCATAATATAATGTGTAGTCATAGGGCTTTGAGAAAGAGTGCCAACAAAATAACAATTCATTCTCCAAGTCGACAGTTGTTTAGTACGGTAAACACGCACTGAAGAATGTGGAATATGTAGTTTTACATCGTGTGTGGTATAATTAAAAAAAATTATATGGCATGTAGCAGTGGCTTTATTTTTAGAGTACAGAAAAACATTGTCAGAATAACAAAGAACCGTCTTCACTCTTCACACATCAACAGCAGCCATAGCATGCAGAAAAGAAGTCAACGACGTTAAGAAACAGCAAAGATTTTATATTTAACAAGTTGACGTAAAGTCAATAGGCCTACGTTAAATGTCCGTATCGAATGAATCTAGCACCAAATTTGAAAGGCTTACTAACGATAAAAAACATTATCATTAAACATTATCATTTAAACGAGTGGTCCAAATATTGCATTGTATGGACTGTTCTCGTCTTCTGATACTCAATTATGGCAGTGGAATACTCTTCCAGGCTGACTTTTCCATCACGGTTGATATCCATGGATTCAAACGCCTTGGGTATGAAACTAACATCCTGGATACCAATCTCAGTAAACGCCTTGGCAAATTCCTCTTCTTGCAGATAGCCATCACCATTTAGATCCAGTACTCCGAAGTAGTGGCGTACCAGTCTCGTGTATGAAGCCTTGAATTCTGGGTCGTTCCTCTGTTGTTTCATGGACTCCATGAAAATGGCTAGCGTCACTACTCCGTTGTCACCGGTTCCTGAGGATTTATTCCACAGTCGCCAGCACTGTGGTGATATTTCAGTTTTTATTAATTCAAATAATTATGAATAAATGTAATCGCATATTTATATAGCGGCTGTCTTATGGCCTCTACCCTGAGGGTGAGATCCTTCACCACCGCTACTCCACGTTTATATTGCGACCGAGCCACCCGCAGTAAAGATCCGAGAAATTAATCTCTGATAAACCGACCAACCGGGAATAGAACCCGGGCCGCCGGCGTGGCGAGCGGGCTACCAACCCACTCGGCCACTCAGGATCTACATGTACAAATGAATAAGACGTCAGAAACACCTAGCTTCAATTGTAGTGTGCCGCCATCTATCACCTGCGTCCACGGGCCCATAGCCATCCTGGAGATGGCATAATTGTCAGAAAAAAATTCATCATTAGGATAATAGGCTAAATAGAATGTTCCATATTTCTACATGCATGGCTTAATAACTTCCCTGGATTCCACTCTCGGCCCGTATACACTTTAAAGTTCTGATTTTGGTCCTCAAGTCTCAATATTCTTGGCTCTTGCGCTGAAGATCTGTGTGATCTTGGTTCGCGGACGTTTCGGCAACGGATGATTCGTTCATGGACGATTCGTCCAGCGGTGTTTAAATAAAAACGGATTAATGAAACGAATTGCTGTAACATGAAAGAGAGATTAATGAAGATATGTTTTCCTTAACCCATTTACCGCCGCTATGAGAAATAGCCACCGTATCAACCTGCAGCTGATAGTATATCATCAATATGATGCCAATAGACTTCTGAGAGTGCAATTTTATTTAAATTATTTGTTGTGACCTAGTTTCATGATGTTGCGTTTTAGCAACAACGGCAGGAAAGGTGAACTTTATCTATGCATTATATGCCTAAAGGTGAATGTGGCTTAGGGTTGTCCAGAAAAACAAAAGTTTCAGAAAACACCCATACTCAAGTTTTTCCCATGATTTTATTCATGTGTGGCCTACATATATTTTTACAGAATTTTAAAATGTCATCCTCGGGTCCCTCATGGCCCCTGAACTTAGCGACCAATTTTGGTAGAAATCGAACTGTATTTAGTCATGGTTACAGCAAAAGCTTGGAAAATTCTAGGCAGAAAACTAAAAGTGTACATTTAGTTTTATGAAGGTTTTTAACCGTAGACTAGTTCTACTTTGTGCATTATTGGTATCATTAATTCTCTAATGCGAAGAAATTTGTTATAAACCCCAGAAGTAGTAATGAGAAAAATAGGTTTCAATTTTCCAGGGGGCAAGTGCCCCCTCTCTGCCTATGTGCGGGCGCCCATGCCAATAACGTACGTTACTGTTGAAAATGCATAGAGATGCTTTCGCATCAGTCATAACGAGGAAAATATCTAAACAAGGAAAACATTTACGTAACAATATATAACATGTGCTTATTAATAAAGAAACATAAATAAAAGGGTTTATAGCAAACGGCTTACGTCTGTGAAAGTCTTTCTGATCTCTTCCCTCTGCTCGTCAGTGACCTTTTCAGCGTCGGAATAACTGTCCGCCATGTCTTCGATATGCTTCTTCGATATCAAACCATCGCAGTTGTAATCGAATTGCTTGAAGAAGGTTCGAACTTTTCTAACCCAGAGTTCCGACATTCCGGTTCGATGGTAATAAGTTAGCCTATAGCTTCCTAAAACAAAGTCTATCTATCATTCGGTTACAAGGCAAACTACAATCTTGATATTCACAATAAACGCAAGTTCTGTCAAGTTGACTCATGTATTCTGATCAGATCAATTTTAAATATGCTTATATTATTTTGAGCAACTCGCGCAACGCAAACTCCTTGCACATCGCCTCTTCCATTATTCAAGGTCACCAGTTCTTCCAACCCTCTCTCCAGGACCAGTTCTCCACCCACAACTGATAACCAAAAACCTTCAAGCCATCTATCATAATTATTCTGATTCAACTCATGCGCGATTACAGGACCACCCTCCCCAATTTACGTGATCTTGAGGCAGCATCGGACTACTTGCTGGTCTATTGTGACATTCGCAAGACATTCACAAGGAAAAATTGCAAAAACATTAAATTTTGTGCTGCTATTGACGACACGAAATCGTCTGCTATCAGAGAAAACAATGCAAACAAAAGTCGTTGAAAATAATTTTGAAAACCACGAACACTGAATACTGAGCTAATGACCTTTGCCTCAATAACAATAAATATCAATGGGCGTGACAACGTTGTGTAAATATCAAAAACGGCCACCTTAAAAGCACGCATACTGTACGTTTTGTGTTTTTATGGCGGCGTTACTAAATGATAACGCGGCACATAAAGCAAGATCTATTATAATAATCCTATTATAAGAATCAGCGTGCTTCCAATATAGAATACCAATAGGTTATTCTTATATATATACATATATATATATATATTGTAATTGTAATCGTACATTTATATAGCGCCCCTTCAAGAGCACTCCTCAGAGGCGCTCCCGACCTGACACCAAACCACAATCAAAGAGAATGGTTTTCAAACGCTTGCGGAAAAGGGGCAAAGAAAGACAAAGAAGCTCATTACGGAGACTAATAGGTAACTTTTTCCAGAAAGACGGGCCGACTATAGCAAAGCTTCTGTGCAGCACTGTGGAAGATCGAGCCACAGGGACAACCAGGTCGCCATGCGTAGCAGAGCGAAGGAATCTACGACCTGGAATGGATAGCACAGGTAGGCCTACACAGAGTTCCATAAGATAGGTCATATATATCGGGTATATGGATAAATTCTATCGGGACCCAGAAAATGGGGCGCCAAGTAGAATATTAGTGCCTTGAAATACTGCGTACCCAACTCTCAGACATCGGAAACTTATAGTACTGGTACCGACGAAGTTCGACATATCAGACTAACGAAAAATCGCTACTTTCTGCAGTACTCTCCAAGAGACTACATGTTAACGGTTCGTTTCAAAACGAAGAAGCAATAACTTACTTTAAACACTCCGAGCTCCAGCAGCCTCTCCGGAAGTTAGGAAGGTCCTCCAACAATTGACACGCCACCAGGACCCTATATATATATACACAAAATTATACTGTACATGTACGTGCAGGCCAGTGACTTCCATATGAAGAAACTCGAACGCTATTTTCAAAACAGTCTTTGTGCTGTCAAATATATTTTCTTTTCCCATATTTCACTCGCCCGTCGTATGCCCTCCACGCCATCTTTCTTACTCCTCCTCCACATAATCAGCCCTCCTTCGTATATTCTGTAGGTCTATAACTTTACTAATTTTTTGGGCTGCACGACCTTTTCATTGTACCGATCTTGGTTTTAACAGATCTTACAAGTCGTCCATCAACAACTCAAACAAACAACGACTGTGTAGATGTATACAGACGAGTTTGACTAGCGTATTTTTCTTTACAAAAGACTTGACGCGATGGTAAATTAAAAGCAACTCCGCCACTGCTCGTACTGTGGCGGAGCACAGACATTAATCTCCCGGACCACCCGGGCAAACCCCGCCCGCAAGGGTAGGACATATCCCCTCCCCCCGGGTGGAACATAAATTTCGTATTAATCGTAATCCTCCGAACGGCGGTCCTAAGCTCATAATACATCTGTTGGTAGTACACAAGTTGTATTGATGAACAGAATTCTCACTAAATAGTGGTCGGATTGATACTTAATCATTTTTGCTTAATTAGAAACTGGAATGATGAAAATGTTCTGACTAACATTGGAGCTGGATTGATGAAAATGCTCTTGCTCAAATTGGAGCTGGATTGATGAAAATGTTCATGCTCAAATTGGAGCTGGATTGATGAAAATGTTCTTGCTTAAATTCGAGCTGAATTGATGAAAATGTTCTTGCTTAAATTGGAGCTGTATTGATGAAAATGGTCTTGCTTAAATTGGAGCTAGATTGATGAAAATGTTCTTGCTTAAATTGGAGCTCGATTGATGAAATATAATTGCTATTTAAATCTAAGTTGGATTGATTAAACCAATTGTTTATATTTAGATAGAAACTGGACTGATGAATTTTTTTGTCTGAATGGAAACTGGATTGATGAAAAATAATAATCTCTTTATCCGTTCAAATTTATAACGTGATATGTTGTAATAATATTCTTGGTTCGATTCTTTATATATGGGGAACATTTTAGTATGATTAATTATCAGGCATTAGAGACATATGAAAAACAGTTTGACTTGCTTTCTATTGAACCACGGTGTATAAGATTAAGAGGCTAAACTTAGAACCGTAAGGTGGGTGGGGTTAGGTCCATGGTGTTCGAACACTTAGTTGTACCACTACTGACTTCAACATAGTCAGTGTCGCGTATTTTTTTAAACATCGAAGATATGAAACATACTGTAGGCCTATAATAATAGCATACGCAACATGACAAAGGCTTGAGCGGTGAAGTGATTCAGAGGACGGTTATTCTGTGCTAAAACCATTCAAAAATAACCCTGGAGAATGCTCAATAGACCAATATTCCTAGTTTAATCCTAAAAACTGTCATAAAATCTACTGAGATAGGGTGCCATCATCCAGACTATTCCACAAGACTAGGCCTACAGCTGAAAATATTTCTGCACCATAATGAATCTCAAAATAATAATTTATGCCCATTTATCCCCGAGATGTTTTGTTTTTAGCTTATTGGGTGACCCTCTACCACTGCAGTGATTCATTTTCAGCGATAATCTAAATAGCTTCGATCATACGTAATCCTCTGCTTATCATTTTCCTCAATGTTTGTTCGTCCTTGTCTTTTTAACCTTTCTTCATGGCCCAGCTGAATTACTTGTGCCACCAAATAAGCATTCTAGCTCTTCTTCCAGTATCATCCTCTCTGAAATTCTGCAACCGCTCCTTAGTCCATGCTGCACCAGCTCTTTGGAACGGACTCCCAACATACCTCCGCCTGTTCGCTCACCCTCCTATCTCTCCTGCAGTCTCACCTCCAAATTCAACCTCTCCTCCGCTTGCACTCTCCTCTGCTGCATTCCATTCACGACTGAAAACCGAACTCTTCAACCTATCCTATCCAGATTCCAATCAGGTTCCTCACCCAACCACCACCATCACCGACAACCACCGTAGCACCACGCTGTCTCCTCGGCTTGACCTCCCCGGATTTTGACCTGGCACCGGAACGAAAACGGCAGCTCTGGCTATTGCGGACTTGATTTGATATAGCGCCGGTGAATAAGCTGGTCTCCCTGACGTGGCTTTTGTGGGCGCTGAGAAATTCTCGAAGATTTACATTTACATTACATTCTTTGAACTTTCTCCAACGTTGCAAAGGCTAACCCGTAGGCCACATAACATCACATCATGAATAGTAGCCTACGTAACTTTTGCGTTTGTATACGAAATCGCTCTTGCGATTGGCAGTGAATTCTCGAAGCGTGATTGCATGGTAGAGCTAAAAGTAGGCTGAGCCAATGACAACAGTTACTGGCGAGGCTTGAACTGAAATAACCTATGCCAACTTGTTAAATGAAATCTTTATAGGCCTAGGCCTATATAAAGTTTTATACCCGCCTTACCAAACCGGTAAACAGGATTGCAATTCCCTCAAGACACTTGCCTTAAGTTTATACAAAACTATCCAACCTTTAAAGTGGCTAGACGTCGAAATTCTTGCATATTTTAGAACTTCAACCAACGCCAAATTTATATACATGTAGGCCTATAATAATTATGAATAATTGTGGCACTGATAATATGTTTCAACGTAATAATAATATACATGTTTCTATATACATACACTTTTCATGCGTTTACATGATGTAGTCTGTATCATCTGTTATGTGAATATATTATATAGGCCTATATATTATGGCACTTATCATTCAATGCACTATTTGCACCTTAGTCCTATAGGCCTAGCTGTCAAAAGACTGATGATGAATGGTCTTCCACCGTTAAAGCGCATAGTGGTAGTCGTAAGCGAAATTGAATTCATGCTCCTATAATATATCATGCAATGCAGATAGGTCTATTCAAAAATAAAATTAAAGTACGTGTTAAGTAATACACGTCTACTGAATTAAACAAATATTGACATGTATGCGCCTCAGCAGAATGATGGATGACGGGTAACATAAAACCAAACGTTATTGGCGACGCCCAGCTTAAAGAATAGTGATGAGCTCGGTCAGATAGCGTAACGCTGGGTATAGGAGGGGGAACTCAGGACAATTAACTGCCTGTTAACCTGCCAGTTTGTCTATCAGTCGGTACATATACAGGTGCCTGTCTGTCTGTCTGTCTGTCTGTCTGTCTGTCTGTCTGTTTGACCAGTCTGTTTGTATATCTATCTGTCTATCCGTCCAGCCAGCCAGCCACGAATCTATCCGTCCATCCATCCATTCATCCAGCCTCCCGTCTATTAGTCCGTCTGCCTGTCTATCGGCCAGTCTGAATATCTATCTACAATGTAGCTCTGTATCAATCCATAGTCAATGTCAGTAGTCGTGTATTCAGAGTTGAGGCTAGTTATAGACATAACATTTACATACATGTTTAATTATAGCATAGTCATAACAGTTGGTGGTTCTTAAATACTTTTCCCTCTTAAATAATAATTGTACAGGATCTCTGGACTATGTGCCAAGAGGCGAGGGATAAATTTTGGCTTAGCCTACCTTTCTCTGCATTGGTCAATTTATCGGTCGATAAATTTGTTTCAACACCGGTTAGGCCATTCATTCTTACAATACTAGAACAGCATACAACTATAGACTAACATTTTTGCTCACACTAACACCCGCAAGTTCTCAATTAAGACAGCTGGTCCAACTGTTTGGTACATTCTTCCTATCGATATTCATGGCGCACCTCATCTCTTCTTTAAAAAGCTTTTGCGCGCCCACTTACTCACTTTAAATATATAGGCTAACTATTCCTCATATTCACATCGTTTATCTAAAATATTCTAGATTTTTGGACAATACTAATTGTGTAATTCCATTTTAAACCTAGAGTTGCTGCATGTTTAACGACACTGCCATATCAAAGATGATTAGTGTCGCCAGTGGCGTAGGCAAGGGGGGTTTCGGGGGTTAAACCCCCCCATTGGCTCCTGGAAAAAGGTTTTTTAAGGCTATTTATCCATTTAAGTAAGAAAAGGTAGCAAAAAACAGGGTATCCGGCCATAAACCCCCCCATGAAAAATTCCTGGCTACGCCACTGAGTGTCGCCCTCCTCTTTATCCAGGCTTGGGACTGGCACTGGCAGAATGCGACCAGAATGCGACCCCGCTGCTTATGATACCAACTTCCACTTATAACTGTACAGTAGACCTACTGGTACATAGGTGACCCTGTTTAGCGAGACTATGGTCACTTTAGGTCCTCCGTTTCTATCCCAACTTAGCACTGATTTGAAATTGTTTCTTCTTGTGTTCTTTTGAGAGCAATAAAAAAAAACTATGTTATGCTATGTGTGTATACCACAAGTTCATACCCGGTCCAACAAATCTCGCGAGTCGCTTTCATATTAACTTTGTGAAAATATCTCGGATGACCATTTGGAGAGTAAACCTTTGGATCATTATTCAAGCCATCATCAAAATTTACTAATGCTTAGCCAATCGTGACGATTCATGTAACTGGGCTTCTCACAATGCAGGGTGCATTCTTCTTGCCATCAAACGCTAGAGGCGCTGTTCTAGACGAAGACTTGGAGCCGAAACCTATAAAACGATACGATTTACTGAAGAGGGCTCGGTCTGAGGTGTCTGCTCGCGTCTGAGTTTGATGTTTGCACATTCGTGATATTTCTGGTTCACAGTTGAGATTTTTCGGTGACGACCCGTGAGTGTACTTTAGTTAGTTAGTCACTCTTTTGTTCTGCATAAACTTTTATCTATGTATTTAAACCTAAACGTTCGGTCACATCCCGATTACTTTCTTCTCACTGTTCAATTCAATATCCTAGGGTGACACTTATTAGCGGGTTTTAGAGCCTTTAAGGACTCTCCCTTTGAGCCAGCAGCGTATTTTACAAAACTGTTTTGGTCTACAGTGTAAATAAGGTGCGGTTATGGTAGTAGACCCAACCCGGAAGAGCGAGCAGGGGAACTTCTTGGGGAACGGTTTTGAGAAGGAATGAGGGCACAAGTTATCGGTTTGCTAATAGCCGGTGTCACGAAATTGAGTATCCCTGTAAGAATAATTTTGTCCCCAGATGAAGAACGCTTCAAAAAATCGACTTACGCGAGCGCTTAATTTAGCAAAATAACTTCTATTTGTTTTGTCTGGAACATTGCCACTTGCCGGTGTGTTTATTCCTACTGGCTAACTTTGTTTACTTTGTTTTTAAAGTTTTAAACCATTTAGAACTTTCAACGAACTAGTCATTGCATCGTCTACAAAATCACTTTCCGTATTTTTTTTACAGAGAACGAGACTTTGGCTAACGGATCTGAGCTTCAAGACGACTCAGAATGTCGGACTTTTGGGTGAAGAAAATGGGGAGCTACTTCAATTACCTGGATTTGAACAAATGCGGAGTCATATCGAAGAAGGATCTTGAAACATTGGCAGATCTTTTTCATGACCGCGAAAAGATTGATCTTGCTGTAAAGGAAAATGCGAGAAGCCTCTTTGTCGAAGTGAGTTTGTTGATGTATTTCCTTGGTAGCCTATTTGTAGAGGACGCAGGCCCGCACTGGGGGGGGCGTTGCTCAGTTGAGAGAGCGCTGGTCGATAAACTGAGTAGGCCTACTCATTATCGCGACCTGGGTTCAAGCCTCGCTCAGGGCAAACATTCATTTGAATTTTCTGTTGGCTGCCAGTGGCGCTTTCTGTTGTGTTGTTTGTCGCTTTCTGTTGTGTTGTTTGCCTCGGGTCTGTTGAAAATAAGATCGCCCCTCCCTCTCCTGGCCTGGCCGTGCCAGGAGCGTTCCAGCACTCAGGCCATTTAGTGTTAAGCTACCCGCTGTTTAGCCGACCTGCTTGTCGTGCGAAGCGGGCCGTATTTCGTATACCCTGTATCTGTAATCATTCTGCGGTTTGTCAGATTGAATTTCATTAAACGATTAAAGATAGATAATATTAAGGTAGGTGCTAATGGTTCTGCAACACCCGGGCCCGCAGCTTTGAGGGGCCCGCATTTTCGGAACTGGTGAAATTTCTTATAGCGAGATGGCTGCAACATTAATAAATAGGTGCATGGGCCCCCACACATAGGGGCAAGAGGGGCACTTACCCCTTGGAAAATTGATTTCCTATTTTTAACTATACTACTTTTTGGCTTTTAACTAATTTCTTCACACTAAAGCGCAAATGTTACGATATACAATGTGAAACTGAGAAATTTACATTCAGAAAACTCTGTGAAAACATACTTGTATCTTAGTATTCTGGTTTAAGGTAGGTGACAAGGGTGCTGCGAATGTCTCCTTGTATGAGGTATTGTTAAGATTTCTCTAAGACTTGCTTCAACTTATCGCAGTGTTTCATTCGTTTGTGTGCCAGATATTTCGACAGTTAAAATCGTCGCATGGCTCCGATGACAACGAATCGCTAACCATACAGATCCTGATCGACTCAGTGAAGAAACTGAGGTACGACACAAAATTCATTGAGCTTTACACGACTATGCTTCATGCCTTTTTCACGCTGATGGATCTCAATGACGACGGACTCATACAGGCAGACGAATATGCCAGAATGTTTAACACAGTTGGCACACGCGACCTCGGCTTCGTGAAACCGGCTTTCGACTCCATTGACCTGAACCATGACGGGGTGATCAGTCGCGAGGAGTGCATCAGTGCCTTTGTGGAGTACATCACTACAGAGGATGAGAAAAGTCCATATAAGTTGTTGTTTGGGTATCTTGAATAAGGGCTAGCTGTCTAACCAGTGACTTTGCTCTCGTTCTTCTTTGTCTGCTAGATCTGTTAGAATCATTAGTTGGGTTTTAATCTGTTGCCTGCATGGCTGCCATCGCATAATGTTTGCCTGAATTTGATATAAGGTGTTTCTAAATATAGCAAGACCCTCGGTCTCCTTTGCGCCTTTCCTTCTGTATCCACCGAAACTATATTGTCATTACTTGTTCTTGTACCAACGGTTGGTTACAATAAAGTTATTGGTTGATTGATTGACTGACTGATTGATTGATTGACTGATTGATTGATTGCCTGATTGATTTATTGATCGTTTTATTAATTTAACTGGACTAAATAACAACTAATATTTACCAAAAATAGTATTTGCAATATTTGGGAGAGTATAATGTGAATGTGTGACCTATGGAAAATAAATCTAATCTGAAATAAGATGTAATTGATCTTTGAGTTATGTACAATTCTATAGCTTAGATGATAGATAATGAAAAACTGGTTGTTTTGTACATGGTACAGTATAAAACTAACCTTAATTAATTAATATGTTAAGATTCTGTCTTTGTCCAGATCCATGTAACTGAAGCGGGCTCTCATTTTAATCACCTGAAAGATCAAAATTCTTAGTAGTCGTGAAGCTCATATCCTCAAGGCCATAGTTGTAAAAAACTTTTTTTGGTTTTTTATTCTCTCCCAAAAACGTCGTTTTTTTCGTTTTTTATTTTTCCCATCGTTTTTTAATCGTTTTTTTTCGATTTGTATGTAACTTTATTTAATTATTTACTGTCTAATATTATTTTCCTTAATTTAATTTTTGTCCGATATTCCATACGTTTTCACCGTACTCTCAAGGATGCAGCTAACCATAGAGTCTTTATGTAATTGTTTAAGACTTTAAGTCATAATTTTGAGAAATACATGTAGTAGATCCCTTCAAGAAATGAAATTTCTAAGAGTTATTTTGATATAAAATTCTTGGGCATAATTATTAATATTTATAAGTAGCAATTTTAAGCACAAAATAATGTACAATATATAATTTAGTAAACATCTTTGGTTTTTGCTTCTGGCTAGATTTTAAATGTGTTAGGTCGATCAGCATAAACTTATAATGTGGACTTATGTCTACAATTTAAATTTGAAAAGTTTTCAATACCTTTAATTTGTCCGAATTTCTTATTAAACGAAAGTTATAAGAAAAAATAACTGTGGTAGATTAATGTTACTTAGCCTATACCAATTATTTTGGCCTAGCAATAAAGTTGTGTTATTTGCAGTTTCTTAATAAAATTGCATAAGCAATTAGGTTTGTAAGCTGAAAATGAAATTTCAGATGTAGCAAAGGCAAATTATTTTCCGTTTCCGTTTTTTATCGTTTTTTTGTCGTTTTTTATTATTTCGAAAAAAACGACGTTTTTTACCGTTTTTTATTTTATTTTCATCGTTTTTTTACATCTATGCTCAAGGCAATGTCTCATTTTCTTTATATGAATTAATTAAGGTTAGTTTCAATAGGCAATGCCCTCTTGAACGCTTAGTAGCCTCAGCTCCATGCTTTATCCTAAACTTAAATGCTGTCAATGGGCCAACCGAGACAATACTCTCATCTAAGACATTTCAAAAGTCTGTACCGGTATGTAATAATTCTAGCATTCACTAATTTCTGTCCTAATTATTTCCTTCGGTTCCTTAAACAATTTGTACTTGTTGCTTTGCTTGGTGCTAATTTGAACTTCATGATCCATCTTTCACTCGGGCTCCGTCTCGCCTGTCCATCGTCTTCCTCCTCCTCCTCCTCCTCCTCCTCCTCCTCCTCCTCTCCTCCTCCGCTAGCCTCCCGTATCTGCACAAACTGTATCAGGGGTTATTTTAACGTGCAGCTGGACACAAAGTGTGTAGTTGGAAAAGAGATTTGTGCAGTTGAAAATCAGGTCTTGTGCAGTTACTTTTTGCCTAGTTGCGTAGTGGTAAAAAGTTGGACACAAACATGATAGTAACAGCCCAAAGTGAACATCTTTGAGGCGGTTTATTTGGGTGATATCGATGTTCAGCAAAAGAATAGGCCTGTTGAAATTTCGCGTGAAATATAATAGATATGGTGATTACATTCAGTTTTTAAGTCAAGCACCCGTGCGCATGAAGTAAGAGCGGGGAAAATAGGTGATGTAATCGAAGACAAATAGGTTCTGCTAAAAATCACACATAGGCTGCAGACAGAAGAATTTGCAGTAGACTAAATGTATGGGCGGATGCAGATTCAACGCCTGCTGTATGTTGATATCCTGATAAAGTTGTAAAGGCCATGGTTATCCTTCATACCATAATGACAACTTCTTGACCATCGTAGTCTACTTTCTCCTGCCTTTGCGCTTACTCTGACAAGCTGAAGCAGGAAGGGACGTAGACAGTCGGACGCATAAAGCAAAATAGTCTACTATAATATAACAACCCAGGTATCTAACTGGAGACAGGCGATGAAAAGAAAAGAATTAATCAGGCAGACATCCAGACTGAGCTAGCCTTTCAGCCACACAGGCTATTCAATACATACATACATGATGTAGGATTGTAGGTCAATGCATACTCAAATTTTCTTCCAAATTCTCCATATATCCCCATATTACACGCACCCTTTTTGAGTTTATGTGATCCCATCCAAAAATCAGCCTCCTAAGAATCTGAAAGATACACGTTGGCCTATGTTATTGAACTAGCATCTCGCACAGGGGTGTAGACTTAGATGGGATAGGATCGAGGAACGGAACCCGGAACTTGTGGTGGTGACGGAGATGCTTATATCTTATATCCCACAAATATTTCAGAAACATTATCACAAACATTATTATAGATTTCTACGGTGTTATCCACTGCTTGTCCATAATTATCAATTTTGATACATATGACAGCCTAAACTGCCACCATTACGTTGTGTAAATTTTAAAAATTTAAGATACAGGTAGGGGGAATTATTCAAGTCTTAAACCACGTCACTGAATACCAAATTATGATTGAATTTGTCAAGGTAACAGCCTAAAATGCTATTACAACAGTGGGCAAATGACTTTTTCAAACAATGGACGAGATAATAAAATTATGAGTAATTTGTTCAAATGACAGCTTTAAATGCCAGATTAACAGCGTGCAAATGAAAAAATTAAACAATCAATCAATCAATAATCGATCAATAATGGCCATTAAGTAGGAGACTCTCTAAACTCTAAAAACCATAGCTGTCAGCATTTAAAAAGAGCAATTTTGTTCAGATGACAGTTACAGTGTGCAAATTCAGAAATGTAAACAATGGGGAGGGGCATTTATTGAAGTCTCAAACCATATGCCTTTTGGCGTGAAATTTGTGAGCAATTTTTTTAAAGATCACAGTCTGAAAGTTGCCATTATAATGCTGTAAAAAATATTTAAACAATAGGACGGGAAACTTATTAAAGTTCTAAGCCATGACTATCAGCACTGAAATGATGAGCAACGTCGCTAAATTACAACTTAGAATACCACCAGTGTGGAAATTAAACAAAATTCGAAAATGGGATTGGTACATCTCCTTCTAAAATCCATACCCAGCTAGGTGCTCGTGCATTGGAAATTATTGTCCTTCGGTCGCTCGTTCGTTTCCACAAACCCAGGACCAAGTCTGCGGCTATGTTCACACACACATTCTGTTTCTCATGAATGAATGACACCAGAGGTTGTAGCGTATAAAATTTCCAGCAGTCGTACCCTAAGCGAAGTCATGGTGTGGTAAATATCATTTACATGTAGATCGGCGACGAGGTTCCTGGTTAAAACTGATGTTAGCCTAAACAGTACATATTCGTGTTGATGTGGGTGTCAGTATAGGCCTATCGATCAATAATGACCATTTGGGAGGTTTGCTAATGATATTTATCGGTCTTACATCGTATTTTGCAGTTAGTGGGTTAAATTTTATACAAAATTTGAAATTAGCTCAAAGATTTTATTTCTTGGGGATATATCTCATCTTGTCTGCTAGCTTTAGTTTTAGCAAAACAATATCATGTTGATCTTAATGACCAGGGTTTCAGAGCAGAAAAGCAACATTTAGACGTACCCTTACATAAGCCTACTAGCGAAACTTTGTAAGTGTCCAGGAAAATAGGACCACTTAACTTTATTACACTTAACAATCTTTCTGAGCTATTTCCAATTCCAGCAACAGCAGAGGGTCTGTAGTGGATCTTTAAGGGATCTCTAGTCGATTAAGGATATCTAAGAGTCTAAACGTCTAAGAACGTCTAGCTGATTTCATTCGTTAATTCATTTGGAGATTTTGCCATGATGAACTTTGAGTCAAACATTGTCATAACAATTGATTTTGATCTGTAATATGAATTTTTATAAAGTCGGAAAATCTTAATATTGAAACATCCAAATCTCCAGTCGAAGGCCAAGCGCAAAGCATCAGCTTATTAACGAGCGCTCACCAAAAGCTGCTTCAGCTTTGGGGGACAAAGTCAAGGATTTTTTTATGTCCAGTCTCAAAATACGTCATTTATGTGCAGTTGAGAAAATTCCTTAAAATAACCCCTGAACTGTATGACTTGTATATACTTTGCTCCACGATCTTTTTTATTGCACTGAACAAGGTTGTTCAGAAATTTCTTAACAAACGCCATCTATCAATCCGGCAAATCACAACAGCCTAAGTGCAGGAGCGATTTAGGTCTACTAGCCTGCTTTTCTTAATAAAAAAAACACTTGTGTGACGATGATAAATTAGAGGCAACTCCGCCACTGCTCGTTCTGTGGCATGCAGTGTCAGAACTGATTTGAATGAAAGAAGAGGACGACGTCAAATGGCTTTTTATGTCTGCGTCGTTACAAAGCAACTTTGTGAATCAAATGCCTCCTCGCTTTTGACGTTACGCAGCAGAACATATATATACACACACACACACACACACACACACACACACACACACACACACACACACACACACACTATAACAAGAGCTTCAAGTGGCTCAGATGACCTATTTTTGTTTATGCATATTTTTTGAGTTAAGAAGAAGGATAGTATCCCGATGCTACTATTTAGCCTACTTGTTTCCAAAAATACCACCATTTACATCTGCTTTTTAATCTATTACCATGTTATAGTAATGAATATTGTTTGGCAAATTATGTCCCGCAAGCGGGATCACACCCTTTGGCTAACCCATTGCTCTCCAATATTATACGTAGTAACCATTGCACATGTACATAGGCTATATTATCGTGAATGTTAGCTACAGTTAATCACTGTGTGTACTATTGAGAATGTATAATTTTCTGTCTTTTCTGGGATTACTAAACAAATGGAATTGAAAAAATTGAATTGAATTGTTTGAGAGGACGTTTTTCCTGTGATGAAACTATTGCGAATAAACCTGCAGAGCATGGTCATTGGTCAATCACTACAACTCTTGCACTGAAGAATTTCTGCCCTATAATCCTACATTCTCTCTCCTGTTGCTGTTTACCGACTATTTACCGACACTGTGATAGACCAAAGATCACTATAGGGTCGCCCTCCTCCTCCTCCTCCTCCTCCTCAGTCCACGCTTGGAACTGGTAGGCATACTGCCCACAAACAGCAGTGGTGGCGCTAGGATTTCAGTTTTGTGGGGTTGAATTTGCGGAGAAAATTTTCCGTTTTCAGTCGCCTAAATTTCTGATGACCGTTTTTTTAGTCATTTGGTCGAAATCTTGGGAAAATGGTCCTTTTCCGTGACCGCCAAGCTGTCTGCCAAAACTCGTGCGTACCTTTACGGTAATTTTTTGGGGGTTAAAGGGGGTTAATCGTCCGAAAATTGTATTTTTACATGGGAAAAAAATGGATGGCCTTTTTAGGGGGCTTAGCCCCCTAGCACTCCCCCTAGCGCCGCTACTGACAAAGAGTGGCGCAGACCACGCCACAGGAATACAACTCTTGCACATAAATTATAAGCTTACATAATATATTATGTTTCCGAGCTGCCTTGTTTGGAGCTTATTCCAGGAACCTCACCCATGGCCGTGTTTCCTTTCCAGCACTTGTGACAAATTTATTGGCTTCGGTTACAGGGCTACATAATCAACTGCTTCTCATTGTCCCACACCCGTTTCTCTTCGTTGAAATCCTTGTAGCCCCAGATGATCTTTGTGGCTCTTCTTTGAACTTTCTCCAGCGTTCGATGGCCTGTATCAAAAATTAATAGTAATAATAATAATAATAATAATAATAATAATAATAATAGTAATAATAATAATAATAATAGTAATTATAATAATAATTATAATAATAATAATAATAATAATAATAATAATAATAATAATAATAATAATAATAATAATAATAATAACAACACTAATAATAATAATAATAATAATAATAATAATAATAATAATAATAGTAATAATAATAATAATAATAATAATAATAATTACGACAATTATATGGCGCCGTAACATGGGTGCCGTACAAAGCAGCTAACATGCGGGCACTTTATGATACGTTCAATTCAATTCGCTTTTACTACAACCAGAATGCTCAAGATGACAACAAAAGCAGAAAATATGTACCGTATGCATTGGCTACAAAGGGGCCCTAATGGGATAGACATCCCGCTGGGGAGGGTCAACAAAGTATAAATTCGCAAGAATAATTAACCAAGATATCCGAAATGAAAAAAATAAATCAAATCAGGTGATGACAGATTGCAAAAAACTAATTGTCAAGAGCACGTAAAACATCTAACTTAACTAAAATTTAATAGCATACTTAGCCTAAGTAAAACCTTAACCACATGCGGTCATTGTTGCACTTTTAAGTAGTCAAATAGAAATAATAGAGACAATAGAAAAACACAAAGTCTCTTTTTAAACACCTGCAAATTACTGGATTGACGAATATCTATTGATAATTGTGTTCAATACTTGGGCGCCACAAGATTTAACAGTAAAACGTCTAGTGTTAGAATGAACTGTGACTCATTTGCTTTGATATGCAGATGAATTTCTAGTGAAATGCGAATGGTTGTCAGAGGCGTGCGGGAGGCACCCTTGAAATACCGAAGGGAGGAGACCGTGTTCGAGTCGAAAGAAGAACTCGCAAATTTGGAGATCCTTTATCTGGTCTATTTTTAGGAGATGATGCTCACTAAAGAAAGGGCCAGTGTGTTCCCATTTACGACTAACCGAAATAATACCAACAGCCTTATTCTGTAAGAAAATTAGTTTACGAAGACTAGATTCGTATGTCGACGCCCAAAGCAGGTTGCAATACATGATGTAGAGGTAGACGAGTGCAGACTGTAAATTCGTTCTAATTGTCTTTGGCAAGATAAGCTTATAAGCGATGCGGGAAATATTAACAATATTCTTAGCAATTTAAGCTGCAATTTGACTAATATGAACTTTCAATGTCAAATGCTGATCTATATGAACACCTACAAATTTCGTTGACTCATCTTGATTGATGGAAGCATCAAATATCATAAGCCATCATAAAATGCTAAGCAACTTTTCGTTTTTAAATAGATAAATTCTGCTCTATTGTTGGCTGTGTGTTCATGATGCGTGATTGCATGGTCGAGCTAAATGTAGCGAATTGAGCATGGCGAAACATGGATGCAAGTCAAATAGTCTATGCTAGATTGTTAAATTAAGTCTTTAACGGCTTATCTAATGTTTTAACCCACCCTACCAAGCCGGTATAACAGGCCTACCAATCCTGCAAGATGCTGACCTCTAATTTATACAAAACCATCCAACCTTCAAGGTGGCTGGACATTCCTGCATATTTAGAACGGTATTACCAATGCCACAGTTATACATAGACCTGTAGATACATATTCATGTGTTTATATAATGTGGTCTGTATCATTTTTATATGCCTATATAATAATTATGTATATGTCACTTATCGCTATAATGCATCTTTTACCCCTTAGCTCTATAGCCGCCAACAAACCGATGCCGAATGGTCTATGACCGCTGAACCACATAGTCGTAAAGCGATATCGTATGAATGCTCCCAGCATGCAATGCACACAGATATTCAAAAATAAATTTGAAATACGTGTTGTGCAATATTACACGTCTATTATTATAGTGAATTAAACACATAATTATGCGCCTCAGTTGGATGACGGCTGACATCATGTGACATGAAGCCTATTACCATAAAGTCACTGGAGACGCCTAGCTTAAAGAATACTGATGATCTCGGTCGGATACACTGGGTAGCCCTGTGACGCGTGAAAACCTCAAGGACCGAGAACTGTCGGTTAACCTACATGTACCTGTTTGTCAGCAGTTTGCACATAAAAAATTATATATGTGTCCGTCCGTCTGTCTGTTTGTTTGTCTATCTATCTGCCTATACCTCGATCCACGCATCCATCCATCCATTCATGTATCCATCCATCCATCCATCCCTCCGTCTGTCTGTCTATATGTCTGTCTGTCTCTCTATCTATCATCTATCTATCTATCTATCTATCTATCTATCTATCTATCTATCTATCTATCTATCTATCTATCTATCTATCTATCTATCTATCTATCTATCTATCTATCTATCTATCTATCTATCTATCTATCTATCTATCTATCTATCTATCTATCTGTCTGTCTGTCTGTCTGTCTGTCTGTCTGTCTGTCTGTCTGTCTGTCTGTCTATCTATCTATCTTTCTATCTACCGGTCTATCTATCTATCTATCTATCTATCTATCTATCTATCTATCTATCTATCTATCTATCTATCTATCTATCTATCTATCTATCTATATATCTATCTATCTATCTATCTATCTACCTACCTACCTATCTACCTAACCTAACTACCTACGCTATCCATGCATTAATTCCACCATCCATCTATTCATCTATCGGTCAGCGAATCCGTCTACCTGTCCGTCTGTTTGTGTGTATGCTATGCTTCCTTCGCAACATATTATTTTGTTGCCTCCCGGTTTACTTCTTTATTTTTTCTTACAACTTGAATCTTACAACTTCTTCGTCGTCGTGAAATAATTATTGCCCTACATAATAGTTTCGAATATTATTTAATTCGATGATCGGAATGGAAAAAAAACTTCATCCCGTTAGCTGCTGTCTGAATCAAACATTCCGCTTCGCTCACAAAAGTAGCATACAGAAGGACATTCTAGAAAATAAATAGTTATTATTCTAAAGACAAGCGGCCTGTGAAGTATTTGTCCCAACACCTACACCGCGGGGATGCTGTATAATCGGGAATATATGCGGTTAGAGCCCTCAGCCATGACCAGAGGCGCATGAATGATATAATTATTACGTAGGACCATACTGGTGTATCACAGAAGTTCAAACGCGGTCCAATAAATCTCACTTTTATATTGACGTTGCACAAAAAACATTCTGAAATATCGAGAATAAAAGTTTGCTCATTATTCAAGCCACAAACAGAGTTCAGCAATGCTTAGCCAATTGTGACAACTGCTATGTATTACCTGTAGACTACTTCCCGCAATGCACGGTGTGTTCCTCCCGAGGTTAAACGCATGAGGCGCTGATTTATTAATAGATCACAGTACTTACTTACTTACTTAGTACTTAGTCCTTCCCGTGCAGAACTGCACGTCGGGCAACGCAGCCTCTCTATTTTCTGCGTTGTTTCTGTTGCGAGCGTTTGTTTTTACCTGGGTGGGTTGCAAGCCCACCGCAGAACCCTCCTCCTTTATCCTGGCTTGGGACAGGCACAGGCTACCTCAGAAGAGGTTAGCCTGTGGCTAGATCACAGGAGTAGGAGCATTATATATAGAAAGCCTTAAAACGAGACGATTCACTGAAGAGGACGTGGTTTTAGGCTTCTGGTCACATCAGATTCTGTGTTTCATCTTAGCATTTAAGAAATTTGTCTGTTTCGCAGTTGAGATTTCAGTGGTGAGGTGTGGGTGCGCTTGTGGAGCAACGGTAAGAGGCTGGTCGACAGTTGTTGTAAGACTCTCGCTGGTTGATTTAAAAGCTCAGATTATAAGATTGAATTGAATAAGGAATCGCCTTGATAAAATTTTCGAACTGCGACGCGTCAACGGTGACGGAAAGACTCTTCCTTCTACGAATTCTGTTGTCGATTTGGTAATCAGTAGGACTTTTTAACGTGCAGTTGTACACAAAATGTGCAGTTCTAAATGAATGTGTGCAGTTGTTAAAGCACTTCTGTACAGTTAAAACTAGCAAAAAATTGTCATTGTCATTCGATTGTGAGTAATTTACCATGGAGGATGGGAAGGAAAAGAAGGAGTTGTGCAGTTCTAAAAATTCCTTAAAAACAGCCGTGGTAATCAGGGCTGTAGTTGAGGGTATACGCGGGCATAGGGCCTACAGAGTATAGACCTATACTCACTTCACAAATATTTTGTGCTTCGTATGCGGGTAAATAATCTACAGACAGGCCTAGATAACAGTACTGTAGCGTGTAAGCTACACTCACTTGGAATTTTTACCACTGCAACCTTGTTGGTAATGCATGTGCATAATCACCTTGATTTTGTTATATTTTTAACGTAATATTTAAACATTTTTGCCTCTGCTAACACTGTACAACATGTGGAAATTTCGAGAAAACACATGCTGAAATATCGAAATGATCATTATTCAAGCCACCAACAAAGTTTAGCAATGTACATTGTATAAGTTGGGGAGTTTGTTTGTTTGTTTGTTTGTATGTGCACTTGTTATAGCGCCCCTTCAAGCTCTCTCTCCTCAGAGATAGCCTTCTCCCGAATGCAGCGCGGACACTGCTTAAGAGTTTCAAGCCGAAGCGCTGAGATATAGATTCTATACCCCGGTGAATGTGTTCCAAAATGACTTCGCCCCTCCGTGAGTAAAAATTATTCTGAAATAAAGTCTCGGGGCCAGAGAATATTTCCTCCGTCTAGGAAATAAAGTCCCCCCCCCCGTTCAACGTGAAATGGGCTACAATCGCATAAAACTTATAGATGAGCAGGTTAAACGGTTAGTTCAGGTTGTTAGCTTTTATATCAGAAAATTTGTTCCAATTCAGAGTTTTAGCCAGGGGAAGACTGTTTCGGGGAGAGCTTTGTAGAGAGGAGACTTTATTTCAAGACAGCGGTTCCAAGTTAGCGCTGAATACGCATCAAGTGAAAACCATTCAATGAATAATAATATTGCATCGCCTATGAACTCATTAGACTATATTCTCATTTTTTGGTCCAGAAAAGGAGACATTGTCTAACGACGACTCAGAATGTCGGACTTTTGGGTGACCAAAATGAGAAACTACTTCCGTTACTTGGATCTGGACAAGGACGGATTCGTATCGAAGAAAGATATTGAAGCATTTGCCGATCATTTCTATGATAAGCATGTTGATCCTGCTGTGAGGGAGAAGGCGAGAAGCCTCTTTGTCGAGGTGGGCTTGTTAACTTAATTTCTCAGTGTTTGCAGTGGACGCAATAATTATTATAGTCCTAATTAACTGTAAGTTATAGAATAAATAGACGTTTGTGTAATCTAAAAATGTATAATAAATTGACGTTTGTGTAATCTAAAAATGTCTAAATTGTTACTTTTAAGGTTATTCTGCGCTGGGCATCTGGTTATACGAGAGCTATGCACCTGTTTATCCATATCACCTGTCAACACTCATGCAATCCTTCTGTTGCTTCCAAGTTCACGTATTATTTTTCGCCAGGCAGGGACAACGGTAGTTTTATCATTTTTATGAGCGTTAAATGAACCTTATCAGCATGCTTTTCTTAACAACTGTACACTTAACATCGTTTCGGCAACCCAGGAGCGGTGGCTTAAACTAGAAAACAAAAGTCCTTCCGTTTGGGCATACTTGGGCAAATACCAATTACAGTAAAAGTAGTCCCACCAAAAGAGTTCATCGAAAAGAATTTGTATGTAGATCAGATGAACTGGAAGAGTGAGTGATGAACGGCGAAATCACCGTCATCATGACCATGCATATGATTGATTGATTGATAACCGACTCCAGCGCGCTTTTATATAAACGGCAAATTAGGACAAAAGATAGGATTGGAACAATCTTTAATAATAATAATCAATTGACAAAACTCTTTCCGCATTGTGGTATATAGACCCGGTGATAGACATGCATCACCATTGAGCTTATTGGAATAGTGCAATACTGCCAAATCAATACCAGATATTAGGCTAAATCCGATATATCATCTTAATGATGAAAGTTTACTTCAACAAAGGTTGGTCCGGAACGCTTATTAGCATTCTCTAACCGATTTCGTAAGCCGGCTATAGAGGAATACAATGATTACATTGTGGAAGACGGGAAGACCATATAGGGGGGAGAAGGTTGTGGAGTACAATTTCTGACCATCCCTTCTAAACTGTCAACAACACGTGCGCGTCGGCAGGCTCTCACGATTTTACACGAATTGCAATGTAAAACGTTTCAAATTTCTTGCAAATAATTACCCTACGTATGGAGGAACATTTGGACAGGTAATTATGTGTCACTTTACGGCTCTTTATAGGTAAATTTAAGCATGGTGTCGTTCGCGTATAGGGTAAGGTTTCGCGTCGTGAGGGTCGGTTAGGGTTAGTGTTAGGGTTAGTGTCGTCATTAGATTCTTCAGATTTTTGCGTCATCAGGGTCGGTTAGGCTTAGTATTAGGGTTAGTGTCGTCATTAGATTCTTAAGATTTTTCCGTTGGTTCTTTAGCAGTTGTTGGTGAAGCTAATAGCTTACAGCTTCACCAATAACTGCTAACATCAACTACCTTCTCCCCCCTATGGTCTTCGCTTCTTCCACAATGTAATCATTCTATTCCTCTGACCGGCTTACGAAATCGGTTAGAGAATGGTAATATGCGTCCGGAACAGGTAAGAAAGCGGACACAATTTGGTTTTCAAATAACCCACATAATATAGGGGTAATCGAAATAGGTATTGAATCGACTTCAGAGAGAGGGGGAGGGAGAGGGAGAAGGAGAGGGAGAGGGAGAGGGAGAGGGAGAGGGAGAGAGAGAGAGAGAGAGAGAGAGAGAGAGAGAGGGAGGGAGGGAGGGAGGGAGATAGAGAGATTGAGAGATAGAGACAGATAGAGACAGAGACAGATAGAGACAGATAGACACATACAGACAGACAGACAGAGAGCGAGAGATGGATAGAGATAGATAGGCAGGCAGACAAAGAGAGAGACTTGACGACTCTTGAACCTGGGTGATCCTGCTTTCATCCACTTCTGAAGCCGGTTTCATAAAGACGAGGGTACGACCAAAGCGCAGCCTGGCGACTGATTGAAGAGCCATGCAATTCAAGTGCTGACAAAACTTTCTAAGCTAATAGTCGTAGCTACTACTATTTGCTATTACAACATTTTGCTCCTCTCGATAAAAGTTTAGTCGCAGCCAAACGCTATGTCCTTTACTCTGTTGCCTTGCCTTCAACCGTCCTCGGCACGAGGGTTGGTCGCATTGTAGACAATTCTTCTCCGTCCTCTCCTGTCTTCGGTTGCTCTCAACAACTTCTCTGTTGATAAACCCGACCGTTCACTCAAGTCGTCCAACCACCTCCTCCTAGGTCTTCCTCTTGCTTTTGCTCCCGGAACCGTTTCTTGCATAATTTCCTTCTCTAGGCAATCTCCATGTTTCCTCATTGTGCGTCCTTTGGACACATAACTCTGTTGCTTAGCCTATTATATTTAGTATTTTTCAGACATGGGCATTTTTGTGCATCTAGTTTTTTGTATGTGAATGCCTCCTCATAGACGATTTCTCTTTCAATTTTAAACACTCGTTTGTTCGTTTGAATGGCAGCTTTTTCGAAAGTATAAATCGTCTGCTGGTTCGGATGACGATGGTCTGCTGACCGCACAGATTCTGGCTGACTCGCTGAAACAACTGAGGAACGACGCAAAATTCCTCGAGTTTTTTGTGACAATGATTGATGGCTTTTTCACGCTGATGGATATCAACGAAGACGGATTCATACAGGCAGACGAATATACCAGAATGTTTACCACAGTCGGTGTCCGTGACCTCAGCTTCGTGAAACCGGCTTTCGACTCCATTGACCTGAACCACGACGGGCAGATCAGCCGCGAGGAGTGCATCAGTGCTTTTGTGGAGTACATCACTGCAGACGACGAGGACAGTCCATATAAGCTGCTCTTTGGGTATCCTGTGTAAAAAAAGCAGTTTTCTAATTGCATGATTATTGTCTTCATGATTTTCCGAATGTTTCGTCATAAAGAGTTAACATTGAAGACTGGTGGAATTTATAGGATCACAACAAGTATATAGAATGCCAACATTATAGGTGCTATAATTATGTTTCTGTCTGTGCTGAATCTTTATTTAGGAGACCCAGTTTTGTACTGCATCATTTATTGCCTTCATGATTTCTAGAACGTTTCGTCATAAAGAGTTAACATTGTGGTCTGGTAGAATCTGCTTAACATGTATATAGAATGCTAACATTATAGATGCTATAATTATGTTTCTCTCGGTGCTGAATCTTTATTTATTAGGCTCAGTTTTGTAACTGCATCATTTATTGCCTTAGTGATTTTTGAATGTTTTGTCATAAAGAGTTAACATTGTGGTCTGGTAGAATCTCCATTTATATGCATATAGAATAGGCCACTAACATTGTCAATGCTATAGTTAGGCTATGTTTCTCTTGGTGCTCAATCTTTATTTAAGAGGCTCAGTTTTGTAACTGCATCATTTATTGCCTTAGTGATTTTTGAATGTTTTGTCATAAAGAGTCAATTGAAGATCGATTAAATCCCGGTCGCATGTATATAGAATATTAACATTGTAGGCTAAATGCTATAATTATACAATTATACAATTGTAATGATATAGTTATGTTTCTATCGGTGCTCAATCTTTATTTAGGAGGCTCAGTTTTGTAACTGCATCATTTATTCCCTCTCTCTCTAATCATTTATTGCCTTCGTGATTTTTCGAATGTTTCGTCGTAAAGAGTTAACATTGAAGATCAAAGGAATCGAGATAACTTGCAGCGTAGGCTACATAGAGTACTAGCATTGTAAAGGCTATTATTATGTTTTCTCTCGGTGCTGAGTCTTTATTTAGTAGGCTGAGTATTGTAACTGCAGCATCTATTTCTTTCACGATTTCTCGAATGTTTAGTCAGACAGATATTATACTTACTTACTAATCTAAATATATTTGGAGGCGAATGCCTGCCCTACGTTATAATGGACATCGTGAATGCCACATTCTTGTACCATCTATATTTTATAAAAATCCTATTAGTAATTTGATTGTCCTCTAACATTAGTGGATCCTTGACTAACGGAAAATTACCCATCCACATAATTAATTAGAATAAATAATGTTTCTACCCACAATAATTTCGTCAGAAATGAGCTCTTAAAGCTAACTATGGTTTACGTTTGTTATTTTTTCCTGTAATTTTTGTGCACGTTTAAATACTTTGCGCTCGTTCTTCTTTATTTGCTAAATATGCTGATATCGTTTGTAGAGTTTTAATCTGTGGCCTGATTGCATGGCATAATGTAAGTCTTATAAATGCTTTAATTTGACATTAGATTGTTTCTATATTGCGGGATTCAGGTTGTCCTTTTGTATCATAGAGACTGTGTTGTCATTACTTGTTCTTGTACCATCGGTTGGCTACAATAAAGTCATTGATTGATTGATTGATTGATTGATTGATTGATTGATTGATTGATTGATTGATTGATTGATTGATTGATTGATTGATTGATTGATTGATTGATTGATTGATTGATTGATTGATTGATTGATTGATTGATTGATTGATTGATTGATTGATTGATTGATTGATTGATTGATTGATTGATTGATTGATTGATTGATTGATTGATTGATTGATTGATTGATTGATTGATTGATTGATTGATTGATTGATTGATTGATTGATTGATTGATTGATTGATTGATTAATTGACTGAATTGGACTGAATTGAGATTCGGAAATGATTAATTACAATTAATGTCAAAATTTATTATTTGCAACTTTGGATATGAGAATGTCTAAGAAAACAATCTAAAAAAACTTGTGAACTCATTCTAAGTGAACTATGATTCTTTAGATGTTTGATAAAAAAAAGAACTGATTGTTTTATAAATATTCTAACGAATGTTTTGTTTGTGGTATATATCTTTATGACGATACATTTTGGTAAATATTTCTTCTTTTAAGACGAGCCATAATGACCACTAAAAGAGCCTTAATGCCTGTTCCTCCATAAATTTATGTCACGGTAGCCATTTCACGCTCAATGGGGAGACTTTATTTCATGGGCGGAGAAAATATTCTCTTCCGCCCCCCCCCCTCCGAGACTCTATTTCAGAATATAGTCTTCGAGGAGCGAATTCATTCTGGAACAGATCCGCCGGGTGAGAATCTGTTTCGAAATAAAATCTCCGGGGGAACTTTGGAAGAAGACTGTCACGCGAGACCGGTTATCGAGCACTCCGGCAAACCACGGCAAGGTTGACGCATAAGCTACTGACTAGCCTGTTTTCTTTATAAAAGACTTGGGACGATGACAATTTAAAAGCAATTCCGCTACTGCTCGTACTGTGGCAATGCCAGACACAACACAATAGGACCTCGAAGTGGTTCAGAGCACGTTTGTTGTATTATGCTTCTTTCTCTCTCTCTTGCTGGTCTTGTTTAGCGTCAAAAATTATTAGTGCCGCCCTCCCACTTTATCCGCGCTTGGGACTGGCACTGTCAGAGCGCAGACAGTGGCGGAGACCACTCCACAGCACAGCTACTCTTGCACTGAAGAACTTCTGCAATATGATACTCATTTCCGAATCTCAACAATTTATTCATTATTTCGACGAGATGCCTTGTTTGGAGTTTATTCAAGAAGCTTCTTCCATTGCAGTGATTCATTTCCCTGTTACAGTAGTCTTTTTGACTTTGATAATAATCCTCTGCTTATCCTTTTCCTCAGTATTCTTAGTTCAGATCTTTTCAACATTTGTCATAGCATTTTCATTTTCATTTTCTTCCGCGCCTCAGATTCACACTTTGGTGTGACCTTGCGCGCGTAATAAATTCATGTAATAATAATAATAAATAATAGCAGAAATCTTTGAACCCCAAATAATCCTTTAAGTCCCCTTTGAACTTTCTCCGTCGTTCTATACTATAGCCAGTTTCAGGCATCCAATAATATCACATTAAGTATTCATTCATTCACTCATTTCAGACATTTAGGTATAGTAAGCTTGCGCAACTTTTCCGTTTGTAAATAGGTATAGACGGTTTGCCATTCTGCGATTGGCTGTCCGTTCAAGAAGCGCGATTGCATTGTGGAGCTAAAAGTAGCAAATAAAAACGGGCGAATCTTAGACGCAAGTCAAATAACCTATGTAAACTTCTAAAAATCAAATCCTTTCAGACCTATATACATGTAGAGTTTTAACCCACCTTTGGCTACGTAACCGGTTTAACAGGCTTACCTATTGACTGTAAGATTCTGGCCTCAATTTTATACAAAACCATCCAACCCTTAAAGAGGTTAGACGACACAATTCTTTTCATAGCTAGAACTACAACCGTCTCATACATAATATTATTGTGGCATTGGTAATGTGGTTAAATATATAAATATATATATATATCATGTTTATATTACGCGAATTCATGCGTTAATATCATGAAGCCTGTATAATTTGTTATGCATATATACTATATAATATAGTTAACTAGCTGGGGTACCCGGCGTTGCCCGGGAAATTTAGGATTCGATCCGCTCCGGCTACAACCCCAACACACAACACCCCACCACACTCTGACCTCTACCAGTACCCCACCGGAGAAATTTGGGTTTGACGAAAATTTCCACCCCCATCCCACCCCACCCCCTCCACCCCCAACCCCCTCCCAAAGTTAAAGTTCCAGTTATGCAATGCATGACTACAGAATTAAACAAATGCACCGCAGTTGAATGACGGGTATCATAAAACCTAACGACACTGGCGACGCCTAGCTTTAAGAATTGAGGTGAGTTCGGTCAGACACGCTGGGTATATCATGCGTGAAAATGCAAGTTAGTATACCTGCCTTTAACTCTCTACAGTTGTCTCTGACTGTCTCTCTCTCTCTCTCTCTCTCTGTCGGTTTGTGTGTCAATCTGTCTGCCTATCCGTCCATCCATCCATTCACCCATCCATCCATTCATACATCCTCCCGTTTGTCAGTCAACAAACGGGAGGATGTAGGCTGTCTAGATATATCAATCTATCTATCTATCTATCTATCTATCTATCTATCTATCTATCTATCTATCTATCTATCTATCTATCTATCTATCTATCTATCTATCTATCTGTCTGTCTGTCTGTCTGTCTGTCTGTCTGTCTGTCTGTCTGTCTGTCTGTCGGTCGGTCTGTCGGTCTGTCTGTCGGTCGGTCTGTCTGTCTGTCTGTCTGTCTATCTATCTATCTATCTATCTATATATCTATCTATCTATCTATCTATCTATCTATCTATCTATCTATCTATCTATCTGTCTCTCTATCGATCGATCTATCTATCCATCTTTCTGTAAGCGATTCCTTCTACCTCTCCCTCTGTTTGTGTATGAAACTGTTGATCTGTTTGTGTGTAATGTGTCTTATCTTCTTCCACTTCATATCCTACGGGATCTCTATTATACCCTCATATACCCATATCTCACTTACTGCAATATGACCTGGACTTCTACATACGACTCTCATCTTAATGGTATAAGGATCCTTCAAAAAAAGGCTATAAGAGTCATAACTAAATCTCCCCCAAATTCACACACCAGTCCGTTATTCTTCGAATACAAACTCCTAAACATTACCCAAATTAAATTTCTACAAACTTGCATTTTCATGTACAAATATTTTAACAACCTCCTTCCACCATCATTCTCTTCCTATTTTGATCCTGCACCGCATCTGATATGTAGGCTACTAGAAGCAGCAATGATTTCAGACCTGTGTTTGCTAGGACTAATGTCCGTAAGTTTTCGCTTGGGGTCCAGGGCCCTACAAACTGGAACAGTCTACCCAAAGAAATCCGCTTGGCTACATCCCTCAGTCACTTTAAAACCCTTGCACGTGCACAGTGCACACACATTAATTTATATATCCTAATCTCTGTTTTGTTGTTTATTAGTTAAGCTTTAGTTAAGCTTTAGTTAAGTCATGTATCCCTATATTATTCATATATACTGTATAATGTTATGTACTATACTATAGCGTCTGTTCTCTCCCCATCTAATCATACCCCCACCATCTTGTTTAACTTAATCATGGTATATAGGCCCCCTAATAAACGGGACTAGTCCCTTCTGGAGGTGCCTATTGCTCCCTCCTCTATCTAATAAAGTTCTCTACCGAATACATTACTATGTTAAATATCAATTGTCTTGCATTATTTTCTGTTTGTTATTGTGGGATCAATAAATGATTTGATTGAACACCAATTTGTGTTCATGCCTGTATGCGTCTGCTTCTTGCTTCATTTTCCCTTTCAACTTGAAACAGTCTTATGAAAAAATAAGTTCGCCAATGCTTATCCAATAGTGACGGTTTATGTGATTGGACTTCCCACAATGCCTGTTGTGTTCCTCTCGCTATCAAACGCTGTAGGCCTATGCGCTGGTCTAGACGAAGAGTGTGAGTAGAGACCTATAAAACGAGACCAGTCACTCTAGAGGGCGTGGTTTGAGCTGTGTGGTTGCGTATGAGCTTGATTTTAGCACTTTAGAAATTTGTCTGGTTCGCAATTGATATTTTAGTGGCGACTTGTTGCGACTGTGGTACGACCGAGAGGCTATAGCTGGTCGGGAATTGCTGTTAAGACTCTAGTTGATTTATCCTGAAATTACATTCATTAAGGAAACAATTGGATCAAACTTTCGAACAGGAAACTCAGCCAACGGTGACGAAAAACCCTTCCATCTACGAATTTTTTGTCAATTAATTTTGGTAATCAGAGCTGTCTGTAGACTACAGACTGTAGTCGAAGGTATACGCGGGTATAGGTTTAATAGAGTGTTCTCACCACACAAAAATGTGTGTTTAGTATACGAGAAAATTACCTGCAGACACGCCTATAGGCAAATCTGACGTGTGCTCACTTCTAATTTTGCCACTGCAGCGCTGTTGGTTATGTATGTGTAAACTCCCCTTGGTTTTGTTTAGCCGAGAGGCTGTATCATTTTATTTGTAAGCAATGTCAAATGTCAATTCCTATGGCTCGCTAAGTGATTGATTGATTGATTTAGATGTAGACTTTCACAGATCGAGGTGGTTTAGGTACTTCTATTTCGATATTGCAAAAATTTCAAGTAAACTAGAACCCAAATTACACTCGATTTGGCATCAAATGCTCAAAATTGCGTTGGTTACTGCGGCTCTGCCCCAAACCCCGATGGGGGAGCTTACGACGCGTATACCCTCGACTACAGACAGCCCTGATTACCAAAATTTAATTGACTAACAGAATTCGTAGAATGAAGACTTTTTCATCACCGTTGGGTGAGTTTCCTGTTAAAGTTGGAAACTTAAAATTTTCTTTGCCCAAATTTTAATGTGCATAACTTCGGATTCTGTTCGTAGAATTGGACACAAATTTCAGGAAACATTGATAATTTATCCCTCTGACATTCTCTGAAATTTGACAGAGTTTCATGTAGAATTGAAAAGTATATCGCCAAATCAAAAAGGGTTTCATTTCAATTGGGAACCGTGTATAAATGTACAAGGGTGGCTCAAAAAAAATGTACCACCGGATAAAATGCGATAACTTCACAACCGACTGACATTTTTCTGTGAAAATTTTCCAATTTGAAGGGGAATGAATTTCCAACAATCCCTGAAATTTTCACTTGAAAATTTTCATGTCTGCGAAAGTTACAAGAGTTTAAACTTTCAATTCCGTTTTTTCAAATATCCGGAGAATCATTTTCCTATACATGTGATTTTATTAAGATTTTTGGCAAATTACAACACACAAAAATTATGATGATGTCATACGACCTCACTAAGAGCTGTAAAAAAGATATTTTTGGAGCAAGCTGTTGGTATTTGGTGATATTTTATAAATTAAGGTCTCAATTCTTGAATCCATTACTGAACGTCATGGGCAAAGTTTCTGCGGAAGATAAAATGGGAACTCGGACGTTGCGTCAACAGAGACTGGGACATCGCGTAATCATAGTAAAATAGCCAGAAAAGTGGATCCTGAGCACATTGAAGGCTATCTGTAAACGTGTTTATGTAATGGAGATCAGATGTCGGAAGAGAGACAAGAAGAGGTTGTCTGGTCTGACGGAAAAAGTGCGATTTTCAACAAATTCGCTTGGTACTCGAAAGGGTCAAGTTTGCAAAGCAAAGCATTGAAAGCACATTATGGTTTCAGCATCAGATCAGCTGGCATGTGTCACTGCTGCAAGAAAAGACTGAACTTCAACCTATTCGGCAGGCTAAATATCAAACTTATCGTTGAACTCTCTTACCCAGACTCATTGAAGACTGCAGTTATTAAAATCTGGTTTTATTTTCCAGCAGGAAACTCGGACTGCTTGCTCGCAGGGCAAGGTTGATTATGATGGCGCTACCTTATTGTGATCAACTGCACTAAATTTATTTGACAAAGATTAATTCGCCAGACCTTAACCCTTTTAATTATCACGTCTGGGGAGCTATGCTGGGACGCTGCAAGACATTTTCATCCCAAGTTGGAGAACATTGGCCAGCTGAAGCAAGTCTTGCTGCTAATGTGGGGTCATACTGAACTTCACAAAAAGAATTTGAGCTTGTGTTAAGGCAGGGAGTGGACACTCTCATTATACCTTACAATAAACTGCAAAACGGAATTCTGAGGTCGTAGTGAAAAGTGATATCATTTGACATGGAAATCTGCAAGTGACGTTCATTTTCCGCGGAAATTTGAAAAAACCAAATTTTATGTTTGAACAGCTGTAACTTTGGCAAACATGAAAAGTTTCAAATGAAACTTTCAGGGATTGTTGGAAATTCATTCCCCTACAAATTGGGAAATTTTCGCAGAAAAAGTTCAATCGGTTGCGAAGATATCGCATTTTATCGGGTGGTACATTTTTTTTGAGCCACCCTGTATAGCTATAAATTTTCTAGCTAAATAATTTAGAAACGTAAACTAACGGTTTAAAAAACTGCTCTTCTATAAATTTTATGTGACAATAGCCCATTTCAAGATTAACGGGGTGACTTTATTTTGGTGGCGGAGGAAACATTCTCCCGCCCCACGAAGATTTTATTTCAGAATATAATCTCCGGGGAGCGAATTTGTTTCGGAACAGATCCGCCGTGGAGAGAAACTGTTTGGAAATAGAGTCTACGGGGGAGAGTTTCTGAGGGAGATCCTGGCACGCGACAACAGCTCCAAGTTAACGTCGAATAACCCTATCATGATTTAAGAGAAAAGATTTAGTCCTAATGAACTATTGAATTGTCTAGAAACTGACTTAAATTTTTCCCAGAAAACGAGAGATTGCCTAACAGATCTGAGCTTACCGAAGACTCAGAATGTCGGACTTTTGGACGACCAAAATGATCGCCCAATTCATTTACTTGGATCTGGATAAAGACGGATTTGTATCGAAGAAAGATATCGAAGCATTTGCCGATCTTTTTCATGATCATGAGAAGATTGATTCTGCTGTAAAGGAAAAGGCGCGATGCCTCTTTGTCGAAGTAAGTTTGCCAACTTATTTCCATAGCAGACTAATTTTATAGGAGGCGCAGGTACCTGGATAGTAGGCCTATAATTAATTGTTTTATAATCAAATGACGTTTGTGTGTTTCCAAAATTTCAAATGCGCTGATGTCATTCTGCGCGAGACATTAGGTTTCACGAGAGCTAAGGACCAGTTTATCCTTGTCACCTGTCACCCCCGTTTGTTTCTCCCTAACGCGTGTTCGCCAGGTAGAGACAATGGTAGTTTTATGAGCCTTATGAGCACGCATTTATTTCTCTTTCTTTTTATTCTCTACGATGCTGAACATAATTTCGGCAGCCCTGGATTACTGGCTTATTATACACAACAACAAAAATCGTTCAGATCACTCACTCGAGCGACACCGATCACAGTGAAAATCGGAGCAAAGAATCATCGAGTATAGTTCTACAGACGAAATTGAAGAGGTACCGTTAGCCTATGATTAGGTCTATAGCAGCTAAATAACCGTCCTCGTGACCATGGCAATGATCAATAACCTACTTTAGCGTGCAATTATCAACAACGGCAAAATAGGATAAAGATAATGTAGGACTATTCTTTATTTGCTAAAATGTTACCCGCATATTAGTCTGGAGACATGGTAATAAACATAAGCTTGCATCACCATGTAGCTTATCAAGAAGTCCAGTACTGTCTCAAATCCCACATATTAGCCTAATCTAAATCCGATAGGCTTGTATTATTATAGGCGCCGCATAATGATAAACGCTTTCTTCACCAAAGGGTTGTTCAAGAACTAATAGAAAATCGGATAGCCTACATATTTTGATTTAAGAAAACCCAAATGATATAGGAATAATCAAAGCAGGTAGGCTCTATGTAGTCGATAGGTTTTATCGACTTTTAGAACCATGGCGATTCTCCGATTCATCCATTTAACCAAGAACAGGCTTCGACCAAAGCACAGTCCAGTCTGTGCAAACCCAATGGGGGTCAAAACTTCCTACTATTCTCGAAACAAAAACATTATTTTGCTCGTTTCGACAGACGTCTAGTCACGTCCAAATTACGTGTTCCTAACTTTGTTTCTTATTATAGTAGCCTATTTTTTCAGACGTAGGCCTAGATTTATGCATCCGGTTTGCTTAGGCCTACGTCAATGCATCCTAGTAGACATGGGCGAAGTTTATCAGAGACTAGGGGCTAAGCCACCCAAGAAGACCCAAATTCATTTTTTTACCGTGTAAATGGTATCTTTTCCCGGGCTTAGCCCCCACAAGAAGGCTTTAGCCCCTCCAAGAACGAAAACTAAACTCCGCCCATGCCAGTAGACGACTATTTTTCTCTTACACTTGTTTCAATTTCCAACGATCGCTTATTCGTTCCCATTGCAGATTTTTCGTCAGTATAAATCGTCAGATGGTTCGGATGACAATGGTTTGCTGACCGCAAAGATTCTGACGGACTCAATGAAACAACTGAGAAACGACCCAAAATTCATTGAGCTTTTCGAGACTATGATTCATAGCTTTTTCACGCTTATGGATCTTGATCAAGACGGATATATACAAGCAGACGAATATGCCAGAATGTTCACCACAGTCGGAGTTCCTGACATCAGCTTCGTGAAACCGGCTTTCGACTCCATTGACCTGAACCATGATGGGAAGATCAGCCGCGAGGAGTTTAGAAATGCCTTTGTGGAGTACATGACTACAGAAGACGAGAAAAGTCCATATAAGCTGCTCTTTGGGTATCCTGTGTAGAGACTCAGCTGTCTAACAACATCGCTTATTGGCTTCACGATTTTCAAAATGTTTCACAAAAAGAGGGAATTTCATTTGCAACTTAAGCAAATTTACATGTACATTGGACTCTGATCGATTTATTATGTTTTCTACGGGTGCTGAATTTTAGTTTAGGACGCAGACAATCTGAAATCACTTGTAATTGATCTTTAAATGATCTACAATTCTTTATGTGTTAGTTAATAAACGATTGATTGTTTTCTAAATATTCTAAGAAATTTTATTTATGTGCCAATTTTTTTGTTGGTTGTCTTTTTTTTATAAAAGTCATAATGACCACGAAAGAGTCTTAATTGCCATTGAAAAGTGCCTTAATGGCCACTTGAAACGACTTGTAAATTGTCAGATTAATTATTAATATTTCTTATGTGCCTGCCTTTCTCCTAAATACGCTTCCACATTGAAATCGGAAAAAGCAATTGTAAAGACAATGAACTGATAACCTAGTGAACTGTTATAAATAATTATATATGAAAACCTCTTTTAATCTCAACTGCCAGAGCAACCTTAAGATGTAATAAATCTTCGGGGATAAAAAAAAGTGCTGCCGGCGCCATGAATCTTTCCAAATCGCTTTTCCACTCTGTCTTAGTGGACTTAACTTCTTGGTGGCAATCCGATGAGCCTGGCATTTTACACTTCGTTTGAAATGAGAATGGTAAGCTTATTAGCAGACAGAATGTCATTAAAGTTGTGTTTCCCCGTGCGAAAATCAAAGCAGGAGTCTGGTTTTTAGGCAAACCTCTCTTCAAGTTTTCCGATTATGTTTTGCTAGTAAAATGCTTGTTTTTCAAGTTTAACTACCTCAGACAAGGTGTGTGCAGAGGTGTTTAAATTCGAACTCCCCGATCTGTGGTTTCATCCAAATTAAGGCAGAAACATTCATGATTAATGCGACACTTTCCAGTCAACAGACAAAGTAGTCAATGCCATCACAAAGTATACAGTATGCGAACCATCAACCCTAATTCTGATCTTTTCAACTCACATGCGCTATGCCTACTCAATTATTGCTGCTGTTCGTTGCCTATTATTCGAGCGGTTCTAATAATTATTTGTGCTAAGAGCCTAAGACCTCATAGATTCCTTGCCCTTTCGTGGACAAACGAAAGGATTTAGGGTGCATAAAACAGCAGCCTGTAATAGACGTTTCTCATGGTCTGTAGTGATGTAATGGCATGGGTAAAGTCATCGCGGCTGATCTTCCCATCGTGGTTGAGGTCAATTGAGTCGAAAGCCAGATTCACGAAGCCGAGGTCAAGTATGCCGACTGTGGTAAACATTCTGGCATATTCGTCTGCTTGTATATATCCGTCTTGATCCAGATTCATAAGCGTGAAAGCGCCATGAATCATAGCCGTGAAGAGCACAATGAATTTTGGGTCGAACCTCAGTGGTTTCAATGAGTCCGTCATAATCTTTGCGGTCAGCAAACCACTGTCACCCGAACCATCAGACGTTTTAAATACGGTACTGTCGAAAATACCGCCATGCAAACGACGAATAGGCTATCGTAGGTGATTTTTGGAAATTTAAGCAAGTTTAAGAGAAATCTTCTATAGGCTAAGGAGGTAGGCTATTCACGTAATAGACTGAATGCAAAAATATAGACCTGAAATACATACTAAAAAATAAGAAAAAAGGTAGCTGGGACTAAACATCGTTAGTACATCTGTCGAGAGAAGAACATGCTATTGTTATGAGAACAGTTTAGAAAGTTTTAGCAACCCTTGAACTTGCACAGTTTTCTGTATATCTCTCCATCCAGTCGCTAGGCTGTGTTTTTCTACAGTCTTGGTGAAACAGGTTTCAGTAGGCTACAGTTGTGGATGACTAGGAGAATCAACCCGGTTCATAAAGTTGCTATAGCCTCTCTCTGAAGCAGTGGCGTAACTACGGGGGGGCACGGGGGGCAGCCGCCCCCAAATGGAAGGGCTGCCCCCCAGCTGCCCCCCCCCCCAATCCCTGCGTTTGTTTTACTTTTTACTTTTACGAGTGATAAAGAATTAAAGAATGCTATATAATTTATGACTTATTTTATTTTTTATACAACTTCCTGTACAACTTCTTATAGGGTGGGTGATTGGAAAGTGGGACAGGCCACTATAGTGCACTGTGGGACAGACAAGCTAGTGAGGCTTGCATGCGTATTATGTCCAATACTGTAATACATCCAAAATCTAAAAATACATAGTCTATGGCAATATACCGATGCCGATGCACGCTTTAATTGCTAACGGTAGCCACCCCATCATTTTAAGCTGCCAACCCACTGCCCCCCCCCCCCCATGAAAAAATAGCTGGCTACGCCACTGCTCTGAAGTCGACTTCCGAATACATAATACGATAACCCCTACATTAGGCCTGCATGTATAGCACTTACATGTACTTAGTACTTACTTAGTTCTTCCTGTGCATGCCTGCACATCGGGTGACGCATCTCCTCCACTCATGTAGGATATGCGGGTTAATTTGAAAATCAAATTGTATCCACTTTCCTACCCGTTCCTGGCCAATCCTTTGGTACAGATAACTGTCATCATGATGATATTATATCGTATTTAGAATAGTAGGCCCTGTGTGGGATTTGACAGATAAACTGATGTATGTTTGTATGTATATCCTCAATTCCTCATGTCAAACTGCGGATGTCAATTATTAAAGAATGTTCATAATTTATTATTTTATATATTTATCTTAATTCGCCGCTCCTTTAAAGCTGGTATCAATCACTTGCATGGTTATAATGGCGATGATATCAATCAATCAATCAATCGTAATTTATATAACGCCCCTTCAAGATACCTACTCAGAGGCGCTCCCGACCGAGATCAAGCGAAAAAAACAGTCTTCAACAGTTTGTGAAATTGAGAACAGCTTGGGAGGTGTCGCATAGTCAAGGGAAGTCCATTCCAGGTTGTTGGACCAACCACAGAGAATGAACGCCTCTGCATTGTTGCAGAGTGAGTGAAAGGAACCATTAAGTCACCATGGACAGCAGAGCGCAGTGCGCGGCGGCCTAAGCAAGTGGAAAGAGGGAGGCAAAGCTCACACAGATAAGAGGGTGCCCAGCCTGATAAGCATCGCCACACCAAAGATGCAATCCTAAATGAGATGCGCTGGGGAAAAGGAAGCCAGTGCAAGACCTCACGCATATATCGCCGTTCATCATTATCGTCTTCAAGTTCGTCTATAAAAAATTCGTTTCGTTCTGTATTGCTAGGTTCACAACTGTGATTGATTTTACTCGAGTGTGCTAGGCAATCTGAATGATTTTGCTGTCGAGCCACTGATCCGGGGTTGCAAAAGTGATGTTAACTTTTGTTAAGTGTCTTTAAGTAAAACGTGCTTATAAAACCACCATTGTCCCTATCTGGCGAAGACAAGTTAAGCTTAAATAAACGATTTGTATGAAAATCGACAGGTGACAAATAGGGTAGAGTGGCGCTTAGGCTACATGTAGCTCTCGTGAAAATTGACGCCCAGCGCAAACTGACTTTAAAGTAAAACTTCAGAAATATTGAGATTGCATAAACGTCTACTGATGCTCTAATTTATCCTTCGGGCATGCAGTTAGTGAAACTACAATGCGTCATCTGCACATTATTAAGAAACTTAGTCAACAAGCACACGTCGACCAAAGAGGTATCTCGCCTGTTCCATTACAGCAGGCTCAGTCTTCTTAAAATCACAAAAAGATCGACTGGTGTTTCAGCATCTTTCTTCGATGCGACTCCATCTTTGGCTAAATCCGACTGAAGTAGGTCCTCGTTTTGCTCACCCAGAAGAACGACATTCTGAGTCATTTTGAAGCTCTGATCCAATAGACAGCGTCTCGTTTAACATCGTTTGTAGTGTTTCAACGGCAAAGTTTCACTCAGGTTCGTCGCCCTGTCTGTCTGCATGCCTGAACAGGTGTTTGCCTACTTGCCTTTCCTTTGATACCTTTTTGGACATTTGCAAATCAGGCAATGAATCATTCCGGCACCATTGCCTCTTTTGTTCCAATGGCGGGGGTTAGTCAGGGATAGGCTACCCGTCGTTCTGTGTGCCTGGGTGACTGCCTGGGTGCCTGTCCTTAAATACCTGTCCTTCGAGCACTACATTATTATCACGCAATCAATCATTCGCGAACCACAGACCGCTGTATACCTTCAGCGCAATTCCCTCCACTCAGTGCTCGTAGGCCCTATTAAATAGAAATATGTCTTGAAAGAAACTTCCAACAATTGACAGGTCACTGAGACCCTACGTATAAGGCCACACAGAATGACCCATTATGAGTAAATTATTTTCAAAACAGTCTTTGTGTTGTCAGATCTGACACATTTTCATGCACCACCTTTCACTCGGCCGCCGTCTCTCACCCACATCATCTTTCCTCCTCCTCCTCCTCCTCCTCCTCCTCCTCCTCCTCCTCCTCCTCCTCCTCCTCCTCCTCCTCCTCCTCCTCCTCCTCCTCCTTCACCGAGTCATCCCTCCTCCGCACATACTGTATAACTTGAGCCGCTTTTTTCATTGTACTGGTAAAGGTTGTTTAAAAATTCTTACACGCCGGCCGTCCAGCACTCCGGCGAAGTACAGCAGGGTTGAAGCAGGGGCGCTTGCATGACTAGTCTGTTTTTCTTAATAAAAAAGACTTTGGGACGATGATAAATTAAAGCAGGTCGACCTCAATTCGCTGCGTATAGGGACCTTGGGCAAGTCCTTCACACGCAATTGCTCAGCGCTTCGGCGTGAAACTCCGATTCAGTGTCCGCGCTGTAGCGCCTCTGAGTAGGGAGCTTGAAGGGGCGCTATAACAAGTGCACATACAAACAAACAAACATACAAACAAATAATCTTTGTATAGCTCTTCTTTGAACTTTCTCCTGTGTTCTATGGCCTTTAACAGGCATGGATATTATCCTATACATACCATTATCATAAATATTATAAATATTATGTCTGTCTGTCTGTCTGTCTGTCCATCTATCTATCCATCCATCCATCCATCCATCCATCCATCCATCCATCTATCTATCTATCTATCTATCTATCTATCTATCTATCTATCTATCTATCTATCTATCCATCTATCTGTGCATCTATCTATCGATCCGATAAAGAGTCCGTCTGTCCAGCTGTCTGTTTATGTAACAAACTGTTGATCTGTTTGTGTATAAGCTTCTATGACCAACCATTTGTTCGCCTGCCTGTATGCGTCTGTTTCTTGCTTCATTTTGTCATTCAACCTGGATTCTTAATTCTTAGGCCTATAAATTCCTCGTCACGTCGTGAAAATAATAGTTTACCAACGTTAATAGTTTTGAAAATTTTATTCCAGCAACGGAACAAAAAAATGTAATTGATCTCAATTGCTGTTTTAATCAAACTTTCGATTTCGCTCAAAAGTACGGCAGAGCATTCCAGATTAAATATTAATAGTAGGCCTAGAAGGTCTTAAAGTAAATGACCAGAATTAATCGATTCAACTCCTGCACCTCGAGATGTCGGGCCATCATGAGTAAATTAATACATGTAGCCTAGAAGCAGAGTCCACATCGAAAACTAGAGACCCATATACTTCTTATAACATTGCAGACCCTTTGCATGCGGGTCTATCCCACATACAATGGTTCAAACGCGATCCAACTAATCTCCCATTTATATTATTGACTCTGCGAAAACACCTTGAACAGCCAATTCGAGAGTAAAGTTTGGTTCACTATTCAACAACGTTTAGCGATGCTTAGCCAATTGTGACGCCCTTTAGACTCTATCGGCCTCTAACTGCATGGACTCTTCACAAAGCAGGCAACGCTAGAGGGGCTGGCCTACACCAGAGTGGTTGCAGAAGCATTTAAAACGAGACAATTCACTGAAGAGGGCGCGGTTTAAGTTTTCTGCTCGCGGCTGACCTTGAAATTTTGAGAATATTCCGGTCCACAGTTGAGATTATTTTCAGTGGCGACCCGTGGGTGCGATTTTGGAGCGGCTACAAGGCTATAGCTGGTAGGTAATTATTATTGAAAGACTCCCAATGATCCATTTTAATAAATTAGATTCTAAACTTACATTACGGAATCGCTGTGATCGAACTTTCGAACGGCAACGAGCAAACGTGACGGGAAGAACTTTCTGCCACGGATTCTGTTGTTAATTCATTTGGTAATAATTATATGTCCTGGGCACGACGTTAAACTGCATCCATCCTCTGCCACAGGGAACCAGCAACTTCCCTGTGCCGGTCCTAAGCCCGGATAAAATGAGGAAGGTTTGCCAGATGGGTGGAGATACACTGGCAGTAAAAGACCAAGACCATTGAAATCCGCAAAAACCACGGCACAAGTGACATAGCGACCCAGATGCTTCAAGGTGTCATGATGTGGAGCTGACATGCACAGGCCGGCCAGTACAGACCAGTGGAGAGAGTCGGGGGAGACAGCGTGGGACACATACGGGCATTGACCCAGGTTGTCCTTCGTGCCTCTCTCCCAACATTCTCTTCATCAGACAAGATGGTCTAGCTGGTTCAAGATGTTAATGGTATGGACCTGCAGACCGGACAGGTTGAAGATGGGCAACATGACGCGAGACAGACTCAAACAGAGAGTGGCGCCGGACACCTACGGGCGTTTAGCCCAAGGATTTCGATGATGATGATGATGATGAATATATGTGCATGCAAACTTACCTTCCGTGGTGTTGACCAAGGACTATTTAAAATGCTTACCATCGCTAGTTGTATGAGTTGGGGAGGGTACAACGACGCCCATTACTCATCAGCCGATATTCAGGCCCGAGGCAGATTTAGCCATCGGTTAGTTAGGTATAGACCTACATGTATTTATGCATTGGCAAAAAGGGGAACGGAAAGAACAAGAAGTGCAAAGGTGCGCTCTAACACAGGGTTTTTTAGCGTGCAGTTGTACACAAAATGTCCAGTTCTAAATGGATCTGTGCAGTTGTAGAAGCAATTCTGTGCAGTAAAAACCAGTGAAAAATGTCATTGTCCTGCGAGTGTGTGTAATTTACCATGGAGTATTGGAAGGCAAAGAAAGGGTTTGTGCAGTTCTAAAAATTCCTCAAAAACAGACCTGCTCTAACAACATAGACAAGAGGAGCAGTATTTAACTCTGAATAGACTAGATTTACAGAAGGGCTAACAGAGAAGAATTCAGAGCGATCAAGGACTTCAGCACTAAATGGGTGTCTTGGGAAATCAGACGGCCACGCCGGAACGAGTGATGATCCGACTGCACTACTCCATAACAGCTCGAGCAGAAAGGAGGAGGAAGTTTGACAGACTGTTTGGTGCAGGATTCGACCGTTGAAGCATGGGCGGAGACCTGGGCGGAGACTTGGGGGGGGTCGGAAAGACTCGAGATTTTTTGACGGACACATGGCTGAGTGTCACCGAAAAATTTCCATCTTTTGCCGGCGAAAATTTTCCTATTTTCGCCGCCCAAAAAAGTTGATGACCTTTTTTTAGTCTTGACGCTCAACGATTGGGGGGACAAGTGCATGGGCCGTCCCACAACACCTCCATTGGGGGGACCGTCCCCCCGTCACCCCTAGGTCTCCGCTCATGCGTTGAAGACAAGATCGCTGCTGCTCGGCAGCCAGGAGGACACCAATTGGCAACCACGATGGAAAACCAATTGGCCACCCCGATTTAAAACCACTGGGCCACCCCGAGGAAACCACTTGGCCACTCCAGGAGAAACCACTTGACCTCCTCGAGGGAAACCGCTAGATCTCACCGACTCTGCATTCCAAGAATAACTGTGCTCTCAGTCTGTAGCCTGTGCCCCACCCGGAAGCCTCCAGTCCGCTATGAAATTAAACTGCTATACGATACCGCCGAGTTAGAGTTCTAGGAGGCTCGACAAAAGCTCCACCCACGATCCCACAGGAACAAGGACTTCTTCAGGTCCTTCCTAGACCTTGTGGTGGGTTGTTCAGGACCGTAAGTTAGTGCATACATAACGAAAATCCCAACCCGGAAGAGCGAGCAGATGACCTGGGGCAACGGTTTTGAGAGTGAATAAGAGCACGGACAGGCCGGTGTCACGTGACAGAGTCTCACCCTCCCCCCAAAAAAGTCTCCCTCCGGACACTCTAGTTCTAAAAAGATTCTCCCCGCCGGATCTGCTTCAACACATACATTCACCCCGGAGACTGTATTCTGAAATAAAGTCTCCGGGGAAGAGAACAATTATTTCCTTAGCCGCTGAAATGGTCTACGCTGTTTGCGTGGAATTTGCTGCAGTCACATAAATTTTACAGATAAGCAGGTAAAGCCGTTAGTTTACGTTGCTAAATTATATAGCAAGAACATAGTTACGTGTATTACGTTACCCAAAAAATTTTGTATCAGACTAATTTCTTTCAAAAGATAGTTTCAGCCAGAGGAAACTCTATTTGGGGTGGGGGTTTTATATCGTAACACCGGCTCCAAGTTAATGCCTATTGACCTTATCACTCATCCATTGATATTAATTTAATGACTATTGTATTGCCCAGAAACTAACTTTGATTATTTTTGTCCAGAAAACGAGGCACTGTCGAACTCTAACGGATCTTCTGAGCTTCAAGACGACTCAGAATGTCGGACTTTTTGGTGACCAAAATCAAAACAAATTTCAGATACTTGGATCTGGATAAAGACGGAATCATATCGAAGAAAGATATCGAAACATTTGCCGATCTTTTTCATGATGATGAGAAGATTGCTCCTGCTATAAAGGAAAAGGCGAGGTGCCTCTTTGTCGAAGTGAGCTTGCTAACTTATTTCCTTGGTAGCCTATTTGTAAAAGGCGCAAGATAGTAGGCCCATGATTAACTTTTATTGAATCAATAGGCGTTTATGTAGGCCTAACCTCCAAATTTCTAAAGTGTTACTTTAAAGAAAGTCATCATGCGCGGGGAATCAGCTTTCACGATTGATAAGCAACACGTTATCTGTGTCATCTATCAACCCCATGCAATACGTTACTTTCCATTTAACGTGCTTTGATAAGATGTAAACAATGGCTTTTTGTGATGATTTAAAACTAAGCTTACATCTTGACTTTTGAGCACTCCTTTCTTAACGACACTTCACATCATATCGGCAGCTAAGGATTAGTGGCTTAGACTCAACAACAACATTCTTTCTGATTACTCAGTCGAGCAAAGCTAATCACGGTTGTAATCTCGGCAATAAAGGGATCATCTAAAAGAATTTTTACGTAGACGAACGTGGAAGAGGGATGATGAAAGACAAAATAATGATAATACACAATAGATGATTTGATTTGATTTGATAATCTTCGTCATCAAGACTATTGATGACCAACGTTAGCGCTTAGTCATCTAAAACGATGAATTGAGATAAATATTAGATACGGTAGGATTGTTCATTTAGATCTATTGACAAAAAGCTATCTGCGGTTTAGTCCATGGACATGACATTGAATATGCGTCACCATTGAGAGTTTATCAAGACGGTCCAATACTGTCAGATCCCACGTAATCAGACTAAATCCGATATAATTATTATCGTCCAAGTGATGAAAGTTTTCTTCACTAAAGGGTTACGGTAGTCAGGAACGAATAGAAAAAGCGGATAGCCTGCAATTTGATTTTCAAATAACCATAACCCACATATTGTAGAGGTAATCGAAACAGATAGGGCCATGATTATGTATTCGACTTGAGAGAGAAGCGCTTGCGACCTTTTGAACAGGAATGATTCTCTCGTTTATACACTTCTGAACCCGGTTTCACTAAGACGTCGCACCATAAAGCACAGTCTAGCGACTGGTTGAAGATTTATGCAACAGGCTGTGCAAATCCAAGAGCGGCCAAAAGATTCTTAACTGTTCCTGTAACAAAACCATTTTCTCGCCTTCACAGACGACAATTCACATCCCGACGCTGTGTCCCCACCCTTGTTTCTTCTGGTTAGTATTGTTAGTATTTATTTCGGACGTAGGCTATATTAATTTTATGCATCTAGTTTACTGTGTGAATGCCACCGTACAGGAGATTTCTCCACAAGATTTGCTTCAATTTCCCACAATCGCTTATTCATTTACATGGCAGGTTTTTCGACAACTAAAATCGTCTGATGGTTCGGATGATAATGGCTTGCTGACCGCAGAGATAATGACGGACTCGGTGAAACAACTGAGGCACGACCCAAAATTCATCGAGCTCTTTTCGGCTATGATTAATGGCTTTTTCACGCTTATGGATCTTGATCAAGACGGTTTTATACAAGCAGACGAATATGCCAGAATGTTTACCACAGTCGGCGTTCTTGACCTCAGCTTCGTGAAACCAGCTTTCGACTCCATTGATCTGAACCATGACGGTGTGGTCAGCCGCGAGGAGTGTGTCAGTGCCTTTGTGGAGTACACGACTACAGACGACGAGAAGAGTCCATATAAGTTGCTGTTTGGGTATCTCGAGTAGAGTCTCAGCTGTCTAGTGATCATGAATTTATAGGACTAGCTGTCTAGTGATCATGAATAGGGGCTAGCTGTCTAATGCTTTTGCTCTTGCTCTTCTTTATGTGCTAAATCTGTTAAAAATATATAGTTAGTTAAGTTTTAATCGGTTATCTTACAAGTTACTACCATCGCATAATCCTTGCTTCAATTTACATAAAATTAATGTGTCCCTAAATCACTAGATTCTCGATTCATTTTGGATTACCGATCGATTGATTGATCGATTGATTGACTGACTGACTAGTTGATTGATTGATTGACTGACTGACTGGTTGACTGATTGATTGATTGACTAGTTGATTGATTGATTGATTGATTGATTGATTGAGTGATTGAGTGATTGACTGACTGGTTGATTGATTGGCTGGTTGATTGATTGATTGACTGACTGACTAGTTGATTGATTGATTGACTGGTTGATTGATTGATTGCATTGTTTGATTGGTTGATTGATTGTTGGATTGATTGATTGACTGACTGATTGGTTGATTGATTCATTGATTGATTGAACTGAACTGAATAACAGCTAAAATGATTTTTTTGTCAAATTAGAACTTGCAAATTTGGAGGGATATGAGAATGTGTATTGTTGTATAATGAAAATAATATTATCTGACATAACCTGCAGTTGATTACTAAGTGATTTAATGTTCTGTGAATGAATAATAATAATTAGCTTATTGCTTTTTAACTATTATAACAAATTTGATGTTGTGTCAGACTGACTATTTTATAAATATTAGGCCTGTAGTAAATTTACTAGACATTTTTTGTACATTTTTCTTCTTCTGAGATGATTCACAATAGAGATTAAAAGAGCCTTAATGGACATTGAAAAGACACACATCTATATGGTTAGATTATTGACATGTCCTATATTATGTATATGCTGTGCTTCTAAATAATCTGTTACATTGCAATAGGAAAATGCAACTGCAAGACATTGAATGGATGAACGGATGAACTTTTATATAATGTTATACAAAAACCTCTTTAGCCCTTAAATGCTTCAACAGCCTGTAACGGATTGCTAAGACCACACTATGGCTCGATTGTTTGGGTGGTATTATATTCCAGATCTCAGAGCTGAGATCATGTTGCTCATTTGCATACTATAATCCTATTCGCTGCAATGTGGGTTATTGCCCTATATGTCAACAAATCAACACGTCGAGTGTTTAATATAAAAATAATATTAGCATATGAATATTAATATATGTCAACATGTACAGCACACAAATCTTTCCTCTAAGGGTTTGGGATAATGTCTGATTTAACACAATCTTCTATTAAATAGTCTTACTTAACCAGTACTGATTAAAGTAATTTTAAGGGATATAACTTTAATATCTACCCTCCCGCGTTGAATTCTTTAGCTCTTGTAGTTTTTTCACCACCGGCCAGTCTTCATCGTATTCTCGTCAATGGCTGATCTCCAGGCTGTAGACTTCATTTCTGCGTTGCGGATAATTGTCGGACTTTTCTTCTCAAATGCCGAATATTTTGCCGTCGCTGTTTACGGTTTGAACAGTTCTTGTTCAATGTCGAATTTACAAACTGTTGCGACTTTCATTTACCGTCCGAAGTAACCTTTGTAGATTATTTATCACTTCGCAATGTCACGAGGCGTAACCTTGTAGATCTAAGGTATACGCAGTAAACTGTAACGCATACACGCTCTTACCGGTAAGTAAAGCGTTCTACCGATCGTTCGTTACGCTCTTTGACCTTCAATATAGTCCACACTTTAGGACACTAATCGTTCGTTACTCCGGCTTCCAATCGTTCCGAATGTCACGAAACCACACGATAATATCCGACAATAATTATCAACAACTTGCGACCGTTCAAACTTCGGCCATTACCTTCTTCCTTCCGAGACTGAAGATGCTCAACGCGCAGGCGCAGCAGCCGATCCTTTTATCCGCATCTCATTGGCTGATGCCGTGATTGATCATTGTTATATTCCGCAATGTTTACCCCTATTTAATATATATTTTGCCCCTGAGTACTGGTTATAGCACTGGTCAATTAATTAAACAGAGCAATGTGAAATTTCTCAATCAAATTATTAATTAATCATTAACTAGGGCCTCTGCCTAACTTAACATGTGTAATTAACATTCAACAATATATATAACAGGGTAAGAACGTATGGGTGGGATCAAGGATATCGCTACACAGCCACAGTAGCAACAAGATGTCGTCAATCTTCTGGAATAAATAATTATAATAGTGTTGGGGACGTCATGAATCTTTCCAAATTCGCTTATCTTCTCAGAACTGCATCTCTGCCTTAGTGGGCTTATCTTCTTGGTACCGACCCGATGAGTCCGGCATTTCACACTTCGTCTAAATCGGAATGCCAATGTTTTAGCACAAAAAATTAATGTCAATAAGGTTATCTCCTTCCACATTCGTAGACCAAACCAGGACGCTCATTGATAGGCAGCCTCCTTTCTAATTTTCCCGAATTGTTTTGCTAGCAAGATGCTTGCTTTGTATTTTTGACTACTTTAGGAAAGGTGTATAGGCCGATGCTGAGGGTTTTAAACTCGAACTCGCAGGTCTGCATTTTCATTCAAATCAAGAGAACAGCACTCATGGTCAATACGTGACTTTCCATGTATCAAATAAGCTAGTTAATACAATCTTAAGGTTACAAAACTACAGCAACTGGCCAGTCAACGTCAATTCTGCTTTGTTCATCTTGTATGGTCAACTCATTTGTTGTCACTGTTTCGTTCTTCCTATATTCGGACGGTTTTCACATTGTTTTGTGCTAAGACCTCATGGATTCCTTGTCCTTTCGTAGACAAACGCATAAACTGTGCATAATAGCTGGCCTTTGTTACGCAGTTAATGGCGACTTGCAATCAAAAGCAAGGGCAAACCAGAACGAATTAATGCGATTGAATAGGCTATCTCTACTCATCACGTCTACTCATCACCCGCAGCATCAATTGTTTTCTGAACAGGTATACGAAAAAGGTGCTCGCTGAGGATTCATGCGTATTCTCAACTCTATGGCGAGTCGTGACGGCGTTGTGACAATCTCTGTTTAACCTCCCTTTCTAAAACCTTTCACATTGACATGGGCGGACTTTATCAGGGATAGGGCGTGTAAGCTCCCAAGAAGGCCCCGGAAAATTTCTTTGAGGGGAAAATTGTATATTTTGAATTTTTTGCCGGGAAAAAGGTCGTCAAATTTTTTGGCGGAAAAATGGTACGTTTTCTGATATTTCGAAACTAAGGACTAAGAAGGTCATAAACTTTTTTGGCCGGAGAAAAATAGTATATGAAAATATTGTGGGCGCCGCTCTTTTGGATTTGGACCAAGTCTACGCGCGTCCCGATACCCAACTTAATTTTAACCCCTACAAGAACTGAAACCAAACTCCGCCCATGTACATTGACAAGATGTAGTTCCTCCACATGACTTACCACATGATGGTTAGGCTTCTGAATCATTCCTAAGAAGAGCTCTCTATGATCAAAGTTCTATATTACAACTACATCTAAAATTATGAAATAATTTTTATTATTTTTTAAGAAACTCGCACACTTGGACAATTCTATTTTGTAAAGGCCCAACCCCTGAAAATAAAATTAAACTTCCATAACAGCAACATAATATGGCACTCAAAGTGGTCGCAGAACCGGTTCGTATTCTATCTAAGAATGTTTAGTTTGGCAATGAAGTTCGCTCTTTCTACAAAACATTTGGAATATCACGAAGGAACTAAATGACGTGGCTAGAAAGCTGAGCCTTTACACAAGCTGCCCGTACATCAGCTTATATGGATTTTTCTCGTCGTCTTCGGTGATGAACTCCACAAAGGCACGGATAAACTCATCTTGATTGATATGCCCATCATGATCAAGATCCATGGAGTCGAAAGCCGCTTTCACGAAGCCGAGTTCACGGACTCCGACTGTGGTAAACATTCTGGCGTATTCGTCTGCTTGTATGCTTCCGTCTCCGTTAACATCCATCAGCTTGAAAAAGCCAACAAGGGTGGACTTGTAAAGCTCAATGAATTTGGGATCGTTCCTCAGTTGTTTCAACGATGCCGTCAGTATCTCTGCGGTCAGAACTCCACTGTCATCCGTTCCAGCGGACGATTTCAGTTTCCGAAAAACCTGCATGCAAACGAATAAGCGAGTGTTGAAAACTGAAGCAAATCTAAGAGTAGGTCCTAATGTAGGCCTACTATAAACCTTCGCATAATAAATTGGGTGCAATAGGCCTACATAATGCGCCTGAAACTGACATAGAAAAATTAAAAGCCAATATTATTATAGGGACGCAGGCACGCAGCGTCGGGATCTGGCTAGACGTCTGTTGCGACTAGCTATGATTGTAAAAAGATAACTGTGGGCTAGACTTTGATCCACGTGGAGTTGGGTATATATGGACGGAAGGCTTTACCGTGAAGCCCTAATAAGAACTATGGCTAATATCCAACTTCTCTGCATTCTTACCCTGTTGCTAGCAAATGGTGTTACGAGAACAGTTGGTCCAGAATCTCAAACTAATCCCGATTCCATCTAAATTTTATCATTCTTTGCAGTGATCTTAAGGCACTGATTATTTCAATCGCTTGAATATTTAGCAGTCTGCATTCATCATTGATCTCCTCCGTCCGACCGCGCCGACGATGAGGCCTTTACAAACTTTACATGGCGTCTCCACACTGCTCTATCCTTGATGATGTATTTAGTATTTTGGTTTCGTCATCATGCAAAAGTTTCTTGGTCCTTTGCCAGGTGGTGACCAATCCTCTCCTGGCAGGGTAAGGAGGCCGTTGGGTCCTCTTGGACCTCTTCCGCCCTTAGGTGTCCTTCCAGCACCTGCCGCCTGCGTTGGCCATCTGTTTCAGGGTTCTTGGTGAGCCTGTCCACCTCGCGCGACGCCCTAGGAGGTTCTTCGGCAGAGTCCTTTACCCCTGATGGCATAGCCTCACCAAGCACTCCCCTACTTGGCTGTTCACCCCCCACCCCCACCCCCACCACGATGAAGTGAAGGTCGGACTTGGGGGGGTACCTTAAGCAGTCTACATTATGTAATAATAATGCATTCTAATCCCTTGACAATGATAAATAAGTCTAAATACATATGCATAATATATAATTTTATATAACGCTCCTTCACGGGAAACTACTCAGAGGCGCTCCCGAGCCCAGCACTTCCAAAGAGAACAGTTTAAAGTTTAGTGAGGAAGGATTCTGGCAGAGTTCCAGTGTGCAAGCTTAGACGCAGCTCTAACGGGAGGTAATTCCAGACCACTGGACCAACCACAGAAATGGCTCGATTCTTCACGGTAGCAGTACGAGCATAAGGAATTAAGAGGATTCCATTTTCGGCAGAGCGTAGCGGACGACGTCCTTGGATACCCAACGTGGAGCATCACAGATATAAGAGGTAAATTGGGGTGAGGCCCTGACGACATCGCCATACCAGAGCAGCTATACCATGAATGCGTATTCGCCAGCGTATTGAGTTCATAATTATATGAACTCAATACGCTGGCGAAGAGGGAGTCAATTAGGCACCTCCAACATAATGTAGTTGGAAACGTGACCATGTTTAGGGATTTGCTCAATGAGGTGCACAGCAGAGCGCAACATCTGGTCCGTACAAAACTATTCTGATGAATTGGAGGCCAGCGTAGAGAGAGAAGAGCAATAGCGTCAAATTGAGATGTAGCAAAGGAATGCACTAAGACAAAAGTAGCAGCAGACGTAAGAGAGCGGATGACAGTGCGATGTGTGTGTGGGGGGGTTGGGGGGTGCGTGTGCCAGTAGACTTATATGCAAAGCGTTTAGTAATGCAACTTTGTAGGAAGACAATGATAGGCTACAAATTACAGATAGCCTTCTTAGGTGCTTATTAGGGTGGTCTACAAAATTCAACTAACAGATTTCAGTTCTCTTCCTACAAAGTTGCATTACTGTCATCACATCCTTCGAGGCAATGCTTGTTTTGTTCCCTATCATTATTATAATAATCACACAAAATTTTCATGAAAACAAATGAAATTTAGAGGTCAACCCATTTGACACTTTTTATGTTATCTGGAGAGACGTAGGTAAATTGTTCCGCAATGGTTAATGTACGACCTGAGTGACATTGAGCGATGTCTGGGAAGATTCCATTTCTCAATTACTTCAACACTGGTATTGGCATGAGAGTCACCTTCTTGAATACCTCTACCATTTTTGGGATTGCAAAGAGTTTTCCTGACAATTTCCAGTGACAATAGCGGCTATGTGGTCCATATTTTCTTTTGATCCGTCGACGCTGGGCAACATTTTGCCTTCTCAGTGAAGTCATAGCAGTACTATCAGTTAGCACTCTTTTTCTTCTATTGTAGCTGGTTCTTGTCTTTCTTTTATTCCGAACTACTAGGAAATGTGATTTCTGAAATTAATGTCATAACCAATTGCCAGTGTGACAGCACCGTCTACAGATTATATTATTTCTGTTACTGTTCCTCAATGAAGAATTTCAGAAATCACTTTTCCTAGAAGTTCCGCAAGCATCACGGTCTGGAAGCCACCACGACGCAAAGCACCAACAGCCAAACTAAAGGGGCCGTCCATAAAGTACGTCACGCTCCAGGGGGAGGGGTGTAAGAAAGTGTGACAGTTTGTGACAGGGGAGGGGTCAGGCCATGTGTGACGTCACACATTTATTTTTTAAATTCTTGTATATTTTGTTGTTCTTAGTACCGGGTACCTAAAATCCGACCCGGCCCGGCCAGGCGTGTCTAAAACCCGGCCTGGGGGGATAAAAGTTGATTTCCCGTCACTATCAAAGCGTTTAGGGACACACGTCACTATCAGAGGGATTAGGGATAGTATCCTAGGGTTTAGAGGGTTAGGTAAATGGTTATGTTTTAAAAAAATTTGTTCGAAAGTGTGACGTACTTTAGGGAGGGGTCCGAGATTTGTGACAGTTTGTGACAGGGGGGAGGGGGGGGTCAAAAATGGTCAAAAATTGCGTGACGTACTTTATGGACGGCCCCAAAGAGGACTGGATGATGTTCTTGGATCTTTTTTTAATTAGACAGTTAGTAGCCATTGTAGAGTGTAGGCATATACGTACTATGAATACACTCAGGTAAACTAAATGTCAAGAAAATACTCGCAGCGAGTGTCTTTTGAGTTTTGACCTTACATCGAATTGATCAGCAGAACCAGCTGTCACACGTAGCTATGATACAAACTACATGTAAGTTTGACTACAGGCAATTCCATAAATTGTTACAAAGGCCACAGAAATCGTTAATTGGCAAGCGGGTTACCAAACAACAGTTTGAAGTTGAAGCATAGCATAATGCCATTTCCTATGTTAAACCAACCGATTTCCAGAGTCCTATCAATACTAGCGCGCTTAATGTTTATGCTTGTGCACTGTACTATACTATAGACGTTCTCTATACGTAGGCTCTATTTCAGACGTTCAGACGACCCCGCTATTCTGGAAAGACTCAAAACCTTGACAAATAGATACATGTACCATGAGTTGCCTGATAGTCTACTCATCAATGTAATAAAATTCTTCTTCTGATTCCTGACTAGGCGCCAACGCAGAAATTTCACCGACTGATTCATTAATGCCTTTTGTCTTGCGTTCTTCGTATCAATTTTTATCATTCTCTCTATTTCCATGCGGTTGCCTCTTTCTGCTTTCTTTTGCTGTTGTCTTTAAGCTTATTCCACTCATGCTGCTGGCTGGAAAATACGTCTTCTCTTTGTATTTGAAGGATTTCCCGATCTTAGTCTTGCTGGATTTCTGTCATCACATCCTTCGAGGCAATATCGAAGAATTTTTGAAGATCACTCTTGAACATGTCGTCTTCCTCCTGTTACTTTCTCTTTATAGTGGTCTGTGAGTTTTCAGAGTTAGGTAGTTCTGATAAAGCTTTGACAATTTCCTGACACACCAGTCAACCCGATGTGATGGTATTCTGGCATGCACCCATATGCAAACAACTGCATCACGGACCATTTTGTAACTTTCCAGAAGCAGCCACCCTTTAGTAATATGATGACACTGAAGCAGTTGCTATGCATCCAGGCTGTGTGCTAATCGTGCAGTAGCTTACCGAGAGACTGGTTCCCCATAGTCAGTGCTCTGGATCGGATCTCAAATTAGACGAAGCCATATTAGTCTTAATAACGACGGTGAACATGACGTAAAGGCATTATTAGCTCTCAAGTAAAAATTTTCAGAATGGGTTGACCTCTAAATGTTGAACAATCAGGCTGAAATTTTACAGGGAGACTATCTACCCCAAGGGGACAAAACTAAGCCTTGTGGAGAAATAATTCTAAAAACTTAATTTTTCGACTATGGTTTGTGGACCACACTAGTGCTTATATATCGTGTGGGAACTGATACCATGCGCTGATGGACTTTAAGTAAACTAACGCCTTAAAAATGTTAAGATTGTATGGACGTTTTATCATTGCAAAGCAGCAAAACATTTATAACGTACAAGATGCAGCTAAGTTGGCAATGAAGTAAAGAATCTTACGTCGGCAAAGAGGCTTCTCGCCTGTTCTCGTATAGCAGGATCTGCTTTCTCGTCAAAGAAACGATCGGCAAGAGTTGCAACATCGTTCATTGCTACGGTTCCACTTTTCTTCAAATCCAAGTAACAGAAGTAGGCTTTCATCTTGGTCGCCCAAAACTTCGACATTCTGAGTCGTTGTCCTCGTCGTCGTGAAGCTCAGATGTGTTTAGATTATGATCAGGTTTTTTCTGGAGAGAGAAAAACAATTAAAAACTATTGTTGTATTCAACGAAATAATTCTTTCAACGATTTTCGATAAAATGTTCGTCGACGTTTTTTAATAGACTATTCGTTGATATTCGTAAAGATTTGAAAATCTTAAAATTCGTAATATTCGAATACTCGATAATTATAATATTATGGCCGAAACCTGCAGACTTTTCAGACTAACCATAGGCCTGCCTCATTGGCGATCAGAATCATCGGGTGTTAAACTTGAAATCTGAAATGAACGAGACACCGACGACCGAAAAACGAAGCAAATACTTTGATGACTCATAGAAAAACAGCTTATCAGGTATAGGCAGATATTACAAATCCTCATCAAAAGCAGTCACCAAGGCAGGCACCATGGTAGGCAGGCAGACACCAAGGTAGGCAAGCACTGATGCAGGGAGCCAACAGGCAGGCAGACACCAAGACAGGCAAGCAGGCAATCAAGCAGGCACCAAGGCACAAGGCCGTATACTCATGATTTTATTGGACGAGGGGTGCTTACTCGACCTTGAGCAGGCCGACAAGCAACCGAATCAACTGACTTGTGGGTTTTGAGGGTGATTTCAATGTTTTCAATGATTTCAATGAGGATGATTTCAGTGATTGCAATGTGACATTGTAAAGTGTCACATTGAAATATGAGTTTCAAAATGAAATGCCATCAGTCATGATTGTGTTGGCAAATGCATTATATCATTTTTAGATTATTATATTTCGGAGGTGTTTCAATACCAAAAACACCTCCATCTAGCTACGGCCTTGCAAGGCAGACACCAAAGCAGTCAAGAAGACGTTCACCTTACTAACACCTGCCCCTCAAACCGGGCAGATTACGCGATCAACTCCTCTCTCGAACCACAAAAAGTTTACTGACAGCGCAACTCGCTCCACCACTCGAGGTCCGTATCACACACACACAGAGAACCCTCCAACAATTGACACGCCACTGAGACGCTACACGTGTACAGCCCCAACAATGACTCCCATACGAATAAACTCGTGCGCTGTTCTCAAACTGCCTTTGTGCTGTCAAATAATTATAGCTTCATGCTCCACATTTCAATCGCCGCACTCTCCTCCTCTCCATCCGCCAACCTCTCTACCTTTAAGTCTCTTCATCCATCCATTGTACACATGCATTGCTGCGCGGCCTCACTTAGCACCTCAGCAACAATCTGTCGTATGAGTTTTGAAAAGCTTTAAAGTTAACACGCCAGCCTGTGATAGCCGCTGCTGCCTGATCGCAGGTATACGCCTTAGCCAACCAGCCTGCTTTTCATTATAAGGCTTCGTATGAGGATAATCGGAACGCATCTCGGGCGCCCCATCGTAGCCTACTCTGACACTGTCAGCTTTGTTATGGCGTAGTCATAGCTAGTGTCGTATACAATAAAAATTGAATTCAATGCATTTTGACAGTTGATTATTCATTTTTGATCGATAGCCTATAGACGGTGAATACGAGTTTTAAAAAATTCATGCAACGAGACCTTTGCAGAAGGTAATCAAGAATGAAGAGCAGGCGTTTACAAAGTTAAGTCATAATATTCAGAACAGAAAGAAGTTTTCAGAGCAGAAAGAAGTTTGCATAACTGCCTATATACAATAATAGGAAAAAGAGACAAACTTAAGGTGTTCTATTTTAACGATAACTACAGTTTTATGGCTTAAAGTGACATTAATTAACAAAACTTCGTTTTGCACATAGCCTACTGTAGATAAAGAAGGCAATAAAAAGTAAAAGGAGAGAACCCTTAAGAAATTAAGCCTACACTTTTTGCTGTCAGGGTTTTACTCATGTAGCCTACAAATGAGAAGAAACAGCAACAGTTTACAAGTGCGAATAATTATGTGAATAAGAGTAAATTTCTCAAGTTCTTAACTAGTTAGCAACATCCTACGATAACGCCTTAAAGTGATGATCACCTAATATTCTTATTTGACCCATTTCAAGAAAACTGTAAAATGATTGGCTATCTTCTGCGATGTTCTTCAGATCACCATATTAACAAAATAGTCCAATTGGCGCATACTCATGTACAAATGAGAAGAAACAGCAACAGTTTACAAGTGCGAATATGTGAATAGGAGTAAATTTCGCAAGTTTTTAACTAGTTAGCAACACCCTACGATAACGTCTTGAGGTGATGATCACCTAATAGCTTTATTTGACCCATTTCAAAGAAACTGTAAAATGATGGGCTAACTTCTGCGAAGTTCTTCAGATCACCATATTAACAAAATAGTCCAAGCTACTAGTTCAAGTAATTATTCTGCAGCAGGAAACGTAATATTGAAAAACGCAAGCAGGCAAATTCCTCAGAGAATGCACATCTCCAAGAGTCTCTCGTCGACTAGAAATTTTGACTTAAAGAACCGTCATCGAAACTTTTAATCTTCATTTTGCCGAGAGATCTCTACTCCGTGGCTATGTATTCATAAAGTGTAGGGTTGGGTTCGGTGCCTTGGAGCTGGATGGTTTGAACATAGCCTACACTACGAAATCAACAACAGAATTCGTAGAAGGGTTTTCCCATCACGGTTTGCTCCGTTGCAGTTCGATCAAAGCGATTCCTTAATGTAGGCTAATAATTCTAGAATCAGAGCAATTAAAATCAGCAATTCTTTACCAGTCTCCCAGATCGACACCGAAATCTCAACAAGTGAACCAGAATAATCTCAAAGTGCTAACATCAAACTCAGACGAGAGCAGAAACCTCAAACTGCGACCTCGTCAGTGACTCGTCTCGTTTTATAGGCTTCTACTCTCGCACTGGTCTAGTATACAAGCCAACGCCTCTATAGCGGTTTATAGCTAGAGGAACACACCCCGCATTGTGAGAAGTCTAGAGTCATGAATCGTCATAGTTGGCTAATGATCGCTAAACCTTGTTGATGGCTTGAATGATGGTCCAAACTCTTTTATGCAAAATTTGTTATTCAAGATGCTTTTGACAAACTTGATAATTTATAAAAGGCGAGGTTAGTTAGACAGCATTTGAACTTGTAGGCTGCACTTATTAAAAAAATGAAAAGTATATAAGGAACAATAACTTTCACCTAATACTACATATAATAATTATGATGGACAGCAGTGTCTAGTTGTAAGTGTCACGTCTATGACCATCTTAAACTCTGAATAAACAGCGAATAGTATTGATAAATCGATAATCAAAACATATAGTCCATGCACCACAGACGGCTTTAGACATACATGCGGGGGGTAGACACACAGACAGATAGACGGCAGATTGACAAGCATTTATCTGTCCTTGAGTTCTTTTCAGGCTACACTGCTAACGGTGCTAACCTAACTGAACTCATCGCTAGCCTAAGCTTACTCTTTAAGCTATAATAGGCGTCGCCAATGCTGTTCTGCTTCATGTCATCCTTTTGATGGGTAATTTTTCGTAATTCGGTAAACGTTCTTTGCGTAGCATGAGCTTTAGGTCTATAGAATTATTATTTGAATAGCTTTTGAGCAGCTGCTGTGCTCAAGGACAAGCAAGGCACATTTGCGTCGGTTGTGCTCAACTCTGTGAGCACGTGCTGTAGTGCTACTTGGCCCCATTAATGCTCCAAGCGCAGGACCGGATTAACCAGTATGCCGTGTCAGTCATGACAGCGGACCCTCTGTCGTCCACCCACCCTCACCCCCACCCCGCGGGTGAACTACAGGAATTTTTCTCTGCATTTTCCCATTGATTCAACTTCACTCCAAGGACAGTGTAAATTTGCGTCAATTGTTCGTTGGTTTTAATGCAGGCGAACCTGTTATATTGGTCCCTACGCATGTATATTCGTTTAATTCAACAAACAACCGGCAGAACGCTGTAGGTTTACATTAATGCAATTGACAGTATGGCTGTTTAGAACTTACTAATAGTCAAGATAGTTTGTAGCCTACACGTTTTTCAACAACATTCTTGGGATAAAGTTTATCGAGTCTTTATTGGGCAGGATGAAACTGTGACCCCTTTGTCAAAAGTTATATAATGGATCTCGCTGCAGTGGGAAGAGGTTACAGAGGACATGAGGTTCGTTCCCTGAATAACTTTGAACAGCACCTTGTCAGCCTTTTGCGCTAAAGTTTCAGCTGTAAGGAATCGAAATGTAGCCGTCTCGTCTAAGTTTGTTTATGAGACCCTCAAGGCGAGTTTTGTCCAATCTACTTGCAAGACCCCGCCATGCAGGAGCGGCGTAGCCTACATCATTCTAGATAATGATAGTAACCTATGCCAGCAATAATTTTGATTTTAATTATGCGTGACAGCAACTATGGCTATGTAGTCATAAACTGCGACTTCTATAGCCACTTCATATGGTACCTCGACCATCCTATGGTACCTCGACCCGGACCAACACAGACTACCGGTACTCTCACGGACAACCCTTCTAACTCAACGAAGCGCCCAAGCAATTGCGAATGAAGGACTTGCTCGAGGTCCCTACGCGGCGACTTGAGGTGGATTCGAACCTCAAACCTACCGGCTTCAAGGCAACGACGACACCACTGCACCACCGCGCCCCACAATGTATGTACACCATGTCACTATGTACAATGTATTGTATACAGCTATAATTATCAGTTCAACGTTATATATGTATATATAACTGCATTTATACATAGCTTAAGAGAAGCTGGGTTTCACTGATTCGAACGCAGAGTCAACGGGAAAATTTCTGATTAAATTCGGGACTGCTTGATTGATTCCATTTTAATGTCAGAGTGTCAATTAAATTTCGGATTCCTATAGCTATAGAAAAATGGAAAATATAGAACTAGTGGAACAATGCCGTGTACGTCGTGTTCGTTTCTGGGTCAATTCTCCTTTGTTCACACCTAATGCAGGTCCTAACAGTCTCCCACCTCTAACAGAACGCGTGCACAGTTAGCCTTCACACAAAATAATCATTTCTTCACGATGAAGAACCCATGGATGGCTTTGAAAAGAGTTTAAACCTTGCTATCGGAATCAAGCCATAAGCATATTGGGGTTAAATAAACTCAACACTGTCTTCAAGTGATTTTCAATCCTTTTTAATGCAACTGCATAAATTTGTGTCCTTTCCTTTGACTTTGTGTCAGATGGCTTTTTTCGATATCCTAAAAGCAGTTTAATCATCAAAGGCCAGAAGGGCATTGTCAATTTAACAAAGTACAATGGTTGCGAAAGTGACGGCACGCGGACAATAGATCAATACTTTCAGAAACATATAAGATTAGCAACCAACCCTATGAGTTGAAGTTAACTTCTAACAACGAAAATATTTGAACTGCATGAGTTGAAATTCAAAGCTGAAAGTCAATTTTTCATAATATTGGTATATGGCTATCCTAAGTATAACTTAGAATACCAATATTATGCGAAATGGATTCTTTTAGACGAGGGGTCCAAATATGATTGTGTAAGGACTGTTCTCATCTTCTGATGTCAGATACTCAACTATGGCAGTTGAATACTCTTCCAAACTAACTTTTCCATCATGGTTGAGATCCATGACTTCAAACGCTTTGGGTACGAAGCTAACGTCCTGGTAGCCCAAGTCACGAAAGCCTCTGATACACTCCTCTACTTGCAGATATCCGTCACCATTGAGATCCATCAAATTGAAGTAGCGGTCACACAGTATTTGGAATGCAGCCTTGAACTCTGGGCCGCTCTTCTGTTGCATGATAGACTCAACAAAAATGGATGACGTCACCACTCCATTGTCACCGGTTCCTGCAGACTTATTCCACAGCCGCCAGACCTGTGGTGGCATCACAATTAGTAACTTTAATAAAGAGAATTACGATTAAAACATTGGAATGAACCAGCCTAAATTGCATTACTTGAGAATTCTTACATGCAATGCCATTTTTATATATACACTAGCCGGGGTACCCGGCGTTGCCCGGGAAATTTAGAATTCGACCCGCTCCGGCCACAACCCAAACACACCTAGGGCTGCCAACTTTTGAGTTTGTCATTCCGGGACGCCCGCTGTCACTCGATATGCCATTACCAATTTACACTGTCCACATTGTGTAACCGCATAGGCCTACTGTAAAAAATGTTGTGTCAGTCCAATTATAAGCTTACGATCTAAATTATAACCTAAAATCTACAATAATAGTAGGCCTAGGTAATAATTTTGTAGATAAATTGTCAGAGGATAAGTAGCCTAAATTTAGGATTATAATCGACCTCAAGGAGGGATTTTTTAAAATAAATGTACGTTCCAGTAACTTAATTGGGTCTACGTATAAGTTACCAAAGTAATCAGACTTACATGAGCCCAGCACAAGCGATTTTCATAGTTAGCCTATAATTTATAAGGCGACATCACGCATGCAGAATACAAAATTTAATGTCATTTATTAAATTATTAGGTTGGGGGCCGAACAGCAGAACTTAGCCCAAACTACTTAAGCAGTTCCAGAACACAGTGAAAACTGGTCACAAAGTTGTAGAAAATAGCACATGTCATGTCAAAATTCATGCTTAGGCCTATTAACATTTCTGCTTTTACAAGGTCGATGCTCAGCTACGTTTAATTGCGATTGTTAGACAACAGGTCGTCCATAATGCTGAACCCTCTCGCAAAAAGCATTAAAACGGAATGAGAGTAGGCCTACGAAGGACAAAATATACTATACTGAGTGTCAGAGGTTTGTAAAGTTTTGAAGACTTCAACCCAGCGCTGTCCAACATTTTGATGTTCAGTCAACAACGTCAACTTCATCGAACAATCTATTAAGCTTAGTGTGCAAAATAAGAACAATATTGTGGAATGTGGGTCTTAACAGCAAATTCCGGGACAAATTGGGATCAATCCGGGACACGGGACGCACAGGGTCAATTCCGGGACTGTCCCGGCGAATCCGGGACGGTTGGCAGCCCTAACCACACCACACCCACCACACACCACCACACTCCGACCTCCACCGTTGCGCCACCCGAGAAATTTAGGTTTTCGGGATTATTTTCTCGTCCCAGCCCCTCCCACTTCCAGCTCCCACCCCCACCCCACCCCTCCACCCCACCCTCCACCCCACCTTACCTCATCCACCCCACCCCATCAACCCACCCCACCGCACCCCCATAATCTTCAGCAATCCTTTGCTGCAGATCATGGCTGTAGAAGTGGCCGCTTTAGACACAGTGTTTGATCTAGGCATTTACAGAGGAATTTTCCCACCAGAAATGACATTCCCACAGAAACGTGATAATTTGTACATGTAGTTGCTGTTACAAAATATTATTTAATATTATATGATTATCATAATAATTGTTTACTATGATAATATATAAATTCTATCATAAAATAAAGAGTATAATTTACTGTCGATAATATATTATTTGTACCTATCCGATTTGCACCACTGAAATGATAGAAATGACATTTCCCCCAAGAAGAATTTGGCAAAATGATAATAACTTTGTTGCTGCTTACGTTATTGTATTACATAAACTCTTCTAATATACCACGAAGTCATTTACAATAACAAAATGTTAGTGTAAAAGTAAAGTATTATTAGCCAAACAAAAAAGCATACGTCAATAAAGGCGTCTAAGAAGCCTTGCTTCTGTGAAGCACTGGCTTTCTCTGCGTCGCCATATCTGTCGGCCGTTTCTTCGATATCTTTCTTTGATATGAAGCCATCGCCATCGAAATCAAGATGCTTGAAGAAGGTTCGGGCTTTGCTAGCCAAGAGTTCCGACATTCTGATTTGACGACAGTGAAGCAGCTTGCTAAAACAAATGTAGGCTATGCCAATCGGTTATCAGATAGCCTAGCTACTTGTGCTCTATTAACCTAGCGAAACGTTATGCCAGAATCTCATCAAAACAATTTCAATCAACATAGGCCCTACTGACTTCATAAACGTGACTGATAAAGTGATAAATGGGCTTCTTATTAATTAACGTGCAGTTATACACAAAATGCGCAGTTGGAAACGAATTTGTGCAGTTGTAAAAGCAGTCTTGTCCATTAGAAAAGGTAATTGCAGCCGGTCTAAAAGTTTTAAAACGGAAGAAAGAAATTGAACGAAGGACTTGTGCGGTGGAAAACACGCAGCAGGAGGAAGGTCAAATTTCCAATTTCGAAGTGGATGACTGAAAAAATGTCATCAGATTTTTTCGCCGGTGACTTGAGACATTTTCCGGAAAAATTCTCAGAAACGACTGCAAATAGTTGGTTGTGCAGTTCTTAAAATCTCTTTTTAAAAGCCCTGCTGTCAAACTGACCCACAGCGGTCGTCGAATATTATTTAAAAAAATTCAATTTGACTTATACAGTTCTGACAGCCAAATTAACTTTTCACCGGTTTGGTCATCGCCTGGTAAAGCTGGTAAGGATGCCATTCATCCGCTACCCCCCGCATTACGGTTCTCCAGTGGCGGCGCCAGGATTTCAGTCTTGGGGGGCTGAATTTGCGGGAGAAAATTGTCCGTTTTCAGTCGACAAAATTTCTGACGACCTCTTTCTCTAGTCATTTGATCGAAATCTTGGAAAATGGTCCTTTTTCGTATCCGCCAAACTGTCTGCCAAACCTCGTGCGTACCTTTACGCTTCTTTTGGGGGGAGGCTAAAAGGGGTAAACCGTGCAAATTTTTCATTCTTACATGCGAAAAATTGTTTTTGGGGAGCTTAGCCCCCTAGCCCCCCTAAGCGCCGCTACTGCGGTTCTCCGACGATGTCTTATGCTGTCATATCTTAGTTCTACCCATGCACCACACCAAGATTACGCTCACTAACGACTTCTGCCATAGCACAATGTTGCCTTCTTAGCCTGACTTTTCTCATGTTCGACCAGGCATTGTAGGTTCTCCAGTGGCGGTGCCATGATTTCAGTTTTGGGTAATACAAGAGATTTCCAATACGTTACGTCAGTGAAGTTTAACCTGCGACCCGCGGTGTGATTTAAAGTGACCCGCTCATGGGCGGATCCAAGAGGCAAATCCGACCATGCCCCGCCCCCATTGAGAAATGTCCATAGAGCGCCCCCCCCCTCATTAGGTTTCAACAAGCTTTCAACAGTAGGTTTCAATGGTATGTTTTCGTAGCCGAAGTTTCGTCGAAATGACTTTTAAAAAGTCATCAGTTTTTTGGCAGGGAAAATGGCATATATTTGAAGGCAAGTTGGACCAAATGACTAAAAAAAAGGTCGACAGTTTTTTTGGGCGAAAGTCTAAAGATCAACAAATTTATCCCAAAATTTTGGCCTCCCCGCCTTCGAAAATAAATGAAGTTAAGGACAAAGTCAGTGGTCAATGTGAACGTGTATTCTTCTGCTGCCCGTGGTGTCGAAAGGGCTGGACAGCACTGCATTACGTTAGGACTATAGGCTATAGGTCTCTTGTATCATTCGTTAGGAACCAGTGGCACAAAGACGATATTTGCATCGCTTCCAGGGCCTTACGCTGTAAAAGAAAGTAGGCCTACTGTCAACTGGTGTCGCTGCCAATGACGTTAATTCAACGAAAGGAATTATTACAACTGAGGCAATCGCCATTTCATCGATTCCATCATTGCGATTGCCAACTTTGTATAAAAATACATTATGTTCATCGAAGTATACGATTAGACCACTCTTATCAGCACCAATACAGAAGAGCAATTTGTTAAGATGACAGCGCAAAACGCTGCCATTGCAGTGTGTATTTTCAAGAACATCCCCGCCCCAAACCTCGGCGCGGCTCGCTTGTTTCCACCCTCAACCCTGATTTCCTTCCGAGCAGAGCTCTACTCAAGGATATACGCGAGTATACAGTGTATACTCACCTCCGGGAAAAAAGTGGCAGCGTAAACTCATCTCAAAACACGAGGGTACACGCGGGTATACAGCGTATAGCCTACCCACCTCAGTATGACCAAGTGAGTTCACGCAGGCAAAAATCGCGAATTACGAAGGTAAAAAATCATGAAAGCAGAGCGTTTGACGCTGTTTGAAAGGGGCGAAAAATCACGAAAAAGCTTCGATGCTTAAAAAAGATCGTCACAATTTGCTGGCCCAAAAAGTCGATTTTTTGGGCGGCAGCGTGTACTCACCTCAACAGCTCTGAGTACAGCACTGCTTCCGAGGAAGGGGCCTAGTTTAAACACTTGGTCCAATAATTATTCATCATTATTTGCAGTTCTACAAACAGCACAAAGGTGAGTCTGGACAGTGCACAATGCACATACAGTATACCAAATCGACAACAGAATTTGTAGAAGCGTTTTTCTGTCACCGATTGCTTAGGAATGCAATTCTAGAATCTGGGCTTATAAAAATAAATCAGTGAATCTTACACAAATAATATATTCGACCAGCTATAATAGCCTCTCTGTCGATACGTTGTCGCACTCACAAGTCGCCACTGAAATCTCAACTGTGATCCAGAAATATCTCTAAATTGCTAACATCAAACTCAGACGCGACCAGACATCTCAGACCGCGCCCTCGCTGGTCTCGCTTTATAGGTTCCTGCTCCTATTCTTCGTCTAAGCCAGCGCCTGTAGCGTTTGGTTATAGCGAGAGGAACACAGCATGCATTCGTGCATTGTGAGAAGTCCAGTGATATAGGCTATAAATCGTCGCAATATCATAGGCTAAGCATGGCTAAACTTTGTTGATGGCTTGAATAGTGATCCAAACATTTACTCTCGAATTGGTCATTCAAGATGTTTCCGCAAAATTAATATGAAGGCGATATTGGTTGGACCACATTTGAGCGGTGACCGGACAAAATGGTAGCGGACAAAATGGTACGGACAAAATGGTATGGATGAAATGAAAGCTGGATTAGTGAATTTTTATATATGAAATAGAAGCTCGGTTAATGAAAAAACACATGTGAAATGGAAGCTGGATGAAGGCTCTGCATGGATATTTTTTATATATGAAAAAGAAGCTGGATTGATGAAAATAACGCTTTAGATATAGAAGCTGTGTCAGGGTATTTTCATAGCTGAACTAGAAGCCGGATTAATTAAAGTTGCATTACAAATGGACGTTGATTTAAGGAATCCTATGACTGAAATTGAAGCTGGATGCTTCATGAAACACATGAGTGAAACACATCAATTCAGCTTCCATTTCTCAAGCATTTTTTCCGCCAATCCATCCTCCGTTTCTCAAGCATTTTCTTCACTAGAGTTGTACTTCAGCCACAAAAAAGGCATCCACTCTCTATTTCAGCCATAAAATACCTTCATCCAGCTTCCATTTAAACATACCATTTTGTCCGTCCCATGTTGTCCGCTACCATTTTGTCCTAGAACCCATTTGAGCTTGTGGAATCGACCAATAGGGGCCCTCATAATAAATCGGCGTCTGCCAGTCTGGTTTGGCCATGGGCTCTGTTCCAATAGATCTTTCGACCGATAAATTGATCGATACAGAGACCGACAGACCACTGATATTGATTGATATAATCTGATGTCTGGATGTCTGGATGGGTGGATGGATGGATGGATAGATGGGTTGGTGGGTGGGTTCGGTTGTGTGGGTGGATAGATGGATGTATGGGTGGGTGGATGGATGGATTGATGGATGGGTGGATGGATGGATGGATGGGTGGATGGATGGATGGATGTATGGATGGATGGGTGAGTGGGTGGGTGGATGGATGGATGGAATGATAGATGGATGGATGGATGGGTGGGTGGGTGGTGGGTGGGTGGGTGGGCGGGGGGGCGGGCGGGTTGGTGGGTGGATGGATGGATGGATGGATAGATGGATAGATAGATAGATGGATAGATAGATAGATAGATAGATAGATAGATAAATAGATAGATAGATAGATAGATAGATAGATAGATAGATAGATAGATAGATAGATAGATAGATAGATAGATAGATAGATAGATAGATAGATAGATAGACAGATAGACAGACAGACAGACAGACAGACAGACAGACAGACAGACAGACAGACAGACAGACAGACAGACAGACAGACAGACAGACAGACAGACAGACAGACAGACAGACAGACAGACAGACAGACAGACAGACAGACAGACAGACAGACAGACAGACAGACAGACAGACAGACAGACAGACAGACAGACAGACAGATAGATAGATAGATAGATAGATAGATAGATAGATAGATAGATAGATAGATAGATAGATAGATAGATAGATAGATAGATAGACAGATAGACAGACAGACAGACAGACAGACAGACAGACAGACAGACAGACAGACAGACAGACAGATAGATAGATAGATAGATAGATAGATAGATAGATAGATAGATAGATAGATAGATAGATAGATAGATAGATAGATAGATAGATAGATAGATAGATAGATAGATAGATAGATAGATAGATAGATAGATAGATAGATAGATAGACAGATAGACAGACAGACAGACAGACAGACAGACAGATAGATAGATAGATAGATAGATATAGACGGATGGACTAAAGGACGGGCGGATAGATATAAAGACATGCAAACCTACATACAGACGGACACGTATATATGATTATTGATTATAATAATATTTTTATATGCATATGTGTACAAATACAGACTATTGAGTAGGCCTATAGGCGGATAAACAGGTTAACAGACAATTTTCCGTCTTTCAGGTTTTTTTACAGTATGCAAGCGTATCTGACCCACTTCATCGCTATTCTACATAGCTCGATGCGTACGCGTACCTTATATAAGGTACGCGTATCATACGTGCGTACCTTTCAAAGAATAAAATACGCGTACCATACGCGTATTTTATTTCTGAGTATAATAATTAGGCCCTATGTCAGTGTTTTGACGCTTCACCGATATTAAATTACTTATTTATTGGCACATGCAAACAAAGTGACGTCACCAGCGTATTTACGTTATCATAAAAGTTTGTTGTAAGTTACCTGTTATTGATATTTAGCAATGTTAGCCTATATCATTAAGACTTTGTAAGTTTGTGACTTGTGAACGGCATGAGGTGATTTTTGTGTGATTATATAACATTTTAAGGCTTTAATACTTGTAAATGAGTATATTACACCATGACTACTCAATAATCCATGACTTATAGCATGTGCCACGGTTAAGTGTTGTACCGTACCTTTTACACCTTTTACGTACCCTTCAATAAGGTACGTTAAAATACGTACGTACCTTTCAAACAATAAAATACGTACCATAAGTACCCTCGAGCTATGCTATTCTATAAGCCTACAGGCGTCGCCGGGACGCTACAGGTTGTATGTAGCCCGTCATCTAAAAAAATGCATCCAGTAGACGTATGCACTATAGGCCTACAGCGTGACACATAGCCTACATTAATTTTTTTGTTGAGTATCTTTGTTGCTTTGTATTGCATGTATACAGGCGCATTCATTCAATTTCACCGTATAAATTTGTGGCCCCTTTAGAATACGTTGTTCAGCGATCAGAATCTAATGTCATTCGGCGTCAGTCCTTTGCCAGCTAGGACTGAGGCATAATAATGAATCATATAACCGTAAACTATATTTTAATACTCCTATGAAATGATAATTATACATTATATCAAGGGCGGATACAGAAATTTTCGAGGGGGACCTAAATGTTCGGTCTTTTTTTAGTCATTCGTCCAATTTCCAAGAAAAAAGATATCGTTTTGGCCGCCAAAATAGTTGATGACTTTTTTAGTCATTCGTCCAATTTCCAAGAAAAAAGATACCGTTTTAGCCGCCAAAATAGTTGATGACCTTTTTTAATCATCAGTCATTCTGGTCGGAGTAAATAAAATGGCCTCTGTCTAGTATCCTGCCTTTTCTCTCCCGCTGCAGGGCGTGAATAGCTTGTTGAAACCAAATGGGGGTGCCACGTCCCATGCATTTTTTAATTGGGGCCATGGCCGGATTGCTCCCCCCCACTCCTGGATCCGCCCCTGCATTATATAAATAGTTAAACACAAGAACACGTGTATCTTATATAATGTATAACTGTGGTATCCAGGGCCGGATTAAGGCATGTTCAACATGTTCGACCGAACAGGGGTCCAACACTTTAGGGGGCCCCACACACGGAATATGAATTTTTCATCATTGTTTATTATACTATAGCAAAATGAGTTTAAAATCTTTGAGCAAATTGTCAAATTATTTGAAAAATAATGATTTTTATATGCACAACTTTTGCACATGTGTGGGGGCCCTTATTTGAGCTTTCATTAACAGGCAGATTGATCTTAAAATCAGCCCGAAATGTTGGTAAGAGCTCTCAGTTTTAATTGCATATTTAAACAATTATATAATATTAATACCTCATCTGACCGAAACTGAAGTGCAATGAGCTGGATTTTGAAAATAATGGCGTCATTACAATCATTGTACATGTATACTCTCTAGGCTCAGTACACACTCTGTTTTTATTTATTTAATCAACCAATTACATAACCTTACATAACGTCTATTAAAGATTCTTTTCAGAGGCGCTCCCATCCTAGGCCTGGTCCAAAAGAAAAGCCTAAGAAGACGAAAGAAAGCGCTTGTCGAGTCGCGGGGAAGCTAGAGGAGAGACTATTAAAGATAGCTGGACCCACTACCGAGAATGCTCTTCGCAGCATGGTCGAGTGCGCAAAATAAGGACAAGGAGGTCTCCACGGGTTGCTGAGCTGAGTGAACGGCGGCCCAGGTAGACTGAAGCCGGGGTGAAAAGCTGATGGAGCATGACCCAGGGTCTACTACTGGCGTAGGCCTAACCGTGAAAATGATTTATATGCTAGTTTATCAGTGGCAAATCAGGGTAGGCTAAATGCCTGCAACCCTCTGCCCTGGTCGTTGTTCTGGCGCAGGACTACCAGAAATTTTCACTGCCGAGATTTATTTGGGTTCATAAAATCGCTTCTGCACTGTTTTCTTGTATGAGTGTCCTGGCTATATAGGCCTGTGGTTACAAAAATGTTTGACCATGAATCACTCTAATATTCCTAAACCGTAAAAGATGCATTGCATGTGCTTTCCCCACTAGACTGGAATGTCAAAATACCTTTGATACTTTAAAAATAGAAGTTATGAATTAATAATTAACAGACGAATGTTGATTTTTAACAATACAGCACGTTTTGTGTCATTTATAATTTTCTCGTGCTTCTGTAAGGTTGGGACCCCACAGTTCTACCCCACATTTGTCAATCCGGCTCTGCCAAGCATATTGACTTGCGTCTGAGTTTCGCCTGTTTTATATTAGGTGCATACTTCAAACATTTACAGACGCAAAAGTGACGTAATATTTATGATATAATATCATTAGGCTATATCCAAAAATTCAACCTGGAATATTATGCCTCTAAGTATTCGCTCTCTGGCGTCTCTTCATCTACTCAAACGAGAGTTGCCTGTCTACATCTAACAAGATGGATGGACCAAACATCGTAGAGAAATGCTACAAATTCATCGTTATCTGGGAGTGAGCCCAATATATTTACACAGTTTTCTTAATTCACTTAATTTTTGCTTTAATAGCCATGGGCGTAGTTTGGTTTTCGTTCTTGTGGGGGCTGGAAAATTTGGTCCAGTTGTTTTAGTCGTCAAGTTCAAATCTCGTGAAAAGTACTACCGTACATTTCCTCGGCCAAAAAAAGTTAATGACCTTTTTTAGTCGTTTACTTGAAAGGTCTTAGGAGGGCTAAGCCCGGAAAAAGATACCACTTACACTGTAAAAAAATGATTATGGGACTTCTTGGGGAGGCTTAGCCCCCCCTCCCCTATCCGCTGATAAACTCCGTCCATGTTAATAGCCCATGCTAGTTAAACTAGTTCAGAGTTTATTATTCTGTTGCCACGTCACACCGTCGGCCATGATGCATCGTTCCAACCCAACGCTCTCAAGTGGCCCGGCTAGCGGGACTTTCGGCTCTTTTTGGTCTACTACGTTAACCAACATATTTGAAAAATTTGATATAGGCCAATTACGATCTGTACTGAGTTGATTGCGAAATAAATGGTATGCTATGTTTTGGTGTGCTATGTGATGTGATGCAATGTGATGTGATGTTATGTTCAATTCAATTTTTAATAATTGTAACCATCAACAATCATAGTAGCATGCTTCACACGTCAGGGTGGTAACAAGGAAGGCCCTAAGGATGAATATCCGCTATCAGGGACACCTATTTACTTGGACTACTTTCACGTGTGGCTGGACGTCTAACGGCACGAATGCTATGTTATGTTAAGTTATAATTTATTATGTTATGACAGTAATGTTATGTTATGCTTGACACAAGTCATAGAATGCCGGAGAACGTTCAAATAAGAGTTACAACGATTATTTGGGCTGCAAGGACTTCTGCTAAGAGATATTTAAAAGTGTGGACTAACAACGTAGGTAGCCTAAGAATGAGAAGCAGGCGATTGTAAATTTAATCGGAAAAAATAAGATTGCCAATAGAAAAGAATCGTCACAATTGCAGAGGTCGTGTATGTCGTGTAGGCCTATGTCGTGTTGCGTAACGTTTCTATAATGTTCTTCAAAAGAAACGAGACACTAGCTGCTGTATTATAGAGCGTTGTTATTTTCAAAGTTCAGAAAACAAATTTCAATTATGATAACATAATCATTTTGTTCACGACATCAATAGCAAGCCTACTAGAGATCCTCGGTGGCCGAGTGGGTTGGTAGCCCGCTCGCCGCGCCGGCGGCCTGGGTTCGATTCCCGGTCGGTCAGAGATTAATTTCTCGGATCTTTACTGCGGGTGGCTCGGTCGCAATATAAACGTGGAGTAGCGGTGGTGAAGGATATCACCCTCAGGGTCGAAGCCATAACACAGCCGCTATATAAATTTGCGATTACATTTACATTTACATTTACTTAATGTCCGCCTACAGTTGATCAAGAAGTTCAGAAGCAAACAAGATTCGCAATCGACCCGTTCACATCAAGTTGGCTGTAGTAACTGTGAAAATCTCTGAAAAGAACGAATTGAACACCAAAAGCTGAAAGGTAGGTCTATCGTGTAGACTTAAGCTTACTAAAAGATTATTAAGAGATTTAACGATTTAGACCAGAGGTCCAAATGTGAGGTTATAACGGTTGTTCTCGTCATCTGTTGTAAGGAACTCAAATATTGCAGTGGAATACTCTTCCAAACTAACTTTTCCGTCACTATTGATATCCATGGACTCAAACGCCTGGCGTATGAAGCCAACATCATCGAAGCCCATTTCAGCAAATGATCTGGCATATTCCTCTTCTTGCAGATAGCCATCACCATTGAGATCCAACACACTGAAATGGTGGCGCAGCATTTTCATATATAAAGCCTTGAACTCTGGATCGCTCCTCTGTAGCCTAATGGACTCAACAAGGATGGATGGGGTTACCAATCCGTTGTCATCTGTTCCTGAGGATTTATTCCATCTCCGCCAAACCTGCAGTGACGATATCATATTATTTATGAATACAGGGAAGAAGGTATCATTTCGGTTTCAAATTTTCAATATATTCAATCTAGTTATATACCATTGAATTATTCGTGAATACAGCGAGGCATAATTTTATATATATATATATATATATATTAGACTGGAGCTTATTTTTTTATTTGTGAAATATGATCTTCGTACCCCTCAGTTTTTCCCTGTATATGAAATAAAAATTCTGGCAAAATATCAGCACAATTGAACAATATTTAGGGGTAGCTCAATGATGGTGAAGTTTCTGATACCAGAGCTGTGGCAGCCTTTATATTTCGGATACTACTGAAACTAATGTTTTATTTCTTAATTAATTCTCATGATAAATAAATAACCAAATCTTATTTGCTAAGTAAATTGAAACATTCTCCAATCATGCACTCACTTAGATCACATTGTTTTGCTGACAAGACACAATTTCCATGAATTCATATTACAGAACAGTGACTATGCTTAGTAAGCATTGTAAGCAACACTGATGCAGCAGTAGCTGCAGTATGTTTGTGTAACAGATGATGATGAAAAGAAGATGATGAAAAGAAGATGATGAAAAAGATGATGAAAAGATGGAAAGAGGCCAATGCAAGTGAGGGGGCTATTGGAGGCATCCCATTTAAGACACCGAAGAGATAGAGGGGCGAAAAACTGACATTGCTCCAGAACTCGTAGCAGCTCTCGATCGAACCAAAGTGTCAGACCGTAAGGCCGTTTTTGTTATTGCGGAAGCTGCAAGAAGCTTGGGACAGAACATTGATGAACTTGCTTTAAACAGAGACTCAATTCGCCGACATAGAGCAGAACACCGAGCTCAGAGATCAGTAAATATAAAAACAGAGTTTCAGAGTAACACTCCACTTTTTGTTCACTGGGACGGCAAGCTGATCCCTGATCTTACTGGAAAAGAGAAGGTCGATTGCCTGCCAGTATTGGTTTCAGGGAAAGGACATTATCAGCTACTCACAGTTGCCAAGCTTCCATCTGGAACAGGCGAGGCTCAGGCTGCTGCTGTCTTTGGAGCCATTGAAGACTGGGGCATAGCCGACAGCATCCGAGTTAAGTGTTTTGATGCGACCAGCTCAAACACTGGTCGGATCGCTGGTGCCTGTGTCCCCCTAGAGAAGAAGCTTGAGAAGGAGCTCTTGTCACTGACTTGCAGGCATCACATTATGGAATTGATAATTGGTGCAGTGTTCAAAGTGTGCTTGGGGCCCACCACATCTTCTCCGCAGGTTGCACTCTTCAAACGCTTCCAGGAATATTGGGGACTCATATGAAACAGGAATTTCAGCTCATGACGTGGCAGCTCTAGTGGAAAACATAAAGCAAGACACAATCGATTATGCCAACAAGCAGCTTCAACAGTCATCCAAGAAATGATTATAAAGAATTCTTAGGACTTGCAATTGTCTTTCTTGGTGCTGCTCCAGCCACAGGAGTGCTATTCATGTCACCAGGAGCAATGCACCATGCCCGATGGATGTCCAAAGTCATATAGACTATAGAGTCTCAAAATCTGGATGTTCAGGGCTCAATTCAAACCGACTCCTGCAGAAGAGAGAGAATTATGGGATGTATGGGTGCTCGCAGTACGTGTCTACCTGAAAGCTTGGATCTCCGCACCTCAAGCATCACGTGCTCCTTACAATGACCTGCTGCTGCTGAACTTGCTGCTCGATTACTCATCAATCCATTCAGCCATCTCAAAGCAACATCGCACAAGTTTTTGAATCACTTGTAGTACATGTCACAGGAACTGGTGATCCTGGCTTTCTTCGACCGTCGAGTCAGTTCATCAACGAAGAGACTGATGGTGAGTGCCATGCAAAATAGAGCAAGACGAGATAAGGACCATTCCAAGCGAATCACAATTGCTCTGGATTCCTTCAAGGACAAGAACTTGGAAGATTTTGTCACAGCCCAGTCAATGACACTGATCCAAATGCTGGAACTTCCAGACGGATTTCTCGCAGTTTATTCGGGCTTGTGGGAAGACAGAGACGACTACAAGCAGGCTACAGAAACAGTGGAGTCTCTGAAAGTTGTCAATGACCATGCTGAACGTGGAGTGGCGCTCATTCAGGAGTACAGTGGATTATTAACCCGTGATGAAACACAGCTGCAGTTCCTGCTGTAAGTTGTCGAGGACCATCGTAAAATGTACCCTGATAGCAGGAAACAGACTCTGTCCGGGTTGCCATGAAAACAAGAGAACCATGAGTTTGCTGGACTTTGTGAGACTTATGCTATAGAATCTGATGTAGTCTGTCAAAGAATTTATGAGCAGTGTGTTTTTGTTCAAAAGTAAATATTGTTTTGAGTTTAAAATAAATACCTAACGTAGTTCACAGAATTTTTATGGTTTTCGTAATATCTTAGGGACTTGAGCTACCTCTAAGCATACGAATTTATTGCTCAAACTTTTTTCACAGTGTTTCTATATAATAAGGAACAGATTTGGGGGGTACGACTTTCAAATATTAAAATTTTTATTTTTTTTTATTCTTAAGCTCCAGTCTAATATATATATATATATATTAGGGTGTCCCCCAAAACATTTTCTTGAAATTCTTAGGTCTCTCCAGTCAAAAAGATGATAATATTTGTGTAATATTTTCGATTTTTTAAAATGATGTTTAGGGGTCGCCCCAAAGAGACTCAATTTTTAAGTATAGCGACCAATTATATTCATGTGCAAATATTTAAATATATACGGCAACGTCATCCACACCACATAATATATTTTAATGCTTTTGCACAAAGTATGTTATGTCATACAATGAAATTGCTCAGAAATTTTATGCTGTATTTGTTGTATTGTTCTCAGACTGGTTTTTGCAGTTAATTGACTGAAATTTGACAAAATTTATATATGCACAGACTTTCATATATTATTAGAATAATAATATTATTTGGAATTGTATTTAACCATTATAGACTACTATAATAAATTGAGCAGTTATTCGAAACATAGTTTACTTTGAGATGGTATATTGGTACACAGTGCCAAATGTGAGATAGTCACATGTTTGGTTCGATCAGTAGTTCATTACATCTGAAGAAGTGACTCAAGTGGGTCATGGTTGCAATTTGGGAAGTCCTTTCGATGTTTTTCAACAGCTTGCAATAAGAACTATTTATGATTTATTTTCATTTGATGTGACATCAAATGTCTGCATCAGGCACAACCATTGACACATGCCAAGTTGTTCACGATTACAATGGCTTAATTGTACGATTTCCCAGATGGTCAACTAGCAGCAGGACTCTTTAGAAAGCTGTCGTCGATGCCGGTAATCTGGAAAAAGCTTTGAGAGAAATATAGCTCTGGTAAAGATGTGGAAGACACTTGATAAGTGAGATCCAAGTTTGTGAGGTGTTAAGAGATCGGAAACAATCAAGAGTTGCATGCTCTAGACTGAAGTACCAAGAATGGCACTGCATTGCTTCAAGTGCAGTAATACTGAGACCAGCATAATCGTATGCTTGTAATCTTCTAACTAACAGGATGCAATTAAATGGAGCATCAGCTGCAGACTGAACAGTGCGCCAGTATTGGATGTAGGCTTACACTGAAAAAAATGGCTAAAGCGTTTTGACACATGTGAATCATTGGCCTTTTCTGTTAAACCGATGACAGTCTCGTTTCCATAGAACAGCAACTCCATTTTCATTGAGTAACATAACGGCCTTGGCCATACAACGTACTCTATCTGAAGATCATTAGGCTTGCAAATACCAGTGGTGTTTGGTACATGCAAACCTCCATCAATATCTCAGTCTCAGGTATAGGGTAGGCCCACTGCATTCATGCCTTCTATGTGCATGTGTGGCATTTTGTTAAATTTATCAATATAGTAGTAGACCTATAATATTGCTGACACAGCTAGCACACCAATCTTTGTATTGCAAGTATAGAATAATTATAAGTTTAACATACGTTAAAGTTCGTATAACGTGTTGCTAATTTGTTATGCGATGTAGTATCTTGGGTCGTCGCGGGGTCCCCTGTTGCGCGGGACCCTGGGCAAGTGCCTTAAAACGGCTCTGGGCGCCCATGGTCATGACAAATTAGCGTCAACTCTAAGCTCAAAGAAAATTTTCACTACAAACAGCTTACGTCAGTAAAAGTGTCTCGGGTCTCTTTCCTCTGCGCGTCTGTGGCTTTTTCAGCGTCGGAATAATTGTCGGCCATTTCCTGGACATCTTTCAGTGATATGAAGCCATCGCCATCGAAATCAAAACGCTTGAAGAAGGTTCGAAGTTTTCTCGTCCAGAATTCCGACATTCTGCTGTGCCGACAATGGATCAGCTGACTAAAAAAACCAGTCTGATGATCGGTTATCAGATGGGTACCTGTGTTGTATTAGCTTGCCAATATAATTATTATTGGTCTTTTAGACATCAAGCTATGATCTTGAAACTGATAATAAACACGATTTATGGAATGTACAAGTGTACATGTTGACCTACTCAGCTCTACGGTTGACAGGTTCCTGTAATGAATCTGACAATCTGCTCGGTCAGATATTTTAGACGTTACCGGACATGGCGGTGTCCGGTAAATAATTGTTATTGCTAGCAGCAAGTGTTGGAGTGGATTTTGTTTGGACCGATGGAAAGACATCCATTTGGGATTTTCCAGTCGTAGCCTAATCATTGCCGTGTTCCAACCTCTGCGTATGCGAATAGTCTGACGTAGGAAAGCAAATCAGCGAAGTGAAAATCTTATGCCGGTAAGATTTGTTTTGTGTTCTTAACTTAAAACTGTATATGATCTATTATTTACTTATCGATCATTCACACTAACGTCATCTTGCAATTTTGCCGCCACGATTTGAGACTACAACAAGGTAAAAGAAGTTCAGTTGTAGCCTATCGCCTGCAAAAAGCACGGCGGTTGCTAAGCGTCAGTATAGTTACGAAGTGATGCAAGGGTGTTCAAAAAACTACATCTCCCACAAAATAATGTGAATTACTAATTAGGTTAGATAAATAATTCAGTAGATTAATAATTCAACAACCTCGGTGGGTCCCTGAAGATCGTGGGCTCGTGTGCTATGCACACATTGAACACATGGTAGCTACGCCACTGAAACTATAAGGTTGTTTCCTTTCTCTGTTGTTCTTAGAATCACACTGAGACTTAATTCAGTTTTATAAAACTCTCCCAGTGACACAGAGTTAAAGAGTCTACATTGGCCTATAAGAATTTCTATGGTCGCGCAATTCTTCTAAGAGGGTCTACTTAACCGGCTACCTTTTCACGAACTCTTACCCTGTCTCATCTGATCCTCCACCCTCCAATTCCCGGTCCAGACGACACCCGCCTTAATAGCTGTTCCGCCCTCTGATCCTATGGTAACTCGACCCGGACCACCACGGACTACTCTCACGGACAACCCTTCTAACTCAATGCAGCGCTCGTGAATAAGCTGGTGCCCTGCGCTTGGCTTTCGAGAGGGGCTTTAGAAATTTCGAGTTTACGATTACGATTACGATTAACGCAAAGTATCAGGCCGCTGCATTCCGCATTAGTAGACCTGCCATTTAATGAATTTCCTCATTTTGTACGACTCTGATTAAAAGGTATAGGCATACTTACGTCGACGAATTAGATATGGCGACGAGGGCCAACGTCTCGTTTCGATGATGACTCGAGAGTTATTTCTGCTCTTATGCGCAGTCACTTTAATTCAGTGGAATTTATGACTTGATCGAGCACAAATTAATTTTCAGGCCTATCTAATCAACGATCCGAGAAAATTGGAAAGCAAACTCATGATGTGTGAGTAGTGAGCTAAGTGAGAGTTCTAGAACAGTCTAGGCCAATGCTGTTAAATCTGCGGCCCACGAACCGGATTGATTTGAAGTGGCCAGCCTAGGCTAGTCACATTTTTACAAATTATAAAACTAAATAAAAAAAACACAGATCTATTTGCATAGTCATAAATTTGTAACTTAGCTTATTGTGTTACCACAAAATTTGGTTTCAACAACGCATTCATTCAAATTATTCTATAGTAAATTTTGATACAATGAATAATTCTCAATAAATTCTGATCGTTGCTTTTGAGTTTATAGGCGGAGCCCGCGGCATACAACAAAAGTTCTTTTGTGGTCCGCGGTGTCAAAAAGGTTGGACAGCACTGATCTAGGTCAAATGCTAGTTCTAATGAGAGTTCTAGGATGGGCCAATGTCTTGTCTTGTCTTTAACCATCCTTGAACCGAGGTTTGGTCGCTTCACAGACAAGTTTTCTCCATCTCTCTCTCAGTCCTTTGTTTCCCTCATCGTCCGATCGAAAGACATCTCCATCCGGTATCTGATATTGACACTCCAGTTCGTCCTCGGCCTTCTGTGTGCTCTTGTTCTCGGTAGTGTGCCCTGTAGGCCTATTGTATGGTGTGATCTCCTTTTCCAGACAGCTTCCCAAGGCCGTAGCTAGGGGGGTGTTTTGGGTGTTTGAACACCCCCCGAAATGGAAAATGTAAAAAAATAAAATAATGCATTTACTAGCACATGATGTAAAAACCACGAAATAAAACAATGAAAACACCCCCGAAATGAAAAATGTTAAAAAATTGATTGAATTGGTGACATTTTCTGAAGATTTCAGCCGGATGACTAAAAAAAGGTCATCGGTTTTTTCGGAGGGGAAATTGAAAACGGAAGAAACACCCCCCGAAATCAAATCCTGGCTACGGCCTTGCAGGTTCCTTCTTTCCTCATCAGATGTCCAAAGTAAAACATCTTCCTTCATACGATTTAGTTTAAAAGCAAACATCTTTCCCCTTACGCCGTTCCCAATATCCGTTCGTTTGTTTTCTTGTCTGTCCAAGATACTCACAGGCCAATGGAAAGCCTCCATTTTGTCAGGTGACCTAATTAATATCCATCCGTCAATTAAAAAATGACAATCTAGAATTCTAGATCAAAATCCTAGTGAAACTCCTAGGGCAGGCCATCCCACTGATTAATAACACATGTGACACGTCCTGATAGGCTACTTATGTCTCTTTCTGTCATTATCCTTCTAATTAATTTTGAATTTGACACGCCCGGGGTAGGCCTAAGGTTGAAACTGTCAACAATTTAATTAAGCGCCTCACTTGAGAATTTTTGAACTTAGACAATTGAGAAAATAAAAAATTATGAATTTTATGAAGTTCAGATTTTGGTAATTTTGGAATAACTTTGAGGACATACAAAATTTTAACCTTCAACAATTTTCTTGTAGGTGTAGCGCGCGCTTGTGGTTTGAATGACAGGGAGGTGCACGCACGTGGCTTGATTGACATGATGAAAGTGGAACCCATACCTCCCACGACAAATGCGTGTGTGTGAGAATTATTATTTCCCAGGCCGCTGAGCTTTATTAAATAATTTATTATGTTTTTTCCTCCGTTCACTGTCTGACGTGTAACATGTATTGCTAATAATTATTAGTGGGATGGCCTGCAGTGGCGGCGCCAGAATTCAAGTTTTGGAGTGGCCTAGTAGTAGCAGTAGTAGCAGTAGTAGTAGTAGTAGTAGTAGCAGTAGTAGTGGTAGTAGTAGTAGTAGTAGTAGTAGTAGTAGTAGTAGTAGTAGTAGTAGTAGTAGTAGTAGTAGTAGTAGTAGTAGTAGTAGTAGTAGTGCTAGTAGTAGTAGTGCTGCTTTATCTGATTCTGTATCGAACACAGAATGAAATTCAACGAACGAAATATTTGATGCATATCTGGACAAATTTGATGTTTATCTGCTATAAGTTATGCTATGTATCTTCTATCCCTTATCCTACTTATTTCTCGTCATAGGCTTTCGGCCTGTATTAAAATTTGGACACCTACAATATTAGAATATATCATCTTAATTATCTAAGTCTTGTGTAGCTCTACTAGGGCTGCTTTCCTGCTTGTTATAGTTTATCAAAACAATAATATCATACAGGTGCTATTTTTTCAAAGCCCAAACACCAGGTGCGGATCCGATGAATATAATATTCATTCGACTGACGATATTTACGGTTCATTGACGTGTCGAGTCTTGGCCAGTAATTCAGTAATTCATTCATTCATTCTATGGACTCTTATAGCAACCTTAAAGAAAGCTACCCAGAAGCGCTCCCAGCCCAGCCACAGTAATGGAAAAGACTGAAAAATTTATGATACATAGTTTGATTGGTCAGATGTATTCGTTCCAGATGGACGGCCTTGCAAACGAGAAGGCTCGACAAAGTAGGCCTACACAGCTCCGCTAAGCCTACATGTATATCATTTCAATTTTCAACGTCATATATATATATATAGGCCTAACTCCATTTATTCTCAGCTTAAGTGAAGCTGTTATTTCACTTGATTGGAACGCTGAATCAAAGGCAAAATTTCAAATCATATTCAATACTGTTAAACTGGTCCCATTTTGAACACAGTGTGAATTAAATTTCTGATTCCTACATAATAAAAAAATCGTAGTTGTCAGAAAGTTTTTTTTATTCCTCTCAGAAAAATCCCGGGTTTTTGTCTTTTTGATTTTCGTCTCGTTATTTTCCTTTTTTTTCTATGTGGCAAAAGTTCTAGATATACAGCTTGGAATTATTTTCCTTAATTTTTATTTCCGTCTGAAACTCCTTGAACTGTCTCCATACTTTCAAGAATTCCAATAATAATGATTCAGGTCCCTCGTTTTATTATTTTAGTGTTTAGACCTACTAACAAAGTTGTTTTATTTCCTGCAGGCTTATTAAAATTAAATTGCGTTAACAAGGTTTTAAGTTTTAAGCTGTTGCATAATGATGTAGCAAAGTCCAATCATTCTTCGTTTGTCTCTTTTATTTCGTTACTTATATTTTTGGGGAAAACACGTTTTTGGGTTATTTTCATTCTGTGTTTTGCCGCTTTAAACCTCTGTGTAGAAATCGAGAAGATCGACGAACTAGTGGCAAAATTATGTTGTGGACGCTGTGTTCGTTTCAGGACACGAATGCACAATTTTAATCTACCGTGCAGAAGATGAACTTTGTCTCAAGGGTTCTTTACAAACACATTACTGAAGCATACCAATCGACTCAATTCCAATTACTGGTTGTTTTCTGTGACTCTTATTAATTTTTTGTAAGGCTTATATTACCTATCTCAATGTAAAAAGCTGCGGTTTGTCAACCTGTTTATGCACATCAAACGAATAGGTCTATGCACACAGTTTCTTTAAAAAATGCTCAATCACAATATTTTCATTCATTCATTCATTTCAAGAATTTATATAGCGCCTCTTCAAGAAATCCACTCAGAAGCGCTCCCAATCCAACCACGGTGAAACAAAAAAGTTTTAAGGAGCTTGTAGAAGACTGATGAGTCAACCCTTGGTAGAAGGCGCACCTGCAACGGGAGACTTGGTGAGTACTAATAATGCTCAATATTATTGTTCACTGTCATAATTATTTATGTGGTCGATTCGGGAAATAATCTGAATTTAATTTAATTGATGATCCAAAGACGTTGTTCGTATGGCTTCCCAACTATTCTTCTGATCAGTTTTATATCTTCCTTTCGTATTTTCTCCAGGCATTCAATTTTTTCTTGTAATACGGGTTGCTAACTTCGACATCGATATTCTTTATGTGGTTGAATTATTGGGCTTAACTCTTTTCCATAATATTCTAACAATGGCTTAATCTTCAAAAACCTTAAAGCCATTGTTGATATAACAAAGTACAATAGCTACTGTAGGGCAGTGGCGTAGCTACCATGTGTGCAATGTGTGCAAAGCACACGGGCCCACGACCTCCAGAGGCCCACAGAGATTGTTGAATTATTAACCTAACCTAATTAGAAATTGACATTATTTTGTAAATAAATGTAGTTTCTGCGAATACACGCATTATTTCATTAAATTGCAATATGAAAATAGTTTGTGTGAGCAATAACTGGAATAGGTCTAACACAGTTTTAAGTTGAGAACATGAAATGAATCACACCGCCATGAGATTTTCATTTCTCTGATTCGCTTCCCTATGCAAAGAGTATGGGCATGCCTACGCTGTCTGGTATAGGTGTGATAATTATATAATATAATTTAATTTATGTCAGTCTGTCTGTCAGGTTCGTGTATTGTACTTAAACGGGGCACCGCAGGAATCTCGTATAGGTACTTGTCACATCCATGCAGGTATACGCTCGTGTAATCCGGTCATTTGCTGGATAATAATATTATGGTAACGGTATTGACCTGATATCTCCCTTAAGCAGGATGATAATTTCCGGGGGTTTGAGGTGGTTCAACCCTCGCTATATTCTTTCTTAAGGTCACATAGTTAAATCTTCTTGTCACTTTTTCACAACCCAACTCCACGTCGATCATAGTCTGCTCATGACCACAGTTATTTCCCTACAATTCTCAGACTCCTATCAACTCCTCTCAGCTGTTAATCCAGAATGAGGGAGACACCGAAATGACCACGTGTGGATTAGGGTCCTAGGGAATCATGTAATTATACCCCTATTTTTGCAATTGCAGGGAATATCGCTAAACTTAATTTTGTGTAAACTTGCTACAAAAAATTGATGATTGTGTTGTTTTTGGTGTACACGTTGTTAATCATGGACAAGAATTGATAGATAATTGACATTTTTATTAGCAAAATGCGAGAAAAACCCTATGATGCCATAACACTGTTTAATGTTGGCCTACTAATAATAAATGCATGATGAGTCTGCAACGTGATAGATTTTAAATTCGACAGAGAAATCACTGCAATTGATATAACACGTTAATTTATCTGTCTCATTCGTGCAACATTCTTGCTTAGTTTGCTTATTCTGTGAGTTAGTTGTATCGCATGTGTTAGGTAGCCTATAGGCTATTAGTATTGTCATTGATTAGCTGTGGTGATCTTGATTGTCAAACAGGGGCCCATACATAAAGCTAAGTTCTAACAGTGAAAAGGATCGAACTTCATGAACTCCAAAGCTGAAAGGTGTAGGCCTAAGCTACTTAGGATACCAGCATTATGCGAAATTGGTTCTTTTAGACGAGGGGTCCAAATATGATTGTATAAGGGCTGTTCTCATCTTCTGATTCAAGATACTCAGCTATGGCAGTGGAATACTCTTCCAAACTAACTTTCCCATCTTTGTTGACATCCATGGACTTAAACGCCTCCGGTATGAAGCTAACGTTCTGGTAGCCCAAGTCACGAAATCCCTGTATACATTCATCTTCCTGAAGATAGCCGTCACCATTGAGATCCATCAAACCGAAGAAGTGGCGACACACGTTTAGGTGTGTAGCCTTGAGCTCTGGGTCGTTCTTTTGCTGCCTCATGGACTCAATGAAAATGGATGGTGTCACCACTCCGCTGTCACCGGTTCCTGTGGATTTATTCCATCTCCGCCAGCACTGTGGTGATATAACAATTAGTACCATTTATATAGAGTTATTATTGAGGCATTCGAACCACCCAGCCTATATTGCAGTACTTGCGAATTTTTAAAGGTCCTATTCAATGCCATTTTTATATTATTTCGTCTTGGAATAGCATATAGACAATTAGTGTCACTTTAAATATTGATTACAGCACAAGTTTCTCAATTATACCCACGGAATATTCCATCCCTTCCGGATAGCTTTAAGGCGTGAAATAGAATATCCCGTGACATCAGCTTAAGGACTCTTGTAAATACATGCTAAAATCATACCTGTTCTCTAGGACTTCTCGCACCTGTTAGTTCCCTCGTACGGCGCCCGTGTAGCGGCATGGCCGTGTTAAGGCGCATATAAATTGTCGTCATTATTATTAAAGCGTATAATTTACTATAAATAATATATTATTTGTACAGATAAAGAGAGAGAGACAGAGACAGATGGGGACAGAGACAGAGAGACGCATTACACCACTCATCACCACTGAAACAGTAGAGCATGAAGTTTGCTAAGATGAGAGCTTAAAACGCTGCCATTGCAATGGGGATATTCAATTAATTTCTAGTGGGGAGGCAGCCCAATTCCCTCCCAACCCTCTCCGGGCTCTCCCCCTCACCTACTCAGTTCTACCCACCGCAGCGAGCGTCCATCGGACGCTTGTTTGCTCCCCAGAAACGCTGATTTCTTCCAGTGGAGGAAACCAAATTAAACACTGCATGAGATAGATGTTTTTCGTGGACCTGGTAGATCTCGAGTTATGCCAAGAAGATGACAAATCTTACATTCTTCAACTCGATCGACGGGTGAGTAAAAATTAAATAAGGAACTATTTTCCACACAACATTATGTTACAATTCTGATCGTTGAGAAAATAACCGATCCTTGCATCCCATTGCATAATTCCAACGACCATCATCATAACTCTCAAGGGTCTAATTATAAATAATGAGGGGCGCGGTGGTATAGGCCTACGAGTACCGGTATGTTCGGCGCCTTGGGGCTGGAAGGTGGTGGGCTCAAATCCACCTCAAATGAAAAAAGGGATTCTTCAGGAAAAAAACAAAAAAGGCTTTTATAACCATGCTTACGTCAATATAGATGCTTCGGAACTCTTCCTTTTGCGAATCAGTGGCTTTTTTAGTGTCGCAATATCTGTTGACCATATCTTCCATATCTTTTTTTGATATGAAGCCATCGCCGTCGTGGTCAAGATGCTTGAAGAAGGTTCGGACTTTTCTATTCAAGAATTCCGACATTCTAATTTGACGACAGTGAGGCAGCTGGCTAAAACAATGTCTGCCAAAAACAATGTCTGCCAATCGGTTATAATTATCAGATAGTCAATTGTGTTGTATTAACCTAGATAAACGTTAGCCTAAACTAGAAGCCAAATCTAGATAGGCCTACTGACAGTAAAGACGACAGTCAAACTGATCCATGGAGGCCGTGGAATCTGATGAGACCAATTATTTCAATTCGGTTTATACTTTACTTACATGAAAACAAACTTTTCACCGGTTTGGTCATCACCTGATAAAGATACCATTCAAAATCTTCAGTCCATTCTATTCTCGCATGATAATTTACAATTATACATGTGAATTAGACCCCTACACATTGTTATGGAACATTAAGAAGATTAAAGAACTACTGAAGCAACGCCGTTGACGCGGGGTTGCTTTCTGTGCCAATTATTCTACCCCAATGACAGCTCATAGACCCTGTACTCTAAACAGAACTTGCATATCGCGTAACAGGAGGGAATTTTAACACGCTGAAGAACCTAGTGATTGCCTTTAGAATAGTGTTCATTCGCGAGCCAGGAACCTTATTTGGATTAAGCGTGCTGAAAACATTCAGTAATAATGCAATGTGTTAATAATGGTGTAATACAGCAATTTTGCAATCCTGTTTTCACACGATTTGTGTCCCAATGTCCCATCGTTTGACTTGTGTATCGCATACCTAAATCTGCTCACTATCGCTAATCATACTTTCAGTGGCAGAAAGTCATTTTTAATATGTCATGATATTCATGACATAAACTGTTACAGCTATTGGTTGCTTAAAAATATGAGAAAGAAATTAGGAAGCAAATAAGATTTGCAACCAACTATATGACACAGAGGCTACTAGAGACCATGAAAGTCTTTTTGTGCTGATTGAATCGAAGACCAAAGTTGGTATAGGAATAGAGACGATTTAGATCACAGGTCTCAAACCGAAATTACCCAGAGGACCAAAGGAAAAGCCTTATAGCCTATGAATCTCAACGTACTGCCCTGTGGTCGAACCCTTCAGTGGAGTCAGGTCGAGCAATTACATTCAGGATGCTATCCACTTGGGAACACTGTATACTGTATTTGAAGCATCTGCACTCTTTTCAACAGCAAAATTATTAGAAATGCATGGAAGCTCAGTGTCATTGTAATTAATTGCGTCTGCGAATAATTATAGACTGTAGGCCTAATTACGGCGACAGGCTACAACATCCCAAGACGGTATTTAATCTAAACGTCTGTGGGGGTCGTTTCCTTCAGGTCGCCTGCATTTAGAATAATTACAGTTCGTTTTCTAGAATGTCATCTGTAGGCATAGGTCTGCATTTAAGCAGGCGTAGTGCTTAATCAACACGAAATGTGAGTTTGCAAATACATTACGGCACGAAATCAACAACAGAATACGTAGAAGAAAGGATTTTCGGTCACCTTTGGCACCGTTGCAATTCAAACGCTCGATCGCAGTGATTCCTTAATGTACTGTTAATGTAACGTGAGAATCTGAGTCATTAAAATCAACTAATGAGAGTCTTACAACTATTAGGGGCCGTCAATAAAGTACGTCACGCTATTTTTGACCATTTTTGACCCCCCTCCCCCCTGTCACAAACTGTCACAAATCTCGGACCCCCCCTAAAGTACGTCACACTTTCGAAGAAAAAATTTAAAAACAACCATTTGCCTAACCCTCTAAACCCTAGGATACTATCCCTAATCCCTCTGATAGTGTCGTGTGTCCCTAAACGCTTTGATAGTGACGGGAAATCAACTTTTATCCCGCCAGGCCGGGTTTTAGACGCGCCTAGCCGGCCCGGGTCGGATTATAGGTGCTAAGAAGAAAAATAAATAAAAATTTAAAATAAATGTGTGACGTCACACATGGCCTGACCCCTCCCACTGTCACAAACTGTCACGCTTTCTTACACCCCCCCTGGAGCGTGACCTACTTTATGGACGGCCCCTTATTGTCGACCAGATAGGCAACGTTCCCTCTAAGCTGCGCGGTCGCGCGACCGCGCAGCTCATTTTAAAATGCCGCGCAGCAGTTTCAAATTTCTGCTCACAAATATTTGTAGGAAGTGCATATAAACTAAGGTTTTGTTAAATTTGTTTAACTTGACATAAGTCATTGATTTATGATCTCATATTTTCCCACCGAGTGGTCAATATTTGTGTGCGCGGATGACCACCAAGCTGCCATCTAGCCACTCGATAGTCAATTATCCCCGGGCGAATTCACCAACTAATGACTATAACCGCCGCCCCCTCTAGAGCTTTGTAATGACTGGACGCAATCTGGAAGCACGTATGCTCCCTCCTAGGTTGAATCTGAGGGAAGATCTAGTCACGGCTTTAAAGAGAATAATTGATGCACACAGAACCCGAGAAGCGAGCTGAGCCATGGAGGTCTCAATATTAATCACAAGGGATGATCCAACCTCATCTTCAACTGTGTCGGTCATTAATTGGGACGTCTTAATTGGCGACTCCTGCTTTGACTCGAAACCAGAAGACCGGCTTGGCACCAACCAATTTAGAGGGATGCTTGCTGATTCTTATCAGCTGCCTTGCCGTCATAGGCGGCTGCTCCGGCTGGCAAGTTAATTAGTTCCAACAGGTGGAGCCAAAGAAACCCCAGTCCTCCACTAGGTGAGTGGAAATTTTTTGGACGATACCGTATAATTATTGCAGGCCTGTCTGTCAAACAGATTATCAGAGTCAGATTCCACCTTGGAAGTCGGTTTAATACAGCGTAATATTTCTTATTGAATTAATTTGTAAGCTATGTCGAAACGCAAAGCGAATGAGAGTAGGCTATTATGAAACAGCTTTTTCAAAGAAAAAGTGTTCTTCTAAGTTTAAAACTGACTGGCTTAACGATATGGTAAAGACGGAGCTTCCAACGTCAGTAGAACGCAGACAACGAGACTTGGCCTGGTAGTCAGTAACGACAGGATTGATTTTATCAACAATGGTCGTCGCAGAAAGATCGGAGGCAGAGAAATTTTAGCGCTGAACATTATTTTGATGCTAGATTAAGAACTGCATGTAGGCTAGCCTCCATCATATAGGCCTAGTCTCAGGTAGGTCTAGTTCAGTTTTGACTTGGTAGGCTATTCGTTATCGCACCGCTAAATATTCCGAATATTTTCGCTTGCGATAAGTGTTATAAGCATACGTGATTTCTGCGCAATAGGCCAACATAATCTTTAATAGAAAAAGGGACATTACTGCCGACGTGTAGGCCTAATTATTGTAGTTAGGCCTATAGATTTTTCAAACACAAATTTAATGTTTCTGAAAATATGATGCTACTGCGGATTTTTGGGTTGCTCAACTAACCGTCAGCTCCGCGCACACAAGAAAACTATTAGAGGGAACGTTGCAGATAGGCTCTGTAGCCTAGTAGCTGCTCCAAAATCGCACCAACAGGTTGTCACTTAAAATCTCAACTATGAAACAGAAATATCTCGAAAGTGCTGAAAGCAAACACAGACGAGACCAGACACCTCAAACCGCGCCCTCTTCAGTGACTCGTCTCGTTTTATAAGTTTCTGCTACGACTCTGGTCTAGACCAGCGCCTCTGTCGTCAGATAGCTAGAGTGACACGCCATGCATTGTGAGAAGCCCAGTTATAATTTATAAAGGGCGTCACACACAGTTTGCCAAGCATTGCTAGACTTCGTTGATGGCTTGAATAATGATTCAAACCTTTATTCTCGAACAGATGGATGGCAGTGGCGGCGCCAGGTTGTCAGTTTTGTGGGGCTGAACTTGCGGAGGGAGTTTTGTGGGGCTGAACTTGCGGAGGATAATTCTGCTTTCGTCAACCAACATTTCTGGCGACCATTTTTTAGTCATTCGGCCAAAATATCAAGATAATTCTCCATTTCAGCCGTCAAAATTTCGGACGACTTTTTTTAGTCATTTGGTCGAAATCTTTGGAAATGGTCCTTTTTCCACCGACAAACTTACTGACAAACCTCGTGCATATGTTTACGTTTAGGTTTTTTGGGGGCTAATCGTGCAGAAAGTTCATTTTTACATGGGAAACAAATTGATGGCCTTTGTGGGGAGCTTAGCCCCCTAGACCTCTGTCGCCGCCATTGATGGATGCAGAAAAAAGATCTATCGAACGCATAGGCGCAACCACCCTATGGGACCCACGGGACGCGTCCCCCCAACTTTTGAGTGGTCCCCTAGCTTTATTATTATGGTCCCCCCCAACTTTTAGGACGTGATTCATTATGGTCCCTCCCAACTTTTAGGGCGTGATTGCGCCTATGATCGAACGATAAATTGACAGATTGGCCGTAAGTCACTATTACATGACAGCTCAAAATTTCATTATTACGGTGTGAAATTGAAAAATTTTAAACAATGGGACGGAACACATTTTGGAGTCTTAAACCGCGACAACAGCACTGAAATGATGACCAATTTTGCTAAAACTGCAACTCCAAATATATACTGTCATTGCAGTCTAGAAATACAAAAGCAAATTTCGAAAATGGGAGGAACACTGTTTCTCCCCCAACCATTCCCTGCTCGGTTTTTTGTGCGACGATGGTCGTTCTACAATGATTCCCCCGCCCGCCCCCTCCCTTCAAGCGCAGGATAATGTCCCCGCATATACTTCCACACAAATTCTGGTTCTCGTGCATGAATAGGCTATTTAGGCGTAAGTTTCATTGACGAGTTTTTACCTGCTCTGAAAATTGCTTTCCTACCTGGCGATGCATCAGGTGAGTCGTCGGATGTGTAGCTATGGAGATTGCATTCCGGTCGGACGAAATGAGCGAGGATGCTCGACTTGCCAGTTCCACTTCCGCCCATCACCTGAACCCGGAAGTGACGACACATATTATGCCTCCTGTCACGTGTCCTCGACTTTCGAAGGACTTCCGGCGGCGGAGCGTTCTGCTGTGATCCGTTTAGGGCTATAATTGTAGACCCTATATTAGCACACGAAATTAATTATAATGACTCTGAGTTTCCACGAATTTCTAATACTATAATAATATAATATAATGCTCTTGACACGCGTGCAGATGCATCACCCATGCCGCACAGTAGGCAGTCTTTACCAGAGATGTGATCATGTGAGTACCATCTTAAATATAATCGAAAAATTGCTTGACTTGATTCCACTGAAGGGTACGACCAGAGGGCTATATAACAATCGTGGCAGAGCTTTTTTAAACGTGCAATTCTACACAAAAAGTGCAGTTGTAAATGAATTTGTGTAGTTGTAAAAGCAATCTTGTGCAGTGAAAATCATCAGAAAAAGGTAATTGCAACCGGTTCACCACGGAAGAGCGAACTGGAACGAAGGGCTTGTGCAGTGAAAAAAACAAGCAGGTAAGAGAAATTTCAAAATTTCACAGGTGTAGCCTATGACTAAAAAACAGGTTATCGGAATTTTTCGCCGGCGACTTGCGACAAGCTTTGGGAGAAATTCGTGAGAAACGACTAAAAAAAGGTCGTGAGAAATTTTCGCCAACAAACCCGCAATATACAAGAAAATCGCTCGTTTTGCAGTTCTAAAGATTAGTCTACTTTGAAAAAACCCTGAATCGTGGATAAATCAATTGGCTGAATTAGCAAGAGTTAGTCTTTGCTTATAACTTTCAGTCTTTGGAAAAGACAATTTTTCTCCTAAGTAAACTGATCGTTATATTATATGCCCCATTGTTAATTTTGTGTCTTATGCGGCGCTCGAGCTCACACAAGGTTTTCCTTTGGCCCTCTGGACGATTTTGGTTTGAGACCTCTGGTCTAAAATGTCTTTGTGCCTTTTAACTTTGGTGTTCAGTGCATTCAGGACACAGACCTTCACGGTCTTCAATTAACAACAAACTCAGATGCGAGCAGAAACCTCATATTTTATTTCACGCCGCCGTTATGTCGACGATGATTGGCGTCACGACCTCTTCGGTGACTCGTCTTGTTTTGTAGATTTCTACTCCAACTCTCCGTCTACAGTACACCAGCGCACATATCTATCATCGTTTGATAGCGATAGTAATACACAATGTAGGGCTATATTGTGAGAAGCAGGGCCTACAGTTATATTATAGAAGGCGTCACAGTTGGCTAAGAAATGCTAAACTTCGCCGATGGTTTGAATAATGACCGAAACCTTTATTCTCGGACAGATAAGATGGATTCGTTAACAGACAGAAAGATAGATGCCTAATATATAATATATAAATATTACATATATAATATCGAACGATAAATTGAGGGACAGATATTGGCTGACTGCAATATATTTATGTCTCACCTGTTATACGCTTAGGCCTACATAATATCCACATGCCTTGTCATTATTTAAAAAGGAAAGTACTTAAGGAGCAGAGACTTTCATCGACACCCTATAGCTTGAGATGCACTATAATCATGTAAGTGTCACAATGTCTACGACAAACTTCAATTACGAATTAACGACAACCGATATTCATAGATGGATAGATGGATAGACAACCAGCCAGCCGCACATGCAGACTGATGGATGGTTGGATGGATGGATTGATGGAAGGACAGACAGACAGACAGACAACCAAACAGATAGACACGTATATCTACAGACTTCTAGACAGACAGACAGACAGACAGGTTTCGTCCTTGTGTTTTTTCACGCCTATTCCCAGCGTATCTGACCGAGTTCATCGCTATTCTATAGGCATACAGTCATCGTCAGTGACGTTAGTTTTATGTGACCCGTCATCTACAGGGTGGGCCAAAAAAAGACCCCCTGTGGGTGGCCTCACTAAAAGTGATATAACTTTTGTTCTGTTTGAAATATTTTGATGAAATCTGGCCATGATGTGTAAATATGAATTGTCTATAAGCCTGTAAAATTTCATTTGGAAATTCTTACTTTTGGTAAAGATATTGTCAAAAAACGTAGTGGGGGGTCTTTTTTGACGCGCCCTGTAGAGGCCTAACATTCATCTATGACATTCATCTATAACATTCATCTATAACACGAGGCAAAGAATAAAATTTGTTTGATTCAGTAGACAGGTAGCCTATAGCGTGACACCAACATTAATTTTATTTTTCAATGTCTTTTCATTGCATGCCATAATATTATGAGCATTCATTATGTGTTGCTCAAAGGTCAAATAATGAGGTCGTTCGACTATAGGGCTAAGACGGTATAATGTATTACATATGCCTATAATTATTATTTAAGTGATATATTTTAATACACATATGAAAGAATACGCAACTGTTATACACTATATAAACACATGAACAGGCCTATATATTATATTATGTATAGCTGAGGCTATGGTCATGTGTTTAGGCATATAGCTAATTGTATTATTAAAAAACTGCGACGTCTAGCCACTTGAAAGATTGGATGGTTTTGTATAAACTTGAAGCCAGCGTTTTGAAGGGTCGGTAACCTCGCTAAGCCTGTTATACCGGTTTGGTAAAGTGGGTTAAAACTTTATATGTAGGCCAATGATGATGATGATGATGATGATGGTGCTCTGCCCAAAGGCAGGTTCATTGGCTTTACGCTCCTGGGGATGAGATGAGTGAGGTGGTTTCCCGTTGCCTTCCTCACAGACAATGATGGGTAAGCAACTTGCCCAAGGTCGCTCCGCAGGAGCTTGCGCCCCTGCGTCCCACACGTGCTAGCCCGAGATATCTAAATCTCTGAATGTCAACTCCCAGCCCAGGGCTTGAACCGCAGTCCGTTGCAACCAACAGACGAATGCTGCTCTCGCTTACCGGTGTAGCTAACTAGGCCAGTATGTAGGCCGATAAAGATATGATTTAACAAGTTAGCATTGACTATTATTTTGGGTTACGTCTAGGCTTCGTTTGTTTTTATTGGTTTTTTTGCCTGGCCGGATACCCTTTCTGAAACCAACCCAACAGTATTACAGTAAATAAAAAAGGAATAAAATTTTAAAAAAGGAATAAAGTAAGAAAAACAATTGTTACTACAAGCAATTCTTTTGTTTTTTCTTATTTATGTGGATAAATAACCTCTAAAACACTTTTTTCCTAGGTCAATGGGGGGTTTTAACCCCCGAAAGCCTTGTCTACGCCACTGCCACAAGAATAGACCCTGGAGGGATCAATGACCCCGCTAAATACGGACACTCATGTAGGCCTACATGTAATTTTATGATAGCTTCAAGGTGATCAAAGTACAAAGTGTCAGCGACTTCATTTTCTTTGCCTCGGCATATGAGTGTTGGCTGTAAATAGCCACATCTGTCCCTCGCCGTCTGATCTTCTCACTGACAGCGTATACGGTGAGTGTGTCCAGTTTACGACCTACATGTAGCTTGCCAGACGGTGCAAGACAAGAGCAGTGTCGCACTGGTGGAAAGTTGGACCATCGAAATTTCTACTGAGCATATTTAGGCTACTCTTTATTGATGGGTCGAGTCAAGGTCAGTCATATGTTACCCGATCCACGTCTATATCAATCCAACGCAATTTATAACTCCATTAAATTTTATTCTTGGCCTAAGAGAAGCTGGCAGGTAGCCTAGTGCACTTCATTCGAACGCTGAATCAACGGCACAAGTTCGTATTACAATCAAGACTATTAACTTTGTTAAACTGCTTCCATTTCAGTAACGGATAATCCTAGAGTTATTAATTATAAATCACGTAACTCCTCGTTACCTATTAAAGATCGTTATATTCTGAATAGACACACCTACTAACATAATATTTCATCCTTGTGTTTTGTGACATTAGCCTACCCGTAATTGGGCCTCTAGCCTAGCCTAAATTACATTATCTGTTTAAGTTGCGCCTTTCTAGGTTTAGTATATTCTATTTCTAATATACGAATTTGATTGATCGAGGGCGTGAATTAAATTTAGGATTCCTGCATTATGTAAAAATCGAGATGATTGAATGTCTTGGGCGCCGTGTTAATTTCTGGATGAATTCTGATGTGTTGATGACGCCTTAGTTTACTGTAGGCTCTTTTACCTCTAACAAATCGTATGCGCACTGTAGGCATACACACAAAATAAACACTTCTTCACGCTGAAAAACCTTGAGATGGGCTCAAGAAAGAGTTAAACCAAGCTTTCGCGAGCAAGGCAGAAGTTTACTTGTGCTAAATAGCCTACTTGTAGGCTAATCATGTAGAATTGTGTATTCATCTCAATAAGATACCCGCTCATTATCTTCTATCCGTGCCAGAAATATCCAAGGCATTTCCTCGTATTGCTCCCTAGCTAGGCATCGGCTCAGTTTAGTTTGCTTCCTCTCGAATTTTCCCCCAGACATTCAATGTTTTTGTTTTAGACTATGCGCTGTCAACATGGACACCAATATTCTTGATGTGTACGAATGTACATTGTAAAAAATCTTGAAGTTGTCAATATCTATCGGCTTGAAGCTCCTTGCTTATTATTCCAAGAAGTAGGCCTAATATAGCCTGGCTTGCTGAAGTTTTGCATTGGTGCACGGCTATATTTTGAATAGACTCAACGCCATCTTCCTGAGATTTTTAATCCTTTTAACGAAATTGCATTTATGTTCTTTAGTTGACATTGTGCGTCATATACATGTCGTGTCCACACCACAACAACGTTTTATTATTCAAATGCCAGAAGGGCATTGTCAATATAACAAAGTATACAATAGTTAGTTAGTCTACTATACTGTACGCCGACAATTATGTCAATACCTTCAAAAGTACATAAGATTAGCAACCATTAAGTTGACTTCTAACAGTGAAAACATTTGAACAGCATGAGTTGACTTGAACCCCAAAGCTGAAAGCCAGTTGTTCATAATATTGGTATAGCCTACCCTAATATACCAATATCATGCTAAATTGACCATTTTAGACGAGGGGTCCAAATATGATTGTATAAGGGCTGTTCTCGTCTTCTGATGTAAGATACTCAGTTGCGGCAGTGGAGTACTCTTCCAAACTAACTTTTCCATCATGGTTGAGATCCATGACTTCAAACGCTTCGGGTATGAAGCTAACGTCCTGGAAGCCCACGTCACGAAAGCCTCTGATACACTCCTCTAATTGCAGATATCCATCACCATTGAGATCCATCAAACCGAAATAGCGGCGAGCCAGTGTTTTAAACATAGCCTTCCACTCTGGGTCGTTCTTTTGTTGCTTCATGGATTCAATGAAAATGGATGGTGTCACCACTCCGCTGTCACCGGTTCCTGCTGATTTATTCCATTTGCGCCATGCCTGTGGTGATAATTATTACAATCAGCATCTTCAATGCAGAGAATTATTATCAAGACATTGCAATCACCCAGCAGTACTGGAGAATTCTTATATTTAATACTCTCTTAAATTAAATATAATAGAATAATATATTTTCGTCTTAATATAGCACACATTTATCCTGTAATAATTTAATTCCCTCTCAGCATTGGTTTAAGACGCTTAATAACCCTTTGCTGGAAAGCAAGACTGTACAAGTGGTAGCATAAGACACAGTGTTTAATCTAAGCTTCTCCAGGGGACTTCCTCCCCCCCATAAATGACATTCCCAAAAACATTAAAAAAATTACAAAATGATGATAGTTTGTAGTTGCTGTTATAATATCTTATTCCCTATTATATGATTGCAATAATGCTATTATTTGCTATAATAATTATGATACTGTCATATTATAAATGGTGCAGTTTGCTGCTAATAATAGAGTATTTTCATAAATACGATATTTGTACGATTAAAATGACAGAAATGGCATTTTCCTCAGACAAATTTGTCAAAATGACAATAGTTTTGAAGCTGTTCACATTTGTGCAGAAAACTCTTCTATTAGTCTATACCATGATGTTAGTTACTAGTACATATTATTATTTACTATTATTATATATGATACTATCATGCTATCATACAGCGCATCTCATTTAGGATTGCATCTTTGGTGTGGCGATGCTTATCAGGCTGGGCACCCTCTTATCTGTGTGAGCTTTGCCTCCCCTTTCCCCTTGCATAGGCCGCCGCGCACTGCGCTCTGCTGTCCTTGGTGACTTAATGGTTCCTTTCACTCGCTCTGCAACAATGCAGAGGCGTTCATTCTCTGTGGTTGGCCAACGACCTGGAATGGACTTCCCTTGACAATGCGACACCTCCCAAGCTGTTCTCAATTTCAAAAACTGCTGAAGACTGTTTTTTCGCTTGATCTCGGCCGGGAGCGCCTCTGAGTAGGTACCTTGAAGGGGAGCTATATAAATTACGATTGATTGATTGATTGACTATTATAATGAGCATAATTTGCAGTTAATATTTGTGCGAATACTTTTTCTGTACAACTCAATGACTTCTCACCAGTGCTATTTTTCAAAATTTTGTGCTGTTAAATTTCAAATTTCAAAATGATTTATTCCTTGAACACTTAGTAAAACAACATGATTACTATACAAGGCTTCCAAATTTTCGTTGTTTGGCAGTTCTTACTTGGTTAGTGAACAATCCATAGCAATAGGTCTATCTGCCAATTTTTTCCTTGCAGGAAACAACAGTTACTTAAGATATCCTGATGACACAACGCTCCTGGTGCCATCATCCAGTCCAGCATCATCTGTCTCGGTGTTCCTTTTATTCTTTTCCTCTCTAGTTTTCTCTCGATCACTATTCTTAGCGAAGAATCTCCTCTTAGGGTGTGTCCAATCCAAGTTCATTGCCTTTCTTTTTATCTTTCTTTATGCTGCCATTGCAGTGTGGAGATTCAAAACAAATTAGTGGGGCGGAAGTCAACTAATTTCCCAGACCTTCCTCCAATACAGAACGCTGTGCACCACGACGAACGTCCACTGGACGCTAGTTTGTTCCAAAGACCCTCGATTCCTCCCAGAGGAGGGAATAGATAAAACACTGCACGAAATACATGTTTGACGTCAGCGGCGCTCGCAGGATTTTTTTTTACGCACAGAAATTTTTGATGGAGGGGCGAAGAGGGAAAAATTTTCGTTAGGGTCGCCGGAAAATGATGACCTTTTTTTAGTCATCAACCTAGAATTTCCCAAAAACATAACTTTTCTATCCGCCGAAAAAACTGATGACCTTTTTTTAGTCATCAACCTAGAATTCCCCCAAAACATACCTTTTCTATCCGCCGAAAAAAATGATGACCTTTTTTTAGTCATCAACCTAGAATTTCCCCCAAAACATACCTTTTCTATCCGCCGAAAAAACTGATGACCTTTTTTTAGTCATCAACCTAGAATTTCCCCCAAAACATACCTTTTCTATCCGCCGAAAAAAATGATGACCTTTTTTTAGTCATCAACCTAGAATTTCCCCCAAAACATACCTTTTCTATCCGCCGAAAAAACTGATGACCTTTTTTTAGTCATCAACCTAGAATTTCCCCCAAAACATACCTTTTCTATCCGCCGAAAAAAATGATGACCTTTTTTCTTAGTCATCGCGCTGTACGCACTTGCGTACGTGCGTAGGTCTGCGTGCGCCGCTGTTTGACGTGGTCTTGGTGGACTTATTTAAAACAGATGAACGATTTTACATTGTTCAACACGATCTAAGGTGAGTTAAAATAATTAAAAGACTATTTTCTACACAATGTCACAATAATTAATTACCGGTATAGATCTAATGGTTTAATTCTGACCAGGGCTTTTTTAACGTGCAGTTGTACGCAAAATGTGCAGTTCTAAATGGATTTGTGCAGTTGTAGAAGCACTTTTGTACAGTTAAAATAGTTTTTAAAAACGTCATTGTCATCCGATTGGAAGTAATTTACCATGGAGGATGGGAAGGGAAAGAAGAAGTTGTGTAGTTCTAAAATTCCCTTAAAAACAGCCCTGATTCTGACCACTGAAAAATATCCTATTCTTACAACCCATTCAGTAAATTCAACAACCATCGTTACAACATTTATCAAAATTAATGTCTAATTATACACTTTAAGAATTGAATTAAATACAGGTGAGAGTACACCGAAACATTACATGCCATCAACAAACATCAGTAGGCCTACAAGATATCGCCGCAAGTTAGCGTCAACTCTTAGCTTAAAGAAAACTATTAATAGCCTACTAACAACCTACGGTAATGAAGGCGTTTGTGAAGTCTTCCCTTTGCGCATCAGTAGCTTTTCTAGCGTCGCAATATTTGTCGGCCATTTCTTCGATGTCTTTCTTTGATATGAAACCATCGCCATCGAGATCAAGATGCTTGAAGTAGGTTCGGATTTTTCTAGTCAAGAGTTCCGACATTCCGATTTGATGACACTGATGCAGCTTAATGCTAAAACAAATGTGTACTAATCGGTTTTCAGGAAGTTACTTGCGCTGTATTAACCTAGCGAAGCGTTATGCTAGAAACCAATCAATCATTCAATCTTCATTCTGACTTCATAGACGCGACGGTTAACCTCGCCCAGGGATTTTCATCATTCAATTTCAAGTCGGCTTATACTACATTCTGACATCAATTGGAACTTTTCATCGGTTTTGTCATCGCCGGTGAGAGATAGGCCTACCATTAACAATATCCATTCTATCCCTGCATGATAGTCTACATCTATGCATGTAAATTAGAAGAAGCCTCTCCAAAACTCACTCAGTCCACCGAGACTCAAACCGAGAAAATCGAGAAAAACGATTTCTCATTGTGTTTAGTCTGTGCTAAGGCATTGCAATTATATGTCTGTTTCACTTATGTAGGCCTATACATTTCAGATACACTTATAAGCCACCCATACAATGCAGACAATTCATCTTTAAACCTTAATTTCTAAATAATTTGTACCCCTATAAATGCTAAATTGTGTGCATTATTTGGCTAAAATCTGTCTGTTTTTCATGATTTTCACGAAATATTTTGTCTTTCGAGTGAGCTTTGGCTCTGTTTCATAATGTGTACTATGGATTTGCATATAAGGAATAACATGACAATGATCACTAAAAAATTTCAAAAAGTGGACATGGTGAGTTTTCGAAAATTGCTCCTGTTATTATTTATTATTTTATAATTATTATTTTATTATTAGAAATGTTTGGAAGCTCAGTGACATTATAACATTATTATTGCGTCTGCGAATATCAACTGTATTTAAAGGCCTAATTACGACGATAGGCTAGAACATCCCAAGGTGTAGGAGCGTGAAGCCTGTAGGTGTTAGGTCGTTTCTTTCAAGTCTATCGTATTTGAAATAAAACAGCATAGATGTAAAACACGACGAAAAACCCGGAAAAAGTCGGTTTTTTTAAATAATAAAAAACGACAAAACAAACCGATAAAAAAACGGGAACGGAAAATAATTTGCCTTTGTTACATCTGAAATTTCATTTTCAGCTTACAAAACTTGCTTATGCAATTTTATCAAAAAACTGCAAATAACACAACTTTATTATTAGGCCAAAATAATTGGTATAAGTAGCCTAACATTAATCTACCATAGTTATTTTTTCTTATAACTTTGGTTAATCAGAAATTCGGACAAATTAAAGGTATTGAAATCTTTTCAAATTTCAATTGTATACCATAAGTCCACATTATTAGTTTATGCTTATCGACATAACACAATTAAAATCTAACCAGAAGCAAAAACCACAGATGTTTACTCAATTATATTTTATATATTTGTACTTAAAATTGTTACTTATAAACATAAATAATTAATAGGCCCAAGAATTTTATATCAAAATAACTCTTACAAATTTCATTTCTTGTATAGCGAACTCTTACATGTATTTCTCAAAATTATAGCTTAAACAATTACACAAAGGCCCTATAAAGCTGAATCCTTGAGAGCACGGTGAAAACGTATGGAATGTCAGACAAAAAATAAATTAAGGAAAATAATATTAGACAGTAAATAATTAAATAAAGTTACATAAAAATCGAAAAAAACGATAAAAAAACGATGAGAAAATTAAAAAACCAAAAAAACCACGTTTTTGGGAAAGAAAAAAAACTTTTTTTTTACAACTATGGCCTACAGCTTACTTTACAGAATGTCTTCTGTGTACGTAGGGCGCCTACTTTTAAAGGATCCTTAATCAACATCAAGAAAGGTAAGTTTGCAAATACATTACCAAATCAACAACAGCATTTGTGGAAAAAATAGTTTGTCGTCAATGTTGGCGCCCTTGCAATTTAAACGCTCGATCGAAAAGCGATTCCTTAATGTAATCTTGAATTGATGCAATTTTAGAACCTGAGCTATTGAAATCAATCAGTTGGAGTCTTTCATCGATTCTCGACCAGGTATAGCCTCTCAGTCGGTCCACAGTCCACGGTTCGCCTCTGAAATCTCAACTGTGAACCAGCAAATTATCACCACAATTCTAACATCAAACTCAGACGCAACCAGACACCTCAAACTGCGACCTCTTCAGTGCCTCGTCTCGTTTTGTAGGTCTCTGCTACGACTCTGGTCTAGGCCAGCGCCTGGAACGTTTGCTAGCGAGAGGAACACACCGTGCGTTGTGAGAAGTCCAGTTGCATAAAGGCGTCACAATTGGCTGAACATTGCTAAACGTTGTTGATGGCTTTTATTCTCGGACGGATGGACGGACTATATATCGATAGCAAACAGATAGAAAGATAGATCGATCCATACATAATAATATATCGAACGATAAATTGACGGACAGATGGGTTGACCGTAACTTGATCCATCCATATAGCCTACATTGTGGGGTGCGGTGGTGTAGTGGTGGTGTCGTTGCCTTGAAACCGGAAGGTTCGAGGTTCGAATCCACCTCGCCGCGTAAGGACCTTGGGCAAGTCCTTCACTCGCAATTGCTCAGCGCTTCGGCGTGAAACTCCGATGCAGTGTCCACTCTGCATTCGGGAGCGCTTCTGAGTAGAGAGCTTGAAGGGGCGCTATAACAAGTGCACATACAAACAAATACGACTATGATAATAGTCCAAAGGCATGTCTTAAAAAGAAAGTAAGCTCAGACCCGGCCCTGGGGTTTGTTTGTATGTGCACTTGTTATAGCGCCCTTTCAAGCTCTCTCTCTACTCACAGGGGCGCTCCCGACTGCAGAGCGGACACTGCAACGGAGTTTCACGCCGAAGCGCTGAGCAATTGGCGAGTGAAGGACTTGCCCAAGGTCCCTACGCGGCGACGTGAGGTGGATTCGAACCTCGAACCTTCCGGCTTCAAGGCAACGACGCCACCACTACACCACCGCGCCCCACAGGGTGTGTGGAGCCCAAAGCAGTAGCGGGTCCCCAAGCAACAATTTATGGAGTGGATTATTTTCTTGTCAATAGGACTATAGCACCAACGCACCATCACTTCTAGTTTCTTGTGTTGTTTTCCCAATTATCATTGTTTTTTTCTCTCCGCATTTATCTTCAGTCACATTCTCCTGCTACTACCGTCCACCCTGTCCGTCAACGCCTGTAACTTTTCTTGCGAGTTGGATATTATGTCAATGTCATCGGCAAACCGTAGGTTGTTCACTAGAGTAGACGCCCATTGAGATTTACTCCTTCTTCCTCGTCTCGCATTCCAAATCTTATCACCGCCTCTACGGTTATGTTGAATAAATCCGCCGATATCCCATGCACACTCTTGCCTGACCCCACTGTGATTCTAAACCGTTCCGTAAGCTCTCTATATAGTATATACCCGAACTGCACTCATGGACTTACTGTACAAATCCTCTATTAGTTGTACCAGTTCTTCTGGTATTCCATAGTATCTTAATACCTGCCATAGTCCTTCTTGACACACACTATCGAACGCTTGTTTGTAATCTATAAAGTTGTTGTATAGCGTTCTGTTCCGTTCTAAATAAATTATCTCTCTGCTAGTAACTGCTGTCTTATCACGAACAGCTGGTCAATCGTGCCCCTTCCCTTTCTTAAACGGGAGGATTCGCACGAAAAGGGGACTGATGCGAATCAAAGAAGATCAATAGTGTTAAAGCCAAGTGGATATCTAATTCGCTGTCTGTAAACACCTTGTAAATATAATAATTCTGCATTATTGATACTACAAGAAATACCAAACTGTTTCTAGTGATCTGTACGACTAGACGAATATCCACGTGCCGAGAGGAGCTACAAGAATCCGAAGAGTTTAGCCGCTCATCTTACGATTCTTATCGCTGCTCGCCACCAAATACTCGAAGAGTATGCCCCTACTGCCATCAAGCTTTTCTTTCAGTACCGCACACTGTACAGTCCACGACTAACTGATGTTGATAGATGGTTTGATGGACAGACAGATAGATAGGCAGACGTATACAGATATGCAGACAGACAGATAGACATGTATACGTATACTTTATAGACCTATATATAGGCCCTACAGACAGATAGGCAGACAAACTGGTTAACAGAAAGTTCTCTTTCCTTGAGCTTCTTCACCCTATACCCAGCGAATCTGACCGAGCTCATCGCTATTCTTTAAGCAAGTGACGTTAGATTATATATCACCCGTCATCCATTTAAGGCGCACAATAAAACTTGTTTAACTCAGCAGACGTGTATACTGTATGGCCTATAATTATATAGCGTGACAACCACATTAATCTAATTTCTGAATATCTTTTTATTAAATGCTATGAGCATTCATTGAATTTCTCTTTACTACAGACTGCACACGTTGCTCAAAATTCAATAAAAGGTCATTCGATGTCAATCTATGGCAGCAAGGGCTAAGACGATCTAATGTAGCCTATTATACATGACTGTAGCCTAAATGATATATTATTTCAACACACATATGAAATGATATGCAATTATTATTCAATATATAGGCTAAACACATGAATATCTTATACTATAAATCTAAGTTTGTTATTGTTCTGTGTATTGTATGTGTATGTAGGCTATGTCCGTCCCAAGAAAGTCTCTGAAACAGTAAACATTTGAATAACGAAACATTTTTTTACATACTCTTACTCTTACACGAATTTGTAGGCCAGCGTGACTATTTTCAGCTCTCAATTCACTTTAAAACCCGAGTTTTGAGCGTTTTAATTCGACGCGTATGGTCAACCTAGCGCCTATAGGCCTACGGATTTAATAAGCCATGTTTACCGTTGTACATAATTATATCTATCGCGTCACAATTAATCAGCAGTTCACATGACGTCATGTCTTGACGTCGTTTTCGCGACTGTCACCTCTCGCAGTATAACCAAGTCATTGATAGGCGCTCTCGTGCAGTGCAAAAACACAGAGAAAGAAGAATGTGGATGTGTGTGTGTGTGTGTGTGTGTGCGTGTATGTTTGTCCAAATTATAGGCCTACGCTCTACATGCAGTTTCGCAGCTATTGACTACCAGAACGACCCAGTGGAGGGGTTGGTGAATCTTACTCACCACGGGGGACTGCGTAGGACAACAAGCCGAATTTTGTTCAGCTTCGCTTGTTTGAATTAGCAACTTTTAGCTCCTCAACCACGCTTCTTGAACGCAGAGCCAATCACAGAGATGAATTTATCTATTTACAAACACAACATTTTATTATATGATATCATTATGATATCCATGCCTGATACAGGTCATAGAACGATGGAGAAGATCAAAGAAGAACCACAAAAATTAATTTGTCGGGACAAGGATTTCATCTAAGAGAGGTTGAAAAGGTGTGGACTTACAGCACTTGGGAGAACGAGAAACATGCAGAGGATAATATAACATAATCGAACCTAATAAGATCATCACTGTAGCTGGAGAGGTTCTTCCAATAATCTCCAAGCAAAGGAACTCCAGGGTTATTTTTAACATGTAGAATAAACGTCCTCAGAACCACTTCAAACCCTAGTTATGCTATGCATGATATGCTACGTCACGTTTCAACAATGGTTGATAAACATACGAGAAAGTTGTTATATTGAAGTCGTATTATCTGACCTAGGTTAAACTGTCAGCATGCCTGCGCAAAGCCCATAAATAATGCACATTGTCCAGTGGAGATCGAAGAAACTGGTCCACATGGGCCGCATCAAGAGCCCGTAAAATGTCGGTGTCTCGGGATATTCTATCCCCCCCTTTTAAAGATATCCAGGAGGATGGAAAATACCGAGCATAGAGTATATGGGGGGGAATAAAACCATTCTATCCCAATTATTAAAAATACGTATAGGTCTAATTGAAAAAATTATGCTGCAATCAAAATTTAAAGTGACTAATTTTTTAAGTGTCCTAAGTTATGTTTAGAGAAAGGAAACTCGAATTCATTTAGTGACTCTAAGTGTTCTTAAGTGTTCTAAGTGCTCTAAAACCAAAGCAAGCAAATTTATCGAATGGAAATAACACAGGGCCTCCCTGTTGTAATGTCATTGTTCAAAACAAAGTAAATAAACGTTAATTTGCAAAAATAAGCACACGCGGAAGTGGTTTTTTCAATCTTCTCCTCATCTGAGGGGATACGATTTTTAGTGAGGATACGCTACAATTTTCGTTACACTTGCTCTCGCTTGTTGAGAGTGTTGGGTTCACTTGCTCTAGTCTAGGAGATGATGAGTAATACTCAGGTCCGTAATGTAAAATAACATCGATTTATTCAATAACAGAGCAGTCTGACAAGAAGTAGGTTAACGTTACCCAAAGCTGACATGAAGTACGACCGATACAGCTGATTCGACAGAGCTGACGTGAAGACACACCAGGCTAACGGAGCCCAAAGGAAGACGGATGTAGGCCAGTTCACCAACGGGGTGGGACGGCAATCGAAGAAGACAAACGTCGTAGAACACGAACCACACGCCACGCTCAACAGGAGTCGAACACACACCACAGAGTAGACCCACGACAAGAAGCAAGCCCCCACAGTAGTAGCCCTTTAAATAGGCCCTGCCCTTCCCTCAACTCCCACATAGTCAAGGAGAGTCCAAGTAAGGAAGCCCAGAGGGGTAATAGGTAGCTAACACTCACATACCCCCCCACCAGAACATGAGGAGTCCAACGGGGACGACGAACTATACGAACAATGCTACGCCTAAATGCAAAATCACTCAGTACAAGCCATTACACGTACTAAGCAATTCAGCAAGACTTAACTAAATAATGCATCGCACTCATAAATAACGTAAGAGTCCGATATAATCCTGATCTGAATACACAAACTTCATATAACCCAAATCATCAGTTCACACGTAATCACGATATATATACATACACATCAATAGTTCAAATGTCCAAAAAACTATATCTGAAACACAAGAAAAAATTTGGACACCAACTGGTGTATCAAAAATGAACCAAAATGTATACTGGTCATCGGCACAAGCCACCCTACACTACAGACACACTGAAGAGTTCATTGCCGAAGAATTCCGTGCTTTCCTTCTATGACAGAACGTTCCATTGAAACTGTTTCTGGACAGTGTTTGACTTTTCATGACAGAATGTTCCATTGAAACTGTTTCTGGACAGTGTTTGACTTTTCCTGACAGAATGTTCCATTGAAACTGTTTCTGGACAGTGTTTGACTTTTCCTGACAGAATGTTCCATTGAAACGACGAGGATAGACGTACCAGAGAGCATCTCTAGCACGCCTGACGACTCCGCTGTGAGGAGCCAAGTGGAGACACTGATTGACGTGTGCCCTCACCCGCTCCCACTCACATTACGCAGATGGACGACTCAGAATGTCCGGCAGAACATTCCATTCGCCTGGACGATGTCTAATGTCCAAGTTGTACTGTTCAAGCTCCAAACTCCAGCGCAAGAGCTTCATATTTTTGTTCGCCATCTGATGGATGAACTGCAAAGGTTTATGATCGGTGAACACCAGGACGACTGCGGATCCAAAGTAGACACTAAAGGCCCGCAAGGCGACCATCAGTGCCAGCGCTTCCTTCTCTATGGTCGAATAGCGAATCTCCTGCGGCAGCAGCTTCCGACTCAAATAGCAGATCGGGTGTTCCAATCCATCCTTCATCTGAAACAAGCACGCTCCCAGACAGAATTGAGAAGCATCAACACCCACACAAAACTGTTTAGTAAAGTCAGGAGGTATTAAGATAGGTCTAGAAGCCAGACGAGATTTTAGATCAAGAAAAGCAACCTCCGCTTCCAACAACTGATTCACCTCTTTATCCACCCACGCCATTTTCTCAGGATTTAACCTGTAAGGGTATTGTCGAACAGGGCGAGCACCTTCAACCAAATCAATTCTATGAGACACCATAGATGTTTTACCCGGTACGTCACTAAACACATGTGCAAAGTCATGCAAAACATCCCGCAATTCCGCACGACATTCAGCAGACACTTCACATTGTAAGACCTTATCCTCTAAAGTCACATCATTCATCCTCACATCCGGATTTACCACCAACACAGAAGCCACCACCTCCTCATTCGGTCGCTCATACACCACATCCATACGATCCACATAGCGCTTCATCAGATTCACATGTACCACCCGTTCCGTTTTTCTTCGATCCGGGGTACTCACTAAATAATCGACCGGACCAAGTCGACGTACAACCACATACGGTCCACAATATTTGGTCTGTAAAGGTTTACCCACCAACGGAATCAAGAGTAAAACCTTTTCACCTTCCTCAAAAGACACAGCACGTGACTGCTTATCATACAGTTGCTTCGATTTACTTTTCGCATCAACAGCATTTTCACCAGCAAGTTTCAATCCAACACGCATACGTTCACGTAATTGTAAAACATAGTCAATCACGTTCTTGCCAGACACTTCATGTACAACATCTTTCGCCAACCATTCTTCCTTCATCAATTGCAACATGCCACGCACATCTCTGCCATACATCAAATCAAAAGCAGAAAAGCCAGTACCCTGTACCGGAACCTCTCTATATGCAAACAAGATCCACGGCAACATTGCATCCCAAGAACCCGGATATGTTTCAGCCAACGCCTTCAACATATCTTTCATAGTACGATGAAAGCGTTCGCACGAGCCATTCGTTTGTGGTCTATAAGGACTAGTTTTCAACTGCACAATACCACATTCATGCACAAACACTTGCATCAAATCAGACATGAATTCTGAGCCACAATCAGATAACAATTCTTTCGGAAATCCGAAAAGCGAAAAAACTTCACACAAACATTTAGCCACATCCTGCGCCGTATGATTCTTCAACGGAAACGCAAATGGAAAATGAGAAGCCAAATCAATGACCGTGAGAATAAACCTATTCCCCGTTCCCTCACATACACTCAATGGGCCTACGATATCCATTGCCAAGCGCTGAAACACTTCCTCCATTACAGGCATACTGACCATGGGCGCCCTATAATTTCTGTTTCCTTTGCCTAAGCGTTGACACACATCACATGAACGACAATACTCACGAACGTGTCGATTCACATGAGGCCACCAGAAATGCTTCGTCAACCGATCCAGTGTCTTTCTAGTACCCAAATGCCCAGCCGCTGGTATATCATGGGCCACATGCAACAACTTCTGTCTTAAGTCACGAGGCACAACTATCTGTACCACACCCATTCCTAATGGTGTACACTTCTCCGCCCATCGACGCACCAAGACCTCGTCCACCAACGCATACGGTTGTACACGCCCACCGACAGACACCGTCTCGTCGACTTGTGCATACAATGGTCTCAATTCAGGACACCGGCGCTGGCGCAATATTAATTCCTGTCGGCTAACATATAGCTCCGATCTTTCTGTCACAACAGATTCTGTCGCTGCAAATAAACTCGATAAGTCGCCTTCATCGAAATTCATTCGTTCAACTTGTCTGTCAATTATTTCACCTGGCGTTCGCTCTTCGTCGGCCGACTCCGTACTTTGACCCACTATCTCCGACTGCTCGGGCGCCGCTTCACTGCACACCGCCGTCTCCCTCTCACTCTGTCTCAGTGCATGTGCTCTAGCCTGTGCACGAGTCGTCACCGCGACCTCCAACACCTGTCCTGCCAGCGCTGTATCATTACCCACAATGCAATGCACCCCAGCCATTGGAAGTGAATTCATTAGACAGCATAACACCTCACCTTGAACAAATGCACAATCAACATTCACTTTCACCAAAGGACATTCCACAATAGAACCAGATATACCTCTGAGTAACCTCGTTTCATTCATGTGTACAAACTCATGCTCATTCAACCATTCATTAGACACCAAAGACTGCAGCGCTCCACTGTCTCTCAAGAATACCGCCTCCTTTCGTGCACCCTCATCATCAATTACACATCCAATCACACAAAATGGTGCATACAGTTTATCAACAGATTCAATTGGCTTCGGAAAACTCTGTGGTTTAACAGGCGCCGAAACAGTCTGAACCAAACCCACAGGTTTCGCACCCCTCCAATTTTCTATTTGAGTCCCCTCCTTTCGTTTTAATTTCCAACAACTGGCCTTCGTATGACCTGGCGCTCTACAAAATGCGCACGTGACCGGTTCCCCAAAACCAGTGACGTCATCATTTTCCCGCCCAGGCTTATTAAACCCATACGTTCCTCTTTGAGGCGAACGTCGACCCCAATTTGTATCACGACGCGTACCATCCTTGTACCCCACGCCTTGACGCTCCCATACATCTTTCTTCTCACTTTCATCAGATGAGAATCCTCGTGTACGGTCGAAAAAATCCCTGCGGAACCCCCCAGAATAATGGTTCGGCCCCTGCTTGTACAACACTGCATATTCATCCGCTAAACGTGCAGCACTTGCAACAGTATCAGGACTCTTATCTATCAGCCACCTGTGTACTTCAATAGGTAACGCTTGTACAAACTGCTCCATGAGAATTACCTCTTTAAATTTTGCTAACTCCTCCCACGAGTTTGTACCCTCAATCCATCTCTGAAAAGGACTCTGCAGTCGAAATGCATAATTCGCATACGTTTCCCTCGGTTCTTTTCGCAACCCCCGAAATTTCTTTCGATAAAATTCCGGAATACGTTCGTACGCCGTCAATAGCGCACTCTTCACAATATCATATTGGACGCACTCCTCCAACGATAAAGCCGCAAAAACTTTCGCCGCCTTCCCCGACAACTGTGGCTGTAGGAGGGACGACCATTTTCCCATCGGAATTTGATGCAACGTCATTGCTTGCTCAAACGCCGCAAAATAATGTTCGATATCGGCCGAATCAAATTTTGGCACAAATTTCAGAGCTGCCCCAAAACGCAAATCCTCATTTCCATGCGCTGGTCGTTCGACAGCACCACCTCCTTCTATCCTCCGTCCGTCCATTTCTAATCTCTGCTTCTCAAATTCCATATTCATTCGTTTCTCCTCCATGTCAAATCTCCTTTTCGTCTCCTCTGCTTCAATCTGCATTTTCTTCTCCTCTCTCTCTGCTTCAATTTGCATTTTCTTCTCCTCTCTCTCGGCTTCAATTTGCATTTTCTTCTCCTCTCTCTCTGCTTCAATTTGCATTTTCTTCTCCTCGAATCTCATTCGCTCCTTCTCTCTCTCCCACTCTCTGTCCTCTTTTAAGTGCAAGCGCTCTAACTCGGCCTCCTCTTTCTTAGCCTGTGCCTTAAGTTTCCAAGCTGCACTACCCAATTTCGGTGACAATGGTTTCATAGCCATTCTCCTCACCTGTGACCTAGACACGTCCTCCACATCCTCACCATATGTCTCACTCACCAGTCGAAGTGTGTCACTTGGTATGTCTCTGACATCCCCAAATTCAGGAATTAACTCCTCCTCTAACGACGCCATTTTACCTCTACGCCCTGTCGACTATTCGACGTGCAGACCAACGCACAGCGCAAAAAATTCACCCACGACAGCTCACTTCAAAACTGTCTCGACCAAATTTACAAAACTCGCAAAACTCAATGTCGCAAAACGTCGAAATTTCCCGCACTAATTTTCCCGACCTAATTCTCCAAAAACAACAACCATTGACCTGTCTTCACGGCCAACCACCATATAACACTTTTTCAACGGAATTACCACCGTACTATTTGCTAAATTTCACGGAAACAACGCCCCTTTTTTGACGCAAATTTCAAATTATCGTGAAAAAAATCCCGCGAGACCCCATCTGTTGGGTTCACTTGCTCTAGTCTAGGAGATGATGAGTAATACTCAGGTCCGTAATGTAAAATAACATCGATTTATTCAATAACAGAGCAGTCTGACAAGAAGTAGGTTAACGTTACCCAAAGCTGACATGAAGTACGACCGATACAGCTGATTCGACAGAGCTGACGTGAAGACACACCAGGCTAACGGAGCCCAAAGGAAGACGGATGTAGGCCAGTTCACCAACGGGGTGGGACGGCAATCGAAGAAGACAAACGTCGTAGAACACGAACCACACGCCACGCTCAACAGGAGTCGAACACACACCACAGAGTAGACCCACGACAAGAAGCAAGCCCCCACAGTAGTAGCCCTTTAAATAGGCCCTGCCCTTCCCTCAACTCCCACATAGTCAAGGAGAGTCCAAGTAAGGAAGCCCAGAGGGGTAATAGGTAGCTAACACTCACAAGAGCAGTCCTCTAATCATCATAGCGTGAGAGCAATCAGAGTATTATAATACTGCAATTAAGGATTCAGCGACTTCATGTTTTTGCCTCAGCATATATGAGTGTCGACTGTTAATAGACAGGTCTGTCCCTCGCTGTCTGATCTACCGGCTGACAGCGTTTGCGGTCAGTGAATTCAGTTTACGACTTAGCTGCCAGACGGTGCACGACAAGGGCAGTTTTGCGCTGGTGGGAAGTTGAACCATCGAAATTTCTACTGAGGACATTTACGTTTGATTGAAGAGTCGCGTCAAGGCTAGTCATGTTGGCCGATCCACGTCAATATCAATTCAACGTAATTTATAACTCAATTAGGCTGTATTTTATTCTTTACTTAAGGGATTGTTGTAAGTAGGTCTATTAATTTTCACTTGATTCGAACGCAAAACTCATGGCAAAATCTCGGATTACATTCAAGACTGTTAAACTGATCCCATTTTAATAATTGAAGTAGCCTAACTCTCGAGCACATAGCACATACCTAGACCACACACCTTCTCATTAGGCCTACCGTACCTAGGCCTATATATATATATATATATATATATATATATATATATATATATATTAAAAATCATCGCAACTTCATCTCGCGTAGGCATTATTGTGTAAATAAGTAGGGTAAGTGGGGGCAAGTTGACAGGGTTAAGCGTTTTTTGGCCTCTGATCATCCTCAATGATGCCAACAAAGTTGGGGTTTTTCCCACAACGTTTTGATTGATAACACCTACATTCTAGCACAAAATCAGGCATAAAAATATATTCTAAGTTTGCTAAAAATGAACTTTAAAATTTTCCAAAAGTCAACCAACTTGCCCCTCTGCTGGGGCAAGTTGGCTGCCTGCTTGGGGCAAGTTGGTTGACAATATATACATGCAATATTTTTAAAATTTTACTAGAGAAAAGTTGATGAACTGTAGTTGTTTCAGTTTTAAAATATTCGGCATTAATAAAGATGCCAGGAAAAATTTATTAAGTAAATTAGCAAGGTATAAAACATTGGTGTCCTTGTTTCTTCGAAGTTGCAACAAAAGTCACAAACTACAGTTGTGTTATCTAAGACATTCAGTATTAATAAAGAAGATACATAAATTTTATCAACAAAATAGCAATGTCTAAAAAAATTGCAGTGTCCTTTTTTCTTAGAAGTCTCAGCATAGTTCGCAAATAAAGCTTCCACATCCTTCACAGGCTCCCACCAGGTTTACCCATTTTAGTTGGTTGCATCCGCCAACTTGCCCCCGCCAACTTGCCCCCTCAGGGGCACTCAACAAAATCCGGAAGGTATGATTTGTACAGTGTGATTTGGAAACACAAAATTTATCAGTAATAACTCAAAATAAATGCTTAACAAAACAATCCACTTCCCAATTTTTTTGCATTCGTTGAGATTAAGATAAACGCTATTTTAGAACAGTAAAATGTGTTAAGAGGTAGATAGGAAAACGTATTTTTAAGAAAAAACGGCAATCAAAGCATCTTGTCACGTTGTTGCCAATACCCAAAAGGAAGCTCTTTGCCTTGTTCTTTCTTACACATCTTGTTAGACTGTTTCCTGCCACGCATTATAATTTTATAGCGCAACAATCATCTTGCCCCGGCCGTCAACTTGCCCCAAGACACCCTACATCAACTAACACACTATAATTATTATCACTGTGTTGTGACAGTCTCCGTAAGCAGTGCTTAATCTAGTCCCTTTGCTTTGGGGGGTCAGGTTTCTAAAGAGCGGGACAATCGGTGTTTTGGACGGACGGAAACCGCTGAGGCGGCGGACACCGACAACGCCCTTTGTCCCGTAATTTATCTGACAACCTTTTTTAATTTTTCTGCTATTATAGCTAAAATTTGAGATCAACATAGGCTACAAACCGGCAGTAAATTGGGTAGTAAATTTTATACTTTGAAATCTGATGACTTTGTTATTACATCAATATTATTCTGAGAGAATATTACGTATGTACCGGTGATAAACAGCTCTCAATTTTGTCTTGGGGAATGTCATTCCTGGAGACTTTCACCCCACCCCTTAGATGCCTAGATTAAACACTGCTCCGTAAATAACCTGAAAATACCGGTAGTGCCTGTTTAAGTTTCGTCTGTGTCAGCCTAGTATATCCTATTTCTATTCGAATATACTATAGAAATGGACAAATAAAAATATAAAAATGATAATAAATAAATATGAAATTTCTTTATTGAGAAAGTGATTTAGATTTCGATTCCTATACATTGTATGAAAATATGAAAATAAAGAATATTGAAGAAGTAGTCGCACAATGCCCTGGACGCCGTGTTAATTTCTAGATGAATTCTTCTGTGATGACACCTTAGTGAACTATCCCACTTCTAACGGAACGTGTGCACAATAGGCATAAGCCTACACACAAAATAAATACTTATTCACGCTGAAAAAGTATAAAACCTTGAGATGGCTTCAAGAAAGAGTGTAAAACCACGCTTTCGCGAGCTAGGCAGAAGTTTACTTGGGCTAAATAAACTCAACACTGTCTTTCCTGAGATTTTTAATCCTTTCAACGCAATTAAATTTATGTTCTTTAACTGTTGACATTGTGTGTCATATAACTTGTTTCCATACCATAACAGCGGTTTATTCATCAAAGGCCAAAAGGCCATTGTCAGCATAACAAAGTACAATAGTTGATATAGTGCCGGTACGCCGACAATTAGGTCAAGGCAGTTCAGAAGCATGTAAGCTTAGCAGCCAATCATTTGACATGAAGTTAACTTCTAAGAGTGAAAATGTTTGAAGTGAATGAGTCGAACTCCAAAGCCTAAAGGGAGCCTATACTTAAGATACAAGCGATAAGAACTATACCATTTATACGAGGGGTCCAAATATGACCGTATATCGGTTGTTTTCGTCTTCTGATGTAAGATACTCATATACAGCTGTGGAGTACTCATTCAAACTGACTCGTCCATCACGGTTGAGATCCATGGACTCAAACGCCGTGCGTGTGAAGCTTATGTCCTGGAGGCCCAATTCAGCAAACGCCTGGGCACATTCCTCTTCTTGCAGAAACCCATCACCATTGAGATCCTGCAGTCTGAAGTATTGGTGACACAGTCTTTGATATAAAACCTTGAATTCTGGGTCATTCCGCTGTTGCTTAATGGACTCAATAAAAATGGATGGCGTCACCACTCCACTGTCACCGGTTCCAGAAGACTTATTCCACCGACGCCAGGCCTGCGGTGATATTACAGGGACAATGCAATCATAAACAGCAGAAGAAGATAGGGGCAGACATGATTCAGCAGGACCTCAAACTTCTCAAACTTGGAACATAACATAACATAACATTTTATTTGACAACCAACTCATTCATTACAGATAGTATAGTTATACATCAGTTGTCTAATATGTCGGTTCATCCAGAAGACCCAAAAGGGGCCAAAGGTCCCGCTAGCCAGGGTCACCTGAGAGAATTTGGTCAGAAATAAGCAGCACGGCTGACTGGAAAATAAAGCAGTTTCATGAACAATAAATTCTTAACTAGCATAACATATACGAAATAAAAGGCGAGTTATGAAAGTAGAATAAAGTTAGTGCAGTCACATGCACGGAAACAAGTGCACACTCCCATATTATGAAGGTGCATTAATACTATTTAACAGTATTTCCCCAGGTTGCTAGGGGTTTACATGGAAGACGCTGGTCATAGAACCACACGGAGGCAAGGAATCTGAGTGCATGGTAGACAAAGGGTTAATCCAAATCATAAGGAAAGGAAGCTGAAAGATTTGTCGTTGTTCAACTCGATCGAAGGGCGATATTTAAAAAAATAGCAACTAGAAGGCAATAATTAAAATAGCCAATCACTGCAACTCATTTAATAAATCCAACAATCATCATTACAACAATCAAATGTCTGATTATAGGCCTAAACTTGAAGAATTAAATTTAATGCAGGTGTTACGCTGTACATGTAGACTATACGCTAATGCATTAAAGCCAACAACAAACCGTAGTTGGCCTAAAATGATATAATTACAAGTTAATGTCAGCTCTAAGCTTAAAGAAAACTATTATCACTAACAACTTACATCACTGAAGGTGTTTGTGAAGTCTTCCTTTTGCGCATCAGTGGTTTTTCTAGCGTCGCAATATCTGGTTGCCATATCTTGAATGTCTTTAAGTGATATGAAGCCATCGCCATCGCCATCGACATCGAAATGCTTGAAGTAGGTTCGAAGTTTTCTAACCAAGAGTTCCGACATTCTGAGCTGATGAAAGTGGAGCGGCTTGCTAAAACAATTTCTCCCTATCGTTTATCAGATAGTCACTTGTGATGTGTTTGATATTTGACTATAGTGAAAGGCTATGCTAGAAACCGAGTTTCAATCTAAATAGGCTACTTCACGTGGCGGTCAAACTCGTCCATGGAATCTGATCATTTCAATTTCAAATCGGGTGATATTTATTATTCAGACATTGAAATAAACTTTTCCCTAGTTTGATAATCGCCTGTCATAGATAGCTTACAATTAGGGCTATTCCTATTGCGCTGACAATTGTTCTAAGGTTTTCCAAAACAACAGAAACGAAACTCTTCAAGTTATCGTATCCTATGACCTATAGGATACGATAACTTGAAGAGTTTCGTTTCTGTTGTTTTTGAAAACCTTAGAACAATTGTCAGCGCAATAGGAATAGCCCTAATTGTAAGCTATCTATGACAGGTACTCATGCACCACCAAGACCTCGCGCTCACCAACGATTTCTATCTTGCACGATGTTGCCTTCTTGGCTTGACCTTTATAGGTTTTAGACTAGATCATAGTTTGGTGCTCGGAATGAAGGAGATCTGCAATACGTTACTTGTTAAACGCAGGGCGTGAACATACGAAGAGCGGTGGATAAGACCAGAGACAGGGCAACTTGGAGACGTCTTGTAAGGACCTCATCGTCAGCCTATAATACCTGACGGAGGAGAAATTGGACGTTACTTGCTACTTGTTTAGTCTCTTGTAACATTCGTTAAGAACCACTTGCACAAAGACGACGTATAATTATAGCTTCACTTAGAACCTGAAACAGTTACCGTAAGTATAGCCTATGCATTGTGAACACTAGAGTCGCTGCCAACGGGACGTTAATTCAATGAAAAAGACTTACTCTAAGGCAGGCAATCACCTTTCTTCGCTTCTTTCTCTGCTGCTGCCCTTGTATAAAAAATCGCCAAATCGCTACACTTTAAACCACGCACTTCTGCTCTTTTGCGCTTAGTTTTACTAACTGTTGACGTGGTAAATAAAGCAAGGTGCACATAAAAAATCCTCGTTCTATCGGATACCGCTATTCTGGCATTGGTATGCCACCGAGGCCAGACGTACAATGCCAACAATGGTTTCCACAGGAATAAATTCGTCGGCTGTTTTCAATATTGCTGCTGTCAAAAATTATAGGTCCATAACTTCACGCTCCACTTTCCACTCGCTCACAGTATCTCCTCCTTTTCCCTTCACTATCCCACCTCTACTCCTTCACCTATTCCTCTCTCCACCGTTGACACGTACATGCTTTTCTTCACTAAGCTTATACTTCTTCAATTAAAGGCCACCGTCTGTATTCGGAATGGTATGACATGCAAGTCATCAAACCGTCAAGTGAACCACTGCTTCCTGCATGCAAGTGCTTTGACTAGCCTACTGATCTTTATAGGCCTACAGTAAACTATTACTGTATTATAAAGAGCAGTAGGCTATTTTATTATAGGCTACCTAGCACAGTCTATGTGCTAGGTAGCCTATAATAAGTTTAATTTACTGCTTTCTCTGTCTACCTCATAGGCGCAACCACCCTACGGGACCCACGGGACGCGTCCCCCCAACTTTTAAGTGGTCCCCTAACTTTATTATTATGGCCCCCCAACTTTTAGGACGTGATTCATTATGGTCCCCCCCAACTTTTAGGACGTAATTGCACCTATGGTCTACCTTACTGTTTAGTCTCTTTTTAAAATGATCAATCTAAGAGAATCTGCAACTTCATGTGGTAGCTGTTTGCACTAGTAGGACCTAAACAATTCGTTTCAAAAACAATTTTTCAGATGTCTAGTCGCACCAGTTCATGGTTCAATGAATGTGTCCTCTGACTCCTCTCAGAGTTCGAGTTATTGCTTTCTTGAAGAAGGGTTTCCTCTACATTTAGGAGACCATGCAGAATTGTGTAGATCTCAATGAAATACCAGCTCATTAATTTGTTCTTCTTTCCGAGCAACAAAAATCCAAAGCCTTTCTTCTTATGGCTTGCTAACTAGGCATCTGATCGGTTTAGTAGCTTCCTCTCGTATTTTCTTCAGGCATTCGATGTTTCTTGAAAAACGGATTGCCAACTTGGACACCAATATTCTGGATGTGGTCGAATATGTCTTGCACAATATCTTGAGGTTGTTAATACCTATCTGCTTGAAACCCCTTGTTTTTTTTATTCCAAGAAGTGATATTGCATGCAGTGGCGGCGCCAGGATTTCAGGTTTGGGAGGGGGCTGAAGCCTCCGGGAGCAAATTTTCCATTTTAATTTTTCATCCGCAAAAAATTTCTGACGACCTGTTTTTAGTCATCAGGTCGAGAATCATGGAAATATTTCAGTCTTGCATGTGAAAAAACCCGGATGGTCTTTTTTTAGGGGAGCTTGGCCTCTGGCAGGGGGGCCCCTAGCGCCACCACTGATTGCCTGGTTTTCTGAATGCTGGCATTGACGGCTCCACTTCAGATGATCCTTACCGATCCATCCTCACTAGTCCTTCTCCATTCAGTCGCTTCCAGTGTCACAATATCCATTATATCCCGTGGATTATAGTTTACAGTTACCTTCCATTCAATTTGCATTACTTTGCTTTTAGAAGCATTCATTAAGAGAACTTCTTTTGACCAGTCATTCAACTTGTTTAGATCGTGCTGTTTTAGATCTAGCCTACTCATTACTCATCTTCCTCACTTTGTGTTTTAGTTTTGTCCATGTTATTTTGTAGCATCACCAAACATTTGACTGAACTTTTCTACTGTGTCTGGTAATTCGTTTGCATAAATGTAGTGCAACAGCTGAAAACAATATTGACCTTAACACTGATCCCTGTTGAGAATTTCTGCCAAGTCTGTTTCTTTTCCATTTAGATAAACTCCCATTTGTGATATGTTTAGATGTGTCAAATCCATTCTTGTGAAAGCCGTAAGTATAATCCTTTGTGTATGCTTTACAATTATTTTTTGGGAGGCACTGTATCAGAAACCTTTGGATAGCCTATTCCAAGAAGACTTCACTAAGCCCCTCACCTGTATTCACTCTACAGTGTCTCTAACAGGTTAGTCAAACATGGTCTATTTCTAACACAGCTGTTTAAATCGAAAACATAATGGCCAGAATGTCATTGTCAATATGACAAAGTATACATAGCGGTGTACGGACATTTGAACGGTGGTCATTTGAACGGACGACACTTGAACGGCGACACTTTAACGGGCGATATTAGAACGGGCCGACAATAGAACAGGCGACACTTAACCGGAGCGTTATATTAACGGGCCGACTTATGAACAATTCTCAAGATGCGGCCTATAGGCCTACACTATGCACGTAAGCCTAGGCCTATACTTTGAGTTTTGACTGAATGTTGGGCACAACATTTGGTGACACTGACTATTAGGGAAAGTTATGCAAAGTTTTACTGTTACTTTTAGGTGTGAAATAGTGTTGTTTTTACATGTGTGACATGGCATTTATGTATGGATGTAGCCCCAAAAGGTAAAACGACGCCCATACCTCAAAATTATAATTATTTAAAAGAAAAACAATACAAGAGAGTCAGAATATCATGGCGATGTCGAATGTACAAAACGATTCAAATGCAAGGCCCGACTTGTAACCGCAGACGACCAGATGGTCAGCGAAAGACAACACACGTATTCTGGAAACTTTTGCGATAGAAAGGAAAATCATAGGCGAAATGAAGCAATAATTATAGTCGCCACACGCCAACTACGGCAAGGCAGAAATTTTGATATGTTTAAATTCAGTTGCCAATTTGTCACAATACCAGACATTGAATATGGTAGGCCTACATATCCAAGACAGTAAATGCTCGATTGCTTATTAAAATTTAGGCTACCAACTTTACCGATCAAGTGTCCTCCGGTCATCTGTCGCCCGATCAAATGTCCAGCCGTCCAATAGTCTCGGCGGTCATTTAATACACCGTTCTACTGTCGCCGTTCTAGTGTCGCACGTTCTTTTGTCGTCCGTTCAAATGTCATGTAACCATACATAGCTGCCATAGTGCCAATGTTTTAAGGCAGTTCAGAAGTAGGCCTATATAAGATTAGCTATACCAACCATTAATTTTGACATGAAGTCAACTTCTAGCACTGAAAGCATCTGAACTGAACGAATCGAATTATTTCAAAGCTGAAAGGTACAGCCTATAAGGCCTACTTAAGATGTCCGCATATGAGAAATTGACTACCTAGACGAGGGGTCCAAATATGAGTGTGTATCGGCTGTTCTCGTCATCTGATGTAAGGTATTCAATTATGGCAACGGAATACTCCTCCAAGCTGACTTTTCCATCTTGGTTGAGGTCCATGGTTTCAAACACCTTGCGCGTGAAGCTAACATCCTGGAGACCCAAGTCAGCAAACGCCTTGGCACATTCTTCTTCATCCAGATAACCATCACCATTGAGATCCAACAGACCGAAGTAGTGACGTAACATTCTCAGATATGTAGCCTTCAGTTCCGGGTCATTCTGTTGTTGTTTAAAGGACTCGATCAGAATGGATGACGTCACCATTCCATTGTCACCGGTTCCTGTGAATTTGTTCCATCTCCGCCAGACCTGCGATTATAATCACAAGTACCATGACTACATAGAATAATAATTACTGTGGAATAAATCTTAAGACATGGAAATCGCCATGTCTAATTATTAGTGCATACTTGCTAATTCTCATATATTCAATGCCATACTCAGAGCCCTGCGCCAACATGTTAGTGTCGGCGGCGGTGCGCCGGTCATTTTTGGTCGGCGGCGGCGGCGCGCCGACAAACAAAAATCGGCGGCGGCGGCGCCCTCAAAATGTCGGCGTCGGCGGCGCAGCGCGGCGTCGTGGAATTACTGCTCCAGCGTCGCATAATTATTTTGAATGTTGTTACACAAGAACCCTATATTATCAAGATAAGCGTGTTCAGCCATTATTTTGGCAATTATCTTGTCTTTAGTCAGCATTGATTAGAAACAATTATTCCCTGATTCAACGTTCAATTACAAAACTCTGCAAAGGCTTGATTAAGAAAAACACATGACAACGTTTTCAAATTCAGGCCGCCAGCTTACGTAACCTACTAATAACACTTAAAGGACTGTTTGCGCTACCTGCCTATTTTACTCTTGAACTACCTTATGACCCGTCAGAAATTATAGAGGCCCATTTTTCTTGACGCGAACTGCTGAAAGTGTATATCTGTATGCATGCAAACATGCATACATACATACACACATACATGCATAAATAAATACATAGATTATATGCACACATGCATGCATGCATGCATACATACATGCATACATACATACATACATACATACATACATACATACATACATACATACATACATACATACATACATACATACATACATACATACATACATACATACATACATACATACATACATACATACATACATACATACATACATTCATACATACATGCACGCATACATACATACGTACTGTGTTTGCGTAGAAATATTTATCTGCCACAAAGTGGGAGTTATCATGCAATCTTATACAGATGAGGGTTAGGGTGCCAATGAAATATACAGGAAAAAATAAAGTTTTGAATTTCTTAGGTCTCATCCTCTGAAAATGTTCCTTTATATATGGAAGTTACTCAGAGAAAAAATGAATAAAATATATGAACATTTAGAGGATGCACCATGCTCCTGAAGTTGTATATAGTAATATGTGCCGTGATGCTAGTTAATTCCTGACATAATGGTCTGTCTCAGTATTGAGAAGTTAACTCTGTGGATTACTAACAGTTCTGGTTATATCTGCAGTGCTTTATATAACTTCTCTATCATATCTACATATTATCTGTTTTATATTAAATCTCTATTCTATAACATCACTAGCACAGAGGGGGAAGGAAAATGTTAAAATCCGGAACCCATGCATTGACTTGAAACTTGCGCGGGTTGAAGACCGTCATTGTACAAAAAAACCCAGGTTACAATAAACAGAAGGAAACGATAACAAGGGAGTAAGGTAGGCCTATAACTAGATGACAGTTTTATTGAAAATCCAGATAGCAATACAGATTGTGATGGAAGCAATACAGCTGAAGATGAAGGCAGTGATGTGAGAATTCCTGCGGGGTAAAGGAAAGGAAGACAGCAAAGCCAAAAGTACATAATTAATCATGATGCAGTATCAGCACTGCAGGATAGAACATAGGTATTGGACAGAAAATTTAATGCAACATATATTTTCCTGGCAACTGTCTCTAAGTCACAGTCCATCGGAATTAATTCTTAAAAGAAATCCGTACGATTGGCACAAATGTAGCATCGCGCATCTAGTGCTTTGAAAAAAGCAAGCATTTTCCTTCAACAGTATTCCTGGTCCTCTGACGATACATTGGGCTGGTAAGATATTGCCTGCTCTCACAGGTAAAGACATCGTTGATCGTCTGGCAGTCATAGCATCTGGAGATAGTGAGTTGAAGATTCTCGGGTCCCAAAGTTATGCAGTGCATGGTTCTGGTGAGGCACAGGCTGCAGCAGTATTTTAAATGGTTGACAAATGGAAACTCAGTGAATGTGCCCAGCTGATGTGTTTTGACACAAGTACTAGTATCCCTGACAACAAAGCGGGTGCTTGTATCACATACTGTAGCAAAAACTTCATAAGCAGCTCATTAACGTGACGTGCAGGCAGGCATCATTTACACGAGCCAAATGTCGAAAAAGTATTTGATACGCTTATGGGATGTTCTAGTGGCCCACATGACAGTCTCTTTGTAATGTTTTCTGCTGCATGGATTCACATTGACATTACTTTCATCCTATGAACTTAAACCGCTGAAAGACAACTTCAGGTGGTTTCTTCGTGAGTAGCTGCAACAGTATCATCTAAGAGATGACTACGGTACAAGGAGTTGATGCGGTTGTCGCTGTTGTTTGTAGGAAATGAGCCTTTTGCCAGCAATCCTTATCATCACACCTTGAGCCTGCCACAGGGCATAATGGACGGGAAATTTGTTAAGCAGTATAAAAATTTACTTGTATCCATAAAAACTTTCATGTGACATGTGCGGCACTTGAGTGGGTCACTTCTCGGTCTTGCCTTTTTTTATTCTGAACTTACGGTTATGGAGAAAGTTGACATGCATGGTTGCAGCCATGAGTAAGTTTGGTGAAGAAGATTCTCCAGTCCGAGTGACAACATCTATGAAAAACAGCTGTCTCGTTTTGTGTCACGAAACATAAAGAATTTTTTTACTTCCATGGGTATCCCACAAGATTTCCTTTTGCAAGATCCAAGCATTTGGAACCCCATTAAAACATATAATCACAGCAGAGTGCAGGGCATAAGAGCTGAAGGTGGTACAAAACGACACAACTGAATGGGGCGTCGCATTGAAACAGATGTTCAAGTCTGCCATCACAAACCAGGAGGAGCAAAAGCAATATCTGCTTTAGGTGGTTGAAAGCCATCACCAGCACTTTCAAGCACCCAAAAACGTTTGCTCAGCCAAAGACTGGACAGCCAATAACTTTTTTAAACACTGAACCAATGTGGAACACTGCATTTGTATTCTGCACAATGCAGAGCATTCTGCTATACATAGCGGCTTACGAGATTCCATATTGCAGATTTTCAAAACTTCACAGGACGGTGCAACCAGTAAATGTTATCTGATTGGTACAAAACTTTATATGTTTCAGTTTTATGGCTAAATGAACAAAACTAAGGGGTGAGACCTAAAAAAACTCAAACTTTGTTTTTCATTGGCACCCTAATGAGGGTCCATGCAGTTTTTTAAATTTTCCCTTGTCAACGCACACTGAGTAGTAAACTTGACCAGAATTCACCACCCTTTTGATTTTCGGCCAATAATCCGAACGACTTCCACGCGAAACTCTTAGCATCTTCTTTAAATCCAATAATTGCTATGTACAAGTCTTTCGATCTAAGCAGGCCAACTGGCCAAGTCACCCTAAGTTACACTTGTTTTGTGCGGAAAATGTTTTTATTTTCCTAAACTGATCCCATTTATGATACGTTGCTCAAATTGTTGACAAAATAGGATCTATTGTCCAATTGCCTAACATTACTCCAGTGTGCATATAGACAAGGCTATTAATGTTCGAAAGTTTAATTAATCACCAATTTCACATAGGTCACGTACAGCGTAGGAGTTTAGACACGACCAATCGCCTGCATAAAATTGTAGAGCGCCACCTCTTTGCAACATAATAGTAACGTGTATCCTAATAATAGAGGGCAGACGGTTCTGTTCCATCCCAGCGGACTATCAGGAAGGAACGCACACACAGCATAGCATTCACTTAGGCATACCTGGAGTTCTTTTTACCTTTGTTGATGTCATAATTGAAATCAAATCACAAAATCCTCAAAGGTTTAAACGTTAAGCGCACTGTTCGAAAAGTCCAAACGAATAGGTAGCATAATAGGTTTCATAGCATTGATGCAAAAACGGTGTTGCCAGGAAAAATCAAAGTATATAAGAAAAAGATTCTATTTTCATTGTCGCAGCAATTTTTCATGCAACAGATGAAAATGCAACGAAAAGAAATAACCGAATCCACGTGGCATCGGCGGCGCGCCGACAAATGTGACCGTGCATGAGAAAACCCGGCCAAAGGTGAAAATATTGAAACCGAGTAAATCGAGCGGAAAGGTCTACACCCAGTTCTCAACGAAATGCACGCTACTGTGCGGAGACTCCTATTTAAATCTGCGCCATTCCTTCAATTTAATTTTCCAAGAAAAGCCGTTGACACCATTGGAAAGAGCAGAAAATTTTACGTTTAGAACATATTACTAAATTCTGATGAAAAATCTATTGACTTTTGTGTGGTTCATGTAATGGATGTAATTTTCAACTGGCGATTTCTCCCTAAAACGATTTCTCAAGATGCTAAAAAATCATAAAAATTTCATTTCAAAAGATGCAAATATACGGTTTTCACCAAATTGATCAACTATATCTGTACTATTTAAAACAAACTTAAACTCATTTTATGGAATTTCCGACTTTGGGAGGGTTTTCTCATGCACGGTCACAAATTTTCGGCGGCGGCGGCGTCGGCGCGCCGACTCAAAAAAATCGGCGGCGGCGGCGCCCACAAAGTGTCGGCGGCGGCGGCGCGGCGCGGCCGGCGCAGGGCTCTGACCATACTTTAATATATATTTCGTTTTAAATTAGCACACATTATTTTATTCTACAATAGCCTAATTTACTTTCCTCTGTGCATCGGTTTATTAGGCCTACCTTCAACAACCCTTTGCTGGAAAACAGGTCTTTAGAAGTGGTAGAATGGCTGCATGTGTGAGATACATGTTTGTCATGATCCTGGTTGACTTATCCCAGTGGCGGAACAAGCTAAACAATTTAAGCAGATCGCGTCAGGTTCATGGGAGTGATTATCAGCAGGGTTGTACTGGTAAATTTAATGTCAACAATTTCCAGTGCGAAAAACTGACGACCTTTTTTTAATCATTCGCTCTCCGAATTTCATGAAAATACACCTAGCCTGGAGTGAGTATAGCCTACGCTGTATACCCGCGTGTGCCCTGGCTTTCGGAGGTGAGTATACGATGCCATTTTTTCCCGAAGGTGAGTATACGCTGTATACCCGCGTACACACTTGATTACAGCCCTGATTATCAAGTTCCGGATATTAAATGTAAAGAACGAAGTTTTATGCCATAAGCTGTCGTCAAACTCTGGGTCCATTCCAAGTATATGCTACTCAAAAGCATAACAATGCAGATAACAAGCATTGATGCAAGATATCATTACAAGTTGACGTCGACTCTAGCTTCTCTATGCTTTAAGAAAATTATTATTAACAGTGGCGTAGACAAGGGGGTGTCACGGGTTAAAACCCCCCATTGGCCTAGGAAAACCGTTTTTTAAGGCTATTTATTCACTTAAATAAGAAAAAATTGCTTGCAGTAGCAATTGTTTTTCTTTCTTTATTTCCTTTATTACTTTATTCCTTTTTATTTACTGTAATACTGTTGGGTTGTTGTCAGAAAGGGCATCCGGCCAGGCCAAAAAAGCCCAACCCCACCCCCATCATAAATTCCTGCCTGCGCCACTGATTATTAACCTGCTAGCAACTTACGTCGATAAAAGAGTTCATGGTAGCATGCCTTTGCGCATCAGTGGCTTTCTTAGCGTCGCAATATCTGGTTACCATATCTTTGATGTCTTTAAGTGATATGAAGCCGTCGCCATCGAAATCGAAATGCTTGAAGTAGGTTCGAAGTTTTCTAGCGAAGAGTTCCGACATTCTGATATGCTGACAATGAAGCAGCTTGCTAAAAAAGTCTGTCAATCGGCCATCAGATAGGCCTAATCAATTGTACTGTAATTAATCTGGCAAAACATTATGCTAGAAACCGAGCTTTGATTAAAATACTGAAAGAAACTTGATGGTCAGACTGCTTATGGAATGTGAACAAGTCATTTTTAGATCGGTATAAACTAAACTGACATCGAAATGAACTTTTCACCGGTTAAGTCACACCTGTCAAAGACACAACTCCTCCGCTCCCCTGCGTTCTTTAATTTCCGCTGACGACTGAAACCGGACCCTTCAGGCTGTCACACCAAAAACACGCTCACCAGCGATTGCTCCAGAGCACAATGTTGCCTTCTTGGCTTGACCTTTCTTGGCATCAGAAAAGGCACTGTATGGTAGGCTAATTGAAATGACTGAGATTTACAATACGTTACGTTATTCATTATATTAGTCTCATTTAATATTCGTGAGGTAGGCTACCAGTGGTCCAAAGACAATGTTTTCGTAGCAATTCAAAGTCTCAAAGTTACAGCTAACAAATTATTAGAAATAGAGTCGCTGCCAACGATGTTAATTCAATGAAAAAGACTTACTCCTGAGGCAATCAAACTTCCTTCGATTCTTTCACTGCGATTATACCAACTTTGCATAAAAATCACCAAATCGCTAAACTTAAAACCTCACGCTCGTGGTATTTTGCTGATAATTTTACTAACTGATGACGTGGTAAAGAGAGCAAGGTGCACGTAAAGTTTACGTTCTATCGAATACCGGTATTCGGAAACATCAGACATTTTAGGCCCACACACCACTTAGTCCAGGCGTAGGCTATAGGCCCCTACAGCGACAACATTGACTTCCATATTATGATAGGAATATTATTCTCTCGCATTATTTTCATAATTTATGCTGTTGTCAACTAGGTCTATGACTTCATGCTCCACTTTTCACTCGCTCACAGTATCTCCTCCTCTTCCCCCACTATGCCCCTACTCCTTCACCTACTCCGCTCTCCGCCGTTCATGTGTATATGACTTGCTTCACGACTTCTTCAATGAAAAATTATGCTTTCTATTCAGAAAAGGTTTGACACCCCAGCCATCAAACTGTCACGTGAGCCACTGCTGCATGCATGCAAGAGCTTGGACCAGCCTGCTCCTCGTTATTCAGTAAAAGTTGCAGTCACAGATATGTATAGGATAGGTAGGCTACATGGGCGAAGTTTGGTTTCCGTTCTTGGAGGGGCTAAATATTTTGGGGCTGAGACTTGGTCCAGAAAACGAGGGCCGAGAAATATTTTCCCGGCCCTGAAAAAGTTGATGACCATTTTTTAGTCCTCGCTTCCTTGCCAATTTTTGGTGAGGCACTGTGTCAAAAGACTTTGGATATTCCAAAAGGACAAAATTTGGCCCAACATCTTCACCTAGTGCCTGTGTCCACTTTTACGGTGTCTCTACTCTCTAGTCTAGCAGGTTAGTCAGCTATTATTTGCTTCCAGTGACGTCATTCTGTTTTACTGATAAACATTTTATCCTTCAGAAATGGTTCTATCGCCTTTCATGGCACCAACGTCGATGACTTTGACTCGAAGACCAATCAAAGACATTGAACAGCAAGACCATCACCAACACCCGTTTGGTCTCGGTCCAAGACCTTAAGCCCCAAGACCAAGACCAAGCTTTTGCAAAATCACAATAATACCTAGGCGTCTATTCCTGTTGCTTTTGAATTACTGGTAACTGCACAATTCCTTCTTTCCTTTCCCATCCTCCATGGTAAATTACTTCCAATGGCCTTTTTGCCAGTTTTAACTGTACAGAAATGCTTCGACAACTGCGTACATCCATTTAAAACTGCAGATTTTGTCTACAACTGCACGTCAAAAAAGCCCTGGACTAATTTAAACTTAATAAAAAAAAGTTAGCTGGTATATGAGAACCGTATTAAAGGGACGCCAGGCATGCAGGCAGAAGAACGATTAATGCATGGTTCAGGTGTAGAATGATCGCAACTTGTAGATTAGAGTTATTACTAGGTACTCATATTACATTGCAACAAGCAATATTATAGGCCTATAGGGATGTAGATAAGGAAGTACAGACCTTGTAGTGGTTGAACAAACATGAAGTGGCGGTATAGTTAGGATGCTTGTTATAGAATACCAGCATGCTCAGCTATATGGTATACAGGAAATAGCTTGCATATGATCTTTCAAAAGCAAATGTTGGTCTAATAATTATAACACCTAGCAATTTTTATGAGGCTACCTGATTAATGGGATAACCAGCCATATAATAAATAATGTAATAGAAGTGGTAGATGAAATGTCTCTCGGAGACCTGGATAGAATAAAACTGGTCTTATCAAGGTTAAGTGATAATAATCGGCACAAAACCAATTAACAATCTTAATTAGTTGGTAATTCATTATTTGGTATAGACATCTATGTATGATTGCATAGAAATGTAGGCCTAAACGTAGGCCTAAGCATATTCAAACATATTTATCGAACCATAAATGTATTAATTGTAGATATAGCCTAGACCTATAATTATATACTTATATAAGTGATGAGTATAATCTTGAACTCTAAATATCTATTCCAATGTGGCTGCACAATGAATAAATTGGCAATCCAGGCTATAGACCTACGATTAGCTGTGATCGGCTGGCAAGTCAAAAGCGCCACAGAAGTCGACGTTTAGCCGGCGGCTGAGCGGCGGAAACAGATACAGGGAAGAGGAAAACGATTTTTTTACACAGAGATCTATATTTGCTATATCCTCCGTCTTTCACCAGGCCCACAATAAATGTCGGTTCTACGGCCGCTGACGGAGGCGAAGGGAGAACCTCCTCCTCCTCCAGTCAGCGTAGTACATCAAACCACCGCTTCCCGTAGATTTACTGGAGACCTAACCGACGATATTTATCGACGCCGTACCCGCGTATAAGTCGAGACCAGCCGTGATGTACGCCTCGCACCCACCGCCACCTGCCGCGTCGCCGTCCTAATAGCACCCCTCCGTTTCGCCTTCGCCTCGGCTGTGCCTCACGACCGGCTGCAGCAGGCTAATCTCGGCCTTCGCTTATTATTATATAAGTAATAATTATATCGAATGATCATCGGCACCGCTCACGCTTGCTAAACTTTGCCGACGTCGACGGATAGGCAAGAAGAACGGTCGTAAATAAATTGAAGAAAGTATACGAAGGTCGCGTTGTGTGCAAAAATTCTTGTTGCTATTTAACCACAGTGTCGGAGCGAAGATGATTAGTGTCGCCCTTCTCTTTTCTCCAGGCTCGGTACTATAATAATAATTATTGTGTGGAAACATACATAATCTACCTTATATACGGCTCTTCAACAAGACCTTAAAAATGCGTGCACGCATTTGCTGAGCATTTGCATGCTTCCATGCGCATGCGTAAACAGCAAACGATGCTATAAAATTTCATCAATAATAAACAGAGGACGTGCCAAGGCTCCGTACTACGCCCTTAGCTATAAAATAAGTCGGAGGGATACTTGTGCGGTGAGCTCATCTGTCCTTGGTTTGCCGAGATTGAGACAACACTTCATACACGTGTCTACCTCTCAGTGCTTGCTCAAGGAATTGCTCATCTGCTCACGATGATTCTGTTGCAATGCACCCAAAAAGACATCTAAAGGAACATCGAAACAAACATCTAAGGAAGCAAGTATCTAAATAAACATCTAAACAGACAAATATCTAAACAAACATCCAAGCAAACATATAAACAAACATCTAAAAAATAAATAAAAATCCAAACAAATATCTAAACAAACATCCAAGCAAACATATAAACAAACATCCAAACAAAAATCTAAGTAGAAATCCAAACAAACATCTAAAGAAACATCTAGACAAACATCTAGACAAACATCTTGCAGTTGCAGTATTAACCAATAATTTACTGCTGATTCATCATGTTGTTAAATCATGGACTCCTGCAATAAAGTGGGTCCCCTATAATACGTGTGCCTACTCTTGCAGGTGCATCCTTGTGTATGTGCGCATACCGTTGGCCTATGCTTAACTATTCGTAAAGGTCTACCGGGACGGGTGTACAAAAACACTCGCTATGATATAGGAGACTCAAAAATATCTCGGGACGGAGCAGGCCGACCGAGAAGAAGGTGGCCTGCCCGCCCCTTCCCGCCCGTCTTCGGAGCGTCTGCTACAGCAGAGCTGCACCGCTGAGCTCCCGCGGCTGAATCAGTCGTGGGCGAAGCTGGTCCAGAAAACTAATTATTATCCAATACATTTGTCGCTTAGGTCGGCTAAAGCTGTGAAAAAGGGGAATCGAACATTTTCAGCTATCTTCAGATCCAGGGAGCTTGTCGTGAATGTTCCTACACGCTACACCTACCGTGCTCAGCAGGAATGGCCTGATCATGCAGCTTACCATTATAGGACTTGTAATTGCATTCATGTATCTCTATAGAGCATTGGGGCCAGTGGCGTAGACAAGAGGTGGTTTCGAGGGTTAAAAACCCTCATTGGCCTAGGAAAAAAGTTTTGTTAAAGGTTATTTATCCACTTAAATAAGAAAAACAAAGCAATTGCTTACAGTAACGATTGTTGTTCTTGCTTTATTCCATTTGTTACTCTATTCCCTTTTTATTTACTGTAATACTGTCGGATTGGTGTCAGAAAGGGCATCTGACCAGGTCAAAATATCCAACCCCCCAAATCATAAATTCCTGGCTACGCCACTGATTAGGGCATCTCTATATTAAGTAAGTAAGCATATTCTTTATTGTACCAGCTGCAAAACGCACTCCGGTTTACATGCATATGAAAAATTTAAACAACCCACACAACACAACACGTAAAAAACAAAGTCAAGACAAATCTGGCAGCCGACAACGGCGCCAATTTATACATGTAGCTCATGTGATGGTAACAGCAGAGTCATCATTAGGCAAAAAGCGCCGCTAGAGATGCACAAGTCACCACCGTCGAACTCATAGGCGTTGGCTACTATTGCATTAGCGTATCTCTTATTATTAAAGAGCATTACTGCATCCCTGTATTGCATTAGCGTACACTGTATTGAATTAGCGCACCCTTGCATTGCATTAGCCTACCACAGCAATAATATTACATCAGCGCACCTCTGCGTTGTATAGATTTGCGGATAGCTGTTGGCAGGCCTATCCAATGTCCATGATCTACATAGTAACTTGTGTTCTAGTCTATGATGTTTTCCTTATGTCCATAAGGGTTGACTTTGAGCAAGCCGACAAGCCTTGAGTGTTTATCTGTCATTATTCTATTCATAAAGGGATTGTCCTATCCAGGCAGACATTCTGTAGCCTTACTTCTGACCTGTTCAACATTCCGAATTGCACTTCCCTCCCCTCGATGACTTGAATGGATGGATCCATTCGTTGTAGACCTACAAGCTGTTAATACGTTCAGTTTAATTGCAGACGCTGCTTAGTCTGATTTATGACCTGTTTGACCTGTTCTGACCTTCGTGAACCACCCACCAACCCGTCCCTCTCTTCATCTATCCAGTGGCGTAACTACGGGGGGGCAAGGGGGGCAGCCGCCCCCCCCCAAATGAAAGGGCTGCCCCCCAGCTGCCCCCCCCCCAATCCCTGCGTTTGTTTTACTTTTTACTTTTACGAGTGATAAAAAATTAAAGAATGTTATATAATTTCTGACTTATTTTATTTTTTTATACAACTTCGTGTACAACTTCTTATAGGGTGGGTGATTGGAAAGTGTGACAGGCCACTATAGTGCACTGTGGGACAGACAAGCTAGTGAGGCTTGCATGCGTATTATGTCCAATACTGTAATACATCCAAAATCTAAAAATACATACATAGTCTATGGCAATATACCGATGCTGATGCACGCTTTAATTGCCAACGGTAGCCACCCCATCATTTTAAGCTGCCACCCCACTGCCCCCCCCCCCCCCATGAAAAAATAACTGGCTACGCCACTGCATCTATCCATCCATCCTTTCATCCATCCATTCATCTATCCATCTATCCATCCATCTATTCATCCAATACCTTTAAAGCGAAGCTGGCTAGTCTTACTATATTTCTCCATTCCAGACCTCAACTTTCTTTTCCTTCTTCTTGTGTTTATCCTTAGTTTCTGCATTCCTTGCTTAACCCTGTACCAGGTTTCGGTTTGTCAACCGGATTCTCAGTGACTGTATATTAAAATATATGTAATGTATATATAGATGCATAAACTTGTACATGTGTATTATATACATAGCATAGCCAAATGTCGGCTATTCTTCCCTGCCTTGCTTCTGGTTAACAGCCGTGCCTACCTGTTCTTATGTGTATACGGAGCAGGCTGTCTGGGTATCTGTCAACAGTTAATTGAGAAAACATAAAGCAGTAAAGCGTGCGTACATAAAGCAATTGATCCGCTTACCAGGTTATTACTGCCAGCCATGAAACGAACGTATTTTTAGGCCTTCTTCTGCATTCGTTATCAAGCGCCAGTGTCTTATGAATTAACGAATCAGGGTTTGTGGAGAAAGTTCCGTTACACATAACATAACATAACATTTTATTCGGCAACCAATAATATTCGTAACATTTCATAATTATAACAGAGTGTAGCAAACATGTTGGCATGCCCAGGAGACCCAAAAGGGACCGAAGATCCCGCTAGCCAGTGCCACCTGAGAGCGTTGGAAGAAACAGATGAGAAATACGGCCGAATTGAAATGAATAACACAAAAACTTAACTAGTATACATGCATATATATATAATATATATACATATATATACAAACGAAAAGTAAGTAAATTAGAGAAAATAGTCAGTAACATACACAAACACGAGTGCACACTCCCATTTTAAACTGATCACATTTCCCACAAAATTGGACTTATTCTCCTTGTTGGATATAAACAGAAAACTCACGTTTGAATAGATGAAAAGATGGCAGGGACCGGATATTAAGAGGAATACTGTTCCAGGTTCTTGGCCCGATACATTTAATAGATGTAAGCTTAGTATTAGTACGGGCAAATGGAGTACAAAAAAGTTAGCATTTCTCAAGCAACGATCTTGAACATTGGTATTAAGTTGAAAATAGTCTCTAAAGGTTAACGGTATACAATTGATTATGAATATAACGGTACATAAATGTCCCTATTTGCAATCGCCTTATCTGATCTGGCTTTAGTATTTTCAATTCAAGGAATACTGCTTTTGTGTGGGCTCCATAAAAGCTCCGTTAAAAGCGATCAAGTTATAGCGCTGAATGTTGAAAGACAGGCGTTGGAAAATTATTACTATTATCATTATTATTATTTTTATTATCATTATTATTATTATTATTATTATTTTTTTTTTTTCTGCCCCGAGGTATACAGGATCCCTCAGGGACTTCGCTACCGCCTAATATAAAATCACAGTCTGGAACGGCCCTATTCATATTCGGTGTTCTGATCGGCGAAAGTGCCCCTAAAGGCAACTGCATTGAAGCGCTGTATCATCAGCGAGATTCGCTGGAACAAAAATGTTGTTTCTCGTGGTTCCCCCGATATCGTGCTTAGCTTTTGCCCCAGGTCCGAAAGGAACGTCAATCCTTCACTGTTGATCGGACCCAGAGTTTCGAAAGCCAAAGGGGCAAAAAAATATGTGGACGATAATTCGTTGTATTTGTCAATTTTGCGAACCGACGCCTTCTCTGCCGCGGCGCCGGCCGTTTGACTGGTGTCCGATAGGTAGGAAACTGCCATGGTGTCTGTTACAGTCACATCCCAGATGAGACATCGCCCGGCGCGCCATGGGATCAGGGTGAGACCATCGGGTCTCCTGCCATCTGTTCTAATGAGGCCTGCTGGCTCCTTTGTGGATGGATAACCGGCACGTATCAAGCCCCGAAAGATAAGCTCGTTCATGGCGGCGTGTCTAGGCAAGCGACCCGGACCCAGCCCGCAGGAAAGCCCGTGGTGGCCATCAGCCAACACCGGGGCTCCACATGGGCACCCATGCGGTTCGCAAAGCGGGACCCCCAGCCGCAGACCCGCCGCAACCCTGACCGACTCATTATCAAGACGGAGTCCGCAGCTTGTGATAGGGAGGGCCAGCAACCAGTCCCCAGCGTGTGGAGCAGACACCGCTCTGAGGCGTGCTTGGTTTTTAGGGTCAGTGAGCCTGGCATACAGGCCAGAGACGGCGGCGTCGATCAGGGACCTGTCCCATGCCGACTGTTTGTGGGCAAGATTGCCTTCTGGGCGCTCTTCTGCGCCTGTCCCAAGCCATTATGGCTAGCTGCTCCGTGCATCGTGTTTCGGCCTCAGCCGCCTCTCCCAACATGGTGGACTGGAGCAGATCGGTGCTCGCGGCTGATGCCAGAAAGGCGGGAAGTGCCAGCGAGGTCACCGATCGGATACCCAGCCCGCCCATTTTAATGGGTAGGGTAGCCTGCAGCCATGCGTCGTCTGAAAGGGGCAGATTGAGAACCCTGCTCAGGCCGTTTCGCAGGATCGCATCATACTCCACCAATCCTGGGTGGCCTTCACATGGGCAGCTGCGGAGTATGTAAAGCATTTTCGTTGCACTGAGCGAGCATCTCAAGAGGATGACAGCGTCATGCGTTGCGATGTTAGCTAATTTCTGCAGCGCCCGCGAAAGTTCGGATATGCGGGCTCCCAAGGCCCCATCCAGCGCTTCCAGAGTTGAGAGTGGAGCTCCCAGGAGAGATGCATTTTGGGGGCTAATCCACGTGAAGAGACTCAGCGGGTGGCACTCCTTGGCTATGCTAGATGACCTCGAGATCACCTCGCATTATTATTATTATTATTATTATTATTATTATTATTATTATTATTATTATTATTATTATTAATAATAATAATAATAATAATAATAATAATAATAATAATTATTATTATTATTATTATTATTATTATTATTATTATTAAACAACTGTCGGATTATATAGCATTATTACAAAGGCAATGTGGAAGAGAAGCAGATGGCGTTTCCCCGCTGGGCTGCCACCGAGATTATTATTAATTATTAATTATTATTATTATTATTTCTATTATTACTATTATTATTACAATTATTATTATTATCATTATTATTATTGTCAACAAGCAGCATAATTTGGTACCGGCGTAAGCTGGGAAGTAAACAGCAAGTCCTGCGATACACTGGCCTCGTGTCCAGGACCTTGGGATTCGTCCATTGCTGGCTCAGGGCCATGGAAAAGGAGATGAGCGCCTCCCTATGTTCCTCATGGAACGGGATAAGACTTTACTTTTTTTACTTATTATTATTATTATTATTATTATTATTATTTTTATTATTATTATTATCATCATCATTATTTTTTTTGCCCGAGGTAGACATGATCCCTCGGGGATATAAAAACAATTATATTGATCCACAAACTCAGCCTCTTGACGCTGGAGCAGTCTGATGACAGCAATTGTCTATGAACCTTTCTTTGAGCCATAGAAGTCCTTATTCTTGTAAAGTCTAAACCATTGTTCTTGAAGTCCTTTGTCTTTTCCATGGCCTCGGCCACCACACTCGCGCCGTAACCATCGCAATAATAACAACTATAACAATAACAATAACATTTCAAGCCGACGCAATGAAGTATGATTACAATTCATAGTATGATTACAATTCATAGTATGATTACAATTCATAGTATGATTACAATTCATAGTATGATTACAATTCATAGTATGATTACAATTCATAATATGATTACAGCTCATAGTATGATTACAGTTCATATTATGATTACAATTCATAGTATGATTACAATTCATAGTATGATTACAATTCATAGTACGATCACAATTCATAGTATGGACGAATGATAACAAATTCTAAGAGTGGCAGAATTTAACTTTCGGCAACCATGCAAGTCGTCCATCACGTCAGTTAAGCGACGCCATCTGCCGAATGGAAAGTTAAATGGAAGCGGGAAAAGATCACGCGTCCGCGCGCTCTTCATGTCAGAGTGTCATCTCTGCCCTAACTCCCCTCTTCCTATAACTCCGCCACTGTTTGCACTCTGCCAGTGCCAGTCCCAAGCCTGGATAAAAGAGGAGGGCATCGCTAATGGTCTTTGCTATCACACAGTGACGTTAAACTGCAACTACCTACCTACCCTCTTCCCATATAATCGCACATAATATATGCATGCTGGTTATCATCCCGACAACATTGTGATGATATCACCCATCCGAGGCGGGAAACGACGACGTGATGGACGACCTGTCAGCCTCAGCAGCTCTACCATCAGCTTCCCTGACACCAGCAGGCGCATAGCCACTGCAGTCTCATCCCGTTCGACCGTTGTGCATCAGTTTTGTGTGGCTAAGCGTCGACAGCCGAGACTCCATCTCCAAACATAATCTGCCACTAAAGAAAGAGTCCAAGCGCAGAGCCAACGACAGGGATAGACGAAGATAGACAGGAACAGACGGAAACAGAAAGGAACAGACGGAGACAGACAGAGACAGACAGAGACAGAAAGGAACAGATGAAGACAGACAGAGACAGACAGAGACAGAAAGGAACAGACGGAGACAGACAGAGACAGACAGAGACAGAAAGGAACAGACGCAGACAGACAGGAACAGACGAAAACACACAGGAACAGACGTAGACAGACAGAAACAGACGTAGACAGACAGGAACAGTTGAAGACACACAGGAACAGACGGAGACAGACAGGAACAGACGGAGACAGACAGGAACAGACGTAGACAGACAGGAACAGACGTAGACACACAGGAACAGACGGAGACACACTAGAACAGACGTAGACAGACAGGAACAGCGTCAAAGCGACAGACCGAGAGAAACAGCGACACGACCGAGCGAGATCCAACATCGTGGTTGGATATTATAACTCCGAGGTCCGCTGCTACTCCTGTAGCCACGTCTCTTTAACACTGAATAGCAGGTGCTCGCCCGCCAACGTCTGGCGATAGGTAAGCCAAACGTTCAGTGGATAGATGGATGGATGGATGCTAGTGGGAGCTAATCCTCCATCCAGTCGCTATGTATACACACCTGCCTTGTTCCCGCGGTTAACGGGCGCACCTACCTGTCCAAAGGGGACGACGACGGTGGCGTCGGCTCTCGGAATAGAGTCAGCTGCGAACGGTTAATAGAAAATACATAATACACTAATGCGCGCGTACATACATCCGATCCATGTATATTGCCAACAACCACCGTATTACAGAAGACCCTATAAATGTGAATCGGGCTCGGGGCCTATTCGGTTACAGGGTCTATATTGGAAGCTCGCCGTCGGCCGGTCCCTTATAACTGACGCCGCTGACCGCCACAGCCTCACTGTGAACTGATCGGATCGGAGTCGACTTGACTGACAATCACTGTCGTTAGTTGAGCCTTTCCTTGAGCAGGTCACCGTCGTCGTCGTTCAGTCTCTTGTTCTTTCGTCGTCGTCTAGATAAATCGTAGAATAATGGCTGATGCGTTCATTGAAAGGAAGCTGAAGACCTACTTCAGCCGTATCGATTTCGATAAGGACGGAGCCATCACGAGGAGCGACTTCGAGGGATTGGGAACTCGATTCGTCGAGAGCGAGAAGCTGGATGCGGCCAAGGGAGCCGATCTGAAGGCCAAGCTCGTCCAGGTAAGAACCACACTTTCCTTATAGAAGCGTCGTCGATTGACACCTTCGATGTCAGGAGCTGACATAATCGGTAACTAGAAGACTTAAGTCACACTACTATTATGTTGCCTTCGAAATTAAAAACTCTAATAAATTTTAATCGTGGATGGACTTGGAGCACCTCTGAGTGGTTACCTTGAAAATCTGAAGGTGCAAGATGAATAGCAACAAACGAAATATATAGCTAAGAGATGTCACTGCTGAGGTAGCAGTGTAGATAGGTCCTAATGATATTATTCATTGGATACAAAACTTTTGAGCAACTGGAATGAGGTCACTGAATGAGGAAACAGGTTGGTGAGGACTGGAAACCGCTTGCGACAGACATTGAACAGGACAAGACAGGAAACATGAGAGAGACAGACAGACAGACAGAGACAGGGGACAGACAGACAGACAGACATAGGCAGACAAGCAGACGACAAGAGACAGAGAGTGAAAATTTGATGGGACGGAATATGAGCAGCTAGATAGCAAGAGAGTGAAAAGATCGACAAGGAATGAAGGAAAGAAATAGAATCAACAAAGATATGGAAAATCGACTTTTTCTTGCTTCCCCCCATTGTTGTCGGGTAGAGTCTCTGATCTTCTCATGTGTCTCCATTTTATTTTTTATCCACGTCTATGTTTTTTTTATCTCCAGGCACTATGTGTGTGCCTTTTGCCAATGTATTGTGCATTTCAGTAAAAATGTTTTCCTTCCAGTTCAATCAATTTCGCTTTCGGACAGTTCTTTGACGGCATGCAAGTCTTAATATGAGATTTGCTTGTCTCAAAATGCTTTCCCTACATCACCTATGCCTACACGGTACACCGATTTTCGATAAATTATTATTTTTAAATTGAATAGTTTAATTGTTCCTTAATTGACTTTAATTCATTGACAAAAGAGAAGCTTGTTATCGAAAGCATAATGTTATTACCATGGAATCCTATTCATGCTAAATCTCGTGACATTTCGGGCCTCAAGTTGTGGGCCTTGTGCGACCGTGTAGGGCCCGCAGTTTTAGGAACACCCGAAAACCGGAGTGGCATAGAGATACTAAGATGCACAAAACGTCTGAGCTATCAAACTGCTCACTTGCGCCTCAGCACAAGCTATAGTTAAGTAGACGTCTCTGCTTGAGATCCTTTTACGCTGCTGCTGCTGCTGCTGCTGCTGATGATGATGATGATGCTGGTGCTGATGCTAGTGCTGCTGGGACAGTAATTCATCCTGACATCTTTCGTCGGTGTCCTCCACTGCTGCACTCAGCGTCTGTCACGGCATGGATGAATTTTGGCTCCGTTACATTGCGACGCTATCCAGGCGAATTAGTTCTACGAGTCATATCGTTCTATGGACGAAGGAAAATGCTCCAACATATATACATAGGGCCTATATATAGCATATAATTTATTGCATTATAGTGACATGTATATAATTATATATATATTATAGCATATGTACTATATTTAATATCATATTGCATATACTTGGGTGTTGTCCTTTTCAATTAATCTCGCTGCTCTCCAGTTAAGCAAACGAAAAGCTATGAAGTGCAGTGTATGGCCGTCTAGCCTTCTATACATGTATATCTGCAATATTAGCATCGACTTGAATTAATTATGTCTACACGCACCAAGCAGCCTTTACAGACAGACAGTGTGTAAAAGGTTTTTTTTGGTACTTAGTTAGCCTGCAGTCAAATCGATACACTACTCTTAATTATTATTAGATGTTTGCAAGGAATTCAATCATTATGTAGACCTATAATCGTTTGCAGTATTGTAGCACCACAGTAGCATTTCAAATTGATTCATCATCAAATTTTTATTCTCTCTGCACTATGTGTGCTGTTAGAATTTGAACCAGTAAAAGAATGTACGTCTGTCTGTCGGTCCGTCCATCCATCCATCCGTCCGTCCATCCAAGGGCAGATACAGAAATTTTCGATGGAGGGGGGGGGTAAAATTTTTGGTCTTGGGACAGGGAAAAATTGTCGCCTTGGTCGCCGAAAAATCTTATGACCTTTTTTGTCATTTGTCTCGAATTCCCAAGAAAAGATACCATTTTATCCGCCAAGAAGTTGATGACCTTTTTTTAGTCGTACGGACCTTGTGGATGTGGGGAGGGTCCTATGGAACTACTCATGGGGGAGCCACGTCAACTTTCCAAGCCAGAATAGCTGGTTAAAAATTGAGAAATTTCCAAATGGGTGCATGGACGGATTGGACCCCTCCTGGATCAGCCCCTGCGTCCATCCATCCATCCATCCGTCCATCGATCCATCCATTCATCTATCGATCAAAAACTTTTATCACTTACAAAATACTAATCATCTAATGTGTATGTCTAAACCCCGATTTCCCCTCCCCAAAGCAGGTGAACTACATTAAACACTAGAGTCGGGGAGAGCGTGGGACACATACGGGCATTGACCCAGGTTGTCCTTCATGCCTCTCTCCCAATATTGTCTTCAATCAGACAAGGTGGTCTAGCTGCTCCAAGATGTTAATGGTATGGAGCAGACCTGCTGACGGGACCGGTTGAAGCTGGGCAGCATGACGCGAGACAGACTCAGACAGAGAGTGGTGTTGGGCTCTTACGGGCATTGGACCCAATGATATTGATGATGATGATGTCCTTCTTCCTGTAGGTCTGGGAGCAATACCTGAAGGGAGTCGTCTCCGACGGAACCAGACTGACGCAGGCTGTCTTCGTCGAAGCCGTCAAGAAGCAGCTGGGCGATCCGAATTTCAAGAAGGTGCTCGCCGGTCCCCTGCCTCTCTTCTTCAGCGCCGTCGACGGCAACGGTGACGGTCTGATCCAGAAGGATGAGTTCCAGCTCTTCTTCAAGCTCCTTGGCATCCCGGAATCTGCAGAAAAATCCTTCGAGGCCATCGACACGAACAAGGACGGCGACATCAGCAAGGAGGAATTCGTGATCGCCGGAACCGACTTCTTCACGTCGACGGACGAATCCAGCCCGAGCAAATACTTCTGGGGCCCGCTCGTCTGAGAAGGGACGACTACGAACGGCCTACCACAACAACACGCGAGCACAACGGCGCGTGTACTTGCATGCCAGACATCATCATACCAGTAATATTTGAATAATTGATTGATAATTATTATGTATAATTAATTCATTGGGTGGCGTGATTCCCCCATGGTGTTGTGACCTGGACGATAATCCGTATTGTTCGTTGCCCATCTTCATCATCACCACCACCCATCTCGCCCAGTCTGACTCCTCCGCCAACGCCGCGGTCATCAACACCCGGACCAAGGCCACCGGAGCATCATAACATTCTCAACACTATATATCGTTGTTTTATAATTTCTTATCTATAGCGAAGAATTCATTGTCGTGCGGATCTTGACGAAGACAGCCGTCAAAACCTTAAGCTGAATCGATGGGAAGTGGTTGGACTTGCGAGTGTAGAGATACGGAAGGCTGGTGGAGATGACGTTGGACCGAATTGTTTGCTATCTTTAAACCCATTCGTAGCTGGTGTAAGGGCGTTGGAGAATTGTTCACGTGTTCCAGGTGTTTTGGTCTTCGGGCGAAGGGCCGCCGCATGCAAAAATAAACCGGTTTAAAACTAACTCCGTTCATCGATCTGTTTTTCATATTTTATGCCTGGAACCGGTTTTCCTGCAATTGATTCCAGCGTTGCCACTCTTAAAAAATGAAAAACCCAAGTTGGAGGGCTGAAAAACCCCAAGAAAACCCAAGTTCAGCAAATCTTTCGACAATGTCCAGAATTTTCTGAATTTCCTGCCTGAAAATCTCAAATCTTTCGAAAATGCTCACAATTTTCCGTCCGAAATTTCTGATGACCTCTTTTTCCTTTTAGGCATCCGGCACAAATCGTTCGAAAATGTCCAAAATTTTCCGAAAATGTCTAAAATTTCCCGAAAATGTCCAAAAATTTCTCGAAAACATCCAAAATTTTGCGGTTTTTTGCGTCGAAAAAACCCAAGCAAAAAACCCAAGTTCTTCTCGAAAAAAAAACATTTTCCAAGTTCGGATCGAAAACCCCAAGATCTTGTGAAAAAACCCAAGGAGTGGCAACGCTGATTGATTCCAATCCAATATTTAGGCCTATATAGCGCCTCTCCCAGAAGGAAATCGTCAGAAACGCTCTTTACCGAAAGACGGACAATTAGATTGTGATAAAAAGGTCTTCAAAGTTTACGGAATGGAGATAAAAAAGATGAAGAGTTTAGAAAGCATTCAAGAGATTTGAACTGACAATAGCGAAGCTTCCCAAACCTTTTGTGGATGTCCTGGTTGGGAGGGGAGGAAACAATATGGTCACCAAACCCAGCAGGACAAAGAAATCCAATACCGCATAATCGTGATAAGGCTGTATGAATCAATCTTATATTCGCCAAATAATGGTAGCAAAGTAACAAGACAAAAGAAGTAAACAAAAAAAATACAGACTTTTGCATACACAGAATTCTCAGGACAGTACATCTGCCTGCATAGTACTAATTACAGACAAGTAGACAACATAGATTAACTTTCCGTAATACAAATATGGATATATATGCACACATAATCAAGTGTACATATATGCATATATTATATTGTATCTCATACCATTCGATAATCTACAATATAATATGTCACAGCTTAGTAATAGCCTACTTAATGAGGTGAATTAGTGTATCAGTTCGAAGGGCCACAACAATCAAATCCAAAAGGAACAAATATCCCGCTAAGCAGGGGTTCCATTATCATTTATGACGATTGCAAATTGGCCCTGCGCAAGTAATAACATTGCAGGATGTCAAACCCCAAAAACATGCTAAAATTACAAAACTCACAGCGTCACAACAACTGACACTAATTATAGAAATAACATGGAGAAACAGAGAGAATAACATAGGAGAACCTTAATTAGGTTGCATGTATCTAATCCCGTAGCAGTTATAAAAGTCAATTAGGTGATCTTTTGAAAAAATAAACTGTAGACAAATTCTCAATATCGCGAGGCATTTTGTTCAAATCAAATAATGTGTTTCTGTACTTGTTCAAGTACCTCCTGTACAGTAGGCAGCACTTAGTTCTAAAACTTATTGGTCGTAGAACATGACTAGTAGTGAAGTGATCATGCACCTCTCTTAGGCTACATTCGTGAAACAAACAATCAGCTCACGAAGTCGTCGACTATGAATGAATTGAAACATAAACATACCAGTTCACAACAGTGCTGTCTTGTCTGCATGCTGAAAATTCGGAATATTAGGCTACACTACAGACCAATAGTCTAAAGAGCATAGTAGTGGAATGCCTTGACTGGAAACTGTGTTGAAAGGGATAGACAACATTATTTTAAGAAATAAATGCTAGATAACGGAGTCTTTAACGTTAGGTGGTCGATCAGCCGATATGGGAAGAAAAGAAGCGTTACAAAATGATAGGCTATGTCAGCAACAAATCGTCTGCAGAAAAGTAAATTTTCCATCACTCGCTGGAGGCGCTTTGACCCTGTAGAGCGTGCACACTGCACACCCTGCGACTTCCAAGTCAAGTAATTCGCTTAAAACATACTGCGATGATGCGATCAACGCCATGCATAACCTGCTCTTGTTCAGCCATTCTTGTGCACCTGTGCGTAGAAACATGGGGAACTCTGGGCTTTGAATTCACGTGCAAAATAATAAAAATAATAAAAATTTCACTAATCCTAATAATGATTGAAAAATTTACCTTGGCTGTTTACTTAGTTTAACAAAACCTTATAAGATTGTTTAGTCAAACAAAGGACTCCGCCATTGTTCCTACTTTATAATAGGCCTACAGACTACAGTGTCAGTCCAAAGCCTTGCAAAGCGAGCAGGACGACACTAATCAATAATTTCTAATAGGCATTTATTTATTTATTTATTTATTTATTGCCGAAGAAACAAAAAGAACAAGTGTACAAGTAGTAGATACAGAAACGGTCTTTGAGCAACAGGAAGCCCGGAAAAAGCTAAAAGCTTATATATGCAATCTTATTCGTACACAATAGGCTTAACTTCAGTTGGAGTCTCGTATATTCGTTTAATTTAAAATGAGACAACTCCTGGTGACACACAACACCCGGTTACATATCAAAATTGAAAAATCAAACACAGAAATAATAAGAATGCATAGTAATAATAAAGTTAACAATTAAGTAGCGGCAGCCATAAACAGGCGCCAATCTGTCTGGTTGTTGATATTAAATGTTAGAAGAAAAGGGTTTCTTGAGTAACCATTAATTAATTGAGTAGGCCTAGTCATTAGTGCAAATTATATTCCCCAGAATTAATTTAAAATTCTTGTAAGTATCAGGTACAGTTATTTAACTACCGTTAAGACAATCATTGCAAGTATTTTCTACGCCTTTTATCAATCTAGGCTCATATGGCAATTTGCCTCCGGATCCTGTCGCTAGCGTGAACTTCACCAACGTAATACTAGCACTTGCCACGGTTCTAAAGTTGCCTTGCGTGCACTGTTATGTGCCACGAAACGGTGATTCGTTATTGAAGGCAATATAATTATTTCCGTTACTGGAGAACGTTACTACAATGGAGAATGCAACCGGAGAATGCAGTTCTGACCCGCATGTTGACAGCAATTACGAAGTCAATTAAATTGTCAGAATAAGTGATCGTATCGCGTGTCAGGCTCGGTCGACTCAGTGGCCACTTGCGTGCATGATACGTACATAAACAGCTGCTGCAGGGTAGACCTAACTTTCTCTCCTCTCCTCCGCCGTGGGTGTAGGCTACCAATGTTATTTACTTCTTATTCTTCTTCCTCCTCCTCCTCCCCTTGTTGTTGTTATTGGTGTTGTTGTTGTTGTTATTGTTGTTATTCTTCTTCTTCTTCTTCCTACTCCTTCTTCTCTTCTTCTTCTTCTTCTTTTTCTTCTTCCTTCTCCTCCTCCTTCTCTTCCTCTTCTTCTTCTTCTCCTCCTCCTCCCTCTTCTTCTTCTTCTTCCTCTTCTTCTTCTTCTTCTCCTCCTCTTCCTTCTTCTTCTTCTTCTTCTTCTTCTTCTTCTTCTTCTTCTTCTTCTTTTTCTTCTTCATAATTATCTTCTTCCTCTTTCTCTTCTTCTTCTTCTTCGTCTTCTTCTTCTTCCTCCTCCTCCTCCTTCTCCTTCTCTTCTTCTTCTTCTTTCTCCTCCTTCACTTCATCATCTTCTTCTTCTACTTCATCATCATCTTCTCCCTTTCCTCCTTCTACTTCTTCGTCCTCTTATCATCATCGCTGTCTTCGGGGGAGGGTTCTTCTGTTTCATGTTTATTTTCTGATGACTTTTTCGATGTGTCTTAAGTGCTGATATTTTGATCACATAGCAGTATAAGATAACCGTTCATTTAGTACAGCACATATGTAAACAAGAGCAGCTGCCAAATTTTTCTGGAGTTTCATTTCTATGGGTAACTTTCCATCAATCTTGTCAGATGATGCCTAGATTAAACACTATAGTTCAGCCGACAATAAGCAGGTTATAGTGAGTCCTTGCCAAGGTGCATGAACTACAAAAGCATTTTTTTTTAAGTTTAATAGTTTATTAGTTCCCCAGTCAATCATCTGTTTCGCAGCGGCGAGTCAAGCACACTGTCAGGAATCAGGATGCCAGCCACTCGTGTCTGCCGCTGCAGCAAGCTCCCGCCCAGATGTTGAGCGCTCTGCTTCGTTTATGCATGCCTGTCGTAGGACGTTAAATAAGTTGTTTGCTCGACTATCAGTCCACTTGTTGAGTTCAATGGTGTGACGACAGTCTGCGCGAGGATTGACTGAACGCAGGAAACCTGGATGCAATCTGACGCTGGAGAATATCAGCGACTGCATGGGATGCCTCTGAACAACAGCGCCTAAAGACGTGAAGATCATTAGTCGTATCAACCGCTTTCACGACTCTTTGCAGATTTAGTTTGTAGGGCGTGTATATAGATGCCGTGCTGCAGGAAGCTACATGCGTCCGAGACTTCACTAATTGAGATGAACATAGATCGGGTATTGAGTGGCTCGAGGCAGCCTAATGTTTACGTTTGCAGAAAAGATGGTGATGTTTCGAGCGATGTAGCTGTTTGACTTTCGATAGATTGGCCTGAAGGAGGGAGAATCATTGGAGCAGATTCCGAGTATACATGTAACTATAAATGTTCCATTTGACTTTCTAGTAGTACGGCAAACGCTTCAATTCAGACGAGCATGTTCAATGTCAGTTTTATTTTCTGCGATCCTCTTAGAATCTTCCGAGCCGATTAATTTGGAACTGCAAAGTTAAGTTTGCCCTAACAGGAAATGTTCCAATCATCAGCAGTATACCGATGCAAAAGTTTGCGTTAATTCAACAGCGTGGATAATCGTCGACATTGAGTTTCTACGAACTTAAGTGATTGAAAGAAACCGCAAGAATAGCAGCTGCCTATTCCACACGTGGGAGCTACTCAAGTAAGCCTACCAAGCACACTACAAAATAATATGGTCATTCGATAACACTCTAAGTCGGTTGCGCAAGGTAACGAGAACATCTTTAGAACGAAACTCGTAGCCTAATAACGAACTGACTTCAGTATATTTTCAAGAACCATTCTACGTAAAACTATGGTTTTCATAGGCTAATTGGCGTACTTAGCACAAAATATGTTCAGGTCTATAATAATATTATTCGGTATCACTGATAACATCAGCTCATGACTTAATCAGATTAAGTTCGGCAAATCAGACGAAGTGCGATGTGTGCAAACAAGCAGCGTTTTCTACATTCACTGGCTACCTTTACTCGATGCGTCAAATGCTGCTTTTTGCTGACGACCTTCGTGCAGAGCAAGACAACGGATGACGGTAAGAATCACGATAATAATTATTACCGGCGATAATTAATAACAATAATAATTAATAATAGTAATTAATAATAATAAGTAATAATAATCATTAGTCTTTTTTCGCCAATTCAAACAAACGTGCCGAAATGCCGAGCGGTTTGAGCGCCCCCTATATCAGTGGAAGAGTACAGGGTTCGAACCTCTTAGACTTTTAGGCTCCTACGACACAGATAGTCTACTGCATAGAAGAGGTTGGGCTGAGGATGTCGTTGACGAACTGATGTTGTCTAATAATATTAGATTGTGAAAAGTAACCTAACGTTTAGGATAAAGCCTTTGTATTATCGTACGGTAGAGGTAGGGGTTCACTCCTCTCTACTGTGTCTATGTATGCATACATATACACATACTTACAAACATACATACATAAATACATGCATACATACATACATAGGCCCCATATGCATACATACATACATACAGCTGTTACCACACAGTCTACTGACATAACGGAAGTATGTTGCGAATCGACAACACACTTCCGCTTTTCATATGATTTATAATTATTATTATCCCAACCATGCATGAGGTTGCTGGCATGCAGAGGCCTTTCCCCCAACCATCGACAGAAAGGGTTTTCACGATCGAAACGACCCAACTGATCTGTAAACAAAGTAACCCTCGCAACGCTGAGCCTTGGTTCAGATGCCCTCGGGACTTCGCACGCCCTCTGACCTCGAGGTCACGGCTGGTGCCACTGCAAGTTATTTCACAGATGCGGACCCCGTTAATTGAGTCGAAGGGTGTCGACTGCCGAGCCTCCGCTTAATTAGATCGGGCTGATGAGGATGGAGAATCGGAGATGGTGGTGGAGGTGGAGGAGAATGGAAGGAGGAGGAGGAGGAGGAGGAGGAGGAGGAGTAAGACGAGGAAGACGAGAAGATAGAGGATGCGATGGAAGACGAGGAAGAAGGAGGTTCAAAAGAAGAAGAGTAGGAGGAAAAGGGAAAAGAGGAGGAGGAGGAGGAGGAGGAGTTGGAGGAGAAAGAAGAAGGGAAAGAAGGATGAAAGGAGGAAGAGGAGGACGAAAAGGGTGAGTAGGAGGTGGGAAAGGTGGTGTAGGAGAAGAAAGAAAAAGAAGGAGAAAGAGAAGGAGTAGAAGTACAAGTAGAAATAGAGGAAGTAAGTAGAAGTAGGAGTAGCAAGAGGAGGAGACAGAGATATGTAGAATAATAAGAGTAATGAGAAGGAGAGGAAGGTGAGGTGGAGAAGGAAGAGGAGGGCGAGGAGAAGGATGAAAAGGAGGAGCGGTAGTAGAAGTGGCTGCTGCTGCTGCTGCAGATGTGAACTTTCCACCATCTGCATCCGTGAATGCATAATGCATACGCATTACAATTATCTTCTCCGTTTATTTGCCGTACCTGTACGTAAGCGGGGTGCTGGATAGGGTATAGTTGCTAAGGCGTGGGATTGGGTAGGCCCGCAGTTGTTTGATGGTGGGAACGTCAATCGAGAAGTGTGGGTGGGTGGGGGTTCGAATCTCCGGCTGGGAAGAAGTTTGCTTCTAGATTTCTGATTATCCGGCGCCCCTAGCCAACTCAGATTTAAAGAGTAGGCCTATAGCCTACGTATACACTGACCGTATACATAATTATATATATATATATATTATATATATAATATATACTATCGACGGGAAGTTGAGACGGCAAGGGGGATGTCTAGCCGCACGCCCTTAAAGGTCTACAGGCTACCGCAAGGCTAAGAAACTGAAGTCTTTGATACCGTATACCCATGTCTGCCCCACGGCTAGCTCAAGGGACTGCTCGGCTTCTGCTATAATTATATACGTGCGTATATAACTATATATATATATATATACATGTATTTATTTGTCCTTATAGCCTACATAGGCCTATCTATAGGTCTAGGCATGTGTGTGTATATAATTATATATTTATGGTTTCTTAATGATGACCGGCGCTCTTTGCGTCAATAAACCAGATGGTCGAATGGACATGACTGCAATTAATAAATCATCATCATAGTATAAGTATATGCTTAGGCTAAATCGAGACTGCTAACCCGATTTGGCCAACTAGGCTCTATTATAGACGCCATTAGCTTGAACAGCCATTAATTTAAAACCCGTTTGAAAAGACGTTTGTTTTCACTTATCGTGCTACCATTGATGATTCTCTTTGCTGTTGACTCTTTATGGCTCGATTGTTATAACTCGGCTCTTGTGACTATGCTGTTGCCGCTGTGGTTGCTTTTCTTATAACCATATCTGCCCGAAGTAGCATAGGCTACGTAGGCGTATAATAATAAATTAGTATTCATCAGTAGTAAAAAAATTAGCCTCGAGACATCACTCTCAATAGCACTGGAAAGGCAACGGTTCTTTAAAATTCTGACAGTGCGAAGATTCTGTTTCAAGCAACGGAGTCATCAATAGACTATTCTCTTCGCCTGATGTATAAAATAATCCCTCAAGGTATATTAAACTACATGTATATCAGGGGCGGATCCAAGTGGGGCCAATCCGGCCATGGCCCCATTTAAAAAGTACATGGGACGTGCCCACTCCCCCCCATTTGGTTTCAACAAGCCATGAAGCCAGAAAAACAGGACACCAGAGAGGTTATTACTCCGACTCTGATGACTAAAAAAGGTCATCAACTATTTTGACGGATGAAATGGAATTTTTTTAAAAGTCATTAGATTTTTCCGCAACCAAGACGAAAAAATTTCATGGCCCAAGAAAGAGCCAAAATTTTGGCCCCCTCGAATTTTTTTTTATCCGCCCTTGATGTAGACTTTATTATGGCTATGTTTTACGGTGTTACACCATAATAGGCTACCGGAGTGTACTATTCGCGTCCCTGGTTTTGTTATAAATTAGCAATTAAACGGATATGAAATATTAGGATATAGCCTATGACTCGTAAGTGAATGTGCCTCAAAATGCTACGGAATTACAGCACCTGCTTCAGATGGAAGCCATTATGAAAGCCGATATTACCAATGATCGAAAGCCCATTAAGCAACTATATATTTACGGGCTAACGCAGCCTATGGACCTACATTAAGTAGTGATATAAAGTAGTAAAATAGATTTAACACCATAATAGATTTAATACCATAATAGATTTAATAGGCCTACCATAATAGATTTAATACCATAATGGATTTAATACCATAATGGATTTAATAACATAATGGATTTAATACCATACTGGATTTAATAACATAATGGATTTAATACCATGGGCCTTTGGTAAACCGCTTATACATTGTCACAGGACAAAGCGGAAGTCTCTTTCTACTGACGTCACCAAGCCGTCATGTCGTCTACAGTCATGACATCAACGTCACGTACAGTCTTCCCGAAAGCATCCAGTCATTCGCGGCTCGTCCCATGGTTGTCCAGATGATCTGGGAGGGACAGGACCAATCACCCCTCGCCACCCTACCACTGATATCGCCCAGGTCAACGCATGGATACCTCAGCTTCAACTGCGCCATTATCAATCGCCCAGGTCTTTACAGATTTCGCCTTCTCCCCGAACCTGGAGGTCGTACCCTCGCGGAAAGCAACACCCTACTGGCCGTCTGGCCGGAAGTGAACCTGACGCCGCACGTGACTATGACGTCAGGCGAGAAAACCATGACCATAGATATAGAAATCAGTGCTAGAGTCGTCTGCGATGACGTAGATCATTCGGACGTGACGTACACACTGGAGCTGGTCTACTACGGCAGGAATCACACGTCGTCGGATAATCTGACGTCACCGTTGTACGTCGTGTACACGAGCAAGTTGTACAGACTGTACAGAGCGACCCAGGTGTCGTTCACAGTGCCATGCGGATCGCCTGCTCTCATGCTGGGCTTCTACCGCAGTCGGTTGAGGTCATCGGCCGATCCAGACAGCTTCGTCAAAGTCTCTGATCCGATCTGGGTTTCCGAGACGAGAATCCCGTATTTTCTGAGTTCCCAGGAGCCGGTTCTTCCGTGCTCTGGAGACTTCCGGGTTCTGTACAGAAGACCGTCCTGTCTTGGATCGAGCCGCGACGTTGTCCGGATCTACCGGAAGTTGTACCGCGTCGAGGGTCTGGCCGCAGCGCCGTACGATCTGGAATACATCCGAGAAGGAAGAACCGGGGATGGACACGAGGAAGGCGTGCGATTTCCATGTGACCTTTTTCAGGAGGCGACGGATGAAACAGAATACTGTCTCAAGTACATAAGTATGGCACCTGACGGGGCGGCACATGAAAAGTACTCTACATACTTCAAAGCAAACGGCCAACCTCCCAGTAAGTGCATTCAACATCTCAAACATTTCACTTGCTTCGTAATGGTTGTGGAAAGCGCCGCCTCTGACATGTAGGACTACGCTACTCCCAGAAGTGGCGCTATATAAATTTGCAAGTGCGTTCTTACTTACTTGACAGGTCAATGCCGCTTACGGTACCGGTAAGTCTCTTGTATAAAAAAAGTCGTTTCGACATCTCTACGATATGGTACAACCTCTCAAACGTCGTAATGTTTAGAGCAATTTTAAAGTCATTATTGCCTATAATGCCACTTCTCAGATACCGTACTCGTCAAGGCGCCTGCATTCTCAGCTACGCAACAGGCTCATGCTGCCTAGACGATAAGTATCTTAAAGACAAGAATATATAGCTGCATGACAATGATATTCTTGATGCTTTACGTTGTTTTTGTCTTGAATTGAGTTGCATTTTAATGAATAATTTATTGTTTTCCTCCACTGAAACAGACTTCTCTCGCTATTCGGCTCAGCGCATGAACTCTTGAAGTCTGTGATAGCAAATCACTTGCCCTCTATGGTCATCCCGCCTGTTAAGCTGCTTTGAAGGCCTAAGACACCCATGTAATGTCATGGCAGTGTTACGGCAACATAATTATAAATTGTCGCAGTTATTATCAATTATAGCTATTATTGAATTGTATCGCATTGCATTTTATTGTGCTATAATTGCATTGTAAAACATATCATGATTATGATGATGACGACGACGACGACGACGACGACGATGATGACGATGATGATGATGATGATGATGATGATGACGACGACGATGACGATGATGATGATACAACACTGATGATGCTGGGCATAATTCTGGTTCCAGTAGATGGAGACTGGGGTTCTTGGTCCGAATGGAGCACATGTGGAGGAGCATACAGCTGTGGGGCAGCGGGGAAGCAGGTCCGGCATCGACCATGTGATCATCCATCGCCATCTGTCGGTGGTAGGATGTGCGAGGGGAGAATGGTCGACTGGCGGCATTGCAACACGAGTCAATGTCCAGGTCAGTGTACTTATAATAACGGTAAATAACCTCCCCCCGTCATCATGCCCTTGAAAATTTTTGTGTCAATAGCCTATTGGCCCTCTATGTCTTCCGTAATGTAATATGGGTTACATAATTTGGATGTGTACTTGTTATAGCGCCCCTTCAGGCTCACTACTCAGAGGCGCTCCCGACTACAGCGCGGACACTGCATCGGAGTTTCATGCCGAAGCGCTGAGCAATTGCGAGTGAAGGACTTGCCTAAGGTCCCTACGCGGCGACTTGAAGTGGATTCGAACCTGCGACCCTTCGGCTGCAAGGCAACGAACATACCCACTACACCACCGCGCCCCATTGGACAATGGGTCCAATAACGCTTTGAGTTTCGTGATGCCATAATTTTATGAGTCCTAAAATTATTGTTATTAAACAAAGTTTAACAAACTGATTTTCCTGGCGGACTGTCCGCTCTGTATATTTCTGGTGAGTGGTGACGATGCTGTGTGCTGACTTAGCGCGAACTGCAAAAGCTAAAAAGTCTTAAAATTCAGCAATTTTTCCCCATATAGGAAACTTGGTCTCATTTTGGAAAATAGGTTCATGTGTACATTGTGTAAGCTTATTCGTCTGAAAGGAATGCTATCGTATGCATAGCTTCATTAGTCTGTTTGAATGGACGCCACACCATTTAAGGCCCCCGACCGCCCCCCTCTCCCCCACTATGTACATACCATACTAGCCCAAGAGTTAGGCCACTACATTTCTCAAACAACCCGCTTTCGGAATGCAAAGGGCGAACCCCACGCACTGACGTGCGCTCCAGTTAGATTGTGTAACTTGCTGGTAGGCAGCGGCGCCCGCAGGATTTTTTTCTTGTACGCACAGAAATTTTCGATGGAGGGGCGAACAGGGAAAAATTTTCGTTAGGCCGCCGAAAAATCTGATCAACCTAGAATTTCCCCAAAACATACCTTTTCTATCCGCCGAAAAAACTGATGACCTTTTTTTTTTTTTTAGTCATCAACCAAAAATTTCCCAAAAACATACCTTTTCTATCCGCCGAAAAAACTGATGACCTTTTTTTTTTTTTATTCATCAACCAAAAATTTCCCCAAAACATAAAAACATACCTTTTCTATCCGCCAAAAAAACTGAAGACCTTTTTTTTTTTTTTTTTTTTTTAGTCATCAACCTAGAATTTCCCAAAAACATACCTTTTGGGTCATCGCGCTGTACGCACTTACCTATGTGCGTACGTCTGCGGGCGCCGCTGCTGTACGCACTTGCGTAAGTGCGTACGCCTGCGGGCGCCCCTGCTGGTAGGTGTTAGTTCTGTTGAATTAATTTCCTTTATCGATATACATGTAGATAACATGGATCGAAACCGTCGGCTTCAAGACTTGTATCCTAATTTCGATCAGTTCCAAAACCAATCCTGTCAATGCGGATGTCATCTGACGTCATCGCCCACTCTGTCACGTGTCTTCATCTCAACCGGAAACTGCACACCGGAAGTGGTCAATCGCTGGCTGTTCGAAACCGATGACGACAGTAAGGTCATTCGAATGCACTTTAACGCCGTCCAACTTCGACCTCTGCAAGGGCAACGATCGGTGCTCAAGGTTCGAGACGGGCACACGCTGACGTCAGACCTTCTGCTGCATATTCATGAGCAGCCAAGCCATCTGGCGCTCGAGAATATAACTATCACGAGTACTGGCAGCCGGATACTTATCGAGAAGTATTTCGTCAAAGACGCGTCAACTTTAGTCGAAGATGTTGGATTTATCGTCGAACATAGTACAACAGGTATGGAATTTTTCCGAACTTGATAGACTGTATAAAATACAAATACAGGTCTATGTTCACTAGAAATGCGACACAAACTGATCTTTGTTAGTATTTTAGTATTTTCACTGCAGTGTACGCAGACTAGTAATAAGGACCTACGCGAACACGTCGCAATAATTCAGCCTATGAAGTGATTGCGCCAATTTCTGCTGTGATGACACAAAGATGACAGAGGATGGATACAGTGGACTGAAGAGAGAAGCACAGAACAGATAAAATGGCGTTATTGGACAATGGACATACGAACCTGCCTGAGGGCAGAGAACGTAAAGAAGAAGAAGACACAAAGATAGGCTCCCTATCCATATTTGCCTACTCAAACTAGCCTTTCACTCCCTATTTTTGTGTGAATAGGTTTCCTGATTGCTAGCCTACTTTACAGGCAAATGCTCTCAAAGCTTTATCATATAATTTATCTCGCATGTTATTTGTAAACTCTAATCAAGCTATTAGCGTATAGGCCTACAGTGTTCTGTCCCTGTTCTCCTAAGTTGTACACCTGCAGCATTTTGCCTTTCGCTTACTTTATGGTTACCAGCCATCTGTGACAATAAATAAATGGCCAATAAGATAATTATAATAATAATGTCAGCTTATCTTGCACAGGCATAAAAATACAGCAAAACTTTCAGCAGCCTTTGTACTATGCATGCGTTTAATTTTATCAGATCAAATCAAGATGGCGGCGAAAACCGGAAGACATATGGCAGCCAGGCAAGGATCATTCATAAATGAAGTCATCGGTTGCTTTGGTATCGTCGCATGCGTACTCCTAACGTCCTGCGTCGTCGTTTTTATATGGCGCCACCTGCCGAGTGGCGAAAAACATCACACAAGCGACAACCGTGGGCACTTCGACGCAAATAACGAAGGCGGTACGGAGTGTACCATAAAAACTGAGAAGCCTATTTGTAGCGAAAGTGTTCCGAACGAACTACAATGCGAAATTTCTCCATCTGAAACCTATTCTGACGTCTGCCTTCGAAATGTCTCGACTCTGACCGGAAGTAAAAAGATCCACAGTCAGCCACCTGGCGACTCGATGTTGCATTCCGTTGACAGATTAAAACTGGATTTGATTCGAAATAATAATCATCCTCTACAAGAGGCCATCAACGTTTAGAGCAGCATTTTGAAATCAATATCTTTTACACCTAAAGTCGTTCAACTACTGTTTCAGTTCTTAGTAGTAGGGCGACACCGGGGCTTCTACCCCGATGCAATGCGGGTGTTATTTGAACCCAGTGAAAAACATCCCACCCACCATGGTAGTAGCCTAATTGCGAGCTGAGTGACTCGCTCATCGCTATCAGGCACCATGTCGTTACCCATGACCACCTTGTTAAGATGGTGCACTCAATGCAGACACGGTGCAGACAGGTGAACAAGAGTAATCGTAATCTCGAGACTTCTACAGCGCCCACAAAAGCCAAGTCGCGGGAACCAGCTTATCCACAGGCGCTCAATAAAAAAAATCGATAGGCAGCGGGTCAAGTCCGGAGAGTCAGGCAGGCAGATAGATGGACGGCTAAGGTGGGTGATGTTTAGAGTTGAAATGGCGAGGGATGTGAGCAGGAGAGGAAGAATCAGGATAGGATTCGTGAAAGAGCAATGTCTTCAGTTATGAGTGAAAGACCTGTGGAGAGATAGCGAGAGGTGGAGTTTTGGTGAGTTCGTATGATGGGTCGGAAGTTTGCCGAAGTGCTGGCCGAAGTTTGTTCCAGAGAGGTGGAACGGCAATGGCTATGGAGCGGTTTGCGAATTTCAGTGATGAAGTGATGGGAGGGTGAAACAGTGTAATGGAGGATGAGGAGCGTGTTGAACGAGGTGGCTGGATGGTGAACAACAGACTGACGAAGGTAGAACGGCTGGGATGATTGAAGTGTATTGTAAGTGAGTGAGAGGACTTTGTATTCGATGCGTTCAGGTAGCCTATTTTGAGAATAAGGGCCGGTGACTCACCAAATGCTAAGGCATAACTGTCCACAAAACTTCATTTTCAATGCCAACTAAATATAGTACTACGCTTACTACCTCGGAATAATTTGGCTGCTTTCTACCAATTGCTCAAGACCGCCGTTTTAGCCGTGGCTGGGTTGGGAGCGCCTCTGAGTAGTCTTCTTGAAGGGGCGCTATATATATTTAAATGAATTAATGAATAAATGAATGATTATGAACGAATTCACACCACACATGACCTGCTTTAGCCATATAGTACATGTAATATATTTTTTACACCAATGGCGAGAGAAGTTACTGTAGGCTACAAATTACGAGATTTAAGCCTACACAAAAAACCATAACCATGGCAACTTCCATGAGCAAACTGGAAAAATACCAAGTTCAACCAAGAAGAAAAAGTTGATTCTAATAGCCAAATAGGCCTATATCGATCCCCCGTGATGCTACACACAAAAAGTTTTTATTGTGCATATGAAAATATGCGCGTAAGAGGTTGGAAAGTCGAAAAACGTTATTTTTCTAGATGGTTCCAGACTTTTGCACACCCCTGCATATATACACACAGTCATAATTATATATAGAGCCTATATATAGTTATAGACCTACATTTATAATGGACGCTCAAACAATGAATCATCAAAAATCATTTGGAAACAGTTTGCTATTTCTTTAAACGCGACAGAGGAAGTCCGTGATTCGCATGACAAAAGTCAACTCCTCTAGCTCTTTGATACTGAGTGTTTCAGGCTTCAAGCGTGATATAGGCTAGCGTGGTGATAGGCTTGACCTATTCAGAAATAGGGCCTACATGTAATCGTGTGAGCACCAATAGGCCTAAGCCACGCTATTCTCTCGTGGAATGAGGGCCAAGACAATGGCGTGCAAAATGTAATTCCAATGTATGAACAAGTTGCGTTTGTGACAGTTTGCAATTGCAATCTCACAAATAACGAATTTCGCTTGTTTGCTTATGTGATGGATTGAAAAAATTAAAGCGCTGGAAAATTATCTGCAGCGTCGTTGCCCGATTACTAACTTACTTTCTACAGCTGTTTGGGTCACGTGACGACAATTATCAACATGGCAGCCACAGGTAAATCAATTTGTTACCTTTTGATTAGAGGTGGGGTAACTAAGATGGGGAGGGTGGCAGTTGCTTGCTCATGTGATGGAATTTAACGTTAAGAACCGATTGTGCCAATAACGTAGTTATGTGTGATTGTTATAATCCAGATTGACAACGTTTCCTAGTCTCGAACCTGAAGCTGCGTTCGGACTTTCGGAACTTCGTGCACCGTGTAAAGTATTCATCTTCGTTTGTAAAACATGGCATACCTTTTAAGATCATCGTGACCTGTATTTTGGACGTAAATGGGTGTTTTCATGGCGCTAAAACTCTTCTGACCCAAATTCGAAATATGACACAGATCTGCATTGCTTATTGCCCCGCCTCCATGTTGCACGGAGTCAACTGAGGTCAAAGTGCAATCACTATCAGGAAGCCTCATAAAAGGACATAGTTTGGCTATCACACGCATCTTTGAGACGCTGTAATTACCAAAAGGTGCAATATGATTTCTAGATTCAAACGGTAGTTGATTATCGCGATTTAAGTAACGGTCATAATGCTACTCCTTCCCAAGGTCATTGTTGATTGTTTGGAGGCTAAAATTAGCATTGTCCGGTTTAAATTGGCTACTGCTGTAAAGTTCAAGTGCTACTGGCACAGCTTTCCATCACAACATTGTGCTAAAATCAGACCTCTAGGTCTGCAGTAAGTAGCAATTATGTTTTGTTGATGACTCTTGAGTTTTACAGTGAATGATGACTGCATGAGGGAGATAGAGTTCTGAGTGGCTGCTCTGGTCCCCAAGTGATTAGAGCGGTTGTGGTAAAACAGACAGTGGTGCCGAGCGCTGCATGATTTCTAAGAATATTTTATTTTTTGTTGAGAACTACATTTCAGCAATGTAATTTTGTCTAGCCATGTGCACATGTAGCATGATTTGGTGAGGTGGTGCTCCGGTGTGTTTACACCAGCTAAAATCGAGTGCTTCTGAGTAGATAGTTGTTACATGTTTGACGACACTGCCACATCAAAGATGATTAGTGTTAGCCTCCTCCTTTATACAGGCTTGGGACTGGCACAAAACAACCAGTGGCAGAGTTTGAGTAGATAGTCATTATGGGACTATGGGTGCTATATAAAAGCTCTTACTAAATAAATAAATTTTGGGACACCTGCTATATGTACAGTGTTTTTGGGTTTTTTTAAATCGAAACTTGTTTATTCAAAGAGATCAACAAATCAAAAACAGCAAGAAAACAAAAAAATATATGAAATAAGAGTGTACAGAGAGACAAGGAGCTAATATTATCATCTATCAGGTGAAATATCCCTAAGAAAGGGTAGCCCAGAAAGGGAGTGATCACGATCCTGTTTTGACAGCTCAGAGCATCTGACAAACAGAATGTGTCTTTTCGCTTGCTTTATTTGAATAGTGTTTCATTTGTATGCTTATGATGTTTCTCGTACCAGACTACTTGATGTACTCTGTAACCATTTTTATGTGTTGTGCAAAGTGCATGTTTAATGCATTACTGCCTGACAGTGTTTACTAGTACTATGTCCTGTTGCTTTTCAGACCAGCAGTGATTGGGACTTGTTACCGTGGTTTCAAGTGACATAAATCTGTGTGAGACAAGAATGTTAAGCAGGTTTTATACTGCAGTATATGTAAACTATAAATTGTCAAGTAATATCCATCTACATAGAATCTTCACAGCTAACTGCGCATCATTAAATTGCAGGTCCAGCAGTGCCATAAAGATCCAGTCTTGAATATCCTGACAGGTTCATTGGGAACAGTGGCCATTTAAAAGAACTTAGTCTGATTGTGGACTGTTAAGATCAAGCAAAACGTGGAACACTGTTGGGAGGAAAGTTCAAACTGATGACTAACAATTGAGAGGTTAGTGTTGCTAAGTACCAATAAATAATCACTTGTGAGCTTTGTGCAGAACATTTTTTTCTAATGCTATTAACTGTATTTATTGGGTGTCTGTGCACCAAAGTTGCGATTAGCTATTGGTTAATAAAGATTATTATTTGGTTAATTACTTATTTGCCTACAAATGTTACATATGCGAAAATAATTATTTGTTGCTTAATCCTTTAAGTACCCATTTGCCCCGAGAATATCCGCTGAAAACGGGCTTAAAATTTAAAAATGAACTGGTAAAGGGTTAAAAGTCGGTTTACAGGCTTTAATGTTGAATGTTGCTGTGCTAATATTAAGAATAATGTTGTTGACATTTAGCATATACTATTTTTCGATGTGGCCATTAACTTTTATGGTTCTTTGTGTCCATCGGAACATCTAGTTCTTTTGCATTTGAAGATGACTTGATAAGCAGCTTCCGTTTTTACTCCTCATGAGTTTTTATGTTTTATTACAAACCGTTGTTAGCTTGAAACCCTGTTTACTTGTTTATTTGGGCTTTGTATGTTTCTTCTATCTAGTTCTTGCAGCGATCTTAAATGTCACTCTGCATTGCCTCCACATTTCAGAAGCGAACATCGGGGAACGAAACTGATCTGACAAATACACCAAGCTCGAACATCATTCAAAAACATTTTCTGTGGGCTATAAATTTTGGGAAAAACTTTTATTTCCGCCGAGCTGGACTCTCGTCAACAATGACTTCTCCAGCAAGTCCCGAATTAGCGGGACAGAACTCGACGGCTCCTTCCACGTTCAAGCGCGGTCTCTTCTCGCGTCTTTCCCGGCGTTCCATCCAGCAGACAAACGCGGGCGTTCAGAAAACGAACGGCCAGCAATCGGCAGATGGCGCCACAAGGTCTTCGTCCGATCTCTGCGGCTTCCAGTCGCTGTGGCGCGACGCGTTGGCGGTGATAAACGAACCGGCGGAAGTTCGCGAGCGGCGGACAACAGTCGACAGTTGCGAGACGGTGATTAGGTTAACGTCGCAAATGGTATCGATCTTGACGAAGAAGGGGGATGCTGCGAGCGGTAACGGATCGAGCGATTTCGATTCGCGGATTCTGGACTATTTCTACAGCGAAGACGTGCTCGTTAAGTTGCTCGATTGGGCCGAGCGTCGGCCGGAGTTCGAACCGCGGCTGAAGCTTCATCTGCTCGGCTCGTTCGACTCGATTCTCGCACTGGGCAGCTGCCAGTTTTTCATGGACCGCCAGATTCTGAGGCCGCTTTTCCGGCTGATCGCGTCCTGCCTGGAGATGAAGGACGCGAAGGTCTTCGAAGAGAAGCTGGCTGTTGTTTTCCACCGGCTGTGCTTCGGGATTTCCCAGTACTCGGAAGTTCTCGAGGCGTTGTTCAGCGAGGCGTGTATGAGTTCGGACGCAGGTGGTCATTCGTTGATCTCGTCGTTGGTTCCGTACGTCCACTGGGATGGTCCGGTCGGTCAGCAGGCGCGTGACGCTCTCCAGGTCATCATCTGTCTGTCATCAACGCACAAAGAGGTTTCCGAGTACATTGTCTCCAGGTCCAACTTCTGTCCGGTAAGTTTAGTTGGCAGCGAAGTTTAATAAAAATAAATATCAGCTTAACGAAAATAAATATGGACTAGCAAAAATGAATATTGGCCTTAAAATTTATGTTTTAGCCTAACAGAACTAAATATTAGCCTTTGGTAAAAGAAATGTCTTATAGATGATCTCTGTTGATTAACATTTGTAACGGTAGGGAAGCTTATTTTTCGTATGCATTCGGAGGAGGTACACAAAATATGTGAGGTGCATATCCGGTATGGTATGAAAATACCGGTTTATTGTGCATGTTGTCATGGATCCCCCTCCTATAGTTTAGTGAATGGACAAACAGCTAATTCCAATTGTAATCAGTTAGCTACATGATTTTGCTGACTCTAATTCTTATTGACTACTATTCTTATAGACTCTTGATTTTTATAGACTACTAATTCTTATAGACTACTAATCCTTATTGACTCTAATTCTTATTGACAACTAATTCTTATAGACTACTAATTCTTATTGACTACTAATTCTTATTGACTACTAATCCTTATTGACTATTAATCCTCATTGACTACTAATTCTTATAGACTACTAATCCTTATTGACTACTAATTCTTATTGACTAGCAAATTTCACTATCTAATACTAACTGACGAACAATTTAACCAATTGTTACCATCTGTGACTGAGAACTGGCACAGAAGGAAGAATGGGGAAAGAGATAAAGAGGAAAAACTATTACGATGCTACTGGACTGGATGACGGTGGAATGTTGAGATGGTTAGAGCAGTTCGAAGGAAGTAGGCCGGCATTGAGAGTAGTGGTTTGTATGTGCACTTGTTATAGCACCCCTTCAAGCTCTCTACTCAGAGGCGCTCCCGACTGCAGAGCGGACACTGCATCGGAGTTTCACGCCGAAGCGCTGAGCAATTGTGAGTGAAGGACTTGCCCAAGGTCCCGTATGCGCGGCGACTTGAGGTGGATTCGAACCTCGAACCTTCTGGCTTCAAGGCAATGATACCACCGCGTCCCTCTTGTCGTGTCATTGGACATTTGGATCTGCCCACAAGCAGAAGACTTGAGCAATGAGCATCTCATTATCAAGTTATGGAGTGCCAGAATCTGTAAGGGACGCCCATCAGAATTGACTTGGGTTACTGGACCAAATATTTACTAAACTTTTGACAACTCTGCTAAGTGTCATATTTCATGGGTGTATCCGCAAAGCACATAAACAGATGTGTTATGTTTGTACCATAAACTTTATGTTCGCTCTCAGTGTATCAAAACTCAGTGCAAAATTTTTTCAGTACTTAGACTTTTATATCCCTTAGCTATTTTCTAAAGGCGTAAACAACAAGAGTCCTTTGCAGCTTGTGTTTAGATCCTGTTAACTCAAGTGAAACTGCTTATCATTGAGCCATGCATGCCATAAGCAATGGTTGTCGTTTTTAGCCGTTGTCAAGCCAGCATTTCAGCCAAAGTTCTTTAAATCCTCTGTTGTTTTTGATTACTGCAAAGACCTGAAATCATCAGTTGAATAGGATAATTGTTTAAGTATGAACCTTATAAATGAAGCTCATTTTTACACTCTGCTGGAAATGCTGCAAGAAGCATCCTATGAAGAGTTTATGTTGTTAAGTTGAAACAGATTTCTTGCTCAAGGTGAATGCATTTTAAGATTCTTGTTACAAGAATTTCTGTTTTGACAATGCAATCAATCAATCAATCATTATGATCAATCAATCATTACAATCAAGCAATCAATCAATCATTACAATAAATCAATCATTATGATCAATCAATCATTGTGATCAATCAAACAATCATTATGATCAATCAATCAATCATTACAATCAATCATTACAATCAATCAATCAGTCATTACAACATTACGATCAATCAATCATTACAATCAAGCAATCAATCAATCATTACAATAAATCAATCATTATGATCAATCAATCATTGTGATCAATCAATCAAACAATCATTATGATCAATCAATCATTACAATCAATCATTGCGATAAATCAATCATTATGGTCAATCAATCATTATGATCAATCAATCATTACGATCAATCAATCAATCGTTGTTGTATTGATCCAAAAGTCCAGTAATAATACAGGCAATAGCAATACAAAAGTAATTATAATCAACCGTATGTGTTATTAAGTGTCTCGGCTCTGTACTAATTGCTCAAGTTTACCCGGCAAGTTTACAACAATGTTCAAAGGACTTGCATAGGAATATAAGGTTCTTAGGTGCTATGCAAGGATGCATGCAGATATTTTTGTCATGGGGACAAAACAAAATTGTTGCTGTCAATTTCATTAGCAAGAGCTTGAAAATGCGAATTAGGAAATTAACAACATTCCGGTATTTTTCAGAGAATGCTAAATGCGAATTTCTCAGTTTAATTTTGTGTTTCAATAGTGCTTTAGTGCGCATCAATTTGTTGAAAACCAAAAAAGTAGTAGTTAAAACGACGAGTGTCAATTTTCCAGGATTGGGGCATGTGCCCCGTCTTGCCCCTGTGTGCAGACACCCTTGGTGCTATGGGACATTTATTCAGAACATTAGGACCCAATGCAATGTATTGAACGATGTGTGTACATGGTAATGTTAAGGCCCCATTGTAACGTAACCACTTATGTTTATGGTTTAGGTTTTGGCGGCCGGTTTGACCGGTTTGTATTCGTCTTTGCCGCGCATGCTGTCGTATTCTTCCGATGACTGGTCTGGGATATCGGAGGAGGATATACGATCCAGTTTGGATCTGCAGAGGTTTCTGACGTCGCTGACCTTCTGCAATGACATCATCAAGGTATTGTTCTATTTTTAATTGCATTGAGGTATTGTTCTGTCTTTCATTGCATCAAGGTATTGTTCTGTCTTTCATTGCATCAAGGTATTGTTCTGTCTTTTATTGCATCAAGGTATTGTTCTGTCTTTTATTGCATCAAGGTATTGTTCTATTTTTCATTGCATCAAGGTATTGTTCTGTCTTTTATTGCATCAAGGTATTGTTTTGCCTTTCATTACACCAAGGTATTGTTCTGTCTTTTATTGCATCAAGGTATTGTTCTATTTTTCATTGCATCAAGGTATTGTTCTGTCTTTTATTGCATCAAGGTATTGTTCTATTTTTCATTGCATCAAGGTATTGTTCTGTCTTTTATTGCATCAAGGTATTGTTTTGCCTTTCATTACACCAAGGTATTGTTCTGTCTTTTATTGCATCAAGGTATTGTTCTATTTTTCATTGCATCAAGGTATTGTTCTGTCTTTTATTGCATCAAGGTATTGTTTTGCCTTTCATTACACCAAGGTATTGTTCTGTCTTTTATTGCATCAAGGTATTGTTCTGTCTTTTATTGCATCAAGGTATTGTTCTATTTTTCATTGCATCAAGGTATTGTTCTATCTTTCATTGCATCAAGGTATTGTTCTGTCTTTTATTACACCAAGGTATTGTTCTGTCTTTTATTACACCAAGGTATTGTTCTGTCTTTTATTACACCAAGGTATTGTTCCTTAATTATGTAGCTATGATTTATCTCACTGTCAGAGACTCCGAGTTGGGTTTCTGCCCCTGGAGGAATGCTTAAAAAGTTACAGTTAAGGGTTGTCAGTGGCGAGGAACACACCCGAAGGATGGCTTCTTGGCACCCAGAGTATGGCCAAAGAAGCATAACAATTTGGTCACTTTTGAGCCATGTATACGTGGAAGTAATTCATATGTTCAATGTGGGCTATTCATTGTATCCAATGCTCTAGTGGAAAAAATGTGCCTTGAGGTCTGTGTATTGGTTGATGATGTCCAGTGATGGCGATGATGATGATGATGATAGTGATGATAATGATGGTGATGATGATGGCAGTGAAGATTCAATTCAATTTTTTTCCTGAATCCGCCACAATAACAATTATGGCAGTGAACAATAATGGTGGTGGTGGTGGTGGTGGCGGCGGCGGCGGCGGCAGCGACGACGACGACGACGATGATGATGATGATGACAACGATGATGACAACGATGATGAATGCACCAATTGCACCATAGCTAAAGCATGTCATTTTAGAAAATCTGTTCATAGCCCAACGTTTTTATTTCTACTCTGGTACTGAGATAAATATTTACAGCTCTTCGATTTGTTGAACAGGTTTCACCACCGGCCATACGTCAACATCTTCTCGAGTTTATCTACAACGGATTCTTAGTTCCCGTCATCGCACCTGGACTTCACCAGGTAAGCCGCATCATATCGGTTGCGGAAGCTGCTGTTCCTTAAGCACTCCCATCAAGTTTATTCTCCAGTACCTTTGAAAACAATTGTCTGCATGTTTGTTAGATAGTTTTTGTTGAAAAGCTATTGTAGCTGCAGTGTACCTTTGGTTATAGCGTTGGTTGTGTGAGCTGCAATTGGTTATTGCAATGTTTTCAGTCATTCATTCGTTACTGCGTTTTATATTGCACTGCTCATGGCTACTAATTAAGTATGCTCTATTGACTATACTTACAAAGTTTGTTTTTTAATTTTTCCAATTTAAATGAAGTGCTCCAGAATCTAGCGTGTCGGAAAAGGAGAGTTGTTGAAGTTAGAATGGAACGTGATTATTGGAGTAAGCATAGCACCAAGGGAGCCTATTTATTCCAGGGCGAAGGACAGGGATTGAGAAGGTGTTGTTCTGCCCTGTTGATGTTTGGACAAACGGACAAGGAGCACACCCTGCTCAGTAGAAGGAGGCATTATGACCCAAGACCCAGGGTAGGGCAGCAGAGCTTTTGTTTGGTAGACTGGGGCAAGATCCAACAGTCACAACCACACCAGAATACTGATCTGGTAATTCACATCTGCAATGCTGATGACTGCCAGTCACTATGTAGAAGCGTAGAAATAGTTCTTCATGTAGAAATGTTTGCAACCATTTGCTGACGTTTTGTCATTAAGCAAGAGCGTTATGAAAATTAATTATGATAGTTATAATATTATTATTATTAATTATAACAAGGTCGATAAATGCAGTTATTGGCTTTATATCATATTATTATCATTATTATTACATAAATTTCTTACGCGCACAAGGTCACACCGAAATGTGAATCTGAGATCGTATAGTGTTTTAAGAAAATTAGAGCACTCCTTTTAACCGTTTTAAGATTTTTTGCCACTAGCATGCCCTTGCAAATTTGTCCACAAAATGGGCTATTGACTGTGGTACAGTGTCCGGTGGAAGATCGATGGACGTGGGAGAGGACTGTCTATGATCTTATATATTCCCCTGCTTTCAGCATCTTGACTGAGTAATGTTACGTGCACTGTGTTAGGAGCACACCCATCTTGGTACAGTCATTTATGCAAAAGAAAATAAGAACAAGAAGTCACTGACATACAGTCTGTCACCCTTGGTTCCGTTCCCTCGGGTGACCTTAAGGGGTTGTTTTCTGTTTTCTTTGTCGTTTCATGTGACGTCTAATTCCCATTTTGTGCTGAATGTTCATTTTAAGGAAGTTCTTCATCTGCCGCCTTCGCTTTGCGAGTTTTCCTGGCTAGGGGTTAGTTGAGTATTTCTTTGGGATTGTGTAAAGTTCTTTGGTTTCTTGTTTTTGTTCAGTTTCTTGTTCACTTGTTTAATACTGGTGTTTCTGAGGATTTTGGACATAATATGCTGACCTCTTTTAAATTGCACTAGTCTCTTACAGTGAAGCCCCTGTATAGCATGCACAATCATAATGAGAACTATGGTATAACACTGTTCAAATGGCAAAAATCTAATTCATTCATGAGTAGAATGCGAATTTCAGCCATGTTGTCGGTGACATTCCAGCAGAGTGACTTTGTTAGAAAATATCGTTTTTGAAATCACTGGTCTGATCAGTTTGCCCTCGTTGTAGTTGTTTCAAAATCACAGTGAAAGTAATGTATCTCTGATGAAGACTAAACTATAGTCCAGGGCCGTGTTTAAGGTTCCTCGGGTGTCGGTGCAAAGTGTTACCGCAGGGGCATATAGTATCGTTCGAGCGGCCGTTGGTTTGGCAAAAGCTACGGCCACTTGTAAATAAGTATATTTCATAAAGAAATTTATATCATCATCATTTTATGGTAGCTACACCTTTGATTAATGTTTTCTTACACTTATTGATTTTACAAAAGGTTCAGGCCTAGGCCTAAGTGACACTGAGACTCGCTGCACTCGCATAAGACATTATTTTGGCCAATAGGAACAAAACTCTCAGTTCAGGCTTCAGGGCATTCGGTGCACCGCACCGAATGGACCTATGTTAAACACGGCCCTGCTATAGTCATCATCAAGCTTTCAGACTCCTTTGATTTGATGTGGTGCTATGCTATGATTTATTTTTGTCTGCTGTCATGAGCGTTCAAATTTGTTGTGATATGATTTGAATGCAGAGAAAGTGTGACTCTTGCATTTTGCGGTTTGATTTTTGCATTTACAGTTTTGCATTTACAGTTTGGCATTTTGCATTTACGGTTTTGCATTTGCAGTTTGGCATTTTGTATTTTGTGGTTTTGCATTTTGCTGTTTTGGGTTTAAGGTTCGATTTATTTATTTTTTTGCAATTTCCATTTGTTACATGATTCGCTTGTTGAAATTGCGACAATCTGCCATTTGTTTGAGTTTCTTTTCTAATTTTGTGTTTTATTGTGTCTTGCCTTGACATTAATTTTGGCATTGTATTAGTCTTTGGCGACTTCCCCTTTGTTCATTTTCAGTTTACTTGATTTTTTAGAAGTTCCCTGCCTGATAGACCTGAAAAATGAAAGTTTTGTTCCATTAGTGCATCTTTATCAATATGTTGTGTAGTTCCATAGAGCCAATAAAAGACTGACATTGTAGATGCTGTTGCTTGGTTATTCTCAAGTAGTAGCTGTTCGCTGGTGGCTTAATCTTGTATTCACTGATTGCTTGTTTATCCATCATCATCAGTTTGTCTCCTTTTGCTTTTTAGTTGAGTGGCTTTGATTTTTCTCTTCTGCGCCTGGCGATGAGTAGGCACTACTAGACAGTGTTAATAGTTACACTACAGTTCTTAGTTGTAAAAAACGGGTTTTTTCATTTCTTATACTTTTAAGGAATATTATGTTTTTTATTTATTTATTTTATATTTTAGGCCAGTAATAAATAGTAGATTGGTGAAATCAGATTTGCATTTTGGTTTGTTTAGTTTCAGTAGAAGAAATTAAGTAAGTTATTATTAGTATCGTCTATAATGCACCAGATTGCAAATGCACATTGGGACATTGGCTGTGTTTGTTATGCAAAGCTATGGTAAAAACATCGAAATAATAATAATGATGATAATAGATTATAAGTTAAAGTTGAATAGATTATAATTTGAAGTTCGTTTGATTACCGGTGTTAAGACTGTTTATTGTACGGCATCCTCTAGTGATAAAACCCTTCCTAATTTATCCAACAGGCTTGACTTCCTCGCTCCAGAACTTCTATGGCTTAGTCTCGTAAATCATTTGCCTCAATTGATCCTTCTCTTTGGAATGTGCTTTCTCCTTCTGTTCATTTTACAATTCTATCTGGCAATCTGCCTTCTCTCTTCTCAAAACCTGCTTCTTCTCGGTGGGCCTTGCACACTGGTAGTGCTTCTGAACAGTTCACTCTACTGGAGCCACTTTAAAATACTCAAATACGATACAATAGTGGGTCCTACAGTACATCAATAACGAAGCTGATGATGATGATGACAATAAGACTGATGATATTTGGAATGTTTTCGCAACAGGGAGCCAGTGGAGTGGATGAGGTGATCGCCACGACCGCCTACCTAAATCTCTTTCTGACGCGGATAAAGGAACCGGATCTGCTGAGCATCTTCCTCCGTTTCATTCTGCTCGTCAAGGTCGATGAGCTGAGCATCCTTGAGTTGCTCGTCCAGCGAATTGCTCATCCACAGACGAAGGTCTTTCATGTGCTTCTTGCTCACCATAAAAAATACGTATTTATTTGTATGTATGGTATGTGCACTTGTTATAGCACCCCTTCAAGCTCTCTACTTAGAGGTGCTCCCGAATGCAGAGCAGACGCTGCATCGGAGTTTCGCGCCAAAGCGCTGAGCAATTGCGAGTGAAGGACCTGCCCAAGGTCCCTACTCAGCAACTTGAGGTGGATTCGAACCTTCCAGCTTCAAGGCAGGCAACGACGCCACCACTACACCACTGCGTATGGTATGAGCACTTGTTATAGCGCTCCTTAAAAACTACTCAGAGGCGCTACCAACTACAGTGCAGGTGCTTAATTGGAGTTTCTAGCCGAACTGCATGAACAATTGTGAGTAAAGGACATGCTCGGGTTCACTGCACAGCAGCTTGAGGTGGTTTCGAACCCTCAACCTCCGGCTCCAAGGCACCGAACATACCCCTACACCACCGTGTCCCACTTAGTCTTTCTTAAAAAATGAAATTAGAACGGTGTGGCATGGTCTTAAATCGAGGTAAAAAACATTTTTATGTTCATCTTAAGTGCAGTAAACACTAAACAGTTTGGTAGGGGGGTTTCGATGGACCGTTGTTTTTGCATTTAGTTGTGATGATCGTAGAAAGTCAACAACGGGACACCATTTCTGACTGTCTTAAATGCCTGTTGCACATGGTTGTTGTAGCTGTGTGTCGTTACTCTAGTCCTCTTCAGGTCTCTGGTGGAGTTGAACTGTGAAGATGTCATGTATAACCTTGTCTTCAGGTATGAACATATTCTGCTATTTGCAATATACTGGTTTCTTAGCCCTTGTGAAATTCGCATTAAGTTGTTTGAGATTTACTTGTACTGCAACTAATGCAGAATTGAGTCTTTTCTCTGACAGATTATCCTTTAGAGTTGTGCATACACCGTGGGACACAACCTGAAATCTTCCTCAATAAACTTAAAAAATTTTCCTTGAAGCGTCGCTATATTAGATTCCAAATGAATTAATGACAATGTTAGTTTTACTAGTGCTTCTTAATAATTTGCATGCATTGGTGGTGTGTAATTTGTGCAAGGTGAAGATTTAAGACTAAATGTTGTTGATGATGCACTGTGGATAGGTACCTGATGCCGTGTACGCATGTGATGGTCAGCCAACAACGTTCTATCGCAGACGTTGACTTGTACTGTAGGAATGCCGAGAAGCTTCTCTCGCTCATACCCGAATGTTGCTCTATTGACACAACGCGCAGCCAATCATCCTCGCCCAGGTTTCTATTTCCAGAACATTCTTACTTACTTTTCCATTGCAGTTTTTATTTATTTGCATGTTTGTTTGTTTGTTTGTTGTTTGTCCATGGATGCCAATAAGTTCAATTGATACTGAGTGTTTGATTATGAGCTAACATTAACAGTTTGTTATCTGTTCGAACTAACAGTTTCACTGTTTTCTCATTGTAACTGTAGCTGTTTATTCTGCGTATGTCAGAGTTAACGACTGTAGTGGAGGCAGTTGAAATGGAAGTGTTTCTTGTAAGAAACGCTTTTTGCAATTAAATTCAAATTTGCGTTCATTTCAAAAGGGGATGATACATACGTCAGTACGGGGTTTCTGTTGTTGACATTGTACCTTGATTAGTCATTTTTGTAAACAAGATTCTTGATCTATAATTTTCAAGGAAAAAGAAAAATTGATTTTATGAGACTTTACAGCGTTTCATGGAGATTTAATAGGCCTACTTAAGTGGTTAAGCGACAAAAATTTGTCTGTTGACTTGAATTTTATTTTTTGGGATTTATTTTTAGAAGTCATGTTTAAATGAGTTTGTCTTATTGTATTTGCTAACCAGTTATGTCTGCTATTCTTCTTTTAACTGACAATAGTTTCATTATTTGTTGATTGACAATAATTGTTCATGTTGGTTTGAGAGACATTAACACAGAGTTTTGCATGTTTTTTTAAACTTACTAACATGGACAAGCGATGTTTTGAAAAGTTGTTTGAGATTCTGGGGCATGTTTTTCAGCTCTGTTATCACTCTGTTGTCTAATAGCATTACACCTTCGCGTAGTGACTCTCTAACCCAGTTTGAGAGATCAAAATGGTGGCAGTCAATTCGTAGGAAGAAAGCGCCAGTTATTAGTCGAGCCGACACGTTCAATGGATCACCAGCTTCTGCGGCTAGGTAACCGGTTACGAGACCCGTCTATATGAAAATGATATGAATAGAAATAATTTATTAAATAATTAATTAAATCACCTGGTGCCGTCAGCTCTTGGAGCTCTGGCGACAGTCATGATGTATCCTCTCCATTGTCTCCTGTTTATTGTCGCCTCTCTTAGCTCTTCCAAGCTCATTCCAGACTTTTCCTGTACTTCATCCATCCACCTCTTCCTTGGTCTTCCGCGTCTTCTCCTTCCTTCACCGCATGCCGTCATCATCTCCTTTTCCAAGGAGATGATTAAATAGTTAAATAAATATGCACATAATTATAGCATTGGCTTAGAAAAAGTTTTTAAAAAGGGTTATTTATATACTTAAATAAGAAAAACAATTGTTTGTAGTAACAATTGTTTTTCTTTATTCCATTTGTTACTTTATTCCCTTTTTATTTACTGTAATACTGTTGGGTTGATGTCAGGAACATAGGCGCAATCACGTCCTAAAAGTTGGAGGGGACCAAATGAATCACGTCCTAAAAGTTGGAGGGGACCAAATGAATCACGTCCTAAAAGTTGGGGGGGACCATAATGATAAAGTCAATGGGACCACTCAAAAGTTGGGGGGGACGCGTCCCGTGGGTCCCATAGGGTGGTTGCGCCTATGGTCAGGAAGGGCATCCGGCCACGCCATAAACCCCCACCCCATCATAAATTTCTGGCTATGCCACTGCATAATAGAAATAAGTAATCAATTAATAGAAAGAATTAACATTAATATTTTCTGATGGAAATATTTTGGTGACAGTCGGCTTCAGATATGAATGTTGTGTGGTAAATTATTATTTATAGATAGCGATGTTTGATAGTAAATTACATTTCCACATGATTAATTAGTTAATGAGCACGTAATTTTGTGAATTATTAAGTTAGAATTTGTTACATCAAAATTTACTATGTTACTCATACCTAAGATTTTAGGACTACACGTGGTATGTAATCTGAAGACACGTATAGTTATAGAACCTTCAAATAACTAGTTAGAAGTAACAGATTTCGTTCTGCTTGTTTTGAATAACCGAGAATTTGTTTGATATTACATTGGCCCATTTTGGTGTTTCACCATGGGTTGGACATTATATTCATTGGTGTATTTGATTGTCATTTCTCGGATTTACATGGTGGGCCAAAAAAAAGTGGTATAACTTTTGTTCTGTGTGAAATGTTTTGATGCAATCTGGCCATCATGTGTAAATATGAATTGTCAATAAGCCTGTAAAATTTCATTTAGAAATTCTTACTTTTGGCCAAGATATTAGTAAAAAACCTAGGGTTTTTTGCCCACCCTCTATGTGTTTTTTTTCATTTTTTAGAAACTCTGTGGGCGACATCAGTTCTCCCGTTCCACAAGAGGATCTTTTTGAATCAAATTACCTCGAATATCTCCACACAGCGAGGCTTTGTCTGGTCCGGTGCAGGAGGGCGTGTAGAAACTGGACGTTGACGTACGATGGAAGAAACGTCGCCAGTCTTTCCACTGACGGTCGTCGCAGCCCGGCGGAAAATCCGTCGAAAAGAATTCCCGTTTCGTACGTCGACGAACAGCTTTCCGAGGGTGTTGTTCCAGCGCGGAAAAAGGTCGATGCAGCTGGAAAGGTCGAGAGTGAAGCTGGAAGGACTGTTCCTGGTCGAAGCGGGGTGGAGTCCGCCGTGGTTTCTGCTGCGTCTGTTCGAATACACGAGATGCACTGCGGCGACGATGGATCACAGGTGTTCAACGCAACAGCTAGTGTGCAGGGAACCAGTGGACCAGGCGATGGCCTGTGGGCAACCAGTGGACAGAATGGGTTGAGTGCCTTCAGGGAGCTGAAGCGGACGCCATCTTGTGGTCTGTTGTCAGGGGCGAGTCTCTCCGTGGAGGATCTCGACTCCTTCCTCGTTCAGCTCAGTCGAGTCCAGATGCCCGAGGAGTCGGAGAGTGGAGGGCTGGAGGACGTGCTCGGTGAGCTGGACTCGCTTCTGGCGGAAGCGGAAAGTCGGAGAGTCGCTTCGTCCACATCGACGTCGTCCGTGGTTGAAAATGCCCCGACTGGATTCTCGAAGGCGGCTCCCGATCCGATCTTCGGCGAGCAGCACGTCACAGGAACTTTACCGCAGGTCGTGGTAGCCGCCACGTCTTCGGATTCAAGTTCAATGGAAAAGCCGGACGCTATAAACGTCGTATCGTCTAGTTTCGTGCAAACGTCGCTGGAACCCGTGAAGGATGGGATTCAGGGCGCGGATGATCAGAGCATCGTCCCACGACCGGCGAACTTAGGGTTACCGATTTCAGAAGGTCAATTTCAACGAGGGCAGCAATCGCTGGGCTCACGTTCCTCAGCAAGAAACTCGGCTTTGTCTCCTACTGTTGGTGAGAACTTAGTCACTCAGTTAGTAGTTATCGGCCAATGCGGTCAGCAACACCATAGTGTATTGTTACATTATCAGGACCGAATTAAGAAATGTGGGGGCCCTGTTTGGACATTTTTTTCGGCATCTTTGGCCGAAAAATCTGATGATCATTTTTAGTCGTTTGGTCGAAATTTCTTTAGAATATACCGATTTTCCCTCCCCAAACAAATAGCTGACGCCCTTTTTTGGTCAAAATTTCTTCAGAACATACAAATTTTTTCCTCAAAATGTTTTCCCCGCATGTGTGGAGGCCCCTAAAGTGTGGGAACCCCTGTTCGGCCGAACATCTTGAACATGACTTAATCCGGCCCTGAACATTATTGTTGTAGTAATAATAATAGTCTACATTTTATTTTCAAACTGACCCGTCACAGTAGGATCTCGATTCCCAGTATGAACGGTTGGTCACAAGTTATTACATGAGTCGAATTTAATTGTTCAGCAGCCATGCTTTTAGTCGCCATCATGTCCTACTAATTTTATTTATTTATTTCTCCATTTCTATAGCGCCCCTTAAAGCTCGCTACTCAGAGGCGCTCCCGCCTACAGCGCGAACACTGCATCGGAGTTTTACGTCGAAGCGCCCGAGCAACTGTGAGTGAAGGACTTGCTTAATTAAGTAAGGTTCCTACACATCGCTTGAAGTTGATTAAAACCCGCAACCTTCCGACTCCAAAGCACTGAACATACCGAACTCTGTTGCACCACATTAACACATCAATTTTACCAATGCTGTCTGTCGAATGGAAGGCTGAGCAACCCTTTGGATGGGTGGGGGTAGCAGGATGAGATTCCGCATCCTTGCTGTTTATTCATTTATTTCCATGTCCACTCTGAGTCTACTCTTTCTAAGCCGTACTGGTGGCGGTATTTGCAGTTCAACGTCACTGTGTGATAACAAAGACCATTAGCGACGCCCTCCTCCTTTATCCACGCTTGGGACTGGCACTGGCAGAGTGCAACCAGTGGCGGAGTTTTTAGCCCTACTGGGGATTTGGAGCACTTATGAGTAGTCACCTTGAAAAGGGCACAAAATAATCTCTCGTAATGAGTAAATAGATATGCTGATGTCATATGTTGTATTGCCTGATATCATATGTTGCATTGCCTGATATCATAAATATGTTGCATTGCCTGATATCATATGTTGCATTGCCTGATATCATATGCTGCATATCCTGATATCATATGTTGCATTGCTGTGCGTCTGTTCTAGGTCCATTCCTGACGACGTTGCTGCAGAGAGTCGAAACGATGAAGCAGAACACGTTCTACGTTAATCTACACCTGACCGGTTTACTCGCGCGACTCGCCTGCTATCCGCAGCCGCTGCTGCAATCTATTCTGCTCAGCCAGACGCTCGTCTTTCAACCGTCCGTTAAGTCTCTGGCACAGGTCGGCGGCCGAAAATGTTATTTTATATTTCGATATTTTCATTTGTTCATTTCGAGAATTTATATAGCGTTCCGTCAAGAAGCCCGCTCAGAGGCGCTCCAAGACCAACCTTGAGGTATTAGGAAGACTGTAAAAGACTGATGATCCTGGGGAATGGTGGTGTAGTGGTGGTGTTCGGTGCTTTGAAGCCAAAGGATTTGAGGTTCGAATCCACTATCAAGCTGCCGCAGGGAGACCTTGAGCAAGTCCTTTACTTGCAATTGCTTATGCGCGAAACTTCGATGCAGTGTCCATGCTGTAGACGGTAGCACCTCTGAGTAGTGAACTTGAAGCCCGGGTGCTATAGAAATGGAGAAATTAAAAAAGACATAATCTCCAATGGGAGGCCAGACAGACAGAGGATCGACAATATTTGTATGGGTGTATATATTACTGGTATATGCGTGTAAGAATATAATTTATGTATATATAATTATATATATAATTATATATAAAATTATATAAATATTGCATCTTATCTACCAATAATTTTTATATAGCACCTCACACAGTGCGTGCACCAATCATAAGTATTGCTATCATAAGTATTGTTATCCTAAGTATTGTTATCATAAGTATTGTTATCATAAGTATTGTTATCCTAAGTATTGTTATCATAAGTGTTGTTATCCTAAGTATTGTTATCATAAGTATTGTTATCATAAGTATTGTTGTCATAAGTATTGTTATCATAAGTATTGTTGTCATAAGTATTGTTATCATAAGTATTGTTATCCTAAGTATTGTTATCATAAGTGTTGTTATCCTAAGTATTGTTATCATAAGTATTGTTATCATAAGTATTGTTATCATAAGTATTGTTATCATAAGTATTGTTATCCTAAGTATTGTTATCCTAAGTATTGTTATCATATGTATTGTTATCATAAGTATTGTTATCCTAAGTATTGTTATCATAAGTGTTGTTATCCTAAGTATTGTTATCATAAGTGTTGTTATCATAAGTATTGTTATCATAAGTATTGTTATCATAAGTATTGTTGTCATAAGTATTGTTATCATAAGTATTGTTATCCTAAGTATTGTTATCATAAGTGTTGTTATCCTAAGTATTGTTATCATAAGTATTGTTATCATAAGTATTGTTATCATAAGTATTGTTATCATAAGTATTGTTATCATAAGTATTGTTATCCTAAGTATTGTTATCATAAGTATTGTTGTCCTAAGTATTGTTATCATAAGTATTGTTATCATAAGTATTGTTATCATAAGTATTGTTGTCATAAGTATTGTTATCATAAGTATTGTTATCCTAAGTATTGTTATCATAAGTGTTGTTATCCTAAGTATTGTTATCATAAGTATTGTTATCATAAGTATTGTTATCCTAAGTATTGTTATCATAAGTACTGTTATCATAAGTATTGTTATCCTAAGTATTGTTATCCTAAGTATTGTTATCATAAGTATTGTTATCCTAAGTATTGTTATCATAAGTATTGTTATTCTAAGTATTGTTATCATAAGTATTGTTATCCTAAGTATTGTTATCATAAGTATTGTTATCATAAGTATTGTTATCCTAAGTATTGTTATCATAAGTATTGTTGCGGCAGTTGAGTTGAACATACGAATATCAGAGGTTGCATCTAAAAGAAGCAATGTGCTTTTGGAAGATGTGATATCGAAGCAATTCCTGCAATAGGAGTTACATTTACAAGGACGTAACAACGGCCCTTTGGGACGGAAGCACTTCTGAGTTGTTGCCTTTTTATAAATCCTTGTAGTGAATGAACGAAAGATATTGCAGAATTTTGCCGCATTGTGTTTTGATGCATTGTGTTTTGATGCATTGTGTTTTGATGCATTGTGTTTTGATGCATTGTGTTTTGATGCATTGTGTTTTGATGCATTGTGTTTTGATGCATTGTGTTTTGATGCATTGTGTTTTGATGCATTGTGTTTTGACGCATTGTGTTTTGACGCATTGTGTTTCGACGCATTGTGTTTTGAGGCATTGTGTTTTGATGCATTGTGTTTTTAAGCATTGTGTTTTCATGCATTGTGTTTTCATGCATTGTGTTTTGATGCATTGTGTTTTCATGCATTGTGTTTTCACGCATTGTGTTTTCATGCATTGTGTTTTCATGCATTGTGTTTTCATGCATTGTGTTTTGATGCATCAGGTTTTGAACTTCGTGAAGTGTCGTCTCGACGAGTTTTTCCTGACCGTTTCCGAGAAGGACGTGATGATGATTCAGGCTCAGCATTATCTGCGATACCGCGACGGACAGATGCGGAATGACACCAGAATGTCACTTGGTGACGTCAGACTTTCGTCACCGGCTGCAAAAGCCGTTCCATCCAGTGAGTTCAGTTGGTCGTTAAATAAATAAATAATTAATTAATTAATGCATGATATGTATTCTTCTTTGATTACTAATTGTTATTTCTTTTGTCTCTAATGCTACCACTACTCTTATCCATTCCTTTGTTTCACCGCCTTGACTACTGCTGCTGCGCTCTCTTTGCTGGTCTCACGTCCGAGCGGTTTGTGTTGCTTGGAGTGAGTCCTGCACGCGGCTGCACGCCTTATCGGTCGTATCGCAAAATTTAGTCATGTCGCCGAGTATACACCACGGGATGCCCTGCATTGGCTCCCTATCCCGCAGCAATTTTTATATTCTGGGTCTCTGCTTTGGTGTGGCTGTGCCTCCTGAAAATTTGAAAGAGCTCTGTCACTCTCGGTGTGCAGGGATGTTGTTCTCTTCGCTCATCCACACAGGATGAAATCCTCGTTCCCACGCATGAATTGCTGTCAGACAGCATTGTGCTTTCTCTGTTGTTGGCCCATGCTGCGGAATGGGCTACCATCCAATTGTCCCCCACACTCGGATACGTTTTTCGCATCCTTAAAACCGTTCATTTCAGCCGGGGTTGGATTGGGAGCGCTCCTGAGTAGCAACTTGAATGTGCACTATACAGTGGCGTAACCAGGAATTTATGAGGGGGTTTTATGGCCTGGCCGGATGCCCTTTCTGACACCAACCCAACAGTATTACAGTTTATAAAGGGAGTAAAGTAACAAAGGGAATAAAGTAAGAAAAACATTTGTTACTACAAGCAATTGTTTTTTTTCTTATTTAAGTGGATAGATAACCTTTAAAAAAAATTCCTAGGCCAGTGGGGGGTTTTAACCCCCGAACCCCCCACCCCCTTGTCTACGTCACTGGCACTATATAAATCTCTGTAATTAATAAATGAATACAGCAAGAGTTGTAATTTGTGAAACAGAACAGGCGAGGCTGACATTGCTGGGAGGTCGTCACGGCGCCCGCTACACGCCCCAGAGTCCGACCGCGGGTCAAGCGTACATGACGCAGGATTCACCGGAGTTTGTGGAGAAGAAGAACGCCGTCTACTGCGCGCTTATCCTGAAGGAATTCCTCAAAGAGTTGGCTGCCATCTCCCAGGAACACACGGTGCTACAGATGCAATCTTCTTCTTGATGCGTAATTGTCATTGTCTTGTGCAGCATTTGTTCTGAATTGTTTCGTCATCTGATGCCTTACTTACCTACAATATACATATCCAGTCTTGGACTTCTTGCGGTGCCTCTTATTGTAAGACGTGGAGGCTAAATCGTGCTAATAGTTAATCGTATCTGTAATTGGTGTTAAGTTGTTGATGTGATTAATTGTTGGATAGCAGTGTTGCGCTTGTGTTTCAAGATTCTAAAGCTAAATCTTGTTAAGCAGTATTGTTACTGTCGACAAAATTCTTTAATTAACCCTATTTCTAATTTAACTTTTAGATAGTGGTACTTAGTAGTTTCACTTTATAATCAGATTTAATCACTTTTCTGATGCAGCAAAACCATTTGTTTCTTAACGGGGAAAGGAAGTGGAAAGCAGAAATTGGGAAGTTTTTTAATTCTGCCCTCGAGCAACTGGGGTGCTTTATTTGTAGAGGCACCCTTGTAAAGGCATGTGCTGTGTTACGGCGCCATAGAAATTGTCATCATTATTATTATTACTATTATTATTATTAGTTATAGTAGTATTATTGGTAGTCCTGTGTCTTTGATAAAAAGCGATGTTCGGGATATTAATGTTCTCAGAAAAATGGCTAGTTCTGTATTGTCTTTCTTTAATAAATCATTTTTAAATCTTTTTTTCTTTTTATGTTCCTAATATTTATGCCTATATTATTTCCTTTTGCACTGTGACAACTAAAGTGATAATAAACGAATCATATAAAATTTCATATCTACTTGAAATGCCGTGTGAGAACAGTATGAAAGCACATTCTTGTGTCTCCTCTCAGTTTAAGGTGCTTCTATGGTGCATATCTATATTTACGATACCTAATACTATTGAGGCATTTGGGACAAGCAATTTTTAGTATCAGTTCATTATGTGAAAACCCTTTTTTCACTTTTTCTCTCCAGGTTTAATCGGACCTCTAATTTTTTATTGTGACCAATGTGTAGAAATATTGTAATTTCGCGTTTTTGTCAAATTAATTGAAGTAAAGTTAGACCTACTTGGCAATCCTTATGTAGAAAACTTGTAATTTCATTTTTTTGTAGTTGTGATGCTAATTAATTAAAGATATATTATGTTTTGCAGTGAGTATGTGGATTTTACATTTGTCAAGTTATGTAAATAAGTGCTTTGCACAAAATTGTAGAAGATTCTTCTGTACAGAAATTGGGCTGACCTGATGAGCAGTGTCAATCATTGAGTGGCCCAGTTTGAGTGGCTAGCTTTATGTTAAACATAGATAAGGCATTATGCATGTAGTTTTGTGATAATTTAATAAGAATCCGCTATGATTTGTGCTTACAGCAGAACTTGCATGTGGTTCTGTGATGATTTAATAAGAATCCGCTATGATTTGTGCTTACAGCAGAACTTGCATGTAGTTCTTGTGATGATTTAATAAGAATCCGTTATGATTTGTGCTTACAGCAGAACTTGCATGTAGTTCTTGTGATGATTTAATAAAAATCCGCTATGATTTGTGCTTACAGCAGAACTTGCATGTAGTTCTTGTGATGATTTAATAAAAATCCGCTATGATTTGTGCTCACAGCAGAACTTGCATGTAGTTCTTGTGATAATTTTTTTCCATGTTAATAAGAATCCGTTACGATTTGTGCTTACAGCAGAATTATCATGTAGTCCATGTGATAATTTGTTCCGTGTTAATAAGAATCCGTTACGATTTGTGCTTACAGCAGAATTATCATGTAGTCCATGTGATAATTTGTTCCGTGTTAATAAGAATCCGTTACGATTTGTGATTACAGCAGAATTGTCATGTAGTCCATGTGACAATTGGTCCCTTATTAATCAGAATCCATCATGATTTTTGTGCTTACAGCAGAAGTTTATTCGTGTAGAAAGTGCGTTTTTGATATATATATATACGAGACGGCATTTTGGTCCAAAGCTGAGAATAATTTTGCTGGTCTTTTGGCCTCTGGTCTGTAATGAGTTAAGCGATCAGCGGCATTGACTTTGCAACCGTAGTATTTATAAGTTTCGTGTTCCGTATGTGCGTGTGTGATTTCCTGCGATATTGTTGAAGATTTCTAGACGCACTTTTTTGTGTCCCTGAGTTGTTTACCCAAATGTGATGAAGCGTTATCATATCGACATCTGTAGTAGTTGTTTTGTCCTGCCATCTTGTGCCTGAGTGTAAAATTAATGAGATATGGTACGATTTTTGCAATTGAATGATTCAGCTTATGTGGTGTCATAGATAAGGCGACTTGAGTTTTAACAGAGTTATGAATCATGCAGATATTTTATGCTCTGCTTCTAGTTGCCAGATTGCAATGACTGATTATTTTTTGGAAACGTCTGAGTTGAATTTTTTTTCATTATCATGACAATGTGCTTGATTGTAAAACATGTGGCTGTGCCCTTTCCGCATAGTTGATAGTTTATTAATAAAGTCTACGTTGAGGAAGAGTTCAGGATTGCTTGGAGCAAACTGTATTGGAATAGACATTAGTGGAAATATTTTTTCCATGCTTCACAGACAACAATGTACACTCGTTGTTAAACCTGAATATTTTTAAATGATATTTATTTTGCAACATCAACAAAAAAAACGACGGTATTCACAGTGAAGAGAAATCACTATGCCTGACAAGACAACTTCGCGGTTCCAACACGGAACCAACTAGGACTAGTCTTCAGAGCAAATAAACGTGCAGAAAAATGACAAGACTTGAATCAACATTCATGTATCTCATAAATTCAGTTTCTACTCAGAAACTGGTGGTTCCTGCAACTTCGCTTTTTTGGGGCGCTATATAATTCTCGAGATTACAATTACGAAATCTATAAATAATACCTTTGCAATATTATGCCAAGTTCAACTCTAAACAACGATCGAAGTCTTCAGTAAACGCTTAACTAAATAGCGCATTACAAAAGTTAATCATAAATTCATATAATGTGATTTCAGTAAAGGCTTAACTAAATAGTGCATCACACAAGTTAAACATAAATGCATGTAATGTGATAAATGTAAACAAATTGATTTTGTAAACAGAATAAATGTAAGCGTTCCTCCTCAATGGGGCTAGTGGGTACTCTCGGAGTTTTCTACACAATATTTAGGAATCTGTGTGTTACAAGGGACATGGTGTGAAACCTTTAGTCAAGATCATTGCACTCTTGTCTTCATTAAACACCACTAACCAGTATAATTTGGTATCTACAAAAGCCAGGCAGCAAACGATAGACCCTATGATGCAAAATAAATTTAAAGGTATTATATTCCTGGACAAACAAAAATCTATAAGCGACACAGAGACTCGCACAACAGTTTAAAACTCGGTAAACAATTTACGAGTTTATAATGGCTGAAGAACTTAAGAAATGGAGATGAGCACTGCAGACAAGTCTCACTGTTGCCATACACACGAACGTTAATTCTCACGTGTGGATAAGTTAGCAGGGTTTGTACCTGAACAACACGGTTTAGGTTAACCATCCTATCGGCCAAATTAGACATCTCGATTGAAAATAAGCTGAACTCTAAGGCATTTGAAAGCCATTATTTTAGCATCAGACAACTTGAGGAAACCTGTGCCATGCGGTGCAAGTCCACAGCGTGGATGAAAGAGGAGGGTGACAGTGTAACCATGTGATCACATAGCATCATTAAACTGAAACCACCTAAAACTTGGAAGGAAAGCAAAATAAATCACGTAAAATATCTAAAAGCAAAAGAAAACCTCCAAGAAAACTAAAGTGGAATTAGACGCAAAGTTACTAACAACTCTTAAACCTAGTAGTAGAGGAAATATATGCGCAATGGAAAATATTAACATTTTAAAATAGGCTTTAAAGAAAGAGAAACTAAGTCAGAAAATTTAAAAAACAGCCTCGAGACTACAAAAACACGAACTGCAATAGATGCAACTTCGAATGGGCAAAATTTAAAGCATTAATCAAGAACAGTTTCACACACAAAATGGATGCTGGTCTTTATAACAGAAATAGATTAAAAAATTCTATCCAGATAAACTAACAAAATATTTATTTCGAGAAGACCAACCTGACAGTTTCAAATTCAATAAACAATTTATGACTTCATAATCATTATGCAATAATATTCTAGATTACATGCAATAAATGATGCAAAATATTTGAATAAAATTATGACAAGATAATTCTTCACTTAAGGAAGCTCTCCAAGTTAACGCAAATCTATTTAAAATCTCAAATTAATACGGATAATATTATTGCCATTATATTTCATTATTATAATGTTGAGTAATTAATAAGCACAATAGCACATGTAAAATCATGTAATGAACACAAATTTAGGGAAGTTAATACAGATAATTAATTGATTTAATGTCAATACAGGATTAAATGCAAGCAATCAAATTAAAATTACATATTTTTTCAATATTCAAAAATAAAACATCATATGAACACAGAGTTAATCGAATTGGTTCAAAATGAACATATAGATATCATCTTCAGGAGCATGATTTTGAAAAAATTAAACTATTAGAGAAACTTGAGAAAAATTGACTAGAATGGACTACCGTTTTGAAAATAAACAAACTTCAAAAATGAAAAAAAATGCCGACTGAAGGTTGCTGTCGCTATTTTATCTAAGTCTTCTTTTGAACTTCTATTACCAAGTTATATTCTGCCAGTCTTTCTAACTATTTTCGTTAATTAAAATGTTTCAATAAAAGCTAGACAAGAAAAACGTTTAAATGTACCGCCAGCATTTTAATCTGCTTTTTAGTATATTAGTTAAGTATAAATAAACAAATTAGTGTACATTCATAATAATAATAATAATAATAAGGATAATATTTAGGATACATGAGAGATCCTAAATACCTCGGGGCAGAAAAATAATAATAGTGACAAATAAAACTTATATTCTCACGAAAGAAATCAAACAGCGAAAACTGGATTATTCCGCCAGTCTAAACTTCTTACGGTATTGCAAAAGGAAAGTTCTTGAGCAAATTTAATCTACCATTCATTGCCGCGTCCCAGTCACAATCGGTATGATTGCAAACTCGCTTTCAAAAACATGTGTTGCCATACATAGATATTTTTAAGATCACATTTATCTAAATTCAACATTTTGATGAAAACAAAAGATCACAACCAGAGAGATTTAAAAATACAAATTCAAGTTAAATCATAATTTAAAGCTATGACTTAGAGGACGATAAAGACAAACCATCAACGAAAGAAAAAATATGTAAACAGTGCGACAAACAGATCTGACTCGACTAAAAGTTTTTTCTGACAAATAGATATTCGCTGACTGGTCAATTCGCTCAAATCAACAACATGCATTCAGTGAATCCTGAGAATTAATTTCTCATAAGCTCCAACTCAAGCCCTATACAGTTTGGCTTGAAACCTTAACCTACAAGTATAACGTATAGTCGTATACTCATTGCTTCCCTTAAATTTTCAATACTTTCCACATTTGGTCTGTCACTGCATTTGTGGTGTCACAGACCAAAACCAGTATTAAGGTGATTTTGCAACATATTGAGTTTGAAACATCATTTCAAGGGTCTTGTCTCAGACTTCAAAATGACAAAAAAATTATTGCTCTAGCTCTATTCTAACCCAAGATATAAATCAAAAAGTGATCCCATTAAATTAATTACTTAACTTAATTAAAACAAAATTACATGCATATCATGAGCACTAAAAATAGCTTTCAAACTTTTGTTTTTAAACTTTTTTTGACTAAATAAAAAACATGAATATCTAAAATATTTTTAGATTAAATTCTGCACAAAAACAAAAATACTATTTCCTATATCTCTGATATGCAATTTCCGACTTAATACCGATTTCGATGTTGACCGCCACATTTCGCTTTTCGTTTAAGTGCCCCAAACTGACATCAACTTCTTAGATTCTTGCATTATATTACGCAAAACTTCATAAACTATCAATAAAAGCTTTGAAAAAAGTCAAATGCTACATAATCTGTGTCACAGCAATGCCAAACAAAAAAATCTGTGAACACAATGAAAACATGACAACAACAAAACACAAACGATGATATTAATAAAAATAGAACTGAAATAATAATATTTACATAATACATATGCATATCAATTTCAGGAAAATTAATTCAGTCCTGGGATACCCCTTGACCAAGACAAATTCAAAATGTGCAACATTTATAAAGTGCCTCAAAAATTTGTGAGAGATAACCTCTTTATCTACCTTTGGACATACGAAATTGCTCGTCTATTTGCCTTTGGCATGCCTGCGTATCTGCCCTCTGGCTTAAGAAAGTGCCTGTTTATCTGCCCTTTGGCTTAAGAAAGTGCCTGTTTATCTGCCTTTTGGCATAAGAAAGTGCTTGTTCATCTGCCTTTGGGCATAAGAAAATGCTTGTTTAACTGCTTAAGGGCATAAGAAAGTGCAAGATTATCAGAATTTGCTCAAATTACAACAATCACGAAAAGCAGCAACGTAGATAAATAACGATGATGAATAACGTAACTTCATCGCAAGTCACAAAAATAACATAAACGGTCCGAAGTGCAAATAGACTTACATCGTTTATAACAAGAATCTTTCAGCACAATCGAATACACCATTGGAATCGAGTGACTGCAATTGTGTCCTGACAATAGCTATGACGTCTTCGACGGCTTGCTTCTCAAGAAACAAACGAAGCTTTGCTTCAACGAAATGCTCAAAGCTTTTGAACTCTTCGTTTGAGAGGGACCTGGCCAAATAGTCGTTCACCTGAGGCCGGCGAAGTGCTATTCCTTCGCTCAGAGCCAAAGCATCTTCGTACTTCTGCGAAAGGTCGTCTCGCTTCGAAACCAGCGCAGACTACAATATACGATAACAAACAAATGAACAGCATACTGTCTTCAGTGCTGGCTGTGGCAGCTATTGTATTATTGTATATTTGTATATACATGCATCCTTTTCACCCCTTCAATATTACTACTCAAATGCATTCCTGACTACAGCGCGGACACTGAATCGGAGTTTCACGCCAAAGGGCTGGAGCAATTGCGAGTGGACTTGCTCAAAATTACCCACTACACCACCGGGGCAAGGTGGTGTAGTGGGTATGTTCGTTGCCTTGCAGGCGGAGGGTTGCATTTAGAATCCTCAAGACTCCGCATAGGGACCTTGGGCAAGTCCTTCACTCAAAACTACTCAGCACTTCGGTGTGAAACTACGAAGCAGTGTCCACGCTGTAGTCGGGAGCGCCTCTGAGTAGTGAGTTTGAAAGGTCGCTATAACAAGTGCGCATACAAACAAACAAAAATTATAAATGATAATTACGCTTTTGGCCACATGTTTTTAAAGATCATCTCTTATGAATAAAATTCAGTGTTAGACGGTAAAGTCTCGCTAACCATTTCGTCCGATGATCCAGATTTAATGGAGCTCTCGACGCTGGACAATCGCTTCGCAACATTCAAGAGCAGACACAGAACTTTATCCATCTCATCAACGTACAATCTGTATTTTCCAAACTCCCTCTGCTCCAGTTTTTCCTCTGCTAGTGAATTCAACTGAAAATGAAAGACAAAACATACAAAAGGATTTATAAACATGCTCTCAAAAAATACTCAAATTTTCTGTTTAATTTAATAATTTCTATCTCTAAATCTAAGCAATTGAGGCCTATCAACGTAAGCAGTTGCATGCTGGAAAACCATGTTTAAAATGTTGTTATCGTAGGGTTCCGTTTGTACTTAATGATCGCTTGTTTGATACATGTAATGTTGACATGAGTGCAAGAATAATAAACATCCATCTTTTTTATCAATGAATCAAAAAATTTACTTCAACCATTACACAACATCGAACCATATATACTATGTGACCCATACAACGGAGTACTGTCGCAAAAGGTAATTGTAATTGGTCGTTCGTAAATGCAACAATATACTTCCTTACTTACACATATTATAAGCCTTCCTAATAAGTGATTACTTACTCACACCATAATTGGCTAGCCAATCAAGAATTGATTATATACTTAATAATTAATTTAATTAATTAATTTCTTATCTGTATCATAGTTGGCTGGTTACTTCTAAAACATCCTAGCCCTTACAATACATAGAAAATGTATGTTAATGAACCGGAGTTTACTTCACCTTTTGACCTAAAGCCACATTTTCAATCGCTTCTCTCTCGATAGACAGCCTTTCTTGCTCAAAGTCCTTTAGCTTTTCATCAATTTTACGAAGAGCCAGCAGCTATCAATAAAAGAGAAAAGAACATTTACAGTGAGTTTAGCCAGAACAAAAAACTGGAATTTTATCAATACAGTCTTGAATATGTAAAAGACCGTAAAGTTATTCAAACTCAATTGGGTGATTGCGCATGGTGCCTGAATAGCATGGTCGAGTTGCAATAGGGTCAAAGCGCAACAGGGTTAAATTGCACAAGGTCAAAGTGCAACAGAGTAAAGTGCAAGAGGGTTAAATTGCAGAGGTCAAAGGGCAACAGGGTCAAAGCGCAACAGAGTTAAATTCCACCAGGATCAAAGTAAAACAGGGTCGTATTGCAACAACGTCATATTGCAACAGGGTTAACTTGCATCAGACTCAAATTGCTACAGGGATGAAGTGTAACAACATCAAAGTGCAAATCGGTCATCTAACCTATCACTTATAAAGAACTGCAATCATAATCATAGGCAGAATCACAATCATGATCATAATCACAATCATAATCGCAATCTTAATCTTAATCAAAACGATAATTTTGATAATGTGTTGTAATGTTTATCTACGCATAGAGTCTCACGAAGATGCTTCAAATTGGCTAGCTAAGTTCAGCCGAGATGTTTTCTGACAATCGACTTCCATCAAAGACAACAGCTGATGATGATGGTCACTTCGAGTGGAATCACATTAAAAAAGCATCAACCATCAACTACACAAGTCAGGCTGCTACACAGATCAGAGGACATGCAATTTGTTAATAAATTGCAACTCGATCAGGTGCAAGTCAGTCAAAATCAAACTGCAATGTGGCTAAGGCACAAGTTTGTCTAATTGCAACTGGATCAGATGAAAGTTTGTCAAATTGCAACTGGATCAGATGAAGGTTTGTCAAATTGCAGCTGGGTCAGGTGCAATTTGGTCAAATAGCAACTGCATTAAAAGCACAATTCAGTAGAAGATATTATCCTCATGACAATGGTACAAACCTCGTCCTTTTCTGACAATTGCTTCAACTTAGAATGAACTCGGCTCGATTCCTGGTTTTCAGAGGAAGATGAACTACGAAGCAAAAAAAACAACACATCAGATGCAGTTAATGCAGGTCAACATATTGCGGTCAATGCTCAGCAGTACCGACTATATGAGGCCCAAAATCGTGACAAAATTACCAACTGAAAAATCAATGAACGTCGTAAACTTCACATCAACTGCATCACAGTACCTCCACACAGAAGAAGAAAAGAGATAGTCCCTTAAGCTAGCCCAAGAGGTATCAGAGGGCATAAAAGCCTCATCATATACCACCAACAGCATATAGCCAGTCAGTGTACTCAATGTAGCTGGGGTTGCCAATGAGGCAGAAATTTGGAAACAAATGGGGTGCCATTGTGTGGATTTAGGCCCCGACTTCTCAGTTGCCAGTCCAGGATGTTGACCACTACACTACGCACACCTCGGTTCACCACAGTACCAGCGCATAATTCTAACAGTTACGCTGTAAAGTTTCTGTGCATTTACGCAACAGATTGCAACAGCAAAAAATTACTGTGAACCATTCAACCCTTTAGCAACATGCTGCATTTTTTCCCAATCAAATCTAGAACACACTCACTGTCAAAGAGTTAAATGCAGTCAGATAATAAATGAAAGTGTTGTTTTCTAAATCCATTGCAAAGTCTACCATAATAGCAGTGTTTATTAGTTTATTGATTGAATTGATTTTAGCTACATACCTTGCAACAGCTTTCTCAGTCAGATACCTCAGGTATGGCTCAATGGATTCCCTGACTGCTGTTAAGCAAGATACGCACTCCACATTTTTCGACAGGACGTTGTTAAACGAAAGCCGAGCCAGATAGTATGTCGCCGTCTTGTGTGCAATCGGTAAAACATCCGAAAGAAAGCTTGGAATCTCCTTCTTGAAATGCGAGCAAGCTGGATTAAAATCACTTGGGATCTTTGTTGAGGCTGTACCACATCTACTGCTCAAAAGCAATGCTTTGACTGTGCAATCATTCTCACAAATGGCACTGACTTGTGGTTTCACGTCGGCATCGTTAGCAACTGGTTCTGCTTGCTTTTCTCTGATTACTCCTTTATCTGCACGACTGGAATTTTGGGCAGGTGTTGCTTCTGTCACGCCAACATCCGAATCAAACGCCGAGATTGGATTCCCTGGCTTCATTTTCCATGCTGGAACCAATTTTACAACGGAATTTGACGGTTTTGCCATTGTGCAGTCAGTTGAAATAACTAGTTTTGCCTCTGTAACCATGACAGTTGATTTAATGCCTGAACTTCCATTGCGATTTGGACTCTCTGTCTCTTCGCTCAGAGATTTCTTCTCCGGACTTCTGCATTTTTCCGCGTGACATGTCTCGTTTATATCGTTTCCGTGTGTCACGACATGCGGCTCATGGTTCAAATCTTTTCTTTTTTTGAGTAAACACTGCCTTTCACAACCTCCAGGTTTTCTTTCGCGGCTTAAACTTCTCTCCTGGTTAAACTGAATATATTTATTAGCATCGTCCCTCTGCCTTTCGTCACTTGAACTACTCCGTCCTGGGCTCAACAGTTTTCTGTCCGCATTTGACTGATTTTTTTGGTAGCTGACACGACCTCTTTCCTGGTTCAATTGTTTCCTTCCATTGTCTGATGAATTGTTTTCACCACCTCGTTCATTTTCTCTGCAGGTTAAAGTCTTCCTTTCCTGGCTCACGTGTTTTCTTTCTTGGGCTGCAGTTTTTCTTTCTTGGCTCAAACTGTTCCTTTCATTGCTTGAACTCTTTTCTTCATGGACTGAACCATTACTTCCTTTACTTGACAGTTCTCTTGAATCAGTTCTGCCATTGACTACAAAACTTGCCGCTTCCAGACCAGAGCCATTTCCTTCATGGTCCAAATGATTCCTCTCGTCACTTGAGTTCTTCTCTTTGCTTCTTTCAACGCTTAACTTCTTTTCTTCTTTCCTTGAATCGCTCACTTTTGATCCAAAACCTTCGTTTTCTGGACTGGACACGCTTCTCACGTAGCTTATGCTCCATCGTTCATGATCTGAATTCTTTACTTCCACGATCGAGTTTATCCAATCAGAAATGGAACTTTTCCCACCGACTCTTCTATCAGAACCAAAAACGTTTTTTGAGCATCCTGTTTTATCGGTTTTTCCAACTGCAACCGCCTCATTCACCTTTCCCATGTCTGGACTCTCACCGATACCCTTCGCAGCAAACACAGCGCTACATGCATCATGACCGTTGATTGGTACTGCTTTAGCATGCCTAACCTGCGGTACATATTCATCATGACAGGCATTAGGTGACATATCAGACCGAAGCGGCGCTGGACCATCGACTCTCGGACTGTGAATGGATGTAGCAGCGCAACCACCAAACTGCGAAGAGCCGATCTCCTGATTTACATCATCAACAAATTTCCTCGCATGGCCACCAATTGGAGCCACTTGCTCCACTTTGGGACTGTGAATCTGGGTAAAAATCGAGCTGTGAGAGTTGGACAACCTCTTCGCTTGCCGACGAAGTTGCTCGGCATAATCATCATCGGCCGAGTCAAACCTATCGCCTGCTCCAAGCAAATCCAATCCCTGACCTTCCGTACCGATTGGCTTGCCCTTCAGATCGCCACTCTCACGGTACTTCCGAGGTGGTAGATCAGGAGGTGGTGGCGAATCAAGCGGTAGTACCACGGCAATGTTTCGATCATCTGAGCTCACTGGAAGAATCATCTTCTGAAATCTAAACAAATCCAAAATATATAAATAAATAAAAACATTTAAAATACATTTTGTGCAACGAAACTATAGGTGTCTTTCAGAGTTAGCTTGAAGTTGCATCATAGAAAACTCCTGCACTTGAGAATATGATACTGAAAAAGCACAATTTTTTAAAACATAAATCATGGCAGGTTATCCCAAATAATTAAAAATGCAAGAATGTACTAAATTTCCTAGATTCATATAATACCAGCAATTCATGATACGGAAAGTCATTAAGTCACCTTTCGTCTGGTTTTAACTTCTGAAAACGAGTCTCCGAAGGGTTTCTTGATTTCACATCCTGATCAACCTGTTCAAATATTAATCCAAACAATATTACAGATAGCAATATTAATATTAAATTATTGTTAAATCAATATTGAAAATACCATATAAATATTCAGCACCCCTCTACAAATAATACTAATGAATAAATCAATTACTGGTAATTCAAAAACTTGATATAGTTCCTTTCAAGATATCTCCTCAGAGGTGTTCCCGGCCCAGACAGGTTGGAAAACAAGATTTCATATATGTATAAAAAGGTGGTGCATAGTCCCAATTCCGATCCTATGGAAGGTCAACTTATATAATTTAGGAACAATGGCAAGCCAACAGACATTTACTATGCACGCCAAGTTTTGATTTTACAACTAAGCAGCAAGCATGTATGACAAGTGCTCTAAATGAAATGAAAACTGGTTTTGAAAATGAAGCAAATGAATTCCACCCAAGGTGAATAAATCGCAAAAACTTTCTGACATACCACTGGTGAAATGTTTGTTTCAGGAACAGATGGGAGATAACATCCTGCGTGTGGTGAGGCCGTTGTCGCAGCAACACCCACCGCTGCGAAGCCCACTGGAGCGCCCGATGGAGAAACTCCGTTCCCAATCTGACCTGGCTTTAAGAACCGACTTCCGAGGTCTGCATCAGATTTGCAACTCTTGCCAATGGGTGTTGAGGATGAGAATGGCAATGTCTTGTGGTTGTCTGAATCCTCCTGACCTGTCTCGTCAACCGAGCCAAACCTCCTGTAACGCTTGGTTCTCAAGATGGCGTTATTAGTCAGACCCGGACCGTGTTTTGCGGACTGTCCGTAAAACTCGTGCGACAGCTTTCTCAGCATGGACGTCCTGCTAAGAGAAAGTCTTTCGATCTGCTGCACCACAGGTGTGCCGGAACACGACTTCTTTTCCGACTCAACATCGCCTGAGACATTCGGATCAACGTGGCTTTTGGGTAGGGACTTGCCGATCATTAAAGCTGGACATGGACCTTTCTTTGGACTTTGTGATGTCTGACTCAATGCATTGCTATGACCACTCTGAGCGACCCTGGTCACTCCCAAACCACGAGGACTTGCACCTGGTGAGTGGTCAGATCTTACCTGCATCTGATTCCAATCGGACCACTGTCTCTGCAGCTGAACAGCTGCATCCAATTTCGAAAAATCGTAACCAGGGTGATTGAATTCCCTTACACTACCAGTGGTGCTATGTTTACCATTTAAACTGGATGGCATTTGAGGGTCCAACGGTGTGCCAGAAATACGGTGACTTGTGCTATTATTCTGCAAGTCAGTTTGCGGACTGGCACTGTGGTACGCCTGGTTCCTCAAACCAAACTGTCCCCTCGCTCCACCTGTGGATAAAGCATCCACTTCGTCACTGTTAGGTTCCGGAATGCTTTGCTGGCATATCAAAGTCTCGTAACTGGAAGTGTTTTCTCTTGGAAGCGTAATTCTTCTCCGGCATGATGACGAATCACTCAATTCTCTGAGGGAAGAAGTGGAACAGCCTCCCGTACTATCTCCGTAGAGACCGCTATGACCAGAAGTCCTGGATCCAGCATATCTCCTTTCCACAACAGATGGACTCGGTCGAAGAAAAACCTTACGAGACTTCTCCGGAGTCGAGTTGAGAAACGACGATGAGTATCTATCGGAACGAAGTCGCTCGTTCCTCACAGTCGCCTCTCTGAAGATCCTCCTCGCAGACTCGGGACTGAGCGTCTCCTCCGTGTGAGTTGCACGTGACACGAAATCGCACCAGCTGTTACCCGTTCTATCCCCCGGGGACGTCGCATCCGTTACCCCATCACTGCACTTCTCCCCCGCAACCCCGGACGCATTAAATCGCATGTCGTTCTCCGCTTTCGTCTGTCCAGGCCATGAAGTTGAACGACTGCTCGGGAAAGCATGCCCTGGTGACGGCCTCGACAAAACCTGTGTCACAGGCCACGACGGAGATTTTCCGTGGACGAATTCACCGAATTTGGGACCACCGTGGATTTCGACATCCTGTGAACTGCCAAGCCGTGACCCGGTGCTACCGAACGTGCTGCTGTAAGCGCTGTTGAAGCCGCTGTCTGGACTGTAGTCGTCGTGCCTGTTCGCCCATGGGGAACCAGCATAACTGGGAAATCCCGTATTCATCATGCGGCATTCACTGGGCAATTCTTGTATTTCAGCAACAGGGTTTGGCTGTCATCCCGTTTATGTCAGTGATTTTCAGAGGTTGTGTAGTTTATTTGGCTCCATGTTTCAGGAAAATACTGGAAAACGTAGTATTATCAGAAACGGATTAGCTTTCAATGTGATATATGCCTTAATTATGATATGGTATATTTAGTGAAACAGAAGAATAGAGGCCTTAAAGGTGTGAATATTGGACAGAGAGTCAGATGGAGTGAACATACAATCAAGGTATGAATTGCGAATCGAATTGTAATCCCAAAGCTTCTAAAGCATCACTTGAAAGCCAAGCAGAGGGAACCAGCTTATTCAAGAACATGACTACTTATCATGTGCTTATGAAGGTCTAAACATCTTTGTACAACTGACCTGTTAGTAGCATCTATACACGACACTACTCTCCCAAAAAGCTCCCCAAAAAATAACTGCTCGCAAGAAGCTGACTACAAGACTCATCGAAATAATACGCGAATACTGTGTTTAGAAAAGAAGCATTTACTTAAACTGCATATCATATTATTATTTAACATCGATTGCCTCATTGTCAAAAAAAACAATAGCAGGCGATGCTTTTAGAGATCTACGCCAACGATTCCAACGCAAATCATTCCAGAAGACTGGTGGTGCGCAAAAATGAACGTGCGATTTATGACAATAGCCACACGACAAAAAACCTAATCAATTGTATTAATAAGCAACAGTTGGTCTGTCGAGTTTCTCGACCCAGCCTACCTGACTGCAAAGCTGTCACGCAGAGTTTGCAAACTTCTCCAACTCGCTGCCACCGCTTAATTATACAGAAATTGCACCCAATGAAACCGTATTATTTCCATTTAAGCTGCTGTGGTCTTTATATGCAAAACACTAACGCAAGCTATACACTGCGCTTTAAAAGAATACATTCACACCTGCATCATAAACGTGGACAATAGAATTGTCTTTTAACCATGCAATATGGCGACCTGCTTTCATACCTATCGATTTACTTGACCCAATTCTACGGTCCTTTATTGGACAAATGCGCGACCCAGTTTCTCGGCTTTTTCATATGACCTAATTCTACGGCAATCTACTGCAGCAGGATAGTAAGCATTCTCGCTGATCCCATGATACAGTAAATAATAGCTCACTATCAGGTTTATTTATCGTTTATTTAACGTTTCAAACAATATTTTATATAAGACTTGTAGGCTCTGTGTGAAATTTTAATGCCAATTTCCATGATAAATTAATGTGATTACGCGATAACTTAATTTTAGAAAAACATGGAATATGCGAAATTGCATTGAAACAAACAAAGATCTCCTCTAGAAATAAAACTTATAAGCAACTTTAGATGCAACACTCTTAATTAACATCAATCTTAACCAAAGACCATAGAGTTTCACTTTAACTTTAACTTTGTAACTTTGTAACTTTAAGGTCTTTGTCTTAACTACTAACAGAAGAGAAAGCCTGCAATAGACGGCGCTATTAGCAGTCTACAAAGCACGTCGAGCCGCCCTACGGGGTTCGATCTTGGTACCTCTCGGGTCTCCATGCCAGTATGTTATCCAATGCGATACCGGGCAAGCATAACAAAGATGTAAAATCTTTGAGTATAGCATAGCTACTTCATTTTCTTGGCCTCAATGACAGCGGATGGCCAGCTATTAGCCTTCTCTCTCTCACGATCTCATCCGATAGCGCATTAGGCCTATAGCTGAGCCTGCTAGAGGCGAAGTTGGAGCAAAAACCTTGAACCAAATTGTGCTATGGCGGAAATTTAAACCTCTGACATCTCGACTGATAGTCCAGCATGCTAATCACTGTACTATAAAGAACTTTCACGAGAAAAATATTATTTTATTGCGGCTTTGAAATGGCAGAACTCTGGAGACTTAAAAGTCTTACTACACCCTGTAACAAGTATCATCACCACTTAGACAATACCTCACATGATGCGATTGTTCCACCTATAAGTGGGCAAAGATGGCGCCTCGAGTGTTGTTATTTTGTTTGAGTATTTTGAAATCGATCCCGGTTTTATTTATTTCTGCCGTTATTATGTGGTCTTATTACGCTTACGTCTTTCAGATGTGTTTTTGTAAGTTTTACTGTGCAGCATTGATATTTATTACTCTCTGTGTAGTACTGACGCCGGTGTTGCCTGATGCCCACGCACAGGGATAGTAGTAGGGGCGCGGCCCTAAAACCCGACACCCGTATCCCCGAAAGGAATTTAGGCCGGATCCCGATTTTCTAAGTGGAAAGATCACAGACTATTGATTTTGAAGCACTTAGCGGTGCTATCAACAATACTAGCAGGGCTGTTGTGTCATTTATATAATTCAACTGTTTAATCCCTTTAGCTTGCTAAGTGAGACGGGTGTTTGTTGCTTTTTTGCAGTTTCCGTGCCGCATATCGCAGAGCAAGGTAAAAGATGAGTGATGAAATCCAATCTTATATCTATAGAACCTAAGCTGAAAAGTGTATGACAATAGATGAGATGGGTAATCTATCGTTTTAACGGAATTAATTATTTGCCATTTTGTCCGCTATCGTTTTAGCGGAATAAATTACTCGTCAATGCATGTGATTTAGCGTTGATGGCATACAAGTCAGATCGACCAAAATAATTCTTGCAAAATAGAAGTCGGATTGATTAAAGTAATTTTTAATTCAATAAAAGTGGGATTTATGAAAGCATTAATGCTGAAATTGGAGCTGGATTGATTAAATATAATTGTTATTTAAATAGAAGTTGGATTGATTAAAAGCAGTTATTGTTGAAATAGAAGCTGGATTTATTAAATGATTTCTTACATAATTGGATGCCCGATTGATATGGATGATTCATGCCAAAGTAGAAGCCGGATTGAGGAAAAATAATTATTGTGCGCCAGTCCAAAAATTTAGTATAATTAATTCCGCTATTCCTTTTTCCGAAATGAGAAAAATAATTTATTCCGTTAAAACGATAGATTACCGATGAGATGCAGCAACTCCTGTTAGACGATTTTGTTTTAGCATATTAAGTACCCTCTTTCGACTATGCATTTTTTTCTCATCAGAATTAACCCTTGAATTGACCAGATTATGATTCTGTTTTGAGATGTGGTCAATTGATGCTTACTGCCTTATTATAATTGTGAGCACTAGCAGTTTTAAGATTACTTGGATTAGCTATTAAACAGAGACAGTTAAGATATTCAATACTGTGTATAAAATCGTAAGGTCATGTGAAGATTAGGGAACAGGTGTGTTTTGAGTGCATTTGATCCCAAGTATCATCAGATAAAGTTTGGTAACATTTGAAACAAGGCCCAGAATCTAAAATCTTACCCAAAGACTAGTCTGGAAGTTTTCTTCTTCTTCTTTACATTCATTGGATTTGCGCCTTATGATAGTGTGCTTGTATTTGACCATTCCTGTAACTTGTCTCCTTGCACAGCCCATTCAGAAGCTCACCCAGTGTGAGAGAACCCAAGAAAAAAAGCAGATATTGAGGTGAGAGAAAGTTCAGAAATGCTACCAGAGAGAATGGTGCAGTGGAGAATATGGGAAATACCATTCCACTGAGCGTGTCCTACGCTGGCAAAATACCTCCAGGGATGGAACCATGACGATCCCGACGCATGGGGCGCAAGGAGCAAACAGCTCCAGATGATCAGACACTAAACATTTAGCGATTGATCACCTTTGATCTCTACGCTGTCGCTGATCACCAGGTTCAAGTAAAAAAGAAGTGGATGAAAAAGTCAAATCAGAAAAGAGAACAGATACAATTTTTTTTATTTGACTAATGATTATTTGGTATTGCATTTTGGTGTATAGACATGGGGGTAATAAACATACTTATTGATTGAATTGATATTAAGGATCGGAGTAAAGTTGCATCCAATTCGATTAATTTGATTTTTGAAATGTCATTGCAGTTGTTTATCTCGTCATTTTTCATCCGCTTCTGTTTCTGATGATTTGGACGTACTGGAAGACGATCTTCACCCCGATTGCCACTTCACCAAAGCAGGTTCAGCTGCATTCTCTCTTCCTTCTGTCGTCGAGCTATTTTGTCTTGTAAACTCTGTCAATAGGCATTTGCAATTTAGCACATTATATGGTTTGGACATACGAAGAGATCGTCGGTTGACAGAATCCCATATGATGCGTCACACGCAAAATTCAAAGCAAATTTATCTAGCTATTGAGAAACAGTTTTCGGGTGACTGAAAAGATTGACGACTTGTGAGATCCACAGATGTGTAGAACCAAATCAGCGATTGACAGCGATTGATGTAAGCGCAGCAGTGGTACCACCTCATGAGCTGACAATATGTAATATGACAATATGTGTAAGCCTCTTTCTGCAAGATCTTCACGCCCTCTTCGTTCGGCTGACCGCTTTGATCTATTTGTACCCAGATCACGAACCTCATTAACCCAACATCGAGCTTTTGCTATTGTTGGTCCTTTAATTTGGAATCACCTTCCTTCTGAAATTCGTGGCAGGATTCTTGTAGGAAATTCACCTGCATCTTTTCGCTGCTTGAAGACTTTTCTTTTTTCGTGGGCCTGTCATGCTGAGAGCGCTTCTGAATAGCTCTGCTGTGAGAGGCGCTTTACAAATGCTGTATTAGATTAGATTAGAATATAATTATATTCGTTGTTTTCATTTTTTTTAGTTTTATTTGCCGACTTCTCTGGTCGAGCAGTTGCAACAGGAGACAAGCCAATGCAACAGACGTGCTCTGTTGCTCCAGTTTGGCAAAACGTTGCCTGTGCAATGCCGAACTTTGACCGGAGGTAGGGACCACAATTGACTGGTTATGTACCATCGTGTTTGTGGGGGATCTGGGGGGACAGTCCATGAAATTTGTGCTAATTTAGCAAGAATCTATTTTGCTTGTTAAATGTACTCTTGATTGATTTATAATTTCCATTTACAGTAATTGAGTTTAAAGAAGCCTTTACGTGCATAGAATGGTTGCACTCAAATTTTATGACAAAGGAAGCTCATTTTAACTTGTGTCCTATAAACTATTGGGACAGTTAGACACTTGATTTAATTCACGTTTCACATCAAGTTAAACTTGTTTCAGTTTTTTACAGAACTTTACCGAAATGTTTGTTTCTTTCAGAAATGCGATACTGTGACCGATGTAAAGCCATTAAACCGGACAGAGCCCACCACTGTTCTATATGCGGCAGGTTGGTTTTATTTTCTGATTGATTAATAACTCCTATAGCACCACTACACATTAAAAATACCTGTGACATTTGAAATGCGGATGAGGGGAAGAATGGAGAAAATCAGCTGGGTGGAACATATGACAAATGAGGAAGTAATGGGAATGATTGAGGAAGAAAGAGCCATGATACACAAAAAAGAGAGGAAGGACGTGGGTTGGATAAATGCCGATAGGAAATTCACTTTTTTCATCAAAGGGAAAATGAAGGGGTCACGAACAATAGGAAGACCGTGACAGATGATGCTGGACTGGATGATGAATGACAGGTGGATATTAAACGCTCCAGGAAGAGGCCCAACATCGAGAGGAATATTTTAGCGATGTCAGACTGCATTTTGAACATGCCTAAGAGACGGAGGATCGGAAGAAGATAGCAAAACAATTGCCCAATATTCAATTTGATTTGATCATTTTAGTACGTGTTTAAAGTGTTTACCTCTAGCTTACCAGGTCTTAATATACCTCGTTCTTCCTTATCATTCCATGCCTTGCCATTCTTTACATTGCATTACCTTATCCATGCCTTTATCTAGAATTACGTTGACTTTCATTACCACGGCTGCTTTACCATGCCATACCATTCCTTACCATGTTCTGTGTCTGTTTCTAGGTGCGTGCTGAAGATGGATCATCATTGTCCGTGGTAAGTTCAAAATTCTCATTACCAGGGCACAATGTTTAGGGCAGTGGGATAAACTTCCCTGTCCCTATTAGTTGAGGGTATCTCCCACGGAGGGTACAATTTTTATACACCCTCTAGAGGCAACTAACTACGCTCTGTACAGTTCGAATTTCAAATTGTAGAAACAGGTAGCAGAATTTGGGTGGCACACAGTTCACGACTTCAGGTATTACTCTCACCAGATACCCGACTATCGTATCCTTGGGCGTTGACCTGTTTACAGTTTGACGTTGCAATCAATGCCTTGTGTATTTGACACCGGCGCTATAGAAGTTACTGCTTAACCCTTTAGCGATGAACTCCATATGTTTCCCAAACATTTTGATTCACGATCATCGTTAAAAGTGTTAATAATAAGAAACTGTTTCGTACTTGGTGCACTGATATGTTGCTAGATATTTCTAACATGCGATTGCTTGGCTAGGCAAGGGCAGGAACGTTCAAGAAGTGGGCGACAAAAAATGACCCTCTACCCTCCCAAAGATCGACTCAACCTTCCGTTCGGTAGATGGTTTTGGTAAAGTGAGCTATAGGATGGGATTAGCGCCTTGCATGGTTGCCATACAGTTAAATTCGCCTCCTCTGAACTTGTGGTTGTCCATTTATACCATGAATTGCTGTCATACTGCGGTGTCAATCAATCAATCAATCAGAATTTATATAGCACCCCTTCAAGATACTTACACAGAGGCGCTCCCGGCCGAGATCAAGCGAGAGAAAAAGTCTTCAACAGTTTGTGAAATTGAGAACAGTTTGGGAGGTGTCGCACAATCTCAGGAAGCCCGTTCCAGGTTGTTGAACCAACCACAGTTTGAATTCAAAGATTAACATCATTATTATTAATATTATTTATTATTATTAATATTATTTATTATTATTAATATTATCTTTTAATATTAATATTATTTGTTTGTTTGGTTTTCTTCAGGGTGAACAACTGCGTCGGTTTCTCGAACTACAAATTCTTCGTCTTGTTCCTTGGTTTTGCGCTCGCGTATTGCATCTTTGTGTCGCTCAGCTCGCTCCAGTATTTCATTCACTTCTGGTCTGTACGTATCAACCTCAAATTTTCATATACGTTGTCTGATATGGCAGATGTGACATTATGTGTTGGGTGTGTTTTTCCGGTGTACGGAAATTTTCCGAAGAATATTTTCCGACGAATATATTTCCGGAAAAACTACATCACTAACTCTCAGTTCCAAGGCCGTAGCCAGAATTTGATTTCGGGAGGTGTTTCTTCAGTTTTCCGTCCGAAAAAATGTTGAACTTTTTACATCCCGCCGAAATCTTCAGAAAAATGTCACCAATTCATTCTATTTTTTCACATTTTTTTCGGGGGAGTTTTCATGGTTTTATTTCATGGTTTATACATCATGTGCTAGTAAATTCATTCTATTATTTTTTACTTTTTTCATTTCGGGGGATGTTCAAACACCCAAAACACCCCCTAGCTACGGCCTTGCTCAGTTCCATTTGGTCGTACCTCCATCATGCAAGGCCATGCTTTTACCGTGGTTGGTCCGGCGGTATGTAATGGCCTCCCTCTTGATCGGTCGGTGCCTGTTCCCTGGGGTCAGTCTGACGCATTCTGTAAGCACTTGAAAACTGTTTTTTTGGCTGTGCTGGAGTCGGGAGCACCTCTGAGTAGTTTCCTTGAAGAGGTGCTATATAAATACTTGAGTGATTGAATGAATTAATGTGTTTATCCGGGAAAATATTTGGCTTGGGATGATCCTTGACGACTATTTCCGTAAGTGTTACGAACTTATTTATAGGCCTATGAGATTAGAATCTGATTTGCTTGCACCGCGATTGTCGTGTTATTTGCAGACAATTAGGAACAGTTCATCGAATATGGGCAACCTGCACATCGTGTTCCTGTTCTTTGCGAGCATCATGTTTGCGATCAGTCTCATGTCGTTGTTCGGCTACCACTGCTTCCTGCTCTTGAGAAACCGTACTACGATAGGTCGGTTGACATATCTCGCTCATTTATTCGTTCATTCGTTTGGAGAATTTGTATTGTCTCTCTCAAGGGACTGCTCAGAGGCGCTCCCAACTCCAGTGCGAGTTCTGTTTCTGGTTATCCAAGGAAGTACTTGATGGTTTCCATGGCAACGCTTCGTCTCTGGATATTGTGGACGGTTTCCATAGTTCATCCGTGTATAACTGTATATGTGGATGGCTTCCATGGCAACTGGATATGGTGGATGGTTCCAGTCAAAGTTCTGTACCAACGACCTTATATATATATATATTACTAGACGGAGCTTCCTGTGTTAAGCTGTCCGGTGGCGTTGATGCAGTGTAAGAAAGAGCAGGTAATAATAATTTATGCATGCGGCATTAACTGCGAAGCTAGTATAAACAAGCACACATCGTTGCCGAAAAGTTTTCGGTTCAATAAACTGCCAAGTCATACCTGCTTATGTTGAATCTGTAGACTCATTTTATAAGCAGACATTTAAGAGCATGGCCTAAAATCACTTACGAATGAAATGTTATTCGTTGCTGTTTAGAACGTTCGCCGTAAAATTCTTTGTGTCCGTATGATATTGGTCTCCAGGGCAGCTGATGTCTTGTACATGGTGGATGGTTTCCATGGTAACTGTTCCTTGGATAACGTGGATGATTTTAATAACAACTTTCTTTGGATATGGTGGATAGTTTCCATGGTAACTGTCCATGCCCTAGATATTGCGTTCTAACATAAGAATATTGTGAAAGAGCAGCCCCGGCTTCAGGATCAGGTCGGTGATACTGGTAATTAAAGTAGCGTAAAATTGAAAAAGGGTACTGAATGAAAATTGTTCAGCCTTCGTCAAGCTGGCTTTCTTATAAATTCCGTGTAAAGTGAATGAGTGGCTGATGTTCAAAATTCAAAGCTAAGGGAATGAGTACAAGTGCCATAAAATTATGATGATGATGATGACGATTCTATTTGCTTTTGTCTTATTTTTAGAATCCTTCCAAGTTCCCATCTTTGCCACTGGGCCTGAGAAGGATGGATTTGACCTCGGTTGCTATAGGAACTTCATCTACTTGTTTGGCAATAATAAGAGGCTCTGGTTTCTACCATTTCCTACAAGGTAAGCTGGTGTTCATACTTTTACGGCAAAACAATGAGTTCTCTCTCCTGTGTTATGATGTTTAGGCCGTAAATTTTGTCATTTTCATTTATTGGCAACAAAAAACTGATAGACATTGCTGAAGGTAAAAAAGCAGTTAATCAAATGGAATATATGCCTAAGATTGTCTTTGTCCAGGTCTGGAATGGGAGCGAGCATCAATGGAAGGCCATTCCGGGTCAAAGGTCCTTTGCTTGCGAATTGTCAGTAGATTTGCTGAGTCCTACTAGTACACGAATTTTCGAAAGTTTTTTTTTGCCAAGTTGCTGTTATTTTTACATGAATTTTTGCCCAAGTTACTGTTATTTTTTATGTGGATTTTTGAGTAAGTTGCTGTTATTTTTCTGTGGATTTTTGGCCAAGTTGCTGTTGTTTTTACGTGGATATTTTACTAAGTTGCTGTTATTTTTCCGTGGATTTTTGGCCAAGTTGCTGTTATTTTGACGTGGATTTTTGTCCAAGTTGCTGTTGTTTTTACGTGGATATTTGACTAAGTTGCTGTTATTTTTACGTGGATTTTTGACCAAGTTGCTGTTATTTTTATGTGGGGTTTTGGCCAAGTTACTGCTATTTTTACGTGAGTTTTTGGCCAGGTTGCTGTTATTTTTACTTGGATTTTTTACCAAGTTGCTGTTATTTTTATGTGGGGTTTTGGCCAAGTTACTGCTATTTTTTACGTGAGTTTTTGGCCAAGTTGCTGTTATTTTACGTGGATTTTTTTGGTTGATTTCCTGCTCTCTGATGTTTTTCAGCTTTGGTAATGGTTTGACGTATCCCACAAGTTGCGACGACGATGCAAAAGACTCGCTTCTCGGTCGCCGTGGGCAACAGTGGCCCGAGGAAGCAGAGTGCGATGACTTCGTATGAATCTCAGAGCGTCGACCATGTAACGAGGTGTGCTGCTTGTTTAACTCTTTAACGACCAGCTGCGTATTTTTCAATGCATTTTATTACATGCTGGTCGTTATATGGTTAATGAAAAGTAAGGTGGTGATAAATAGTTTGCCATTTTATGTTAATGTTTCGATTCAGTCTAATACAGTCATTGTACAATCATTTTAAACTAAGAATGTCAGATGGGTGGTGTTTACAAGCCTAAAGATCTTATGTATCAACATGTCTAGATATTGAACCGTTGTGGAACTTTTCAGCAACCGTTAAAAAGGTTGGTATAGATGTTCAATTGCTGCCGTGCTATTTAGACTTGCTCATTGCATCTTGCATCGTTTATTCAACATCCATAAGATATCTGTAACTGCCATAATCATGGGCGGAGACTTAGGGGGACGGTCCCCCTCAATGGATATGGTGGGGGGACGGCCCATGCATTTGTCCCCCCAAAGTGTTGAAGTGTTGTTAGGTGGCAATCATGTACACATTTAACAAAACACACGGCGAACAAGGAATGAGACGAAGTGAAGACTAAAAAAGGTCATCAACTTTCTCGGCGGACAAAAGTTGGGTTTTCGATCGACATTTTGGATGGATGACTAAAAAAGATCATCAACTTTTTCGGCGGGCAAAATAAATTTTTGCCGGCGACTCAGCCATTCGTCCGCCCAAAAATCTTCGGCCGCCTTTTCATCCCCCCCGCAAGTCTCCGCCCATGGCCATAATTGACATCATTACCTTAATTAATTATCTACAAATGGTTTATGGGATTCTTTTCAGCAGTGTGCTCAAACTGCATTCTTCTGGACATACATTTACTGCGGGGCCATGGTCCGATCAACACGCACAGTCGAACACTTCACGACTCGTGCGATTATTTTAGGAGAGAAATTATCGTCACCGTTGTTGCACGCTGGCAGCTGGTGCTAATCCTGAGACTACATTGTTTAAATGGAATTATTGTAAACAGAGATTTTTCAACCACGGTTACTCTAGCGTTGCAGAGAACGTGTTGTCAGTTGAAATTCTTATTGACATTCAGCGAGATTTCTTGAGATGAATCCGACAATACGCAATGGAAATTTGAAATTTAATCACCGTGTGAATAGTAGGCAGTTTCGCTTCTGTGGTTGAGGCTCATCTGTGTAATCATTACGTACGTAGAAATTGTCTTTTGTGCGCCTCTGTTGCAACTCGTACATTTTGTGGAACTCCATGTGTACGTACAAATAAGCTTATCTACACCCATTACAGAAGTTAATTGGCTAAAGTCAGCTTTAAAACATTTATTTTACCGTGGCCTGCTATTTATTTTAGTTAATTTAATTATGGTGTAATCAAATGCCATCGGACGACTATAGGATAATACAGAGTTCTAAATACAATAGGCTATTGTGTGTACGTTATAATTAGACATTTATTTTGTGTAGGCTACGTGCATTTTGTTGAGACCCCTCGCCATACGCACCTTTACGCAAATTGAATAAATCCAAGTACCTCCTCCCCTTTGTGGACCGCCCGTATCTTCTGGAATATCATAGAGCGTGGTTGACATGGTGCTGAACATGTAACAACAGAGTCATTGGTAGAAATGGTTTTTGTAATTTCCGGTATATATAGGTTGCGTCAATTTGTTATTGATCCTAGGACTTTTCCACTTTTTAACTGGATGCACACTATATATAAGTTCTTGTGGTATATGATGTTTCTTTCTGATTGAGTTTGGTGCACTGGCACTAACAAAGACATATTAAGTACTTGTAAAATAAGTGAGTGAGAATGTTTAAAAAAAACTAATTTCTAATAACATATATCGCATTCATAAGTCTGCACGTGTGAAGATACTTTGGTGAACAGAATATCTGATAGATGCATTTAAAAGTTATATATTGCATCGTAACAATAAATGTTTTGCGCATCAGGCAATCGGCTGAAGAAATTTTGTCGTGATGAAGATGGGGACAGAGGGTGGGTTTGATTGGGGGTAGTTGTTGGTACAGGATGCGACCCAGGTCCGTCAGGAGTCAGGACTACCCTCAAAGAGGCAGGTGTTGGTAGGGAGGTAATGAAAGCATGTTGCAATGCTGTACTGTGTCACCATGACTGAGGAACTGTTGGGCTTCAGAGTCTACTAAATGATGTGCGGGTCTCTCTGTCTGTCTTTTAACCCTCTGTTCATCGTGCTGCTCCAACTTCGACCCTTTGTCATGGTTGATATATAAGGAGTAAGGACATCGGCCAACGTATGGCTCAATGCTGCATTAGCAATTGGCGGCAGGCTGTGGTGCGGCATAAATGTAAGAATGTGAATAATGAATAGTCTGCATTTTTAAAAATTTCTACTCTGTTGCTGCCTCAGGTCTTCTGTTGAGATTTCTTGAGATTACAATATTGATGCAGTTTCTAGGAGAAAGGTAGACTTTTCAGGTAATAAAAGCATGTGGCTTTTTTCCATAGATGACCCTTAATTGTTTTCCCATAAATCTCGCTGTTGCTCACTAGCCTCGTCATCTAACCTGCCCACTGCTTCCGCGCACATAAAACACCTATATGTAATCCTTAGCATTGAATGAAGAGCTACAGCAGTTTTCTAGTTACATTTGGTGCATTGATCTCCTTGTTGCTAATGTGTTGAAAATCAAACAATTCACATTGCTCACCAAGTGAGCAAAACTACCATTGTAAACTGGTTGTGCATTATGTCTTACGTGGGAAGACATTTGTTTTTGTTTTTTTCAGACAAGCTCGTATTTGTGGGTTGTAACATGGAGGAATGGAATTGTGGGTGTAATACAAAAGGCAGTTGGTATCTCATAGCCTTTTCAATGGAAGTTTTCACTTCCAGTACAAATTAAACCATGTTTGCAGGTGGGGTACAACTTAACTGTGAGCTCTTTTTTACTTAATCGTTTTTGCATTCTCTGGATTTTTATGATGTATTATGACTCGTACGATGTGGGCATAAAATTTAGTGGGATTGTAAATAAATTTTTTCCAATGTCGGACTGGTTTTGGGACTGATATGGGTGTTACAAAAGAATGGGATTTATGAACATTGCGTTTGTTTGTTGATTATAAGCTATTTTCAAATTATTTAATCATCACACAAACTCTTACGTATTATAGGATAGCAGACAATGCTATACATGTCGCAAGTCTTTTTAAAGTAATTTTAGAGCTTCACAATCCCTTCTTTCTCGTTCCCCCTTCTCAATGGTAAATTACTTCCCAATTGGATGACCTATTGACCTATAGCACATGTTTATTTAGAACTTTTTTGTGTTGAACGGCACTTTTCAAAACCATCTATTAATTCAAACCCAATATTTATTTGTGTTCAGTAGCGGCGCTAGGGGGCTAAGCCCCCCCCCTAAAAAAGGCCATTTTTTCCCATGTAAAAATAAAACATTTGACGATTTAGCCCCCCAAAATAACCGTAAAGGTTGGCAGACAGCGTGGCGGTCACGGAAAAGGACCATTTTTCCATGATTTCGATCAAATGACTAAAAAAAGGTCATCAGAAATTTTTGCAACTGAGAACGGAAAATTTTCTCAGAAAATTCAGCCCCCCCCAAAACTTAAATCCTGGCGCCGAAACTGTTTGTGTTGCATATGAACTGAACTTGGACATAAAACCATTGCTAAATTACATATAACTAATTTAACAATGGTTTTATGTCCAACTGAGGCCTTGAGTTAAAGAACAAAATTAAATTTTTAAACAGCCCTGACATGTCGAGTGGTACTTATACTATTCTAGTTCTATAACCTAAGATTGAGAATTTTTCAGAAAAACACATGGATTTTTCCAGGCTTGAAATTTCTGACGACCTTTTTAAAATTCATTTGACCGTTAAAATTTCTGATGACCTTTTTATTTATTTTTTCAGTCTTTCGCTCCAAAATCTCCTATTGTTGGTCCAAAATCACAGAATTCTCGACTTTTCCCACGCCTTTTGTACATTTTCATCTTCAAAAATTTATTGTTTATGTAAAAAGGACGAAAACCGCCGTGATATAAAAAAGGCTAGATCTTTAAAAAAATAGAAACCTAGACAAGACAGAAAAACCTAGATCTAGGTGGAAAAAGCTATGAGTTTCATCTCTGTCTGCTTGGACTAATAATTATGATAATATTAATATCTATATCTCTGTTTCTGTCTCGCTCCAAAACTGAGGAAACTCATTTCGCTCTTCCCTCTATTATGTTAACGAAAAATAACGCGTTACAGCGATCTATAGCCTAAATTGCCAATTTTGTCAATTTGGTGTAATGATGTGGCGATGGGTGATGCGTAATGCGAATCATGAGTCAATCGGTGTGCTGACTGCATTTATCTCTCTTCCGGGACAGCGGTAAAGAGAGACTTTAGAACCTTTTAACAGATTTATTGACACGCACCGCGGTTGTCTCTCGTCTTTTAGGAAGCGCTTTCGTAGTCGTACGCTTAAACAAAGACTATCGATCGCGGGTGATGACGCGTCCGGTGACGAGTCTCAGTGCCACGAGATTGGAAAATCGTACCGCGTGTAGTAACAGTTTTAACTGCGCTAGAAAAAAGAAACTTAGGTCTAGTCGCTGGCAGTGCGATTTCTTTACTGGAAAGAGAGAATATCGCATCGTAACCTCTAAATTTCTGCAACGCTTCTCTAAGATTGAGGTCACTTAAAGTCAGGCACCACGCAGTTTATGCACGAATATTATAGGGGCCTACCAGTTTTTCTGACTCGGCTCATCCCCGAATTGGAATTAGCGTAATAAAATCTTTTGTTTTGTAGGCCTGAGACCTTTCTAAAAAATTACCCCGACGTAGTCCAACTCGCAGAAGCTGCGGGTAGTGGCGGCGCTAGGGGGGCTAAGCTCCCCCATAAAAAGGCCATTCATTTTTGTCCCATGTAATATTTAATGAAATATTTGCACGAAAAAAATCTTTACCCCCCCAAAAAAAACCCGAAATCCTGGCGCCGCCACTGGCTGCGGGGCAACTTAAATATGAATGCCGTTAGTCTAGGTCTTACCCTGCAGTTTGTTGGATATAGCCTAAAGGCCTACTTTGGAGTGGACTTTCCTTAAGCGGGCGCTACAGAAGTTCCGAGTTTAGGCCCTAATTACAATTACGATACCTGCGGTGCAATGCGAGCTCGATAGAACATCACTCTCTAGGAAATTGTTGCTAATTTCGATGATTTTTCGCTCACGTGCGTTGACTATAAGGGGCCGTCCATAAAGTACGTCACGCTATTTTTGACCATTTTTGACCCTCCCCCTTGTCACAAACTGTCACAAATCTCGGACCCCCCTAAAGTACGTCACACTTTCGGGAATTTTTTAAAAACAGCCATTTACCTAACCCTCTAAACCCTAGGATACTATCCCTAATCCCTCTGATAGTGACGTGTGTTCCTAAACGCTTTGATAGTGACGGGAAATCAACTTTTATCCCGCCAGGCCGGGTTTTAGACACGCCTGGCCGGGCCGGGTCGGATTTTAGGTTCTAAGAACAAAAAATATAAAAGAATTTAAAATATAAATGTGTGACGTCACACATGGCCTGACCCCTCCCCTGTCACACACTGTCACACTTTCTTGCACCTCCTCCCCCCCTGGAGCGTGACGTACTTTATGGACGGCCCCTAACCTAATTGCGATTCAATCTATACTAATTCACTGTTTCACCCAGAAGTCGCGGAACCAACTCATGCGACATCGTCTACCAACGTTTGGTGAATTATCTCCATCACACTTCAAAGTGGGGGAGTCAGAAATGGTTTGTTGATTTCCGAGAACCATATACCTACTGTCAGTCGCTTCGAATGGAGGGTTGTTGTTCTTCCAATCCAGTTTGAGGGTCAGACACCGCGAACCCATGCGACGACGCGACATAGAAATAGAATCATGTGCGCAACACTACCATTGTTTGACTAATTTCAATGTGAGATCAGAGTCATGACTCATCAGAATTCAAGAAAGGAACATTGGGTCGTCTTTGCCGTTGGTAAATTTTTCGCACTTCATCGGGTGCGATTTGTCCAATGCTCCAATGACGCGCATGATACTAACGGGTTTCCAGCTAAAGCGGGAATGGACAATCAGTGATGCCACAGCTGGGTTTTTTCCACTAGATCTGGGTTTTTTGGCCTTCGTCTGGGTTTCTGGGTTTTTTTGGGCAAGATCTGGGTTTATTTTGGTGAGTTGACATTTTGTACTTACAACACATGAATATTCTGTGAAATTCAATGTAAAATGGTTGTGATACATAATTTTCCACTAATTTTAATTTTAAACTCCACAATCAAGATCTCATGTTGTCAATTCACAAATAATTTATAACCTGAAGAATAGTTCTGCACAGAAATAAACCATTTTGACATTTCAAAGTAGGTCAGGTCACTCGTCTCTTTCCTTGTAAAGCCGTATTACATCTATAACATGAACATACAGTTATACACTGTAGGTAAGGTCAATCCTATAGTGGTATAATAGCCAAGTTGTTGCCAGGGCTTAAAGTGGATGGGAACGCGTGAGAACGGCGTTCCCACTGCTCTCGAATTTCTTGGCTTGCGTTCCCACTGCTCAACATGCATGGATCCCTTGAAGCATAGGCGTTCCCAATAAAACTTCATCAGCGTTCCCACTGCTCACAGTTGGCGTTCCCACTGCTCACCCACACCACTTTAACCACTGGTTGTTGCAGAGTATTAATGTTCTTGGTGTTTAAAACATTGGATTGGTGGTGTATTAAGAAAATTTGGCTGGAAATCTCGGACAACTTTAAAACTTTGTAAACTTAAGCCATCTGTGTTATGTGCTTAGGCTACAATTCTGGTAGACTCGACCCGCTGCGCATGCGCACACGAATATATCGATTAAGCTTATTATCAGTATAGATCTCGAGTCTCTGACAACTTTGAGACTTTTAAAGTTGCAATTACATTTTATTCGACTCTTTTGACGAACATTTTGTTAATCCTCATGCGAACAAGCGAAAAACCAACTTAATTTGAACAAAGGGGGTCTAAAATAGTTTATATAAATAGTCTGGGTTTTTCTGGGTTTTTTTCGAAAGAAAATCTGGGTTTATTTCAGAAACCTCAGTGGCAACACTGTGGACAATCATTGAATCGTCAGGTGAAGATTGGTTTCAGTGATCCAGTGATGTACCGATGACTCATTCGTCCATACGGACACGATTGATTGATCATCGCTTTGTTGGCCAGCGCTGTTCATTCACGCGTGGCTTGCTATTATAAGCTATAGTCTGTGATCATTAAAAGCGTTGATACGTTCGCAAAATTGGCAGATGCCCCATTATCGCTCGAGCAACATCCTGAGACAATGACTGTGTGAGTCCGCATCTCGCGGAAGCCTAATAAATTGAAAATCGTGCATTGATGTCATTGACTAACAACGCTTGTAGGCCCACATCATTGTGCCTTCCATGAATCGCTTACTGTTATAATGGAGTCTGTGGACATATCATGGGCGCATTTAGGGGTTTACAGGTTCACAAATCTTCCCCCCCCAATAAAAATTCCTCATCTAATATTTTTAATTCTGTGTATTTTTTTGACCATGACATTTGGTCTTTGGAACTCTCCCCAAGTGGAGACCTGTGGGACGTCGACTTATTCCCAGGGTGAGAATTGCCGGGGGGTTGGGGGGTTTCGACCCCCCAGTCTTTCTTAGAGCCCCATGTTAAAGTATGTTTTTACACCCCAATTCCAAGTGGATAATGGTCCAACCCCTCCAGTTATTTTTCTACAATTCTCATACTGCTTATTCCTGATAAGCTTTCGCTGCATTTCATATCTTCAAAATTAATTAGAATGTGAAGATATGTAGCCTAATAATACAGCGCCATCATAAGGTTTTTGTAAGGCGCTATATAAATGTCCATATACATTTATACATAGGCCTACATGCATATTAGGCTACAAAGTACACACATTACATAATTTAATTTTTTTGACAGGTTGACGAAGTAGCTAGGCCTATAATAGTGCTCAATTGCATTAGGCCTACGACATGATTTAGGCCTACTACTATAGCCTAAACACAAATTTCGTAAAGCAGACAATGTATACTAACAGTTGTGGATCATCACTGATAACAAATGACAACACAAAAGACAAAAAGCGTTCAGCTGATCTGTATGTTTGCAACATAGATAAAACACCATTTTCACCAGGCTGCCAGAATCTCAGATTATGACTCGAAATAATAACTCAACGTTTAGATCGGTACAATATCATCGTCATCATCGTACTGTTTCTTTCTTCGACTGAATATCACTTCATGCTGCTGTTTATATCGGTTCGTGAAGAAAAGAACTAATAAATAGGCCTACTATACTGACGGTAGATATAACAGATACATGTATTTAGCCTAATCTAAAACAAGCGTCTCTGAACAACTCACGATATTAATAATTAAGAATAATTCACTGAAGTAGAAAAATGTTATCATCGAATAAAACTTGATTTAATATCTGAAAAAAACTTTCAATCGGAGGTACAAACAACAAAGCTTTGGAACCGTTTGCTTCCTGTAGTTAAACTGTTCATTTGAACGAGGGAGAACTTTGCTCGCGCTGAGAGTGTTCAAGAGATTTCATGTTCATGCGCTCACGAGACGCTTTTGTTCTTCCAAACCTAAAGTTCAAAAAGAAATAGTACTGTATTTTTTGCTATCGATAATTCACAACAAAAGGACAGTAAGGCATGTATGTATGACACTGTTAAAGAATCCCTTCGAGATTACTACTCAGAGGCGCTCCAGTCTTAGCCGAATACACTGTAACAGCGCGGACACTGAATCGGAGTTTCACGTAGAGGCGCATGAGGAATTGCGAGTGAAGGACTTGCTCAGGGTCCACACGCGTAATAATGGTTGCCGTCCATACGCGTAGTAAGCTTAATGGTAGCCTGTAAGCAATTTTTGATTGGAAGCTGCTGTAGATCATGAATTGTTAGTAAATTCCGAAATTATCGGAAACAATTTCGCAGTTAACAGCAATTGAAGCGTATGCAACAGAATTTTTTATCCTAGAAATGTCTTGCACTACACAGGTAGGCTACCAAGAGCCATGGGCGGAGACATGGGGGGACAGAAAGAGCGAGATTTTTTGACGGACGAATGGTCAAAATTTCTGACGACCTTTTTTTAGTCTTGACGCTCAACGATTGGGGGGGGGGGGACAAATCCATGGGCCGTCCCCCCCAAGACCTCCATTGGGGGGACCGTTCCTCTGTCCCCCTAGGTCTCCGCCCATGCCAAGAGCAACAGAGCAGAATAACGAAATGTTATAGGTTTAACTGAGAAGAATGGAGGCGTTCTCAAGGCGGTTGCATAGTATAGTGAAATAAAGCAGGCCTAAGTAAAAGATCTAAGTACATATAACTTAGACGTACTCGTATTATTTATTAGCCTAACACTTGAAAACGCCCATAAATCACGTAAATGGGACATGAATCATCGTCAGCCTATAATGCATCGTAATAATTGGTGATAAAAAATTAAAATGAAACCTGAAGTTGAATGAATAATTGAAATTATTAGCGTCAAACAAGTCACCTATATATGCACAGCATTCTAGTGATAAATCCCTCGACAACCAATCAATCACAGTGTGGAATCTCTAGATTATTTGAACCTAAGGCAGTATCCAGTTACTCGTTCTGGTTGGAAAAGATCATAGAGGACATACCCGGGGTCACTGAGGATAGCAAAAAAGACGGAATCATCAGTCTTAGAGCACAGCATGTCAAATGTATGTGCACAGGGTGGGCACAAAAAGCCTGAGGATTTTTTTACCAATATCTTGGCCAGAGGTTATAATTTTAAAATCAGCTTTTGCAGGCTTAAAGGCAATTCATGTCTACACAAAACAGCCAAATTTAACGAATAAATTTAAAACTTAACAAAAGTTATATCACTTTTAGTGAGTCCAACCACTGTTTTTTGACAATCCAAAAAACATAACGTAACAAAAGGTAACAAAACACGAGTTTTTAAGCCACATCTCAGATAACTGTTAAAAAATAAATTTGGTTTAGATATAATTATTTGAAATTTACTATTTGGTCCACCCTGTAAGAGTACTGGTTGGCAAATACCCTGTTCTGATTTATCGTTTTAGAACTGCTTAAGAATAGGAAACAATACTCGTGAATAAGAAGGATGTTGAATGATTTTCATCATGACTTTTCGCCAGCATACTCGTCTCTATTTTTAGGGCACAGAATTGTCTACCAGTAACACAACGCCTTATGCTAAGACGCGTTTTGCTGCAACCAAAAGACCGCCTCCTCACCGGGGGATTAGGTCAGAAGCTCTCCCGAATAGCAACACTGAATGAATGGGCGCCATATAAGTCTCCGTACGAACGAACGATTCACTAATAAAAATCCCTTTCGCTGTGCAAATACCAACTACATTAGCGTAAATGGAAGAACGGCTTTATTGACTCTTACATTGATCGAGTCCGGAGCGGCTGAATAGCGGGTCCAGATGAGTCCGGATGTGGTCGTCCTCCTCGCTTGGACCGCGTCCACTGTCCGTCCACGTCGATCCAGAACAGATGCTCTCGATGTCCTGGTCGATGACCCGACGACCTTTCGTCAACATCGTCTGCAACTACAAATTACACAGCAATCGTAATCGTAATCTAGTCAAACTTCTAAAGCGCAGTTTCGGTCAAAACCGTCGGCAGAAAGCCCAGAAACAAAATCTAGCAAGACTGGTAGGTGCATGGACCACGGACATCGCTATTGTAGCCTATGGTACAAAACATGATGGTCAAGGTTAGATTTCTTAGCAAGAGTTCGAAACTTCAAAGTATAGGAAATTAAGAACATATTATTGGTATTTTTAATGGAAGTTTTTAAATGTAAATTTTGCAGTTCCGCTTTATGCACCACATTAGTTTTACGAGTGTTTTATGTATGTATTTAATGTGAAGAAGTTTGTTAAAAATAAAAGATTTGTAGATAAAAAAGGTGTCAATTTTCCAGAGGGCAAGTTCCCATCTTGCCCCATGTTTGGGCGCCAATGAACGGATATGCATGCAGGCAGGCAGGCAGACAGGCAGGAAGGCAGGCAGGCAGACAGGCAGACTGGTAGATAGGTAGGTTGGTAGATAGGTAGGTTGGTAGATTGGTAGGTAAGTAGATAGGTAGGTTGGTAATTAGGTACGCAGGCAGGTACGTAGGTAGGCGGATATTTTAAAGGACAGACAGACAGATAGGCATACAGACAAACATAATAATGTACAGACAAACATACAGAGAGACAGATAGGTAAGCAGATACATATAGTTAAACGGTAATGCAATAATTGCAGTTATAATAATTATACCGGAATAGTTTCTGGTGACTGTAGTTGACTGATGTTGGCGAGATGACGACACGGAGACCGATGCTGCTGTTGCTGCTGCTGCTGCAGCTGGTGCCTCTGTGCGTGGATGTTGCTTGTGGTGTTGCAGCATCCTCCGCTTGTGGTGCCTCCGCTGCTGCTGCAGCAGCGAGAACAGCGATGATGGCTACAAAACGGATGCGGACTGCACGACCTTTCGCGCGGTAGCAGCAGACACCTGTTCGCCGGCTGCTGAGGTAGAACATCCAAAGTCGACGGACCCGTGTTGTCGTTCTGTACGAGAGAAATGCGAAACAACAATGAGATCCTGTTTCTGATACGCTATTGTTTTGTTTTGCATTGTCTGGTGCGTGTGTATTGTGTGTATTCATGTGTATGTATGTATGTATGTATGTATGTATGTATGTATGTATGTATGTATGTATGTATGTATGTATGTATGTATGTATGTATGTATGTATGTATGTATGTATGTATGTATGTATGTATGTATGTATGCATGTATGTATGTTTGTATGTATGTATGTATGTATGTATGTATGTATGTATGTGTAACGGAATGCTAAGACCACACTACGGCTCAATAGTTTGAGTGGAATTATATTCCAGAACCCAGAACTGAGTTCAAGTTACTCATTTGCATGCTATATTCCTATTCGCTGTAATGTAGGTTATTGACCTATATGTCATCAATCAACAAGTCGAATGTTTTATATAAAAATAATATTAGCATATGAATATTAATATATGTCAACATGTACAGCACACAAAACCTTTCTCTAAGGGTTTGGGATAATGTCTGATTTAACACAATCTTCTATTAAATAGCCTTACCTAAAACCAGTACTGATTACAGTAATTTGAGGGATATAATTTTAATATCTACCCTCCCGCGTTGAATTCTTTAGTTCTTGTAGTTATTCACCATCGGCCAGTCTTCATCTTTCTCTCATCAATGGCTGATCTCCAGGCTGTTGGCATCTTTTCTCCTTTGTGGATAATTGTCGGACTTTTCTTCTCGAACGTTGAATTTCTTTGCGGTCGCTGCTTACTGTTTGAACAGTTCCTGTTCCTTATCGCATTTACCAACTACTGCGACTTTCATTTACAGTTCGAAGTAGTCTCTGTAGATTATTTATCGCTTCGCAATGTCACGAGAAGTAACTTCGTTGATCTAAGGTATACGCTGTGAACTGCAACGCATACACGCTCTTACCGGTAAGTACAGCGCTATATCGATCGTACGTTACGCTCGTTGACCTTCATTATAGTCCACACCTTAGGACACTAAGCGTTCGTTATTCGGCTTCCAATCGTCCCGAATGTCACGAAATCACACGATAATGTTCGACAACAATTACCAACTTCTTGCGATCGCTCAAACCTCCGCCATTACGTCCTTCTTCTCCAGCCTCCCTAGATGCTCTTTGCGCAGGCGTAGCAGACGATCCTTTTGTTCGCCTCCCATTGGCTGACTGACCGAATGTTGCTATATCTCGAAATGTTTGCCCCTGTTTAATATATATTTTTGCCCCTAAGTACTGGTTCTAGTACTGGTTAATTAATTAAACAGAGCAATGTGAAAGTTCTGAATCAAATCATTAATTAATCATTAACTAGGGCCTCTTCCTAACTTAACATGTGTAATTAACATTCAACAATATGTATAGCAGGGTAAGAACGTATGGGTGGGATCAAGGATATCGCTACAACAATCCCCCACAAATTAAAATTTGCTACAAATTTTCTTTTCAATATCCTTATTAAACTATCCATACTTCTTACAACACTACTACTACTCAGTCATCTACACTAGCACTTATATTAGCTACGTAGTTATGCAACATTCTACTCAACATCAACATTTAACATTTATTGTGATAATTCAAACTGTATCACCTTTACCGTACCTATACTTTTAATTTACATTGCATTTACACTGATCCTCTTAACTACATGTCTAATTCTACTTACTCTAATCCTCGGCTTAAATAGTCAGCCACTACATTGTCGCTACCTTTGAGGTATCTAACTCTAAAGCTGTAGTTCTGAAGCACTAGGTACCAGCGCATTACTCTAGCATTTCTTATATTACCAGTCTTTAAGTATTGCAGTCCTAAGTGGTCAGTCTCTACCACAAATTCCTGGCCATACAGGTAGCGGTTGAACTTTCTAATCCCCCAAACCATCGCCAGGCACTCTCTCTCCTCCACAGAATAGTTCCTTTCACTCTCACTAAATTTCTTGCTTGCATAAGCCACTGGATGCATAACCCCATCATGACTCTGCATCAGTACACATCCCATCGCCGTATTGGACGCATCCGTTCTCAAAGTGAATTCCACACCAATCTCAGGTAATTTCAATATCGGTGCTTCTGATAAAGCATTCTTTAAACTCTGAAATGACCTCTCTAGATCATCATTCCATTCGACTGTTATCTTGGCATTCTTCCTTGTCTGTTTCTTATTTCTCGGTTTAGGCATCTCCTTTATCTTGTCGACAGTCTCTTCCTTTGCTCTGATCCTATCTTATTTATCTTCCTTCTACTCAACATAACTCGCTAACTTACCTTCAACAATAACTCAACTTAACCTCATAATGTATTATATTTACATATCTACTTACTTAACTATTCTATACTTACTACTATTAACTTCTGTTTGCAGGACTTCTGCTTTTCTTTGGACAGCTCGTCCTTCATATTACTTTTCCTCAAAACTCCTTACACTCACATTTTCGTTAGCCCTATACCTAACACTACCTTTAGGATATGACCTTTCTCTGTCATTCCATGACCTACTTCTCCACCTATTCATATCATTGTAACCTCCATAACTCTTATTTTGTATTCCTCCAGACTGATCAGCTGGTTCTTCTCTGTACCACGGTCTATTATTTCTCCAATTATTTCTGTATGTGTTCCTCCTATTCCACCTTATATCTCTACCATCCACATTTGGACTCTCTTCGTACTCTCCGTATCTCCATTCATTCGATCTCCTAGACTGGTTCACATTTCGCTTATTTCTGTTCTCTTCCTTTCTCCAGTCTACTCTTTCTTTCCAACATTTACTCTGATTTCTACGACTGTCACTTAACTCACTGTCTCTGCCCGTGATTAAGTATCTATCATGTGTTTCTACCAATCTTAGTGGTTTATTTCTAAAGGTCTTCTTTACTGTTTCACCTTTTCGCTCTTTTCTATCTTTGTCGTGTGTACGTGTACCGTACCCGGCTAATATCCCTTTCACAGGCCCCTCTGCCTTCGACTGCTCTATGGTATTGAACCTAAATGCTGCGTCCAGACCACCATCCATCTTTTCTTCAAGTGTGTCACGTTCACCTCTTAGCAGATTATCTTCTTCGAACGTCACTCGTTTACGCACTGTCTCCTCAACATCACCAGCGACTACCTCCTTACTAGCATCGCCCCTTGTGACATTATCCTCATGGGTATTCACTCCAACGTCGTTGACCCTGATTTCATCTGTACACCCAATTCTTTTTGGTTTCTTCTCGTATAAACCGGGATTTACTATCAGCTCTTTGACCAAGTTCTTTATCACTAATGCCTCTGCTTTCCCTTCAAATTCTTTACTCTTGATGTCAATCAGAGCTGTTGGGTATTTTACTTTGGTTCCATTAGCAAATCTGCAAACCATTTTACGTCCAGTATACTGGTAAGGTTTCTCTAAACCCTTTCTAATGGCAACACATGTTGCACCCGAATCATTTAGTGCCTTCACCTGTTTCCCATTCACCAACGCCATGCTCGTATAAGCCCCCATCGTTTCTGCTCCTTCAGCTTCATAGCACGATATGGTAACCTCATGTTCCACATCGTCCTCTTCTTTATCTTCAAAACACTGCATAGTGGCGACCGTATGTGACCTTGCGCCTGGTCCCATCTTATCGCATTTTGATGCATAATGTAACGTAGATCCACAATGGAAGCAGCCTCCTCTTGGATCTTCTCTACCAACTTCCCTCCGTTTACTATTCCTGAAATCCCATTCATTTTTGAACCGACCTCTATCTTCGTACCTGTCCTGTTCTCTGTTCCTGTTCCGTCCTAGACTACTACTTCTATTCTCACTATTACTCCTTGCAAATTCTCTTGAACGACCTTCCGGTTCAGTGTCCCTTTCCTTGTGAATAGGTGTCCACTTCCTCTCGCTAATTTCTCTAGCCTCCACATAATTCTGTGCCTGTTCTAGTAATGTTTCCAGATTTACCTTTCCCTTCTCTTTGAGAAAGCATCTCATCTCATCATCGCATGTTACTAAGAACTGATCACGCAATACCAGTGTCTCTAGTCCTTTATAATCATTCTTGAATCCAGCCATTGACAACCACTGCCTCAAATATCGTCTCAATCTCTCAACATACTGAGTTACAGTTTCATCTGTGTCACGTTTAGAAGAGCGAAACTTTTTTCTATACCCATTTTCCGTGAGCTGGAATCGTTTCAACAGTTCCTCTTTTAATTTCTTGTAATCTTGTGCTTCATCTACTTCCAACCTCTCGAAAACTTGCAATGCTTTTCCGTCTAAGGATTTCACTAGTGTTAATGCCCACATTCGTTCTGGGACTTCATATGCCATGCAGGTCCTCTCGAAGCGTAGTAGATAAGCATCAAGACAATCTCTGTCTTCCCTAAATACTGGCATCTTCACATTCTTGGCATTATTATTCTGTCCACTGGTTTCCCTATTATAACCATTTCCAATCCAATCATCTCTATCGCCTTGTCGTCTTTCTTGTTCCAGTTCTTTAAGTCTAATCGTTTTCTGGTTGTCTAATTCAATCCTCTTCAGATTGGCTTCTCTCTCTTCAGAACTCCTCTTTTCTTCCATCTCTAGCTTTCGTAACTCTAATTCCTCATTACGTCGTTTGTCAGCTTCTCGTTTCTCTTCTTCGCGTATTTTGTCAGCTATCTCTTCTTGACGTCTCTTGTCAGCTATTTCTTCTTCGCGTATTTTGTCAGCTATCTCTTCTTGACGTCTCCTGTCAGCTATTTCTTCTTCGCGTATTTTGTCAGCTATCTCTTCTTGACGTCTCTTGTCAGCTTGGATCTCTTCTTGTCTCTCTCTGACAAAATCCCTAAGCCCTTGATCCGAATAACCAAGGTCCGATCCAACTTTAATCCACTTTGCGAATTCCGCCGCCATTTGTCAAAGTTTAATTATCTTATAGACAATTCTGCGCTAGAAAATTTTCTAAAGCGCTATTTAAATTTTCGCGGTGAATCAGTTCAACCTTAGACCTGACCTCTTTGTCAACCAATAACAGTCAGTATAATTGAACTACCAGCTACGTCACACCTAATTAATATTCAAACGGCGCTTGAAGCTTATACACACGTGAGTCAAACTAATTTCTATCGTAATTAAACTATGCAATCTAATACTTCTTAGATCCCTTAGATTTACAGTCTAAAATTGTTCTAGATCCCTCGGACGAAGCCCCCAGTTTTGTAACGGAATGCTAAGACCACACTACGGCTCAATAGTTTGAGTGGAATTATATTCCAGAACCCAGAACTGAGTTCAAGTTACTCATTTGCATGCTATATTCCTATTCGCTGTAATGTAGGTTATTGACCTATATGTCATCAATCAACAAGTCGAATGTTTTATATAAAAATAATATTAGCATATGAATATTAATATATGTCAACATGTACAGCACACAAAACCTTTCTCTAAGGGTTTGGGATAATGTCTGATTTAACACAATCTTCTATTAAATAGCCTTACCTAAAACCAGTACTGATTACAGTAATTTGAGGGATATAATTTTAATATCTACCCTCCCGCGTTGAATTCTTTAGTTCTTGTAGTTATTCACCATCGGCCAGTCTTCATCTTTCTCTCATCAATGGCTGATCTCCAGGCTGTTGGCATCTTTTCTCCTTTGTGGATAATTGTCGGACTTTTCTTCTCGAACGTTGAATTTCTTTGCGGTCGCTGCTTACTGTTTGAACAGTTCCTGTTCCTTATCGCATTTACCAACTACTGCGACTTTCATTTACAGTTCGAAGTAGTCTCTGTAGATTATTTATCGCTTCGCAATGTCACGAGAAGTAACTTCGTTGATCTAAGGTATACGCTGTGAACTGCAACGCATACACGCTCTTACCGGTAAGTACAGCGCTATATCGATCGTACGTTACGCTCGTTGACCTTCATTATAGTCCACACCTTAGGACACTAAGCGTTCGTTATTCGGCTTCCAATCGTCCCGAATGTCACGAAATCACACGATAATGTTCGACAACAATTACCAACTTCTTGCGATCGCTCAAACCTCCGCCATTACGTCCTTCTTCTCCAGCCTCCCTAGATGCTCTTTGCGCAGGCGTAGCAGACGATCCTTTTGTTCGCCTCCCATTGGCTGACTGACCGAATGTTGCTATATCTCGAAATGTTTGCCCCTGTTTAATATATATTTTTGCCCCTAAGTACTGGTTCTAGTACTGGTTAATTAATTAAACAGAGCAATGTGAAAGTTCTGAATCAAATCATTAATTAATCATTAACTAGGGCCTCTTCCTAACTTAACATGTGTAATTAACATTCAACAATATGTATAGCAGGGTAAGAACGTATGGGTGGGATCAAGGATATCGCTACAGTATGTATGTATGTATGTATGTATGTATATAATTTATGTATATAATTGATTTTTATGTAGTATGTTCATAAGGAGGAAGAGAAACATAAAGAGTGAGAGAATGAGAGAGAGAGAGAGAGAGAGAGAGAGAGAGAGAGAGAGAGAGAGAGAGAGAGAGAGAGAGACAGACAGACATACAGACATACAGACATACAGACAGACAGACAGACAGAAATAGAGAGACAGAGAGATAGAATAATTGACTGTGTTGCTGTAGTTTACTTGCCAATAATTATAAATCCATCGTCACATTGCGGGGCATCGCTTTGAAAGCGTTTAAACTACATCTGAAGAGAAGTCAATTGAACGGACCATCTAGGAAGGGCGAAAACTGGCGAAGATGACTTCACATTTAGCACTCTAGCGACGAGAGACTGCACTAAAACTGATCAGGAAGCCAGTGCAGATTGACGTTAAGCTGTCAGACCTTACATCTTACAACCGCTTGCATCTTTATGCCTCTCGCAAGAGTCAATTCCAGGAGATTACATTCTACACACTGTATATTTTAAAGTTGTGAGCCAGTGGCGTAACTACGGGGGGCACGGGGGGGCAGCCGCCCCCCCCAAATGGAAGGGCTGCCCCCCCAGCTGCCCCCCAATCCCTGCGTTTGTTTTACTTTTTACTTTTACGAGTGATAAAGAATTAAAGAATGCTATATAATTTATGACTTATTTTATTTCTTATACAACTTCCTGTACAACTTCTTATAGGGTGGGTGATTGGAAAGTGGGACAGGCCACTATAGTGCACTGTGGGACAGACAAGCTAGTGAGGCTTGCATGCGTATTATGTCCAATACTGTAATACATCCAAAATCTAAAAATACATAGTCTATGGCAATATACCGATGCCGATGCACGCTTTAATTGCTAACGGTAGCCACCCCATCATTTTAAGCTGCCACCCCACTGCCCCCCATGAAAAAATAGCTGGCTACGCCACTGTTGTGAGCATAGGCTACAATCATAAAAGCCTAACTAGAGATGTGCATGCATGGTGTGTGCGTTTGTGTGTGTGTGCGCGCGCGCGTGTGTGTGTGAGCGTGTGTGCGCGTGCGTGTGCATTTGTGTGTGCATTTGTGCGTGCATTTGCGTGTGCGTATGTGAGCGTGTGTGCATGAGCGTGTGTGCGTTTGTGCGTGCACTTGCGCGTGCGTGTGTGTGTGTGTGTGTGCGTTTGCGCGTGCATTTTTGTGTGTGCATATATGGGCGTGGGCATGTGCGTGTGTGTGCTTGCGTATGTGCGTGTGTTACACTGGATAATAAACCTGGCCCACTATATTATACGTGCGTGAGCTTACGACCCGATTAACCAGCAGCAGAGTCTGAACTGGGCCGCATTTAATTTACACCATCTGCTACTCGCACTTAGGCAACCGCGGTTGGCACTTCCTCGTATGCAGTACCAGCTGAAGAAGTGTGGGTCTAATTGGACCGCTTCCGAACGGGAATTTCGGAGAAGCAAAGCCTCATCAAACACAACACCGCCCGAAGAGTATATATCATACCCGGAGCTATCTGGTCATGCGGCGGCGCCACCTGGGGGTCAAAAGACGGACGCTTCAACGCGATGCAAACCATAGAAAACTCTGCGATTTCTCAGAGTGCTATCTCTAGTCTTGTATCTTATCCGTGGTGTCCGCGCTCTGACCTGAGCATCGGTTATCAAAAAACTGACACTCTGCACTTGATGATACGACGCGGTACAGCTTGCCGGGATAGTACTTCTATATGTCCGCCGCTATCCGTACTCTAGCCTATAGGAGTGCTGGACCAAAGCTTCAGAAAGGGAGGAGGGCGACACTAATTGTCTTTGTCATGGCACAATTGTCTTTATTAGAAAGCAAAACAACCGACTGACATTGAAATTTGCGGCGTTTAATTAATTTTACACAATACGCAATAAATGATAAACGTTAAGTAAATATTTCATTGCCTAAATTTTATTCTATAATTTTCAAAAGTATCACAAAAAATTGCTAAGTGCTTTGTTGACTAATTACTGAGATCGAAACTAAAGTCTTGCATCTATAGGAACTCTTGCCCCGACTCTCACCTGATCTGCCACCTTCCAATTCTCAACCTAAACTCCACCTACCTTAACAGCTATTCTGCCACCTCTGAGCCTCCGATAACCGGACTGCGGCCTCCACCGGACAACTCTTTTGGACCACCCTTCTGACTAGACACAGCGCTCGTGAATAAGCTGTTGCCCTGCGCTTGGCTTTTAGGTGGCGCTCTAGAAATTTAGGGACTACGACTACCATTAAGAAATGTTGAGAGGTGAAGTGTGAGTAGTGGCTATGTTAGCAAAAATTGCGATAATATATAACCAGGGCTTTTCAATGTGACTCAAAAAAAAATTGCAATTCTAAACGAATCTGTGCGACTGTAAACAAAACATCTACGCATGCTCGTCATATTTTGAATTGAATAGGTTGACGTATTGATTTTATGTAACGCAACATTTGCATAAAAATGAAGAACGATTTATTTCTGTGCAGTTGAAATAGCTAAGAAAAATAGGTCATTGTCCTCAGATTGTGAGTAATTTTTCATGCAATGGAGGATAGGAGGAGAGAAGGATTTGTGCAGTTCTTTAAAAATTCCATGGGAATTTTAAAAATTCCATACGGTCAGTAGGCCTAACCCAATCAATTTTATTGTCAGTGTCACCTCCAGTGGCGTAGCCAGGAATTTTTGATGGGGGGTTTTATGGCCGGAAACCCTGTTTTTTGTTGTTTTTCTTACTTAGGCCTAAATGGAAAAATAACCTTTAAAAAACCTTTTTTCCGGAGCCAATGGGTGGGAGTTTAACCCCCAAAACCCCTCTTGCCTACGCCACTGGTCACTTCAAATTTGGATATATTTTCAAGGGGGCCACATGCAGCATTAAGAAGGCTGCGAAACTTTAATCTATATTATAGATGAATCATGCATCTGAAACTCTGCTACTAAGGTAAGTGTGGTGAATAAGGCCCACCTAAGGAATTTTACTAAATAACTACTACTGGTATGCAACTGGAGTAATGCAAAATAGCTATATGAGGAGTGTGTGGAAGTAGTTAGATAATGAATTAATTATTTTGATAAAAAAAATTGTCATGACCTATAAAAAAAATTTTTTTAATAGGTCATGATGTGGGCCTTATTACCCAACATGTCGGGTAATAAGGCCCAGCTAAAAACTGTCTTATTTTGTTGTCTAAACGTCTGCTTTACAATTTTAAACATCACATTTGAGCTCATATTTACAGGAACCAAAACTTATCAAATGGATGCATAGAATCTGGAATGCAGCCCCTGCATTTTTCTGTGACATACCACCATTAGCAGCTTCGAGAGCCTTTTCCAGGTTCTCCTGACTCCAATTTCCTCTCACAGCTTTGTTTTTATTACAAATTAGTCATAAGTGTGTTAAAACAGCTTCAAGAACTCCTATCCAGTACTAAATCATGAACAATTAAATGTGTACCACTAGTACCGGAGTTGTGGGTAATAAGGCCCATGGCCTAATAATAGGGCCATATTACCCACAAAAAGGTGGGCCTTGTTACCCTCAATCTCACACCATGGATTCAAAAAATGGATCCGGGTAATTCCTAAGTGCATACTCTATTTTTAAGCCTATATCGTCTTTCTAATATCCTCTCTTAACGAATATTATCATAGCAACATGCATGCACTACGCGGATTGAGGATTAATTAAGAAAGTAATAAATACGAAAATACGAAAATTGCGAAATAAGGGATCGCACAAATATTATCATCTGCGTAATTCAAACATGCCACCGAAAAGAAAACTTATCAGTAACTAGAGTAGTTCACAGATAAAACCCGGTCAATAAAATAAAATTATAGCGACACCTGACGAATACATTCGGAGATATTCTATGTTTTACTTGGTGGGCCTTATTTCCACCCGGGCCTTATTACCCAGACTTACCTTATTATAATAGTGTAGCTGTAGATTGCGTTGTAGAGTCGAAACAGGCAACCTCTGACTGGAAGCGTCTTAGTCGGACTTCAACTAGCGTTTAGTAAATCGTCGCATGTACATGTATATTGTATAGGCCTACCAGGTGATTTTTCAACCCAAAATATGCACCGAACCGGATTGTTACGGTAAACAATCATCAGCCGTATTATATTTATGTGAAATTCTGGCAAAACATGTTAACCATAGAACAGCTTTATCGCTGACTAAGAGCATAGACTTTCACTGGACTTCAGCGCGTCTATATTTATAAACGAACTGTGTACATAGAAAACATTATACACTGACTGACATGTAGAGCACGGTGTATCCGCTCTCGCTCTTCAGCAGCGTTTTATCCAAAGGCAAATGCACCTGCAGATCTCGCTTACCAAACCGATAAAAACCGACTCCATACAGCGCGGCTCCTCTGGCGTTAAAACCGGGCTAAACGTTTCGTTACTGTTATAACAGGGTTATCGGAAACACGGGTTTTAGCTTACACTTGTAAACCCAACACGTGCGTTATTACAGTATAGCTTGGAGTCAGCTATACGCCGCGATATACCAATGCTTACGTAAATACTGGAGGCCAGAGCGCGGCGACTGAAGGTGGTGTAGGCGGGGCAGGTACGGACAGGTGCTCGCGCTGGCATACCCTGGAAATCAGTTTTCTCTGTGGGGCATATACGTATATTGAAAGGGGTCAGACCGGGGATTATCCGGCGAGTGGCTAAATGCAGCCTAAGGCTCAGCGCACGGTCTAACTGGTTTGCTTGCATGGTAACCTCATTGACGTCATAACCAAAGTATTTGCGAGATAACGGGGAAATTAATTTAGCATAGGCATACTCTAATTTTGCTCTTGTTTGTATGTGCAGTTGTCATAGCGCCCCTTCAAGCACTCTACTCAGAGGTGCTCCCGACTGCAGCGCAGACACTGCATCGGAGTTTCACGCCGAAGCGCTGAGCAATTGCGAGTGAAGGACTTGCCCAAGGTCCCTACGCGGCGACTTGAGGTGGATTCGAACCTCGAACCTTGCTGCTTCAAGGCAACGACGCCACCACTACACCACGGCGCCCCACAAGTCTCTGTGTTATTGAACTACAGATTATTAAGCATCTGCAGACTATATCGTTCCTTGCCCTATCAAGCAGAGCATGCAGTCCCTTAAGGCAGCCATTGTATACGAAGTGCTGGCGACTTCATTTTCTTAACCTCGGCATATGAGGGAGGATGGGCCACTCCTCTCCTTCACCGTATCATCCTGTACTCGTTGCAGCTCAGTAGTCTAGGGTGTGCAGTTGTAGAACAGATATCCCAATCAAATTTTCTGCCCTGGCGGGAGTTTCACCCCCCCTTCCCACAACCTCTCGACTGATCGTCCAGCGCTCAATCGCCCCTCCCCCCCAGTGTACCACAAAACAATAGGCCTTGTCTTCGTTATTACTAAACAGACGGTTAAGAGGCCATGACCCCAAATTCCTTGTTAATGCAATATTGCTGAAGGCCGCTGAGAACCTTATTCAAAGCCTATACGCTATCCGAACGCATCATCCACCGTTAAGAAATTATTATCCACGAACCACCACCGCCACCAGCATCTCCAACTTTCCGATCCTTCCGTGGGGCAGAGCGTGCATGCGTGCGTGCGTGCGTGCGGTCGTTCAATGATAATGGGCGATCAATTAGCAACCGTCTCTTTCTTCCCCCCCCCCGCCCCCCACCTACCTCTATCCTACAGCCGCAGGTTGTGGGGAAGTTTCCGACTCGGTACAACAACGGAGTCGGGAACAGCAGACCTCTTGACTCGGAAGCTATTATTTACGCAGACTTAACGCACAGACTCGAGTTATTATCACGCTCGCCCCACGCACCGCGTAGGCAACAGGCAAATTGCACCGAATGGAGTCAGATTTAAATGTGAACCTCTGTGTTTTGATTGGCTGTCATAGTCGTCACGGGATCCGAACTAGGGCCAGGCGTTTGGATTTAAGATTCAACTTTGATTAATCCCAACTCCCAAGGTCGGATGCGAACTACTTTATTAATTTTATGATTGATCCCAACTCTCAATTTCGGATGCGAACTACTTTATTTAAGATTGATCCCAACTCTCAATTTCGGATAGGAACTACTTTATTTATCTACGCACCCACCCTCTTACTTAACGTTACGCTCACAATAAGTAGTGCTTTAATAATCTCAAGTTATGTAATCGGAACACAGAGAGCAAACCCATAAGCGCATTCCGCAAGTAGCAGCACGGGTTACAAAGTGTTCGCGACTTCGTGTTTCTCGGCGCATGTTATGAGGTTTAGTAAGTGACCAGCCGTCTTCCGTGCCGGTGTCACGAAATAGAGTATCCCCCGTATTAATTGTATCCCCCCAAAATTAAAAAAGTCGAAAAAACCGCTTCCGCGTGTAGTTTTTTTGCAAATTAATTTTCATATGCTTTGTTTTGAACAATGACACTAACTGGTATGTTTATTCCTACTAGATAATTTGTTTTGCCCTGTTTTTAGAGCACTTAAAACATTTAAAACACTTAAGAACACTCAGAATCACTAAATAAATTCGAGTTGCCTTTATCTCAGCATTGCCTAGGGCACTTAAAACAATTAGAGTCACTTTGAATTTTGATTACAGCATAAATATTTTTATTGTGCGCATTTTTTAAAAATGGGGATAGAAAGGTTTATCCCCCGGATAGTATAGACCAGTTAATTCCATCCGGGGGGATAGATTAATTCATCCCCCGGATAGCTTTCAGGTGGATACTCCGTTTCATGACACCGGCTCATCCTCCCACCGACAGTGTACGGTCGGCGTACTCATTTACAGTTCAGTCTTCTTTATAGAGACGCAAGTTGAGTAGATCTATCATAGAAATATAGAAAAATGCTTTCCCAACAGGAATCACAGTTCTTCGGCATAATTCTATTCAATGTGAGAATTGTGAAAAATTACTGGGGGAACTATGATTCGCTTGGAATTGGGGTGTGAAAACAGACTTTACAATGGGGCTCTAAGAAAGACCTAGGTTGAAACTCCCAGCATACCCCTCGCCCCCAATTCTCACCACGATTCTATTCATCAACTCTTTCCCCCTCCCTGAGAAAGACAAGTAGGCTACTTACTTTGGACGAGAGGACGTCTTTTCATGATTGCCTAAATATCTTCTGCTAAGACAATCATTATCGTCCTTCCGATTACAATCAAATATACATCATCAATTACAAACAGCGAATCTTGCTCCACCAAGTGCGATCGTCCTCTTCCCATTCCCAGCACATCACGTGGTTGGGCACCTGCACTTCGAACAACCAGGGCGATGAAGCCGAGATATAAAAGAAGGGAGGAGGAGGGGGAAGTGGACGGAGGATGGAAGAGCGGTTGAGCCATTTACGAGTGCACTGAGAGCTGGGAAGACCCTGCAGCAGCAGCCTCAACAAAACCAGGTCCTTGATTCTCGAGGGTGGCCAACGTACCTCTGTTTCCCCTAGCAGAGCGTCTTTCGTCCGAACGTCGCCACTACATATCCAGTTCCCCTTTTAAATCCATCGGTCCACTCCACGTATCGCAAACGGTCCCAGACTCCATCTTGAGAATCTGAGCGTACCCCCTACTAGAGACCCGGATGTTAGCACTCGAATGGATCGGCGACACACGGCACTACACGCAGGCAGTAAATTATTAATAGCGGAAGAAACAGGCAGGTGCAGGCAGACAGACAGAGAGACGGACAGATAGACAGACAGACGGACGGACGTATGGACGGATACAGACAGACAAAAGGAACGAGGGAGAGACAAGCGGGTAGACAGACAGACAGACAGATAGACAGACAGACGGACAGACAAACGGACAGATAGACAGACAGACAAACGGACAGATAGACAGACAGACAAACGGACAGATAGACAGACAGACGGACGTACGGATGGATACAGACAGACAGACGGAATGAGGAGGGAGAGACAAACGGGTAGACAGACAGACAGACAGACAGACAGACAGACAGATAGACGTACATACAGACAACCAAACCGACAGACACTCGACTAAACGGACGGAAGGACGGACGGACGGAGGGAATGAGAGACGCAAGGAGATAGACAAACAGATAGGCCTACATGGACAGATAAACAGAGTGACTGCGTTACATACAAAACCAAAGAGAGCATTAAAGAGATGGACAAAGATGTCGTGACGAAGAAAGAAAAAGTTGCGAGTAAGAGAAAAAGAGAGATTAGGAGATGTTGGTAGAAATATAGCTTTTCTATTTCTATGCAGAGAAATTAAAAATAGATAATAATATGGAGAGAGATATTGATACAGCAGATACAATCACATACATTGATATAATTGTACATACATATATTATGTCTATAACATTGTCAGGCTTGTGCATAAACAAATTCTATATATATACATAGACCTACATATATTTATATAATAAGAGAGAGAGAGAGAGTGTGCGGCGTGTGCGTGTGTGGGTGGATATATGTTTGTGTGTGTGTGTGTGTGCGTGCGTGTGTGTGTAGGTGGTGTGTATATGTGTGGGTGGGTGCGCCGGTGGGTGTTCTTCTGGAGAACATTTCGGTCGATGAATATAGCAATCGTCGGAATGTCATTCCGCAGCGAATATTCCGCCTTTTTTCATCAGCCATTTTTCACCAATTAGTTCCTACACCGACTTCTTCTCAGCCATTACTCACAGGCAGCTCGTCGATGGGTGTGGGCCAGCGCTTGAGTGCACCGGGGGGGGGGAAGTATAGGTAGGATGCATTTGGTAACGGCACATTTATTAGGCACCTCTTTACACAGGTCTCTCGTATTTTTGTATACGCAAGAAAGACCGCGCGTGCCATCGTTTTTTATGATGGGCTCCGACTATATTTACCACCGATCCGATTCCAGAGCATAATTTTATCCTTCCGCTCCGCGGGTCGTCCATACTTCCACTGCCGCAGCTGTCAACAATATAACTAATAAATACTACGTGTATATATATAGTATAAGCTATACTATATGCAAAGTGCATTGTATGAGCTGCTGAAGGTCTCAATGCTTTATTGCCAAACAGGTTCTTCTTCGTGTAACATTCAGAGGCCTTGCGTCTTAACTATGTGTATAAGTTATGCAACAATCTTAACATCAATTTTTACTAGTCTAGCGGAACAGACAGCGCAATACACGGTGCTAACAGCAGCCTACAAAGTATGTCCGCCCTATGTATACGGGGCTCGAACTCGGTGCCTCTCGTTCTCCATGCATACCATGCCTGTTATCCAATGCGCTGCCGCATACATACTTACAGGCATCGAAGGTTACTTGGCTGTCCACAGAACCGGACCACGCCCGCCGAGAGGATTAAGAGGGGGGCAATGTCCATGGGCCGCGGCGACTTGTAGAGACCCGGACTGGGTGGTTATAAATGCAAAATTCACGATTTAGGTCTACGCATCTTAAAGTAAAATATTACTGACACATAACAGAAATCAGTCCAAACTGCAAATCAACAACTTAACGAAATCATAATAGTATGAATAATTAATATCATATCGTAGGTAAATATATTATCTGCAATTTTATTATCTCGATTTTCGTTTCAAGAAAAGTTTTCTCATAAAGCCTTAAGATAGTTTATAGGCTCGTGACTGTTCTGCCTATAATAGGGTGGTCAGGGAAGGATACACAAATTATTTAAGGGAGGGGCCAAAATGTTTGGTCTTGGGTACAAAAAATTCGTTGGTCTTTCGCCGAAAAATCTTATGACTTTTTTAGTCTTTCTCCCAACAATTTCTAAAAAACCGTAGCAACTCAGGTTATTTTAAAGCTGCTGACTTTTTTAGTTATAATATGCTACACGTTTTCTCTCTCACCTTTCCTCACTGCATTGGTTGAAAGCTTGAACAGGGCTTTTTAAACGTACAGTTGTACCCAAAAATGTGCAGTTCTAAAAAGGATTTGTGCAGTTGTAGAAGCACTTTTATATAGTTAAAACTAGCAAAAAGGTCATAGTCCTCCGATTGGAAGTATTTTACTTTGGAGGATGGGAAAGAAAATAAGGGGTTGTGCAGTTCTAAGAATTCCTTAAAAACAGCCCTGAGCTTGAAACCCAATGTGGGCAAAAATCTCTGAATGGGGGCACGGCCGGATTGCCCCTTGATTCGCCCCTTGGGGTCGGGAATCTCTCAAATCGACCCTGATCTGCTGAGTATAGGCCTAGACAGTGACCACCCGAAGTTTGAACCCTCGATGCCATAGGCCGTGCGCCTAAACAAACCGGCCACTGTGGCGCACTTACACAAAAGATGTTCTAAGTATTTCTTTCTGGATCCGTTTACTACAGAAGTCGAATATCCTGTCGATTGATAAAGGCAAGGTATGCGGCGCTTGAGGCCGCGTTCTTAGTGCAATCACTGCGCTCTTCGCTAGTACACTAGATCTTCAGAAACACGTTGCGTGCATGCATGGGTACTCATCGACGACCTGGATTTATCCGCATTTATCGTTCGAATTAATGGCTTTAGTTCGATTGACTTACGTGGCTTGCGTCTAGGCATTTTGTGTATAATTATAATGGAACGTTACGCAGGCACTGTGTTTATAAATGACGGAACCCATAAACAGGTCCTACATGTTTATACTTTCAAAAGTACTGCATCATATAAGAGCTAACACTAGTGTATCCGAGTGTACATTATATGCATGTGTGTATATGTATGTATGCATGTGTGTGAATGTATTTACGTATTATAAATGTATGCTTGTGTGTATGCATGTACGTCTCTCTGCCTGTCTGTCTGCATGTCTATCTGTCTGTCTCTCTCGGTCTCTGTCTCCCTGTCTGTCTGCCTGTCTGTCTGTCTATCTACCTGTCTTTCTGTTTCTCTTTGTCTGTAGGTTTGCCTGTCTGGCTGTCTGTCTATCTACCTGTCTTTCTGTTTCTCTCTGTCTGTAGGTTTGCCTGTCTGGCTGTCTGTCTGTCTATCTACCTGTCTTTCTGTTTCTCTCTGTCTGTAGGTTTGCCAGTCTGTCTGTCTGTCTGTCTGTCTGTCTGTCTGTCTGTCTGTCTGTCTGTCTGTCTGTCTGTCTGTCTGTCTGTCTGTGTACACAATCGAATGAGATTGAGGAAAGACAAAAGCATAAAAACAGTTCTGTGAGCTGGGTTTCCCAAAGGACATAAAAACGAGATATTAGCATGAGATAATATGCAGGATATCGATCCTCACAGCGGACAATTTATATAGCGCCTTCACAAGACCTCACAAGAACGGCCGACGACTTCTCCATTGTCACTAAAACTATGCTGCATGCATACGTAATGCATGCAATGTATGCGAGAGAAATGTGCTGAAGAAAGATCCGATCAATTCTAGCGAGTCGGACCAAACGTGAGTGGATCGAATGGGTGTATGGATGAATTTGGAGATGAATGGAGGGATAGACGGAGGGGTGGATAGACGGATGGATGGACGAACATATGCATAGATGGATGGATAGATGGATGAATAGATGGATGGATGGATGGATGGATGGATGGATGGATGGATGGATGGATAGATGGATGGATGGAAGGATGGATGGATGGATGGATTCACCCACTGAATGATCAAACCTTTCTTCTTCTCTTTTCCGTCTCTCCATCCTTCCCACTTTTTCTTCTTCCCTCCTTTCCTTCCATTCGCCCTAATTCCATCTGTCCTTTCTTCCTTCATTCCCTCTGCCCCTCCTTCCCCTTCTTCATTCATTCCCTCTTTGTTCTTAAATAGCTAACTTCTCTCCTCCTCCTCTTCCTTCTCCTCCTCCTCATCCTCGTCCTTATCCTCCTCCTCTTTCTCCTCCTCTTCCTTCGATTCCATGTACTGTTTCTACATTTCATTCTCACCCCATTCCCCCGTGTTCCATCCATCCATCAATCAAGCGTTGCACTGTTTACTGTATACAAAAGTCACTTCTTCTCAGTGCTCCAACTTACACAAAAATTCCAATTATTCAACGAGTACGAAGCGACTATTTTGGAATTTGAATTCCACGCTTCGTTAAAATTCCTTCGTTTCAATCAGCGACGGAGAGGGCACAACCTCTTCTTCCTCATTCTTTATAGCACATCTGCTTCCGTATCGTCTTTCTGGTTCGTTTCCCCTCCGTCACTTTAACACTGTTCTTGGACAATGGAAATGCGCTGAGTAGCACACGTGCTTGTAAATTTACTTGTCTTTTTATCTTCTTATTCTTCTCCTCCTTCTCCTTCTCTTCCATCACCTCCTCCTTATCCTCCTCTTCCTTCTTCTCCTCCTTTTCCTTTTTCTTCTCCCTCTCTTCTTTCTTCTCCTCCTCCTTCTCTTCCTCCTTCTTCCGCTCTTATTTCTCCTTCTCCTTCTCCTACTTCTTCATATATCTTCCTTTTCCTCCTACTCCTCTTACTCCTCCTATTCCTCGTCCTCCTCTTTTTCTTCCTCCTCTTCCATGTCATATCTGCATTCCTTCCCATCGCCTCTGCCCTCGTCAAATCCTTCAAATCATCTTCCATTCACAATGAAATATCTCTTTGAAATCCCCTCCATTAATCACCCCTATTTTTGGTATCATATCCCTTTGTCTGCCTATCTTCTCCCTTGCCATTTCCCCTCCACTCCCACCCACCCATGGCCACCAATTCCAACCTGCCCTACCTCAAAAGACACCCAAAACTCATCACATCATCAGAATCGCTACACCAATAACCCAACAACAATTATACAACTGAACGTTTTTCCTAAGTACCGCAAATGTTTACAGCCTCGTTAGGGAAGCGTCTAACTGCCGCCGCCGCGCAAAAACGTTTGCAAATAGCCCAAATATAAGCGACGGCGGCAGCGCAAGGACGACGTTTGTGCACTCACGACTATTTACACACTACTCGTTCAATAGGAGACCCGTAAAAATGCGATAGTTTCGTCGAACGTGTATATAAATAATTCGCATATGAGCGCTATTGGCGGTCGGCAGCTCATTACTGAGGTCTGTTGTCGCCACTGTGTGTGTGTTGGGTGTCTGTGTGTGTGTTCGTGGGAGGGTAGGGGAAGGGCGGGGTGATCCATGAACGGGAGCTATAGAAATTGCCGGATTCGGCCGAGTGTTGGGTCTTTGCCTATAACAAGTATGGTTCCATTTGAAGGAATTTGTCAGATGAAAAAAACCACAACAATAATTTATGTACATAGATGCATACGCACACGTGGTTACATAGATGCAAGCATACATACATAGTATTGCATACCCACAAACATACGTACATTCACACATAGTACACATACATACATATGAATATATATACACACACTTACATACATACATGCATAATTCATACATACATACATACATACATACATACATACATACATACATACATACATACATACATACATACATACATACACACATAAATACATACACATACATATATACATACATACATACATACATACATACATACATACATACATACATGCATGCATACATACACACACACATACATACACACACACATACATACATACATACATACATACATACATACATACATACATACAAACATACATACATATACATGCATACATACATACATACATACATACATACATACATACATACATACATACATACATACATACATACATACATACATACATACATACATACATACATACATACATACATACATACACATGCATATACACCTGCATACATCCATGTATTCATAAATGCATCCATACATGCATACATGCATTATACATTTCGTACATTAATAATGCATTCAAACATTACGATCTATCCGCTTGCTGCTCGATATTATTACTATGAAGACTTCAGGAAGAAAAAGGTTCAGCCGTTAAGGTCTAATGGGTTAAGATGGCTCTTCGGTTCTGTATCATACTGAGAAGCCGTTCGAGTTATCAGCTTAAGGCTTTCGTTCACTATCCATTCTAAAAGCTGAAGCAGACTATGCTACAGCAGAGTTTCGTTCATAAATAGTAGAGCCGATGATTGGCACGCGCTGATAGACTGCAGTCAATTACGCCAGAGCGGCTAGACGACCGAAGGACTTCTCTATTATCTTGCCTTTCTATTGTTTTCCACTTCTTTTGTCTTACCTACTTAATGCCTAAACTTGTATATTATATAGTCTTGACAGGGTGCACTTTCTGAAAGGAGAGAAATATCGAGTATATATATAACTATGATTGTATATATAAGGGCGTGTATACATGTATGTTCGCATGTATGGTTGTATTGTAATGCATGTATGAATGTAAGCATGTATGATTGCATGCATTCGCATACAACAATAATATCAATTTTTTCATCTTCCCAGAAGACACAAATTTCGAATGCTGCAGTGTGTCTATCACGTCTTGTATATCCTATCCGTTGTCCGTCCATCTGTCTGTCTGCCTATCTGTCTGTCTGTCTACCTATCAGTCTGTCCGCCCGCCCGTCCTCCCGTCCGTCCGTCTGTCTGTTCGTCCCGTACGTCCGTCCACCCGTCTGCCTGCCTTCTGTCTGTCCGCCAGTATGACCGTTTGTCTGTCCGTCTGTCTATCTTTTGCCTGCCTGTCTGCTGCATGGAAGGATAGTCATACAGCATATATAGGACTGAAGGCAAAACACTGGTGTTCTGATTAGACGCGTCCAGCCCACAATGTCCATTGCCAGCCCGATTGAATTAAGTCTAATTCTGGTTCTACTCCTGGCACGAACAATCGCCGATAATTGGACGAATTGTTCAGATGAAGAAACTCATAATTCATTTACCGTCGCAATGAACGGAACGCAGGATTCGTGGAGTGGGACTTGGGTTCTTATAGCGCTCTATATTGACTCTCCTTCTCCTTCTCATTCTCATTGTCATCCTCGTCCCCCTCATACCCCTTGTCCTCTTCCTCCTCGTCCTCCTCGTCCTCCTACTCCTCCTCCTCCTTCTCGTCCTCCTCCTCCTCCTCCTCTTCTTCTTCTTCTTCTTCCTCCTCCTCCTCCTCCTCCTTCTCCTCCTCTTCCTCTTTCTCCTCCTACTACCTCTCTTCCTCCTTTTTCTCTTTTTTTCTTCTTCTCCTCCTCCTTCTCCTCCTTCTCATTCTCCTTCATCTCCTCCTCCTCCTTTTCCTTCTCCTCCTCCTCGTCCTCCTCGTACTCCTACTCCTCTTCCTCCTACTCCTTCTCCTCCTCCTTCTCCTTCTCCTCTTCCTCGTCCTCCTCCTTCTTCCACTCCTTCTCCTTCTCCTTCTCCTCCTCCTCCTCTTCCTCCTTCTTCTCCTGCCCTCCCATACTCCTCTGGCGAAATCTTGAGGGTTTTTATCTGCATTGAACGCATCATTTCTTCTCTTCAGATTGCGTTGAATATCGAAGGAAAAAGCGAGAAGAGAGGAATTCTGGAATTCCTTGCCCGACGGTTATTGGCTTTCCTCGTCAATATGGTGGAACTTCTGATGAAGTTGCATGGTACGAGAATGGGATATGTGTGTACTGAGAGGTTGCGGTATGTGTAGACACAAGCAACACCCTTAGGGTGTAATACAAGTAGAAAGAGAAACAAAGAGAGAGACAGACACACAGACACACAGACTGACAGACACACAGACTGACAGACAAAGAGACAGAGAGAGACAGAAACAGAGGCAGAGACAGACAGAGAGGGAGGGAAGAAGGGAGGGAGAAGGGACGATTAGAGGGAGAGAGACAAACAGACAGACAAACAGACACACAAATAAACAGACAACGACATACAGAGTGAAGGAGAGACAGGGTGAAGACAAAGAAATTTACATGCAACATAATTTTCATTTTTCGTAATAAAGAGAGACATGGACATACAGACAGACAAAGAGATAGACAGAGACAGACAAAGAGACAGACAGACAGAGACAGACAAAGAGACAGACAGAGACAGCGACAGAGCGAGAACAGGGCAATAGCAAAGGGGAGCGCCTGTACAACTTACCTGAATTGCTGCACTCAATACTTAATTAAGTCACCCTTATAATACGGAGCAAACATGCAGGATTGACCAGATAAATGTTATGTGCATTTACATTACAATACTGCAGATAATATATCCGAACAGAATCTGACTTACGGTTACAATTCCGGAATCCTGTTGTGCCCAATCGATGGGAATGATCCTGTCGATGTAGGTCGTCTCCCCCTCCTCCCCCTCCTCCGTCAGACCATCCACGCGACAGTCGCAGCTGTGCCGGTGGTGACTCCCTCCGGACCTCACGGAATTCGAGTCCATGGTCGACGCCAAACTCCCGCAGCCCCGGCTAACCTTGGTGCTGCACGACGGCGACGATGACCTGCACTTCATCGTCTGCGGCTGCTGATGCTGCTGATGCTGCTGCTGCAGGAGGTGTGCGCCACAGGATGCGGCCGTCACGAACTTCTCCTCGCGATGGTTTCTTCTACGACGCCTCCGAACGCAGACGATTCCTATCACAACGCAGGTCAGCACGATGATGAGACCCAGTGCGGCGCCCACGAAGATGATGAGGTTGCCCCCTTCGAAGAGGAGGGCGCTGAGGTCCGCCTGCTGCCCAGACATGCTCGGACTCAGCGAGTTGTTGGCTAGCACGTGTAGGTCTCCGACAGACATGAGCTGCGGCGACCCCGCGTCTCGTACGATCACCACCAGCTTGTGCAGCTGGTTGGTGTTGCTCTTCGGTAGATCCCTTGCGAGGACGATGACCCCGGTGGTGGCGTCGATGTCGAAGAGACCGTCCGCGTTGCCGCTGCCGATGGAGTAGGATAGACGGGCGTTCTCGCCGTCGTCCGAGTCCGTCGCGACCAGTCGGGTGATGAGGGTGCCGGCGTGGGAGTTGCCTGCGATGTCGACGCGATTGGAGGAGCCGCCGGGAACGCTGTCTTTCCCCGATGGGAACTGGAAGACGGGGGCGTTGTCGTTCTCATCGTCCACGTATACGGTCACGTTGACGCGGGTCTCTACTACTACACCACCACCACCACCACCACCACCACCACCACCACCACCACCACCACCACCACCACCACCAGGGACGTCGTTGTACGCGACGATAGCAAAGCTGTACACGTCCTGCTCCTCCCGATCCAGTCGCTTCATATTCCGGATCTCCCCGGACGCAGCATCGATGTCGAAAATGGCGTTCGGCTCGACGAAGCGGTAGGTCACTCGCCGGAAATCGTCCGTCGCGTCCAGATCCGTGGCGTTGACCGTCCCGATGACCGTTCCTGTCGGCTGGTTCTCCCTCGATCCAAGGTAGTAGATGGACCGGTCGAACTTGGGCCACTCATCGTTCGTGTCGGCGATGGTGAGGAGCAGCGTGGTCGTGGCGGAGAGGGGCGGGTCGCCGCGGTCCGAGACGACGACGAGGAAGTCGTACTGGGATCGCTTCTCGTAGTCGAAAACGATGCGGGCGGTCACCTTCCCGAAGACTGGGTCGATGGTGACGGCGTTCTCCGGGGTTCCCCTCATCGGTTGGATCCGGTAGAGGAGCGCGGAGTTCCGACCGTCGTCCAAGTCCGTCGCGTTGATGAGGGCAACGACGGCGCTCGGGGCGTTGTTCTCGTCCATGCTGACCTCGTAGAGGTCGCGCGACATCCGGGGACCGTTGTCGTTATCGTCGATGATCAGCACGTCGATCTTTCTCGAGCTCGTCATCGCCGGGTCGCCCTTGTCACGACACGTCAGAGTGACGTCATAGTAAGCTCGTTGCTCGCGGTCAAAGGTCACGGTCGTCGTGACCTTGAACTCGGAGTCGTACAGCGCTTCCAGCTGGAATAGGTTGCGGTTGTCGATGGAGCAGTCCACTTCGCTGTTGGCACCACTGTCGAGGTCCTTGACAGCCGCGTGGGCGACGAACGTTCCTGGATCGGTGTTCTCGCGCACGTGTGCAAAGTCAGAGTCCGTCAGGACGTTGAGGGAAATCTGCGGAGCGTTGTCGTTCAGGTCAAGGACGTTGATCGTGACCTTGGCGAAGACCGGAAGCGATCCGGAGCCGAGGTCGGTCGCTCGAACGGTCAGCTGGAACGTCTGGGTCTTCTCGTAGTCGAGGTTCGTCTTGAGGAAGACGTCGCCTGTCTGGGAGTCGATGCCGAACTGATCCCCGTGAGTTCGTTCAGTCGATTCGGCAAACGCGAAGATGACGATCCCGTTCGGTCCGTCATCCGGGTCCCTGGCCTCGACCCGCAAGAGGGTCGACGAGGCTGGAACGTTCTCGGGGACGTCGACCTCGTACGAGGCGTTCTCGAACCGCGGACTGTTGTCGTTGGCGTCAAGGACGACGATGTCTACGTCGACCGAACCAGTCCTCTGAGGTCTTCCGCCATCCAACGCGAGCACCGTCACCGTGTACCTGTCCTCGACCTCCCTGTCCAACCTCTCTACCAGCTTCAACCTGAGGTCCTTCGATCCGTCCACCTGGTCCGTCACCACCAGCTGGAACTCATCGTAGTCGGACACCAGCTGGTACTCCTGGACGCCAAGGATCCCGCTGTCGGCGTCCTCGGCCGCAGGGACCATCAGCAGGGCCCCAGGAAGCGACGTCTCCGTTATGCTGATCGTCATCCGGTCCTGCGGAAACGTGGGCGAGTTATCGTTCACGTCGACCACGTGGACCGTCGCCTTGATGACCTGGAAGAACTGAGGGGGTCTGACGGCGATGTCCAGACTGAGGTCGCAGAATGCACTGAGGGGGCAGAGCGTCTCGCGGTCGACCACCTGAGCCGTGCTGATCACCCCCGTCCGTTCGTTGATGGTAAAGTACTGGTGGGAGTGGCTGGAGTGTCGAAAGTGGAAGCGCAGCCGGGCAAGGTCGTCCCCCGAATATTTAAAAGTCAGATTGGAATCTCGTTTCAAGTTCCCCACAAAACTATCGACCGGAAGCTCTTCCCGCAGACTGTACTCGATCGGTCGTCCTGGCGACTGCTGCGTTTCTATGACGACCGCGGAAACCATGAGAACGACAAACGCCTTGACTACCGTGTACCCAGCAACGGTTGCCATGGCAAACTGTTCGTCCAATATCCAATGACTCATAACGGCCATTCTACTTTTGCTTAACGACTCAGAATGAAGCTCAGAACTGGTCCGGAATATCTAACAGAGATTCAATCCAACGACTATGGATAGCTCTGTACGTCGAATCGACATGTGTATACCTAGTAGCAACAATAACAACAACAATTGGGTTTGCTATTCTGTATCCTTCTCGTTGCTCTTAAACGCCGACACTTCGGGCGAATATTATTCAATAAAATAATTATACCTCGGCTCTCCTCGCCGGAACCACGCAGCTTTTAAAGACGCACCGACTTGACACATTCATTAGCGCTCAGCCCCACAAACACCCACACACACACACGCACACACCCATACACTTCACAACACACACATCACAACACACTCATAAGCTCGGCTTGCAATTGGAATCCTGTTGGCACTTGAAATGCACTCAATATCTACGATTCGTTAATTCCCGTCTTATCCAGCTCAAAATTCCGAACCCATTTTCCTCGTAAGAAACGTCCGCGAGACTTAAATTGACGACGAATACGAATTCTTCTTCAAATCATAAGAATATATCCGGTAACACAACCGCCCGACCACTTAACGAACGAGTATATTTTTGTCCCTCGGCTTATAATTATAGACGCAGGCGACCAGAGCCAGACCGAAAATACTCCAATAGATACTTTTCGCTGCGATAGCTTATCTAATTGAATCTTGAGTCCGCTTGTTCGCAAGCGACATGGATAAATGTTTCTGTTCGGCGCCAACACACGGGACCCGTAGTAGATCGGTGGAGGGCGAAGACAGGGAAGCCGAGGAAATTAACAGCGAGTCCTTGTATAGTTGGAGGAGCAGCGACTATAGGACATCTGTCTTGGGGATAATTGCGCTGCGGCGGCTGCGGAATGCGTCAGTTGGACAATGCTTGGCCGGAATGGAGATCAGCCTCTCTATCTCTGTCTGTTCCTGTCTCTCTGTCTGTCTCTGTCTCTGTTTTTCTCTCTCCCTCCCTCTCACTGGTCTGCGAAGTGTAGAGATAATTACTGGACGAGATCACTCGCAGTCATCTGAAACACACCATAAAAGATAGAAGAAATTATTTTTTAGAATTAATTAATTATTGAACGAATCTAATAAGATATGTATGTATGCGACGGACGTGCATTGCTGCAAACAATTATTACTATTGAGCAGGGGAGTGATAAGTATATTTAGAGTTCGTTATAATTGATCTACACATTGTATTTCATGTTATAATGTGCTATTAATATAATCTAGACTAAGAGCCTTAGTCTTAGGCTGAACAAATGATTGACAATCGAGTTTTGCCATCGTCGTTTTCTTCGTCATCATCCTCATCTTCATCGCAATTATCGTCAATATTTGTATCATCATCATCGTCGTCGTCGTCGTCATCGTCATCATCATTGTCATCGTCGTCGCCATCGTCATCGTCATCATTATTATCATCATCGTTATCATCGTCATCGTCATCGTCATCATCATCATCATTTTCACCATCATCGTCGTCGTCGTCGTCGTCATCATCATCAAAATTGTTACTTCATCGCAATTGTCATCAATATTTGCAGCACCATCATCATCATCATTGTCGTCGTCGTCGCAGTCGTCATCGTAATCATAGCCATCATCATCGTCATCGTAATCATAGCCATCATCATCATCATCATCATCATCATCATAATACGAGAAGCTGCAGCCTACATCGCCACGACAACAATTGCCTCGTGAATCTTTAATCAATCCATTATGAGATCCTGAAAAGCATCATAGCCAAATAATTTATAGGCGTTTACTTACGTTCACCCACATCAAAGCTCGAGGGTACGCGTACCCTAAAATAGAATAGTTTAAATACGTACGTACCTTTCAAAAAATAGAATACGCGTATGATACGTACCATACACGAAAATTTTATTCATGGTTTACTCGGCGACCCATAGCCAACGTATAATCTGACGTCAACTGTAGGCCTATCCGTCATTGAAACCGGTACTTCCGGTAGCTTATAGCAGTAAATTTAATTCGATAAATTCTTTGGTTATAATAATATTAATTTAACGCAAACTGTACTGTATTTCTGATGAGAGCTAAGTACACGTCGCTGGTTTGCAAATTGGTGTAACTCGACAATTGCAGTATATCTATAAGCTTATAGCCTACGCATCAGTCAGCGAGTCAGCGATGCCCAGAGAACGCGAGAAGGAATGGACGCACGTGTGAAAGTTTTGAAAAATGCGAACAACAATTATTATTTGATTGAATGCAATTTTTTCGACAAGCGGTTCTGGGTTGGATCAGGCAATCGCATAAGAACACAGAACTGAGACGACTGACTGACATTAGTGCATTAAGTGCAATGTGTGCTGGATAAACATAGATCTACAATATAGCATTGCAGCAATTTATTACGCCGTATACTGGGTTGTGAGTGTTTGCTTAAATTAAATTGAACAATCTTATAATGAGTAATGACGAGGCTAGCGTATTTTATTATTGTTTACGTACCCTAAAATAGGGTACGTTAAAATACGTACGTACCTTTCAAAAAATAGAATACGTACGGTACGTACCCTCGAGCTTTGACCCACATACATACCGACGTAGATCTCTCTAGATACAGTGTACATACATGTAGCATAGTATACCAGGTACATTCATACACACATACACACATACAAGTCTTACATGTACCACTGGTATCTATATATTATTCACAAATATTGCTACACGTATATATATATATAATTTATATATATATATATCATATTTTCACGCATGCAACCATCCATGCATTATTTATACAATATACATACTATCATATTTTCATTCATATAGTATACATAATACATAATATTATATGCATATACGCATGCTCCCATTCAAGAAACCTACTCAGAGGCGCTCCCAGCATTCATTCATTCATTCATACATACATACATACATAAACACGCAATACATACCATATACATACAACATAGATGTAATGCATACATACATACATACATACATACATACATACATACATTCATACATACATACATACATACATACATACATACATACATACATACATACATACATACATACATACATACATACATACATACACACACATACATGCACACAATCATACACACACATACATACATACACACATACATGCACACAATCATACACACACATACGTAGATACATAATATCCATTTTATCATTACAAATCAAATCCAGTATCACATGCAATCCTCCGGCACCACAGTAATTCCCCACATCATCCTCAACGAATCTTTTCCTTTCTCACCGCTCCAGATCTCCCTTCGACGTTCCTCCATGCTTTGGCTTCTCAAGTCACCCCCCGTCCCCCACCCCCATCCCTGCACACCAGAAATCCATTCGACCGAGAAAGACTCAGCCATACCGCACCCCTTCCAGACATCCGAGCCGCTCCAATCCAAGCGGATCTCCGCTGGATTCAAACGCCGTCTGTTTTCCGGTCCGATTAGAGCTGAGAGCAGCCGCGCACCGCTGAGAGGCTGACCGACCAGACTCATGTATAAATCGACGATAGGAAGGAACAGCAACCATGCGCCCCCTGCGCACAATCAGCTGATTAAATTCCTTCGGCGCTTCTAGGAGCACCCCCTCCGCGTCGTGTTGCGTGTGTGTGTGTGCGTGTGTGTGTGCGTGTGTGTGTGTGGGTCTGTGTGTGTGTGTGGGTGGGTGTATGAATCGGCGAGTATTATTATAGGACTCGATTGGTATAAAGGAGTAGTGTCTCAGTCTCTCTATCTCTCTGTCGGTCTGTCTCTTTCCCTGTGTCCCTCTGTCTCTTTGTTTGTCTGTCTGTCTCTTCCTCTCTCTGTCTCTCTCTGTCTCTGTGTCTGTCTCTCTGTCTATTTCTCTCTCTGTCTCTCTCTGTCTCTCTCCCTGTGTCCCTCTGTATCTTTGTCTGTATCTTTTTGTCTCTGTCTCTATCGGTCTCTGTCTCTCTCTGTCTCTACGTCTGTCTGTCTGTCTGTCTGTCTCTCTCTCTATATATATATTATATATTATATATATTATACATATTATGATAGACCTGCAGGGATTGTGACTGTGGATCATGTCACTCCATCTATCGATAGTCATGCCGTATAGACACGGAACACTTCCCCCCTCTGGCGAGAAATTATTTATGGCGCCGTGCAGACGTATACCGTATATCCATTCAGCCCGCGCCGAGTGAGACGTGGGTCTGAGGGGGGGATGAGAGGGGGTGGGGGTAGTCGCCAAATCGGATCAGGAAATTTATATAGCGCCATGCTTCTTCATCATCATCGACAAGGATCACAGATGACCGATGTATGTTATAGTATTTAGTAGTAGTAGAAGCAGCAGCAGCAGCAGCAGCAGTAGTAGTAGTAGTAGTAGCAGCAGCAGCAGCAGCAGCAGCAGCAGTAGTAGTAGTAGTAGTAGTAGTAGTAGTAGTAGTAGTAGCAGTAGTAGTAGTAGCAGTAGTAGTAGTAGTAGTAGTAGTAGTAGTAGTAGTAGTAGTAGTAGTAGTAGTAGTAGTAGTAGTGGCAGTGGCAGTGGCAGTGGCAGTCCATGGCAGTGGCAGTGGCAGTAGCAGTAGCAGTAGCAGCAGCAGCAGCAGCAGCAGTAGCAGTAGTAGTAGTAGTAGTAGTAGTAGTAGTAGTAGTAGTAGTAGTAGTAGTAGTAGTAGTAGTAGTAGTAGCAGTAGCAGTAGCAGTAGCAGTAGTAGTAGTAGTAGTAGTGGCAGTGGCAGTGGCAGTGGCAGTGGCAGTGGCAGTAGCAGTAGCAGTAGCAGTAGCAGTAGCAGTAGTAGTAGTAGTGATATGCTGTGTCTTGGTCGGCGGTGGCGGAAGTGTGTCGTCTAATAATAATAATAATAATAATAATAATAATAATATCTTTTCTTTAATTAAACGCCTGCAAGACGCACTGCGCTTTACATACACAAATTATGCAGTAATCTTAATTCAACTTAACTACTAACTGAACAGACAGCTTTGTAATTACACGATCGTAACAACAGCGGACGGTGACACGAAACGGAGTATCCCCCCTGAAAGCTATCCGGGGGGCATATTAGCATTCTCTAGGCGATTTCGTAAGCCGGTTAGAGGAATAGAATGATTACATTGTGGAAGAAGCGAAGACCATAGGGGGGAGAAGGTAGTTGATGTTAGCAGTTATTGGTGAAACTGTATAGGCTATTAGCTTCACCAACAACTGCTAAAGAACCAACGGAAAAATCTGAAGAATCTAATGACGACACTAACCCTAATACTAAGCCTAACCGACCCTGACGACGCAAAAATCTGAAGAATCTAATGACGACACTAACCCTAACACTAACCCTAACCGACCCTCACGACGCGAAACCTTACCCTATACGCGAACGACACCATGCTTAAATTTACCTATAAAGAGCCGTAAAGTGACACATAATTACCTGTCGAAATGTTCCTCCATACATAGGGTAATTATTTGTAAGAAATTTGAAACGTTTTACATTGCAATTCGTGTAAAATCGTGAGAGCCTGCCGACGCGCACGTGTTGTTGACAGTTTAGAAGGGATGGTCAGAAATTGTACTCCACAACCTTCTCCCCCCTATATGGTCTTCGCGTCTTCCACAATGTAATCATTGTATTCCTCTAACCGGCTTACGAAATCGCCTAGAGAATGCTAATATGCCCCCCTCTATAGCCGGCTTAATAAGCATCCGGGGGGATGAATTAATCTATCCCCCCGGATGGAATTAACCGGTATATACTATCCGGAGGGATAAACCATTCTATCCCCTTTTTTGAAAAATGCGCATAATAATTTTTTTATGCTGTATTCAAAATTTAAAGTGACTCTAATTCTTTTAAGTGTCCTAAGCAATGCTCAGATAAAGGCAACTCGAATTTATTTAGTGACTCTGAGTGTTTTTAAGTGTTTTAAATGTTTTAAGTGCTCTAAAAACAGGGCAAAACAAATTATCTAGTAGGAATAAACATACATGTTAGTGTCATTGTTGAAAACAAAGCAGATGAAAATCAATTTACAAAGAAAAATACACACGGAAGCGGTTTTTTCGACTTTTTTAATTTGGGGGGATACAATTAATACGGGGGATACTCTATTTCGTGACAACGGCAGTTAAACGGAGAAAGGCTGATAGTGATGAAGTTTTAAGGGTTCGTCCGAAACTCCTGGACTATAATTAATGATATGCTTCCTTCTTTTCTCGATCCTATTTTTTATTGTTTAGCTTTTGTTTTTACCTTATTTGGCAAGATAAACGTGTTCATAGCTGCAATTGTGACTTGTTGACGTCATAACTGATTTGCATTAATTATGACGTCACGTGTTACCATGGAGATCGTTGGCCTTCCAAAACGCGTTGTAGTATTATAATCACCTCAGCGAATCACGAGAGCGGGAGAGGCTAGCCGGTCCCTCAGAGTCCTTAAATAAAGGAGCTATGTACATATAGGGTTTAAACTGTCTTGAAAAATAAGAAGAACAAGAACAAGAAGAAGAATCTCAGACGCCTTTCAACTAAATGCCTAAACAGCTTTCAGTACACTGAGCTTTAGGATTCTCCTACAAGTATTTTCTTTTTCTTTTTAAGGCAGTTTTATAATAGACGCTTTTATTCCCTAATTTGTTAGGCCAATAATTTGCTGTCAATCAAACCTAGCTATGCGCAGATCGTAAAACAAGAGAATTAATAGTACATGAAACATGAGAGATTTGCGCAGCTAAACTAGCTAAGCGGAGATTGGCAAGCAGATTCCATCGGACGGTTAGAGTCCGACAAGAACCATTACTGCATTAAGTCGAGCCTCTCGCTGGTCGCGCTTGGTCTATTGCAGAACAAGCGGTCAGTGGTCAGCGGTGGTGATCATACGCAGCGGTCAATCGGTTGAGTGGACAAACACGCATCGTCATGTACGATACAGGTACAATGCATTTAGTGTTATCGTGGATAATGTGTGCATTCACCTCGTGGCTATAACGCTGCTTTACCTCACGCGTGCATGGAATGACCACATTACATGGGGCTGCCATCTCCGCATAGTCAATAGGCCACTTTGTTGTCTTATATGGTCAGACACTACTACACATGTAGATACATCATTTCAAATGCAATTTGTGATTACAAACACCTAAACGCGATACCTAGATATAGGTCTATATACTTATCTACACACTCATCATTCTAGGCCGTCCCAATCAAACCCAGAAACTCCACAAGCTTTTCATGCACATATTGACTGTCCAACTCTCACGTATCTTCAATCAATCAACCAACCAATCAAGCAATCACATAAATTTATACTTAACAACCTTGTTCCCTTGTAACACCCTTGAGCCTTAACCTCTTTACCACTAACCCCTTGATACCATTCGTACGGTCAATGTGTTTGTCGCTTTCAAGGCGCCATTGTAGCAGTATGGCCGCGTTACGGCGCCATAGAAATTGTCGTCTTTATTATTATTATTATTATTATTATTATTATTATTATTATTATTATTATTATTATTAATTATTATTATTATTATTATTGTTATTGTTATTGTTATTATTATTATTATTATTATTATTATTATTATTATTATTATTATTATTTTTAAGATCGCAGTTTTCCTATACAGGTATTCCAAGCTCTGAACCTTCGACTTCCAGGTTAGCAGTCAGCAGCATAACCAAACTATTACTCATCTACCCCTCCCCCACCCCGTATCATAAATAATATTATATAAAACAATGCACAAATTGTGCATCACGCGTATATACATGTATGCCCATCTAATAATCGCCAAAGCGATATAATCAACGGAAGTTTTATGCTGCGCTATTTTAGCGGAACGGGAAGAACCTGTCACCCGCAATAACCCCAATCAGCAATTATTATAACCCGGCCGATTGAAGATGAGAGGAGCCGCCCACTGTAGTCCCACGCACACCCGAGTGACAAATGCACGTGCAACTGTTTTCAACCCAATTTACTCAACTAACTATATGTAAGAATGATGATGATGACTAAACTATCCAAGAATAATGATGATGATGAGAAGAATATAAATATTAAAATTAGAAGTACAACGCAATTGCTACGAACCTATAAATTAATGTGCTCCATGTCAAGTCAGTGGTAGGTTATACACGAAAACATTGAACTACAAATAGGTGGAGAATATAAATACAATTATAGAACAAAGCGAACAGAAATTGGCTCCGATACAAATAAATATATCATAGAAATAAAAATAGGTCTAAGTTGAGAATGCATATGCACACACGCACACACACACATCACACACACATACACCGCACATCACACACACACACACACACACACACACACACACACACACACCGCACATTACACACAAACATGGTAAGAATTGCCAGTGGGATGTGGGGGTTCAAGCACCCAGTCTTTCCTAGGACATCATAGCAAACTCCTCATGAATCGGCGTCTGCCCACACCCCAATTATTTTTCTACAATTCTCAAACTGCGCATGCACCCACACCCACACTCGTACCCACCCACCCACACACCCACCCACTCATACACACACACACACACACACACACACACACACACACACACGTACATTATATATGAACATATTGAATACAAATTGCATCTGATAAAGATGTAAAGCATAGAAATTCAAATATGAGTGAGATATGATTACGAATGCACGAATGAATATAATTAATAGATATACATTAAATATATTGTTTATATATATACGTTAAATGTATTGTTTATATATATATCAAATATATTGTTTATATATATATATATATATATATATATATATATATATATCGAACATGACTGATGCCGTGCATGCATGGACTCCTGTATATACAATAATCTCATATATATATATATATATAATACTGTATAGTCGATGGGCGTTGGTTGCTAGGGACAGTGGGAACCATGCCGCTAAGTAGCGAATTCCTCGATGATTCACCCGGAAAATGATCTTCTGCCCTAGTTGCTCCGACGAGGGGATTAATCAGTTCGGCGTGCTGCAGTGCCTGCCTGACCCAGGCAGACCAAGCGACCAGCAGTCATCAGAGAAGAAGCAGAAGAGCGCAGGAGGAAGGAAGGAGGGGGCGCGGGTCGACGATGGACCGGCGCCGGGGTCCGGAGGGGAGATGGCTGGAGGGAGGCAGCGCTACTACGGTGGACTAGAGGGAACCGCTGCGCAAATGCTCTCTACGGATTTGAAGTGATAGCGCGCGGGATTTGATTAGGTACACAAGGCGCTGTATAGGTTGATATTTAGTGTGCTGGGCTGGAAGAATGCATTGACCGTGTACTGTACAGTGTACCGTGTACGCTGTCGTTGCGAAATAAGTCGGTGAGGGACGGGCAGACAGAGGCAGACAGAGAGAGAAAAAGACCGGGAGATATAGACAGAGAGATACAGAAAGATACAGAAACATAGATAGAAAAACAGAGGACAAGAGGGCTCGCTTTCATGTATACACCGAGAATAAAGAAAATGAAGTAGGTCATAATAAAATAATAGTAATAGTAGTAGTAATAGACTAGTAGTAAAAGCAATAATGATAACATTAATAAAAAAGTGATGGCAGCAGCAGCAGTATTACCAGCAGTATTAGCAGTTAGTAGTAGTAGTAGTAGCAGTATTATTATTATTATTATTATTATTATTATTATTATTATTATTATTATTATTATTATTATTATTATTATTATTATTATTATTATTAACAACAACAACAACAACAACAATTTGCAATATCAATATTTATATTTAAATAGCTCAGTAACGCAACCGTGGCCGAAGAAAATGGCACTATACACAAGGTGAAAAAAATCGATCAATGACAGTCATGATGAGTAGTCAACAACTAGGTATTTAGCTGTGATTTACTGCCTCCAGAGACACAGCATTCTTCGCATGGCCAGAAGAACTATCCCACACAAAACGTTTCTTATTCGAGACAAAAACGCTGGAACCCACTTAGCAATCAACCAGCGCAGATGCCAATGGGCTAGAAGTCTTCAGACAGCTAGAGCACGTCCTGTCAACGGCCCGTCATTTCAAATTAGACCCGGTGCAAAGTCGCGAGCCTAGCCCAGTCGTTCTGGCGCAGGTGGTTGATTGACAGGCGAGGCAATGGGAAGCTTATTGATTCTGGCAGATTCCTGAAGAAACTCGCTTAAAATATGGTCGACGTAATCAAATGCTTCACTGCGGTCTATCAATTAGACCGAGCAGAATGCTGTCATATTCTATTTCAATCCACATCTGCGTTTTCCCTTTTAACCGCACGTACGGGTGATGTGTTGCAATCTGGGGCTATTCGTTCACTCATATACTCGTTCATTCAGTCGTCATTCATTCGTTCAGTCATTCATTCATTCATTCATTCACTCAGTCAGTCAGTCATTCGTTCGTTCATTCATTCGTTCATTCGTTCATTCATCCAGGATATCAACGCTGGATGTTAGTTAGGCTGTAAAAATGTTCTGTATAAATCATTCGAATGAATGAATGCATGGTTGGATGATGGATGAAAGAGAGAATGCATGAATGCGTGGATGGATAGATGAGAGCGAGTGAGTGAAAGATGGAATTAATGTGGGCGGATGGTTGAATGAATGAATGAATGAATGAATGAACAAACGAACGTATGAATGGATTAACGAATGAGCGAATGAATGAATGAAGCAAGGAAAGAACGCACGAAAGAAATTAACGAATTAAAAGTGCTGGGAAGCTTTCCAGTTCAATAATACGTGTAATCGTGCATACATAGCCATCCGTCCATCTGTTTGTCCGTGTGTCCGTCCGTCCGTCTATGTACATTCGTACGCGTTCGTCCGTCCGTACATCCATCCATCCGTCCGTACATCCATCCATCCGTCCGTACATCCATCCATCCATCCATCCGTCCGTCCATCCGTCCGTCCATCCGTTCATCCGTCCGTCCGTCCGTGCGTCCGTCCGTGCATCCGTCCGTGCGTCCGTCCGTGCGTCCATCCGTCCATCCGTCCGTCCGTACGTGTGTCCGTCCGACCGAGTGACCTTTCATGAGTGCGGAAATAAGACGGTACTTGACAATCGCTTTCTCGTCCTGATGTCAATCGGTGCCACCATAATATTATTGGTCGACTAATTGAAGTCTTGCATGCACCAGATTCACTGCTGTCCCACTCGCAAAGCCTTTGTCATCGTCGCCATAACCCCCACCCACCTCACCCCATCCTACCCCACCCCACCCCACCGCCACCCCCGCCCCACCCAAACGACAACCCCATCGTCCTCTCGTGGTGGCCGCAGTAGCCCTCCTTCCGCGCAAACACAACTAACCCTGTAGACCAAGGACGTCTGACAAATAGCAAATACACTTGAAACCATCGAACGTCACATACTTTCAGGACACGCATGCAATCTCAGAGAATTATGTAGTAGGCCTACATAGACTGTACAAGTTGTACACATATTATAAACAAGCGTGAATATAATTATTATGCACGTACATGCGCACATACATAATGGTGTGGCACCCTCCTTGGTTATACAGCGCTTGGCTTGGAACGTTGCTAGCATGGGTTCGAGTCGTTGAGACTCACGTCCTTGCTCACACATCGATATCCTGTCGCAAGGTCGTGCAGCTCTAAAACTTTGGAAGGAGGGCAATAGAATATACAGTTGTATTGTTTTGCATTGCATACACAGCACTAAGTTGTTGCGCATTAATGTAGGCTACGTAAGTATAAAATATGCGCATCATCATCATCATCATCATCATCATCATCATCATCATCATCATCATCATCATCATCATCATCGTTAGCATTTCTATGACGCGAGAGAGACAGAGACAGATATAGAGAGAGACAGACAGACAGAAAGACACACAGAGAGACACACAGAGAGAGACAGAGACAAAGAGAGACAGACAGACAAACACACAGAGAGAAAAACAAAGAGAGACTCATAGAGAGAAGGAGACTGACATAGACAAAGACATAGGTAGAGAGAGACAGATTGGCAGACAGACAGAGACATAGAGAGATAGACATAGAGACAGAGACTCAGACAGAGAGTCATATTTGGCTGTTTCTGCCAGTTCTAAAATACAAAATAGATGGACAACTGCCAATATAAACAGCAATGAAAATAAGAAGATCGTAATCGTAATCTCACAATTTCAAGAGCGTCACTCGAGAGACAAGTGCTGGACACCAGATTATTCACGACCGTATAAATGCTACGAATAATACTTATAAGAACAACAAAGGAATTAAAGAACGAACAACTGAATGAATAAAAAAATTAATATAAAAAATTCGGTTAGCAATGTTTTCAAATACAAACATAGGCCTACTTATTTACTTATAAAGCGATGAACGAACTAATGGCTAAAAAATAAGCAAACGAAGCATCAAAAATGTGCATATTTGAAACAATTCAGCAGCAGAAGAACCATTCCGTTCAACTGCTAATAACATAGACGTCCGTGTCTATGCACACGGTAGATGCCGGGGCGAGGGTGAGGAGTTGCGAGGGATATGCTTCTGCGGCGGATGGACCCTCGGACAGCGGCAGCGGAGGAGGGTGAAGACCCGTCGCCCGGGGCAGGAAGCACGCGCTCAGACCATCCGTGATATTTGCCGGTAAATATGCAGGTCGGGCAGGGAGGGAGAGAGAGAGAGAGAGAGAGAGAGAGAGAGAGAGAGAGAGAGAGAGAGAGAGAGAGAGAGAGAGAGAGAGAGAGAGTGAGAGAGAGAGAGAGAGAGAGAGAGCGAGACAGACAGACAGACAGAGACAGACAGACAGACGGACAGAGACAGACAGGCAGACGCAGGCAAAGATGCATGGAAAGACAGACATATACAGAGAGAGAGACACACACACACACACATCTACAGACATAGACAGACAGATACACATTCAGAGACAGGCAGACAGACAAATAAGCAGAGATAGGTATACAGAAGCGTTAGATATGGATAGAGAGAGACAGATACAGATACAGATACAGGGACACTTCGACAGACAAGCACATTCAGAGACAGGCAGAGAGATGTATATGCACAGAGAGAGACACACACATACAGCGAGATATCGGGAAAACGAAAGAGACAGACAGACAGACAGACAAACAGAAAGACAGACATACATCAGATGGACATGCATACGTACATACAGACATGCATATAGGCGAGCAAACAGAGGTGCCATTATATTCGACAGCAGCTTACAGAAAGGAAATACGCAGCCAGAGGTCATGGAGGTCAGTGGGTCGGAAGGTGACATCTAGCGGGGCATGAGTATCCAATTGCAGGATGCAGAAAGATCAAAGCGATCCAGTCGACTACCGGCAAATTTGTCAGAAGATAATCACTATATGATGTCCATCCCCACCCACCCCACCCCACCCCACCCCAACCCACCCCACTTACACTCTCATTTACTTACGTATACCTACTATACGTGTACATTATTTACATACATGGACTCATACAAACATAAACACGTACACACATAATTATTAGAACTTGAATTGACATTATATCGGGAAGGAATGGACTTGACTAATAACGGAGGTAAATTATTCGTAACCATCGCTGCTGTTGTTGTTGATGATGATGATGACTACGGTTACTTTATATCTTACTTACCTACTTACTTACTTATTTTTGCTTACTTGCTTACTTACCTACTTTACGTTCATACGTACAATGCCATACGCACATGTACACTAATTATTGTACATACCATGTCAATCATGCATACACAAATACATACATAAAAATCATACATGCATACAATCATACATGCATACACAAATGCATACATATATACACACATGCATATACACTACACAAATGCATACGTATACACATACATACATATACACATACAGTATACAATGCTGCCATCTATTCATATATACATAAAAATGCATATATGCATACATTTACACACACACTCTCGCAATGCTGCCATCTATTGACCAGTCTGACCTAGTTGTAGCCGAGGTGTCGAAAGCTCAATACACTTACACTTCACGAGTCAATGATAAAACGTCTTCCTGTGGGATTCTAAAACGGAGAGTGAAACAGAGAGAGAGAGAGACAGAGAGACGGACAGAGAGAGATATTCAGAGAGACAGAGAGACACTAGGCCAATTTTACGTCCGTCGTAAACTCATTGAAATCGCGGCAGATGGTCACCACGTGTTCAATAGAAAACCAGGAAGGAACAGCCCCACGCACGCGCACGCGCACGCGCAGTCACTCACGCACACGCACACGCACACACGCACACACATCGTCCCTTTCAACTAAAAAAATATGTCCGCGGTCTTATTAAGCCACAAACACATGCATGCTTCCAAGAGGCATGTGGAGTTGTAGACATGAGATGCCTACAATTTACATAAGCACGTATTCATTGCAAACATACATTCCTGAATGCATTTGAGCACTCGCATAAATGCACTAGCTTTAGACAGTAACTTCAAACATACATAATATGCACATACGTACAAACATACATCTATGCAAACATTCATACATACATACATACATACATCTATGCAAGCATGCATACATACAAACATACATACATACATACATGCATACATACATACATACATATATACATACATACATACAAACATACATACATGCATACATACATACATACATATATACATACATACATACATACATACATACATACATACATACATACATGCATGCATGCATACATACATACATACATACATACATACATACATACATACATACATATATACATACACACATACATACATACATACATGCATACATACATACTGCCAGACATGCATAGTTACACATACCTGCATATAACATACGAATGCATAGTTTGTACGCGTAAATAAATACAAGCAGACATCAGCAAATGCACAAACATTCATTCACTCCTACAGTTCTACACATCACTCGCCTGGCAAATGGAAAGCATGAAACACGATCTAATGTTAAACAGGGTTCTATAATTAATTAAGTAACACTATTTTTAAAATAGACACCAATCAAGCATCATTAATTATCGACGAAATGACGTATATATACAGCGTGAGATGATCATAATTATTGTTGTGCATCTGCTGTAATTAATCTAACGACGCCAGCATACATGTAGAGAACAACATGCAGGTGTGAAGATTATATTTAGAACAGACCACTCATAAAACATACGTAATTACAGACTGCAGCAGCGGACTACATACAGTCAGTCACTTCCTTTATCATATTAATGTTTCGAAAGCAGAATGGATCGCTATGTGTACGTTCGTTTACATGTACATGCGCGCACACACACACACACGCGCGCGCGCACACACACCTACACACACACACACACCTCCACACATACACACATAATATACATACATACATACACACACACACCTCCACACATACACACATACATACATACATACATACATACATACATGCGTTCATGCGTACATGCGTACATGTGTACATGCATATATACATACATACATAGATGCATACATACATACATACATACATACATGCATGCATGCATGCATACATGCATACATACAAACATACATACATACATACATACATACATACATACATACATACATGCATACATACATACATACATACATACATGCATACATGCATACATGCATACATACATACATATATACATACATACATACATACATACATCCATACATGCATACATACATACATACATACATACATACATACATACATACATACATACATACATACATACATACATACATACATACATACATACATACATACATACATACATACATAGTTACATACATACATGCATGCATGCATAGATATACACATACATACACACATACATACATACATACATACATACATACATACATACATACATACATACATACATACATACATACATACATACATGCATACATGCATACATGCATACATACATACATACATACATACATACATGCATACATGCATACATACATACATACATACATGCGTACATGCGTACATGTGCACATGCATACATGCATGCATACATGTGTGTGTGCGTGCATGCATGTATGGATTACCTACATAGATACATACATACATACACACGCACATATGTAGACACATACTTAGTACATACATACATAAATAAACACTTGGTGTATTTAGGCATCATATACGGATCATGGACTTGGTATTAGCCATTGAGTCATTGACTGACGGTGAAACCTGAGACCCGCGCATGCATCGCTAATGTATTCACCTTTAGATCATGCACAACCCACACTCATATGTACATATCTATACTTATGTAGGGCTTTATAAAGCTCAGCTTTCCAACGGGACTTTGGTTGATGCCTCACCAAACTCATTATCAACACTCAATGGCCAACTCAAAGATATGTGGCCATTTATATTATACATATTATTATAATATGCTTATATATAATAATGGTTGATATTTAACTAAGAACATCAGTAAATAACTAAATATATATAAAAGTGTAAATATTATGTACATATATCTATAATTATGTGGTGGTATAAATAGAAGGGTAATACAACACACTAGACATCCTCACCTTCAATCCGTTTTCTAAAGAGTTTTTCTGCAAAAGAATATCTAATTAACTCACAGGATATAATTGTGTTTTGCATGTGATTACAAACAGATGCATATAGGATGGCACACATGTATTGTATACACTCATCTCTATACGCATGCATGTATATAAGTATGTGCTGTGTACGTTTGGACTTATATGCACATGTCTGTGTATGTATGCCTATCTGCATGTTTGTGTACATGTAGTCTGTATATGCATGTGTGTGTATAATATGCACGACTACCTTTGTACCAGTGCACACTGATACACATTATATGGGTGCAGTATGAGATTTGTCGACAAATAAATTGGGTCATATTGTGGTCCACGTGGAGTTGGGGTAAATGAAAAGAATACTTTAGTATGTGGCCATAGGAAAAACCAGTGGAGCGGTTGAACCCCTCAACCCTCATATCAATTTTCAACCTGTATGGGTGTATGTATGTGCATGTGCATACATATATATAGTATATAATATATACTATATATATGCAATGTATGTGAGTATGAAAGTATATATAGGTCGACACGTGGATATGCCCACATATGATGAGAAAGACTACAAGAGAGGCAGCAAGACAAAGCAAGACTGAGACAAGACAAGCACAGACAGACAGACAGACAGACAGACAGACAAACAGACAGATAGACAGACAGGCAGACAGACAGACAGAGTGAAATTCAGAAGAAGTCTCCTCATACGGGTGTAGGACATTAGCCCCCCGGACATTAGCCCCCCTGACAAAAGCCCCCCGATTTTACCTAGGACATTAGCCCCCCCCCGGACAAAAGCCTCCCTTTGTGCAAATCATAGAATAGTGCAGTACCGGTAGCTGATTACTTGTCACTGACATTCACACGCAAACGAAAGTTCTTAGTGTCATTTAGGTCCTAATTCTGTCTGCAGGCCTAAGCTTATAGACTTCGATTTGAAATGAATGAATGGGAATTGTATACAGGGCCTATATTGTCTATTTGTTTAGTGTCCTACAGTAACAAAGAATCGTATACAGTAAGTAGGCCTACTTGTTAGTGTCAGCTTTGGCTACAACGGTTTGTTAAAGTCAGTTAGGCATTAAACTTTTATCTAGATTTCACAAACTTTGGACTTATAATTTTTTACATTTATGAGAGACTTTACACAATGAATTGTTCGCATCGTTCTACAATTAATGCCTTTAAATGTTTTATAATAGGCCTATGCATAATAAACCTTCAATTAACTTTGCATATTCCGAAAATGTTGAACTAATGTGCAATGTAGGCTTATTCGTTTAACTTAGGCCTATTGTTACAGTTTGTGCATCATTTTTAGGTAATGGTATAATAGACTGGGGGAGCTAATGTCCTACCTTGGGGGCCTTTTGTCCGGGGGGGCTAATGTCCGGGGGGCTTTTGTCCGGAGGCTTTTGTCCGGGGGGGCTAATGTCCTTTCCCCCCTCATACACGTCAAATGCCATGTCGTCTCTTTGGCATGCACTGCAGTAAGGTCTGCTTAATCCAGATATCCTCCAATTAAATCTCTGTCACTAATTAATGCGATTACATTGGATCACAGAGACTATAAACAGACGGACAAGCCGATTGAATCTCTGGATTTACACGGATCTCGAAGGGCGCTACATAAATTCAGATCGATTGATTGATTGATTGAATCACAGCAGATGTAGTCGATCGATAAGATGTTATTTTGTCAATTGCATTGAAGTTTCCACCGCCCGTATACTTGACATTCTACTAAATGCTTCCGTACACAAGTAGCCCAATAATAGTCTTCGTTTGATTTCAAACTGGCACACACTATAGCTGGGGCATGATCACAAATCATAATATAGTACATGAACGAATGATCAGAAGTTATTACAGGAAATCTTTGGACGATAATTGGGGTTCCGAAAAAACATTTGATATCTTATTGGCATAAGAAACGCATTTTATTATTTACATTTATACGAAGACAGATCGACGAATAATTATGTTTGCAAAGTAAAAAATGCATGCGAGACTCAAAACGCAATCGTTAGTATTAGAAACAGAATTTGAAGTGGGGCGACATCTATCGTTGAAAGTGAAATAGACGTACACACAATTTTCCACGAGTATATTATATTATCAGGGCTTTTTTTAACGTGCAGTTGTACACAAAATATGCAATTCTAAATGGATTTGTGCAGTTGTAGAAGCACTTCTGTACAGTTAAAACTAGCAAAAAGGTCATTTCCCTCCGATTTGAAGTAATAATTTACCATGGAAGATGGGAACGGAAAGGAGGTGTGCAGTTCTAAAAATTCCTTAAAATCAGCCCTGTATATTATTATAAACTATCCTGTAATACAAAGACTTTGGTTTATAGGTACACCTATACAGGCTACAGTGACGTGAGTTGGGGTTGAATTTGATAATGTCAGCACGCATGCACACACACACACACACACACACACACACACACACACACACACACACACACACACACACACACACACACACACATATATATATATATATATATATATATACACACGGTATTTGCTAAGATTTGTAAATAATTAATAGAGATGCCCGTCATCCAACTTCTGATCACGCTGTGAGTAATTGCTTGTCCTCCCGTGATGCACTTCGGTGTCAGTATCCACAGCGCCACCAATTATTACATGAAATATATATGACATCAAAACTAGATTCTAACCGAGAGCTGAGAGGCGATGATTGCCATCTATAAAATCACATTAATACATATATTATACAGACGCACGTCGCACAAGTATACACTAATCATTGCATTTGCTACTGTAATAGCGCACGAAGGCTCATATATAACAATACATAACTTATACATACATGTATATATAATATAAGTGTGTGTTTATATATAGGCTGTTATATATAAAACACAGGATTTTATTGCTTCATGTATCAAAAGACGGTAAAAGAAACTAAAAGATAAAGCATTTTTCACATACAAAAAAGCAGAGGAAAAACCCAAAACTGATCATGGTGCCACTAATAGTATGGCTACATTAACATGATTAGCTGTTTAGCACATGAAGCAAATATATCAACTGGTAGATTATTACCTATTAGCGATATACGGCATTAACTATAGTTAACTATACATTATATGCAACTAAGCGCAATGTAAGAAGTTTTAAGAATCTGCATGTGCATGTGTGTGTGTGTCTGTGTGCATTGGCACAAAGTGTGTGTGTGTGTGTGTGTGTGTGTGTGCGTGCGTGTGTGTGTGTGTGTGTGTGTGTGTGTGCGTGCGTGTGTGTGTGTGTGTGTGCGCGCGCGTGTGTGTGTGTGTGTGTGTGTGTCTGTGTGCATTGGCACAAAGTGTGTGTGTGTGTGTGTGTGCGTGCGTGTGTGTGTGTGTGTGTGTGCGCGCGCGTGTGTGTGTGTGTGTGTGTGTGTGTGTAGGTGTGTGTGTGCGTGTGTGTGTGTGTGTGAAGCACTTTATAAATGGTCAGATAAGATAAGATAAATCACCATCATATGCAATGAATATACAATTTATACATGTTAACTAAAACTCTGAGTTTTGATTTATAGAGAAGCTCCCTGCACAGACTGAAACAAGCTAATTTGAGCAAAAAAATTTCCCGCTGTGAAAGAATCTACATGCACAGGTTTCGCTTTGAAGTCAACGTTGTGCTGTAAACATGAAAATAACGTGTGGCGTTTGGAACTGAAGGCAAAAAAGAGGTCGAGTCAAATGGAAATGTGGGTATGTAGGTTGGGAGAGAAAAGTTAAACAGACAGACATACACACACAAACATATGCACAAACAGATGTACAGACAAACACAGACCGATAAGCAGACATACAGATATACACGGAGAGGCATACATGTACAAACGTATGAATGCACACATACAGAGGGACATCTAGGCGGACAAAAAGACATACAGGTGGATATACAGACACGGACAGACAAATGCAGACAGTATATTCGCAAATACAATGCAATATGTAAACACAGACAGACACAGACAGACAGACAGACACAGACAGACACAGACAGACACAGACAGACAGACACAGACAGACACAGGCAGACACACACAGACAGACGGGCAGAGCCCTGAGGTTGAGGCACTGCACTTGTCACTTAGAACAGTTAACAATATCATCATCATCATCATCATCATCATCATCATCATCATCATCATCATCATCATCATCGTCGTCGTCGTCATCGTCATCATCATCATCATTATCATTATCATCATCATCATCATCATCCTCTGATGCCAGTCACTTGGTGGCGATGGGTATGAATAAAGGTTCCCAATTGTGTCCTGAGTAAAAATTATTTTACAAATAGCATTGCACCGGACCAAGCTGTTCCAAGCAGTTTGAGCATTATAGGAAACAATGGATGGTTATTACATTTGCATCGGCCCTTGAGGCTTAAACCCAAGCTCATTGTTTGAGTGCAATGGTGCATCCTGTATAATAAGTGCATTTTTTTTATCCCATTATCTGTCTGTGTCTCTCTCTGTATATATCTCTCTCTGTCTCTCTCTGTCTCTGTGCCTCTGTATGTCCCTCTGCCTCTCTGTCTCTCTCTGTCTCTCTTTGTCTCTATAATTGTCTTTGTCTCTATATCTCTGTGTGCCTCTGTCTCTATCTCTGTCTATCTGTCTGTCTGTCTGTCTGTGTGTCTGTTTGTCTCTCTCTATCACTCTCATTTGTCCATGCCTCTTCGTATGCCTGTGTTAGTCCTTTTATCAATCTATTTATAGATCTATCTGTTTAATTTTCTGCCTTTGAGATTGCCTTACTCTCTGTCTGTCTGACTGACTGTCTGTATGTTTCTCTCTCTCTCTCTCTCTCTCTCTCTCTCTCTCTCTCTCTGTTTATCTGTTCCTGTTTTCCGTCTGCCATCACAATTCTGCATCCGATGCCATTACCATTCCAATTCATCCGTGAATGAATCTCCATCGAAATACATCGCAAACAAAACAAAAACGTTCGATGCAGCAGATGACCAAAGGCGGTGCCAAATGCACAACGATGCCAAATTCAAACTGACCACAAATACCACGAATGAAGTGCCATACAAGTGCTCACAGTCATCAGACTTCACAAAATATCCCACTTCCAAGTATTTCCAACATCATTCCACACGCCGTCTGCAGTATTCAGCACATGCTGTTCTAAACATCTCGAAATATTCCCCCACCCCACCCACATAATGCCAAACATCTCACAGTATTCTCACATAATTCTAAACACCTTACAATATCTCCACATAATTCTAAACACCTTACAATATCTCCACATAATTCTAAACACCTTACAATATCTCCACATGATTCTAAACACCTTACAATATCTCCACATAATTCTAAACACCTTAAAATATCTCCACATAATTCTAAACACCTTACAATACCTCCACATAATTCTAAACACCTTACAATATCTCCACATAATTCTAAACACCTTAAAATATCTCCACATAATTCTAAACACCTTACAATACCTCCACATAATTCTAAACACCTTACAATATCTCCACATAATTCTAAACACCTTACAATATCTCCACATAATTCTAAACACCTTACAATATCTCCACATAATTCTAAACACCTTACAATATCTCCACATAATTCTAAACACCTTACAATATTCTCACATAATTCTAAATAGCTTTCAGTACTCCCAACATGATTCGACACACCTGGTAGCATTCCCACACTAAATCCAAATACGCCACAGTATTCTGCACATGATTCTAAGCAACTCACAATACCAAGTCAACCACATAATTCTGCAACCCAAAAGCATTAAAAAAATATAAGCATCACACATAGAATTCCACATAGAATTCTAAGCATCTCACAGTATTTCCCCACGTAACTCTAAACACCTCAGCCCTACAGTATCTCCCCGCAGTTATACAGCACGCTTTCCAGAAAACAAATAGGAAACTCAAATAAAACGAGCTCGAAAGCTATCCTACCTAATTCCAGCAACGCTTATTGCAACCAAGTAATCCAATAGACCGAATCAGCTAGCTCACGAGAAGAAGAGTGGACTCAAAACCGTCTCGCTCTCTGCCGCTGCAACCACTGCTGCTGCTGCTACTACTGCTACGGTTATCCACTGCCCGCTCCATCCGCAACTCAATCCATCTCCCGTAGGCCAACCATCTGAACGCGCTCTGTTATTCTTCCAACTAATAATCGTCGCTGTTCGATTAAATCCCGGTCGCGGCGGGCGCGACACGGAACAGCCATAAAGAGAGAGGCGCCGGTGCGCGCTCCGCCCGGCGCACTGATTCATTGTCCTATTGAAGAGCTGCATGCCAACCGACTAACAGGATGATCGCATCGGGTATCGTAAGTATGTGTCATTCATCATGTTATATGAACTAATACAATACAATACAATACAATTAGTCATTTATAACGCGCTTTAACAAAACAAGTCTTGCACAAGAGCGCGCTTCACTACAAATCTAGTTATAATACAATGAAAACAAATGAGTTTTTAGCTTTGATTTAAATTCTGCAACAGATGAGCACTGGCGAATGGAGGTTGGTAGACTGTTCCATTCTTTAGGTCCTGATGCTGAGAAGGCACGGCTTCCAAGCTTCCGGTATGTGCGAAGTGTAGCAAAATCACTTCGCGAGGACGAACGAAGTCCTCTGGACTTAGAGGCGGAACATGGCGTGACCATCGATGCCATGTAGGATGGAGAGGTTCCGTAGTGGATATGAAACATCAGGAGGGAAATTTTGAAAGCAATACGAGCACGGATAGGAAGCCAGTGTAGTTGTTTCAGAGTTGAAGTGATGTGGTCTCTGGGACCAAGACCTTTTATCAGACGAGCGGCCGTATGAAGAACTGAAGACAGGGGTTGAAGTGTTGATGATGGAAGACCAGATAGAACCGAGTTGCAGTAATCGAGGCGAGAGATGACGAGGGCTTGAGTGAGAATACGAAGGCAAGTTTCATTCAAACAACGTTTCACTTGTCGAATTCGACGAAGGTGGAAAAAGCATGCTCTGGCTACAGAAGATATATGGTGATTCATCTTTAAACTGCAGTCCAGTAGCACACCGAGATCACGGATCACATCAGATGGTGGAATAGAGCAGTTGGAGTCGAGGTCAAGAGTTTTCATTAGTTTATCATCGATTCGTCCACTTTGACGGTCAAACCAAATGAGTTCTGTCTTGGTGGCATTTAATTTCAGACGCATGGATGCGCACCAAGACTGAATAAACATCCGATGGGTGCTACGCAGGCCTAAAGAAAACCTGATTGGCGCTATGTGTGATGTAAAGCGAAGGCTTGGCAAAGTTCTTTGTAATCGTAATTGTAAATGAAAAATTTATGTAGCGCAATAACCCTGCTACGGATTCTGCTGTTTGTCACTCTTGACTGAGAGCTTATCTCTTCCCGTATGTATTTCACGATACGTGATGTATCCCGCTGGCTGACTTCAATGCATCCTTCGAAACTTCGTCAATGAGGGCGTCAAGCTCAACTAACAGTTGCGTCGTATTGTCTTGCATTGTCTACATTTCTAAAGCGCTTCTAAAAGCTTACAACGGGGCACCAGCGTATTAACGAGCTCTGTGTCAAGTCGAGCGAAGTGGAGTTTCGGAGGGCCGAATAACTGTAGAAAAATAATTGAGGGGTGAGACGTTGATTTATGAGGAGTTCGGGCGAGCAATAAAGACACGTTACTTTGTGGTCCTATAGGAAAGACCAAATTAGAGGGCTGCATCCAACCCTACGGCAACTCTCACCCTGAATTTACATGGGCCTACGCTATGGCGAATCGAAGCAATTGGAAATCTCGACGTCCTTCTCTTCCTCATAATTTATGAATTCACGATTTTTAAGCGAGCCAAAGTTCGCTCTTGCGAGCCTCTTATTCGTTAGTTTCTCCTTTTTAGCCATAACGATGCTTTCCGATTCACTGGTTTGTAAAAATCCGAAATAATTTTAATTTTTAGATTATGTAATTTTAGGCCGCACTGCAACCCCTGCAGATCGAAATTACCTGAAGCAACTTATACTCGTGGCACTATCTATCGTTTGTAAAATGCGGGCGCATGCGCGATTGAGTGAGTGAATGAATCGCTGTTTTATAAAACAATGGCATTTACATTAAACTACGATTACATTGCAGTTTTGAGTAATTTAAAAAAATACGATGACAAGATCTTCGATGATCATTCAGTTGTATTCATTCATTCATTCATTTATTCAGAGCATTTATATAGCGCCCCGTCAAGAAACTACTCAGAGGCGCTCCCAACCCCTGTATATCGACCGACCATGCACCTACCCTCATAAATATACCGAGAATAGGAAAATAAAGTCGCTATGGCAGTTCATGCCCAAAGTTGCCTCAAAGACATTTTAGAGGACTGGCTCCCTTCCCTACCCTACTATTCCCATCAATTCTCTTCCCTTGCCTTGCCTTGCCTTCCCTTCCCTTCCCCTTGTCTTTCCTTCCCTTTCCTTCCCGTCTAAATTGTGCTTTATTCATCTCAATTGTTTTGCATTAAATTGTGGAATTATGTTTAAGCGCCTGTGAATAAGCTGCATGGTTCCCGCGACTTGGCTTTTGTGGGCGCTGTTACAGTAGAAGCCTCGAGATTACGATTGCGATTTCCCCGGCTCTTCTTACTCCTCTTGATGCCGTTTACCCGTAACCCGGGCAACGGGGTGTGGAACCGCACCACGGGTGAGTAATAGCCAAGTAGGACGTTGGTCAGTCCATCTCCTTTCTCATCCGATGACCATTTGTCCATCCAGTGTGTGGACAGCACTCCAGATGAATGGAAGACGTGCTCCTCCAATGCCGTATTAATTTTATCCATTATTATCGTATAGCTCGATCATGGAGCGGGGGGGGGGGGTTACGCGGGACGGGCACCCCGGCTGTGGAGTGGATTCCCTGCTCCGGAGCGGAGTGTGGGTCCGGCAGGAAGTGGACGTTGAAGTGGACGACCGGAGCGCATTAAGTTATATGGCGCCACTCGATGGTGCCAAAACTGCCGAGGCGATTTCCGAGAACGACTAGTTGACACGCATGCAGTGAAGAGATGAGTGAGTTATAACGTGAGTCCCATGCACACGATGATGCAGAAGCTTAATCATAAGACCATCTCGGGTCTACCGCTAACAGTTTCTTCGTTACACAGAGATAAGCTATTCCCAGTGGCACTGTCCTTGTGTCTGTGGGTCTGTTTGTTTGTCTGTGTGTCTGTCCTAAAGTCTGTGTGTGTGTCTGTGTGTCTGTGTGTCCGTGTCTGTCTGCTGTCTGTCTGTCTGTCTGTCTGTCTGTCTGTCTGATTCTGTGTTGTTGTGTAAAGTGAAGTGCTTCCCTACCTCTAGGTATACGTGACGCTGTGCACAAGTGAATGAGTCAGCGAGGATGTTATTCTGAGACAGAGAATGAAGGATGAACACTGTCGTATTCATTCATTCGTTCATTCATTCATTCGTTCATTCGTTCGTTCGTTCGTTCGTCGTTCGTTCGTTCGTTCGTTCATTCATTCATCCATTCATTGATTCGTTCGTTCAATCATTCGTTCATTCGTTCATTCAGTCATTCATTCACTCGTTCGTTTCTTCATTCATTCATTCGTTCATTCGTTCGTTCATTCATCCATTCATTCATTCATTCATCCATTCATTCATTCGTTCGTTCGTTCATTCGTTCATTCGTTCATTCATTCATTCATTCATTCGTTCATTCATTCATTCATTCGTTCATTCATTCATTCATTCATCCATCCATTCATTCATTCATTCGTTCGTTCGTTCATTCATTCATTCATTCATTCCTTCACGCGTTCGTTCCTGCAGAGAGACATTCACTTGTAGTCACAGTCGTAAGCTAATTTCTAAAGAACCACTCGAAAGCCAAGCACATGCTGGGCACCAGCTTATTTACGAGCGCTCACTTGTTCATTGAGTCAGTCGCGTACTGAGTCACTCAGCCAGTCATCCAGTCAATCAATCACTCGATTCAGACAGTTTGACCGATAAAGGTTATGTCGATTGTCAGCATTGTAGTTTTATAGCACCACTTCACAGAAAATTAACCAGAGCCAACTTGTGTGATATTTTATCAGTAAACAGCACATTGGACAGAAAAGCAGAAGGGTATTTGAAGACGCGCCCACACGTCGAACTAGAGATGCAAGTATAGGCATAGAAATAGATATAGAAATAGAAGAAGCATAGTTGGAATAGATATAGAAATGGCCGTAGAAATAGAACAGAGTAGTCCTCAAAGTAGACGTAGAACTAGAATTATAGACTCAGAAACAGAAGAATTAGTTGGAATATACATATCGAGAACTAGCGACAGAAGTAGAAATAGTTGACGAAATAGAAATATTAGTGGACCAATATACAGAACATAGAAATATATAAAGAAATAGGAATATGAATAGTCTATAGATATAAATATAGAAGAAGTATATCGTTGGAATTAATATAGAAATGGAAATAAAAACTATAAAGTATAAATAAAAATGGACTTAGAAACCTAGGAGAAGCTGGAGTGGGTACAGAACTTGTTGTAGAAGTAGGCTATAAATAGAAGCCGAAATAGAAATAGAAGTAAAAAGACCCAAATTAATGAACTTTCTCTTCAAACCCTGAAGACGAGGCCTATTTTGAAACAGTGGTTAGTACTGAAGTCTCTGAGGTATCCAAAATACCTCGGGGCAAAAAAATAAGTAAAAATAGAAATAGAAGTAAGAATGGAAGTAACTAGAGGCAAAATACAAGTAGAAAATAAAATTGAGAGTAAAATAAAATAATGCCTCATGTCAACCGATTCTCGTCCATATGCTATTTTTGACAGACGACGCGTATACTCATTGAGCCAACGAGATAATATCGAAACAGTCAATATATCATTTTACGTATACCCACATTGTCTTCCCTCTCCATCGCTACATCTTCTTCCCTCCACACATCCCAACCGCCCAGTTCTTCCCTACCTCCTCCTCTCCTCTCCTCCTCCTCCTCCTCCTCCTGCTTCTCCTCCATCTCCGCCTCTTATCCGTTTGTTTTCCGCTCTTTACACCGTTCCCAAACGACATCCAAGGATATCATTCAATGTTTTTATTTGGAGACAAGTTTGATGCGGCAGACAATGATATGTCATCTGTGTTTTTATGGGAAGAGATGCTTTAAAAATAAACCAGTTGATTTATTTTTTGATGGTCCTCAGATAACCATTTAATATCTCTATGGGTGTCACTTTCGAAGGGTATCATTGTGACAAAAGGGTCTACGAGGGTGGGGGGTGTGACTGATCTGAGTCCGCAGGGGTTACTGAGGTTGATACTGAAAGGGTATACACATACACGTATACAGCAGCGTCGATTATACCGTTTGCAAATGGAAACCTAAAATAAATATGGGTGAGATGTGAAAGATGTTCTCATGGCAACCAAGGAATTTTTGCCAAATGGTTTTATCGTGTATCTGTTTCTTAACATCACTGCTCCGAGCATCATATATATATATGCATAGGCGGAGACCTGGGCCGAGAATTGGGGGGGACGGAAAGACGCGAGATTTTCCAAAAAATTTCTGACGACCGGCGAAATCTCGAAAAAAAATTCTATTTTCGCCGCCAAAAAAGTTGATGACCTTTTTTTTTTTAGTCATCCGGGCCAAATCTTGACGAAATATTAAAATATTTCTATTTTCGCCGCCAAAAAAGTCTTGACGCTCAAACATTGGGGGGGGACAAATGCATGGGCCGTCCCCCCAACACTTTTATTGGGGGGGACCGTCCCCCCTGTCCCCCCTAGGTCTCCGCCCATGTATATATGCACATAATATATAATATATAATATATAATATATAATATATAATATATAATATATAATATATAATATATAATATATAATATATAATATATAATATGTAATATGTAATATGTAATATGTAATATATAATATATAATATATAATATATAATATATAATATATAATATATAATATATAATATATAATATATAATATATAATATATAATATATAATATATATTATATATTATATAATATATAATATATATTATATATTATATAATATATAATATATAATATATAATATATAATATATAATATATAATATATAATATATAATATATAATATATAATATATAATATATAATATATAATATATAATATATAATATATAATATATAATTATAATATAATATAATATAATATATATAATATATGTATTTACCAATTCCCATTCCCAACGGTAATCCACGTTTCATTGATTGTTGGATGGATGAATGGATGGGGAATAGATGATGAGTTGCCTGATTGAAAGACCAATTCATGCCAGCGGAATGAAATGGCGACTGACTGACTGATTTATTTACTTACTTGTCTACAAATTGACTGACTGAATGAATTAATGACTGGCCGACAGATCGATCGACCGACCGACCGACTGGATGCTTGACTGACTGACTGGCCGACTGACTGACTGACTGGCCGATTGACTGACTGACTGACTGACTGACTGACTGACTGGGTGACTGGCTGGCCGACTGACTGACTGACTGACTGACTGACTGACTGACTGACTGACTGACTGACTGACTGACTGACTGACTGACTGACTGACTGACTGACTGACTGACTAATCCACCGACCGACTGACTGATGGAAAGAAGAGCGCAGTATATGACGAGAAACCGCAATGGTTGACTCTCAACGTCTATCGACTCCATCATCTTTCTCATACCCATTCCCATTCCCATTCCCAATGGTAATCGTCATCGTCGTCGTCTTTGTCGTCGTCGTCTTCATCTTCCCCCTTCCTCCATCCATCCATCCATCCATCCATCCTCCAAATATTCTGTGATCTGAGTCGCGGAGAGACGACATCGCCCCCTCTCCACACCCCCCACAGCAATCCATCCATCGCGACATCGCTTCTGCATAAAAGATGAATGGAACCTCAACCTCCCCTTCCACCATCCGCCTCCCCCACGCGAGATCCTATTGAAGGACGATCTCGATTCAAGATGTCGTGTCTATAATATGAGGACTGAGAATGAATGAATGAACGAATAAACAAATGCAGTCAATCAACCAATTAGTGTGTCAGTCAGTCAATATATCAATCAATCAATCAGTCAACCAATCAATCAATCAATCAATCAATCGAAAGGTCAGCAATTCAATCAGTCAATAAGTCAGTCAATCAGCCAATCAATCAATCAATCAATCAACCAGTGAATTAATGAAAATAAGAATTTCGATGAGTTAAAAAATAAGTGAGAAAAACGAATGCATTCAGTCAATTATTTAATCAGTCAGTCAGTCAAATCAAATCAAATCAAATCAAATCAAATCAAATCAAATTTTATTGAATCGATTCAGTGTAAACATACTATTATCACCATACTTTAGTATCTTAGTACATGGAATGAAACAAAAATATAGACAGGAAATATTTGAGGTATGCATTGGGCAGTAGATAATAGATCAGTATAGCAAAGAGAATCGACTCGTGAATCAACATTAAGCAAATAAGTGAATGATGACAATGAGTGAGAAAATTAATAATGAACAGATCGAGTCGCCTTTTTGGGCGAGTACGACATGCCAAACACTACTGCGTAGGAAAATGGGTCACAATTAAGAATGAGAACTATAAGCAAACCATCAAACTCAGTTAATGTATCTGTGGCTAAGAGGAGACACAAGTCGTTAGAGTGGGCTGAGAATGGGAACCGATGTATGTCGGCCTAATTGGTTTTTCTATACCCGATTGAGAGTTTTGAGACTAATGCGACTTATAAGTATACACACATTCATATACTAAAAGACACTTATGTACGCACTTAACATTAGAGATAGCATGAGTAACCAACTTATGAAGGTTTATGTTGTATACGCGTGTTTTCATCCAGTATATGTATGCATGCATACATGGAAATGCCTACGTGCAAACATTCAGGAGCACACGCATACATAGAGATCACGTACATACAGTAACAATAATATTATATACAAATACACATACGTACACCTGTACACTTAGACACATACACACATGCAGGGATACACACATATTTACATACGGGCACACATACATGAATACATACATACATACATACATACATACATACATACATACATACATACATACATACATACATACATACATACATACATACATACATACATACATACATACATACATACATACATACATACATACATACATACATACATACATACATACAAACATACATACATACATACATACATACATACATACAAACATACATACATACATACATACATACATACATACATACATACACACACACACACACACATACATACATACATACATACATACATACATACAAACATACATACTTACATACATACATACATACATACATACATACATACATACATACATACATACATACATACATACATACATACATACATACATGCATACATACATACATACATACATACATACATACTTATACGTGCATTCTATACGTACTTACACGTGCATTCATGTTCTCAATGTCCTCCAAGAACCTCGTGTCATTCGAAACAACCTAAAAGAATTATCACCTATAAGGCTATATAATTCGGAGGAAAACTGATGTGGTCGATTTATTCAACGAATTATTAGGAGCTTAGTCTCCTCTGAATCAACTAATGGACGATTATTTACATGACACACTCATTCATATCAACCCAATAGATTAATTTCACAGCACCGTTAATCATAGCCAGTCATTCATAAATCAGCCGATTATCGCTGGGCTATTAATATAAAATAGGTTATATACACATCAGACGAGTTGCCTATCTGTCTTTCTAGCCGCCTGCCTGTCTGTCTATTTGTCTGTCCATCCATCCATATATCGTATCGTATCTGACCATTTGTAAAGCGCTTCTTGCAGCAAGAGCCTTTCAGAAGCGCTCCCAGTGCGTGCAACTCCGAGAGAAAAGGCAGGTCTTTAGACAAGAGAAAGATGACGAAAGACTACCAGAGAGGATGGCAGAGCGAACGGATGGGAGAAGACCATTCCATAGGGAGGGACCTATGCAGGCAAATGATCTGGATTGAGCCATGGCGGTCCTGACGCGAGGAACAAAGAGGTCGAGCCGATCTGAGGACCTAAGAGGACGCAGCGAAGTGGCCGAAATGGGGCGAAGTATGAGATCACAAAGATACGTCGGAGCAAGGCCTCGTTGAGACTTGAGAACCAAACTTATAACTTTGAATTCTATGCGAGCTGAGAGTGGAAGCCAGTGAAGTTGTTCAGCCATGAATGTAGATATGTGTGAGAATCGAGGAAGACGGGCAATGAGCCTCGCAGCAGCATTGAGAACGGACTGTAGGGGAGCTAGCCGGACCTTAGGGAGGCCAGCAAGGACAGAATTAAATATCCTTCATTCTATCTGTAAATCTATCTATCTGTCTGTCAGTCTGTCTGTCTGTCTGTCTGACTGTCTGTCTGACGTGTCTGTTTGTATTCACTGGGGCTTCGCTCTGCGATAAAGACGCTGATATTTTCGGTGAGCTTAGGAGATTATTTAGAACGGTAAACTTATGATCGAAATTATACTTCATGCACATGCAAGAAACGGGATCCCATGCATGCTCCCGTGGGCAATAATAATTTTAATATCAGAATGATTGGCATACGGAAGAAACGCTTCCGACTCATTCTTTGAAAAGCGTTAATTTCCTAATTTGATTAAATTTAACCGAGGGTTTTCGGTATTTCGACTATCCGTATATAAAATTTTCTGCGCTTCAGATATGCACACTATATATGCAAATTATATATATACATATCTTTGATAGTGATTCTGCTTCCGATAAATGCTTGAAAACAGCTTTTTCAGGATTGGGCATTGTTCTTTTGATATTAGGCCTAAGCAAGCTAGTATAGGTACACTGGTACAGCCTTTATTACTTCATGGCCAAATTGCGTGTTTATGTTTGCACTGACAGCAGAAGAGCAGAAATCCGCCAAAGCCCGGAACAGATTTTCTTTCGGTTCTTTTATTGCCTCACACCAACTGACGTCCCATGCCATGCAGAGTCAATATAATACATCCCGGAAACATTTTCGCCCCAATCCATCAATCGTCTCACAGTGAGTGACCACCAAAGATCCGATTCGAAAAGAAAAACCGGAAACTTTTCGTTCATCGTGTATTTATCTTTTCTTTCTTATCGGCCATGTTTACGCGGAAGACCGATAGCGTCATGAGTGCAGCAAACAAAACCCGGAAGCTTTTTCTCCGGATCTTTTACGCCTCCACACCGCGTCTGACTGGCTGACAGATAAACAAAAACCAAGCATAGCCCGGAACAAATTTTGCGATGGATCTTTTTGGCAGTGAAACCACAGGTCACGCTCGCGCTGACGACAGATGACATTGTAACGTTAGATGTTCAGTATGCATTGCAAATGGATGGATGGATGGATGGATGGATGGATGGATGGATGGATGGAGCGAGAGAGATGGAAAGAGGGTAGGTGAGAGGAGATAGGTCTCTCCGGGGGCCTACTTATTGGAATTCCTGCTGGGCCATTGTTTGAAAGGCACTTCATATCGCAGTGCATAATATGAAACCCTGACCCATGATCAAATTACTGAAGGCACGTGGGGGAAAAAGGTCGACCGACTGCAAATGATGATGATGATGATGATGACGACGATGACGACGACATCGACGACGATTATGATGATGATGATGATGATGATGATGATGATGATGATGATGATGATGATGATGATGATGATGATGACGATGATGATGATGATGATGATGATGATGATGATGACGACGACGGCGATGATGATAATGATGAGGAGCAGGAGGAGGAGGAGGAGGATTGTGGTCGCCGTTTCATCATCATAGTCATCATGATTATCAATATCACCGCAACACTATCATCATCATGATCTTCATCATTATCATCATAGTGATCGCCATTATAATGTATCCTTTTTTCATAATCCATTTAACACTAATCCATCAATCCATCCATCCATTTAGCCAGCCAGCCGTCCGTCCTTCTGTCCGTCCGTCTGTTCATCCATCCATACATACATCCATCCATATAGCCATCCACCCATTCACCCATCCATCCACCCACCAACCCACCATCCCACCCACCCACAAATCCACCAATCTATCCACCAACCCACCCATTCGTCCATCAATCCGACATTCCAATATCAACTTGAGTACATTCTACCCCGGTGGCCCTCCTTAGCCAGGGCACCAGAGTGCAATGTATGGCAGGTCCTGGTTCTTTGGGGTTGGGTGGGAGGAACAGGGATGGTGTAACGAGAAAGAGAATGAGGAGGTCTTAAACAAGAGGTCTGGACGGTGCGCTTGAGAAAAACGCCTGCTTCTTAAGTGTCCATGCAAGCAATAAAAGATACCCTGCGTTCCCACCTTCCTTCCTTCCGCCACCAAGACTATCGAAAACCAGGGTTATCTGCTGGGGTATCATTGGGACCAGACCCCCACCCACTCGACCCCCCCCCGCTCCCCCACTCTACCCCATGATCCGCCACCGCTCCCGCAACTTTATGCCGCCTCAATTACAGGCGTAAATAACTTTGCAGCTCATAAAAACAGTTGAGAGACGAGGACCCGTCTTCAATGTTACCCACCCAGGACGCAAGGCATTATCTGAGAATCGACTGGGTCGGTTGGAGGTCACCTGATGACCCTCGGGGTCACCAGAGGTCACCAGAAGTCACCTGGCAGGGGTCATCAGCGTCTACGGAGAATGATCTGGGAATCCTCCAAATATAACACTCACTGCTGCGCAAAATTAAAGGCCTATTAATTTCTGTGTTACCGGTACCATGAATGGGCATTGAGCACTTTTTACAGTGACCCTTCAAAATTACTACTCAGAGGCACTCCGACAGCAGCGCGGACACGAAATCGGAGTTTCATGCCGAAGCGCATGAGCAATTGCGAGTGAAGGCCTTGTCCGAGGTCCCTACGCGGCGGTTAGAGGTGGATTCGAACCCGCAACCCTCCGGCTGTAAGGCACCGAACATACCCCTACACCACCGCGCCCATTAAAAGAAAAATGTAGTCACAATGTAGTCACAATGGCGATGATGATTGAATGTGAAGATTATAACGACGATCAATTGTTTTGCGTATAAATATTATAGGACTATATAATCTAGGTCGTCATTTATAGCAGAACTAAGTCCCAACTAAAACTGCACTCATCTACCGCCAGCTGTTATTCATACAGGTGAAGAGGTCACGGAAGTGGGTCAGGTCAGACACACAGATGACTTCTGTAATTTCATTCGTCAGATCCGTGTCAACATGTGTCTATTTATAGACGTATTATAAGGCTGGATGATGTCGTCGGATTTATTGCATTTGAACCGGACCTAAAATGAAGAGTGATGGATGCGTGGTGATCTGATATATAGTCTGGGATCGCCAGATGTAAAGAAGATTATGGTGGCGGTGGTGGTGGTGGTGGTGGTGGTGGTGATGATGATGATGATGATGATGATGATGATGATGATGATGATGATGATGATGGTGACGGTGACGATGACGGTTATGACGATGACGACGACGACGATGACGATGATGATGATGACGATGATGCTTCAGTTGCATCTCATCATCATGTCTTCGTTGTCCTATGTTTCCAGATTTAATAAATTCTTCCATCTCTCGCCCTCCATTTCTTATTTGTCCTTCTTTCCATGAATCGAATGCCTTCCACCTCTCCTCCTCCTCGATATTCCTCTCTCCCCTTGTATTCTTTCTATTATTCCTCCCTCTATTCCGAATCTCTTTCCACCTCTTACGTTCTCCTCCTTTTCCCCTTTTTTCCTGTTTCCATTCCTATCCTTATATATCCTCTGTGCTTTCTCCATCGTTTTCCTCCGTCAATCCCTCGTCCATTACTTCCATGCCTTCTCCCCTCCCAATTTTCCGCATGACCAATTGCCCAGCGTTCTCATTTGTTCGGATACCAAATCAACGACAATGGCGTCACGGAGGAAATAAGATTTCCGACGACAGCGACATAAAAACTTCACAGACGCGGTTTAAAAAATGGACGAAAGCCGAAAACAGAAAAGAACGGGAGGGAGGGAAGGGAGGGAGGGAAGGGGAGCCAAGTGATCTTGCGATGGAATGGGAGACCGTAGACGGAAACGAGTGATGGAGAAAGTACGAGTTGGGACTCGAAAGACGGAGTGACTGCATGGTCATATACAAGGGCTCTCCGGTCCAAAATCGATTGTCCAGGTCACCAATTTGCCTTTGGAGCCAATGCTTGGATGAAACGTTGGAATGAGCCTGCAGCGAGAATGGAGGGCTGGAGAAATAGTGATGGAATGCAGCCTAGGGAGGGATAGATGTTTGGTTGGTCGTCGTATATACATCGGGGCTCAGGGGTCCGAAATCGATACCCTGGGTCACCAATTTCTCTTCTGTACCCATGGCGCCCTATGTATCCCTCCCCCAACCACCACGCCGACCGAGCACTGACCAGGGATTGGGGTGATAAGGAATTGAGAAAAGCGATCGACCATGAAATCAATCATCAACATCGACAGAGAGATGGGTTGAAGTCTATGATTATAAGAATATATGTAGAAGCACAGCATGCACCACCACCAGCATTCCAATCACAACACAACCCACGATCCGATGAACAATACTATTTATATGTACACTTTCACATTTCGTCTATATATAATATGCACATACATGTGCACATTTTATTTGTAATATATATGTATATATATATGTATACATATGTATATATGTGTATACAAGTATATAAGTATGTCATGATAAATCATTTAATCCTTATTATCACAAAGCTCTTTGGTTCTTGTGTGTGTGTGTGTGTGTGTGTGTGTGTGTGTGTGTGTGTGTGTGCGTGTGTGTGTGTGTGTGCGTGTGTGTGTGTGTGTGTGTGTGTGTGCGTGTGTATGTTGCATAAATTTACATCATAAGAGATAGGCCTATGAGTTTTATTGCCAATACCAATTGTGCATCAGGAAGCTCATAAAAAGAGCTCCGAAAATCGCCTTTAAGTGCTTTCTGTCTGTCTGTCTGTCTGTCTGATACAAAATTATATACATATACATATATATATATAAGATATAAAGCTTGTTCTGCTTCGTGCTGTATATATATATATATATATATATATATATTTATATATATATATATACTTAGAGACATTTCAGTTTGATGGTCTTCCAACATCACAGAGTGGAAAGAAATATTGACAATCAATACACTGTTCAGGATTTATTTGAACTGCTTGTCAGATTTCATTTCGTCCCAGTGAATTGTGTTCTTTATGAGAACGATATTTAAGGCTTAAATAACATCAGCACTCACATACATACAGCATATGAATCACTTATAGTCTTTTACCCATGTGCATACTTACTTAAGCACTCACACACATACACACGTATACGAAAACATACTTCCTATAAGCGCGCATGAAAATATACACTCGGACTTAAGCGTGGATGCACACATACTTACATACACACACATTATCAGGTATACAAGCTCAGTTGCTTGTATGTATTGTATACCCATATGCATTTATACATATAAGACTTATATGCAGGGCTCCCTAGTTTGGAATCAGTGACATCCAAAATGCTCACAGTCTATCAAAATTCAAAGGACTTATCCGTCCATACACTAAACTCAATAAGTTTTTGATAGCCGGTTATAGGTACTCACCGTCCGCTGTTCTGACTAACGCGTACCAGCCCTCGGTCAACCACTTTTGCAACGGGATTCTGTCTATTATAGCGAGATCATGCAGTTCCTTCAAGTGTTGTGTCTTTGTTTCCATGAAAACTGCCTGATAAATATTTCTAGTATTTAATAATTTCTTCGTTTTGTTTCTTCAATTGCTGTTTTGTTACTGAAATTGTTTGTTCCGTGTTGAACTATAAGCGAATTGAATGATTTAGTATGAATATACATGTACAAAATTGTACATCATTATACATCATCATATATTCCGTAGACTAGCACTCTCAATAACCACTATATATATATATATACAGGGTGGCTCAATAAAAAATGTCCCACCAGCAAAAATGCAATTTCTCAGTAACCAATCGAGATTTTTCTGTGAAAATAGCAGGATTTATAGAGGAAAGAATTTGCAACAATCCCTGAAAATCTCAATAATAAATTTACATTACTTCAGAAGATACAGCTGTGCAAAAACCTTTTTCCATTTTTTCATATTTCCGTAGAATCACGTTACAATACATGTGATTTCTTGAAGATATTTTTGCAAATTACAACACACATGATGATGATAATGTCATACGACCTCACTAAGAGCTGTAAAGATGTTGTTTATGAACCAAGCTGTTAGCATTTGGTGATATTTTATATATTGAAGTCTCAATTTGTGAATCCGTATCTGAACGTCATGGGCAAAGTTTCTGCGGATGATAAAATGGGAACTCGGACATTGCGTGAACAGATACTGGGACATCGCGTGATCATAGCAAAATACCCAGTGAAAAGTGAAGCCTGGGCACATTGAAGGCTATCTGCAAACGTGTTTATGTATAATCTAATCATTTTTTGTAATGGAGATCAGATGTCAGAAGAGAGTCGGGAAGTGGTCTGACGGGGAAAAGCGCGATATTCACGAAATTCCCGTGGTATGGTAGTCGAAAGGGTCAAGTTTGCAAAGCACATCATGGTTTCGGCATCAGATATGCTGGTGTGTGTTACAGCTGCAAGAAAAGACTGCATTTAATCCCATTCAGTAGGTTAGATGTCAAACTCATCGTTGAACTCTCTTACTCAGACTCATTGAAGACCAGGTATGCTCTAACATCTGGTTTTATTTTCCAGCAGGACGGTACGCCTGCTTGCTCGCACGGCAAGGTTGATTATGATGGCGCTACCTTATTGCCATCAACTAAAGTAAATGTATTGGCAAAGATGATTAACAAACTTGCCAGACCATAGCCCTCTTGCTTATCACGTCTGGGGAGCTATGCTGGAACGCTGCAAGACATTTCATCCAAAGTTGGAGAACATTGGCCAGCTGAAGCAATTAAGTCTTGCTGCTAATGTGGGATCAGTTGCCGCAGGACCCGATCAACAAGGCCATACTAAGCTTCACAAAAAAGAATTCGAGCTCGTGTTAAGGCAGGGAGTGGACACTCTCATTATGCCTTACAATAAACTGCAAAACGGAATTCTGAGGTTGTAGTGAAAAGTGATATCATTTGACATGGAAATCTACAAATGACGTTCGTTTTCCGCGGAAATTTGAAAAAACGAAATTGAAAGTTTAAACAGCTGCAACTTTTGCAAACATGAAAAGTTTCAAATGAAACTTTCAGGGATTGTTGGAAATTCATTCCCCTGCAAATTGGGAAATTTTCGTAGAAAAGGTTCAATCGGTTGCGAAGATATCGCATTTTATCAGGTGGGACATTTTTTATTGAGCCACCCTGTATATAATATATATTAAAGCAATGCATTTGAGCATCTGCAAGGTGGGTCTTTAAAATGACCTTGGTGTTTTTGAGGCCTACATTTAGGCCTTTGATCATTTGCACCGCATGATCTGTGGGTTCATAAGCAATATGATATGCACATTAACCCTTTCTGAGCAGACGAAAAATAGCCACGGCTACTGCTGCTGATGATAATGCCAGAGACAGCGATTATATGATGACGGTTATGATGATGATGATGATGATGATGATGATGATTACGATGATGATGATGATGATGATGATGATGATGATGATGATGATGATGATGATGATGATGATGATGATGATGATGATGATGATGATGATGGTGATGATGATGATTACGATGACGACGACGACGATGATGACGATAACAACGACGACGACGACGATGATGATATATGATTATATATATATACATAAATTATGTATGTATATGTATATGAATATGTATTTTCATATGTAAATATTATATATATGCACCTGTTTAGGTAGATGTTGAAATAAATGCACACACATTGACTAATTGGTAATGTGCACATGCATCATATACGCAGTGCATATAATGTATGATATGTGTATATAATATGTATAGTATATGCTATGAGCCTATGTATCAAACAAATTCCTATGCACTGTGTGTATAATAAACAGAGCTTTAGATGCGGCTGTAGCGATATTTGTATACATCGTCAAAGTTCACTGAGGTCTAACTGAGTTTGTGTGTCTCACAGTCTGTGCTTCTCTCTCTCTCTCTCTCTCTCTCTCTCTCTCTCTCTCTCTCTCTCTCTCTCTCTCTCTCTCTGTCTGTCTTTGTCTGTCTGTCTGTCTGTCTGCCTGCCTGTCTCTTCTCTCTCTCTCTTTGTCTCTCTTTCTCTCTGTCTCTCTGTCTGTCTCTCTGTCTCTTTTTCTGTCTCTGTCTCTCTGTCTCTCTGTCTCTCTCTGTCTCTCTCTGTCTCTGTCTCTCTGTTTCTGTCTCTCTGTCTCTCTTTCTGTCTCTGTCTCTCTCTCTCTCTGTCTGCCTGTCATCTTGACTTTCCTTCCATCTGTTTGCCTCTGTGTTTCTTAGTCTGTCTTCTATAGTCTGTATCTTTCGGTCTGTCTGTTTGTTTTCCTATCCCTCAGGTGCATGTCTGTTTGCCTGCCTAAATCTATCTGTATATGTTTGCATTTCTGCTTCTTTCTGTGTCACTGAATGCTAATTGCTCTGTCAGTTTGTCCCTTCCCTCTCTCCCACACTCACTCCCTCTCTCTCTCTTCTCTCTCTCTCTCTGTCTGTCTGTCTGTCTCTCTGTCTCTCTCTGTCTCTCTGTCTCTCTGTCTCTGTCTCTGTCTCTGTCTCTGTCTCTGTCTCTGTCTCTGTCTCTCTCTCTCTCTCTCTCTTTCTCTCTCTCTATTTGTATGTCTTTCTCTCTATACGTCTCTGACTCTACGTCTGTTTATCTCGCTGTCCCTCTCCCTCTGTCTCTGCCTGTCCCTGTCTATCTCTGTCTGTCTCTGTCTCTCTTTCTCGCTGTCCCTCTCCCTCTGTCTCTGTCTATCTATGTCTATCTCTGTTTGTATCTCTGTCTCTGTCCATTTCTATGTCTCTCTGACTCTCTATCTCGCTGTCTTTTTATCTGTCCCTGTCTGTGTGTGTCTCTTTCTATGTCACCTCAACTGTCTGTCTGTCTGTCCGTCCGTCCGTCCGTCTGTCTGTCTGTCTGTCTGTCTCATATATTTGTCTGGCTGAAGAGCGTACTTCACTGGCCAGCAGGGGTCATAATTAACAGAACTATTCTCTGATCTTTCGGCGGCTGACATCTACCGGTGAAAATTGGCTCGAATTGGATCAGTGGATCCTTCAAACCACCACCTGGTTTTCGACAGAGTCCCACACGGTGCCCCCTCTCCTTCGGCCAGACCGCACCCTGTTGACCGCTGCATGGGGGAGGCTTTCAACGAGTGCTCCCTAGCTCCTACCATGCAATGTGCTGACGAGAGAGGCCAAAGAGTACTCTCTCTTTTTCTCTCTCTGTATCTGTCTGTCTCTGTCTCTGTCTGTCTGTCTCTCTGTATGTCTGTCTCTCTCTGTCTCTCTACCCCACCCCCGCATGTGGAACTCGGTAAATGGATAACTTGACTTTTTATCACAGTGATACCACACCTGTTTTGAAATGAAATAGCCATCGGGTATATGGAGTCGTTGAAACAAATAGTGCACGGATATGTATACATCTGTATGTTACACAGATAGACCCCCTATTATATCACACCCGATACGCATAATAGAGGTCTTTTAATAGATCTTCTACGCTTTGCAATGGTATAAAATTGTCCGCTAGGATCGCCAGTTTATTTGTGCAAGAGAATCTCTGTATACATCGGTACATGCAGCCTATATTATTGTACTTCTCCGGAGATATCTATTCACTGAATCAGGCATGAGACCAAATAACCTGCAGCTTAATATGATATAATCGCATTCGCATTCACTGCAAGTGAATAGGTTGCAAGATGTCAAAATAAATATTGATACATACGCGTAACTTACTTGTTATCCTATGACCTGTGCAATGATCATAGCCTACACATTACACAATGTGCACTGATAGCCTATAACAATAACGCAGCTTATTTCGTAGGACGGATCGTGAGCAGGTTTGAAGCCGTTATATGCATGCAATGCCACTCGGCAGAGGCATTTTGAACCGAATGACTGTAAGTGCAACTTTTTATAGCACCATATCTTACACTAAGACTAACAGTCTTTACGGAGCGCTTTGTGGACGAACGTGATACAAATTAGGTGTCTCGAAGCACTTCTTGCGGAAAAGAGGGACAGACAAGGAGCTTCTGTCGCAGGATGTTAAGCTTCTTATTCCCGTAATCGTAGGCTATGATCTCCGAACTTTCGAAGCGCCACTCGAAAACCAAGCGCAGGGTATACTAGCTCATTCACGAACGCTGCGTCGAGGCAGAAAGGTTGAGGGTTGTCCAAAGATGGTATGAATCCGGCTTCCCGAGGGTCAAAGAGGAAGATTGTGGATGCTATTGGGTCGAGAATTGGAAGGTGTTGGATCAAGTGGATGGCACTGACAATAAAAGCAATGTACCTCACCAAAACTCCATCTCTCGCTGTCTCTCCACAGGTCTTTCACTCTGAAGACATTGTTCTTTCACTAATCTTATCATGATTCTTCCTCTTCTCCTCACTTCCCTCGTCATTTTAACTCTAGACATCACCCACCTTAGCCGTCCATCTATCTGCCTGCCTGACTCTCCGGACTTGACCCGCTGCCTATCGATTTTGTTTTGATTAAGCGCCTGTGAATAAGCTGGTTCCCGCGACTTGGCTTTTGTGGGCGCTGTAGAAGTCTCGAGATTACGATTACGATTGCGATTACGATGTACACCGAAATGTCCCTATTATTATGCGTAGCAATATGAAACTCGGTGTATTACAATACTGCCTCGTCTCAAAAAAATTCGATATTTCCCCTTAATTCCAATACTATTAGATAATTCTGGCAAGAGGGAAGAGGACAGAAGCGATAGGGAGCGAGAGAGAGAAAGAGGAGCAGGGAGCAGAGAGGAGAGACAGACAGACAAAGAGAGCGAGAAGCAGAGAGAGACAGACAGACAGAGATACAGCAGAGAAAGAAAACTAGATTATAGAGCGTCCATGCATGGCGAATGAGCGAACTGACCTGTGCACGCAGATCAAGAGGACAACGTTACATAAAGACGACGAGGACAAGAAAACATGAACAGGAGAAACAAGCAATGAGTCAATGACATACAGATTAGATTACAATGAGATTGCATAAAATTATGCAAATGCAATGTAAATACAACTCTTGGATATTTCTGTAAAGTGTCGCAGAAACATTTTGGGTCATTGGGGATAACAGCTCATTCAAACGAAGTCCGAAGAGCCAGGCTATAGGCTGACTGTTTGATTCCGGTACCAGGTCAAGTCTTGTAAGGTCCTGCCGGGGGAAAGGGTCCGGATGATGGTGGGGTACTATTTTTTCGGAATGAAAGGAACTAGGCAACTAGATGGTTATGGACGGCATGCCACAGGGCGACAGGCGGATGAAATAAAACGGATTCAACTGAACGATATTCAAAATTCAAATAGAAGAAATAAAAGTCGGATGGAGTGCACTGGAAGGATTCCAATGAATGTAAGAGATCGGAATGGAGTGGAGTGAACTGGAACTCTATAGTGGATTGAAGTGGAATGCGATAGATTTGCAATGAAATGCAATGTGCTGGATAGGAAAATTATGGGTTTATAGATGCAAGGAAACGGAAAACAATGCCATGAATTTGAGTGTAATGTTAATGTTATGCATTTCATGAATTATAGACTGGAAGTTTCATTGGTTAAGAATGGAATAATATATTGAAAATCTGAATGTCATGGAATGCAGTTAAATGGTTTGAATTGAAATGCCATGCATTGGCATGCCACTGGGTATGGAATGCAATGGAGTGAAATGCATGTGACATACCGGTATACATGCGTACGCACATATACAAACACACAAACACATACACAAATATTACACATACACACATCCAAGCAATCACACATGCATACATAATGGCCATAATATTGCTCCAATATTTTGCTATTTTTGATGCAGCGTGGGCAACGCGTACTTTCCGTGTCAAAATAATTACCATCAACAGATTCAGCACAGACTTCTAAAAATTTAATTGAGTCTACAGACAGCGGAAAGAGAAGTAAGCGTATAGGCTATTAGTAATTGTTTGCTCGAATTCTCCCATGCAGTGGAATTATTTTTCTATGCTGCGATTTAAACAGGACACAGTTGGTTTTCAATAGATTGGGAATGCAAAAGAAAACAATTAATTAATTGTTATCTCAAATTTCTAGAGCGCCACTCGAAATCCAAGTGCGGGGCACCAGCTTATTCACGAGCGCTACGTTGACTAAAATGGCTATCTTTTCCCATGAAGGCATAGAGATTGACTGCAACACAGCGATGTGCAAGGAATCGAGATGTACTGCAGTAAAATGGAATGCGATGGAATGGAATGCAATGACAACAAATGTTATAACTGAAGGCAACGAACCTGAATGTTATGACCGAATGCAGTGCCACTGAAATCGGAGCAACTGAGATGGAAACCGATACAGCATGGATTCCGAATGTATCCGTGGAGATAAGACTGGACTCGCACTCAATAAACAAACAAAAAAGCTCTAAGGGAGTCCCTTAAAGGGATTCCGCAGATAGCCTGCAGTAACATGAACACATACATGCATAACATACGATTATATACACATAATATATAAATGCATCCAAATATACACATGTATAAATTACGTATACGAATATGTACTGTATAAGCATAATATATAAAAGCAAATCTATGCACTGTATAAGTTCACTCACACAAGATATCCGTTCAATCATAGACCCTATATCTGCATTATAATAAATGACCCAGCGATGGCATTTAGGTTCAAAGTCTGCATGGAGAAGTTTACATAGACTGCATTTCGAACAGAAATGCAATCTCTTTATATGACTTTTGCACATAATATACATACATACATAATATACATAGTCATACATACATACATACATACATACATACATACATACATACATACATACATACATACATACATACATACATACATACATACATACATACATACATACATACATACATACATACATACATACATACATACATACATACATACATACATACATACATACATACATACATACATACATACCTACATACATACATACATACATACATACATACATACATACATACATACATACATACATACATACATACATACATACATACATAGACACATGTATATATAATCAATATGTATATACTGAGCGATAATACAAGAAATCAGGAGTCATTTATCAGTCTGCAGCCGGGCCATAATTCCTGCATCGCAGGCTGACTATAAGGATGCTCGAGCATCTTTGAGTGGGCTGCAGAGGCAGAAGCTTCGATGGCGGTCCGCCTTTGATGTGAGCATCGGTCAGCGAACACAGTGGATGAAGGAGCCAGAGGTGACTGTTATTAGTCTGGCGAGGGAGATAAATTAGAGGCAGACGATCGCCGCATCGTTCATCATCCACTGACAGATACTGCTGCTGCTGCTGCAGATGCCAGGGCATTCGGAGGCACTGACCGGATGTGAGGTGACCAGCTGGACTGATATGGTGCATGCGACGATGGGCATCCGACTGGAAAAAACAATTTCCATGCAAAACAAAAGTGTCTGCTGGTGAAAGACATTGGTTATTGTGGTCAGCAGGTCAAATTGTGCATTGGAGAGATTCTTACAAGGCCTGGCTGCGTATTACACGAATTCCCACATTCATAAAGATTGCATATTATTCTATATTTTATAATATCATGATAATATGCATTATGCATCCATCTATATGCACACAAACATGCATAGGCCCTACATAGTATTACATACATGCAACATGATGCAAGTATACAAACGTGACATATATGTAAGAAGACATACACGGTATACATGCGTACACACACACACACACACACACACACACACACACACACTTACAAACACACACACACACACACACACACACACTTCCATTGAAGCACGTATGCATACATAATGGTCATAATATTACTCCAATATTTTGCTATTTTTGATGCAGCGTGGGCAACGCGTTCTTTCCGTGTCAAAATATTATAATTGCCATCAACGTAGACTCCTAAAAATCTAGTTGAGTCTACATAGTCTACAGCGGTAAGAGAAGTAAACGTGTTAGTAATAATTGTCAGCTCGATTTCTCCCATGCAGTGGAATTATTTTTCTGTGCTGCGACTTAAACAGGACACAATTATTGGTTTTCTCCAAGGTTAACGACAATCTAATTGGCAAGAAGTAATTCAGCGATGAGAGTCACAGTTCCATGTTTGGCCAACATTTTGAAATAGAGTATTTAATGTTTATGCAAGTGTGGGAATTAAAAATACGTTCGCATAATCTGCGAACAGGATATAAATAAAAATAGACGATTGGAGACATTCGGGAGATCATTAACGTTGAGGGAGAAACAACAAGTATCCTAATAGTATAGATCAATTGGTTAGCTGTGGGATTCCATATAGAATACTTCTAAAGTGGAGTGCTTATAGTCACTGTCGATACATTGTTGACGTTTGTATCCAAGTGCCTCGCAAACCAAATGAGTTGCAAACCGCGTATAATACATGTACCTAGGTTACCTCATAATTTTCTACTTTTTTGCGGTAGGATTTTATGGTTTACAGTATCTAAAGCTTCTGCCAAGTCGGAAAATATGCCCAAGGTGAATTCATTGTTTTCTTTTTCTGTAAAAATTATAATTGTACATAGACAATATTAGACATGCCTCTTCGTTCGTTCGTTCGTTCGTTCGTTCGTTCGTTCGTTCCTTCCTTCCTTCCTTCCTTCCCTCCTTCCCTCCTTCCTTCCTTCCTTCCTTCCTTCCTTCCTTCCTTCCTTCCTTCCTTCCTTCCTTCCTTCCTTCCTTCCTTCCTTCCTTCCTTCCTTCCTTCCTTCCCTCCCTCCCTCCCTCCCTCCCTCCCTCCCTCCCTCCCTCCCTCCCTCCCTCCCTCCCTCCCTCCCTCCCTCCCTCCCTCCCTCCCTCCCTCCCTCCCTCCCTCCCTCCCTCCCTCCCTCCCTCCCTCCCTCCTTCCTTCCTTCCTTCCTTCCTTCCTTCCTTCCTTCCTTCCTTCCTTCCTTCCTTCCTTCCTTCCTTCCTTCCTTCCTTCCTTCCTTCCTTCCTTCCTTCCTTCCTTCCTTCCTTCTGTGCATGCTTTGACCACGGAAGGAAACATAATTATACGTCCTTGCTATTGCTAATCCTATTGATTTTTTCGTTGATGACGATGATGATGACGACGACTAGATCTACTATACGAATGATCACGATTTTTCTAATCGCAGACCACAGTTGTCATACACCCTTCATGCATTCCCTTGAATAAAAAAAGCCTACATTAGTGGCTGGCATGACTAGGCATCGTCTTTGGCGTCAACTACGCTTGCCTGGACAGGAGGCTGGTCATCCATCTAAATCAATCAACTGCTTTGTGTGTCGCGTGTTTTACACGGAGCTGTTATGTAACACAAGCGACCTTTGGCCTTTGACCTATAGGGGTCGAAAGGTCAACCACGATCACTGCAGTCGACGAAATTGCCAATTCACAGAGGTCAACAAAGGTCAACAGAGGTCAACGGAGGTCACCGCTTGCCACTCTGACTAACTGCGTTCGTTAATGAATTTCTGGATGCTGCAGGAGAATGCGTTGTTGTGATGTAATGCCACGACGAAAATGGCTCTTCGGTTAGCAATTTGAATCTAGCAGCATGATTGTGTAGTGCATACAAAGCAATTGCCAGAGTGGTAATAATTATTATTGAATATTTTACTGCACAACCGAGGTTGATGCCAAGGTTCCATCTATTTTTTGTGCAGTCAAAATTAGTTTAAAATGCTCATCGTCGTCATCCTATTTGGACAGTGGCGTAGACAATGGGGAGGTTTTCATGGGCTAAAACCCCATTGGCCTAGGAAAAGCTTTTTTAAAGGTTATTTATCCACTTAAATAAGAAAAAATAAAACAATTGCTTGTAGTAACAATAATTGTTTTTCTTACTTTATTTCCTTTGTTATTTTATTCCGTTTTTATTTGCTGTAATACTGTTGGGTTGGGTCAGAAAGGGCATCCAGCCAGGCCATAGGACCCCCAACCCACACCCCCATCATAAATTCCTGGCTACGCCACTGTATTTGGAAATTATTTACCAAGGAGAATGTGCAGTTCCAAAAAATTCTTAAAAGAATCCCTGCAGGTGTCAGAAAGGGCATCCGGCCAGGCCATAACCCCCCCCCCATCATAAATTCCTGGCTACGCCACTGTATTTGGGGATTATTTACCAAGTAGAATGTGCAGTTCCAAACAATTCTTAAAAGAATCCATGCTATATGACCAACTGTCAAGTTTCATATAAGCCTAGACTAAATGTCAAAATGTGAAAATCATTGTCCCAGAAATGGTTGGTCACATATCATATGGTTTATTCTCACTGACCGAGTAACACAAATCTTGAAGTGTTGCCTATGTAGCGACTGAGAGTGTAAATATTCTCGCCAGCGTGGCCTTTTAGTCGTTTACACCTCGTCTCGAAAACGACTTTTGATCGAAATATTTGACAGAGTTCAAGATGATTTAGTTTTCATTTGAGATTGAAAGCCTTACAAGCTGAGCAAAGGACAACAGGTCACCACTAGAGCATTTGACAAAGGCACGTGTAGAAAGTCCGTAGAGAGGATAGCATTGTGATGATAACCAATCTCGTGATCTATGAGGCAGATGACTTATAAGATCAGTATGCCCTAGGGTATGTACTATATAAGAGACAATAGTCTACAGTAAAGGCTTATAAGAAGACGGTGAGACAAGAGTCATAAGGAACCAGTTCAGAGACAGCGAGTCCAGGTAAGTACACTAAATTAAAAAATTACTTTACCTCAGAATTCAGCATTTCAGGGCTGTTTTTAAGGAATTTTTAGAACTGTACAACTCCTTCTTTCCTTTCCCATTCTCCATGGTAAATTACTTCCAATCGGAGGACAATTAGCCTACCTTTTTTCTAGTTTTTACTGTGCAGAAGTGCTTCTACAACTGCACAAATCCATTTAGAACTGCATATTTTGTGTACAATTGCACATTAAAAAAACCTGCAGCATTTCAATAATTATAATTATTGATGACTGAACTGGTTACGTTAGCTGATTTGCTCCTTATAGTTATTATCGACCCATTTGCACCACAGTCGTTGTTTCCTTGACTAATCACCATTGTTGACTTTTTTGTAGTATTAACAATTCTGACACAACGACGCTTTTTATAGTCATCAGTAACTTTACACCGGGCATGGTATTGTTACCGAAAGATTCGCCGTCATTTTTAATGTTTTCATTTCTAGCATTTGCTATAGGCTGGCGCCCTTCCAGAAAGCTAAAGCTCACTATACTCAGAGGCGCCCCCGACTGCAGCGTGGACCCTGCATCGGAGTTTCATGCCAAAGCGAACGAGTAGGCCTAATCAAGGGCGGATACAGGAATTTTCAAAGGGGGGCAACATTTTCGGTCTTGGGCAGGGAAAAATGTTCGTCTTGGTCGTCGAAAAATCTGATGATCTTTTTTCAGTCATTTGTCTCCATTTCCCAAGAAAATGATACCATTTTATCCGCCAAAAAGTTGATGACTTTTTTAGTCGTACGGGCCTTGTGTGGGGAGGGCTTACGGAATTACTCATGGGGGCCAAGTCAACTTTCTGAGTCAGAATAGCTAGTCAAAATTAAAGAAATGTCTAAATGGAAGGCCGTGGCCGGATTGGCCCCCTGGATCCGCCCCTGGGTCTAATAATATCGAGAGTGGCGGACTTGCTCAAGGTCCCAACACGGCGGTTTGCGGTGGAATCGAACCTGGAACTCTCCGGTTCAAATACATTGAACACTACATTACTGCGCTCCTCATTGTCACTAATCGATATGTGATAATGTTTGATTATTTTACAGGTCAAATTACCTTAAATAGTGTAATGTGTAGCATTTTATACTGAGAGCCATGTATTCACAAGAGTGAAATTGATTGAGCATAGCGTAATGAGTAGCCTAAAATACATGCTCACTGCTCAGTCAATTTCACTGCCTGATTTGCACTCGTATACGCATGCAGTTGCGCACTGTTTGTGGAGCGCAAGTGACTATTATAGGAAACTTGTTGCCCGTTGTGGGAAATATAGGCGAAAAATAATTTAAACGAGGTTAACTTTTGTTTCAACTTTAGGAATAATTGAGAGGGACTATATGCATAGGCGTAGGAGGCGGGGATCCAGAGGGCAAATATCCCCCAATATCGGGCAAATGTGTTTTTCTGGCAAAACAGGCATAGGCGGACGAACCTTTTTTCGGGCAAACGGTTGTATGACATTAGCCCCCCCGGACATATTCCCCCGGGGTAGGACATTACCCCCCCCCCCAGTCTATGATATCATTACCTAAAAATGATCCACAAAATATAACAATCGGCGTATGTTAAGTTAATACATCACACATTAGTTTATCCTTGTAAAGATCTGCCAATTTATATCCAGGTTTGATATGTACATCTATACATGACAAAATAGACCCTGCATACGATTCCCATTCGATCATTTCAAATCTAAGTATAGGCCTACTGACGGACCTACTTAATAGGGTTATACTTCCTGTATACTGAATGGAAACGATGCTAATAAGGCTACGAAGCTCAGACGTAGTTAAATGACATTAAGAACTTTTGTTTACATGTTAATTGTTAATGCCAGTGAGAAGTCTTATCGGTTACGGCATTATTCTTCGATTTGCACATGGGTGGGAGGACTTTGTCTGGGGGGATAATGTACTACGAAAAATGGGGAGATATATCCGGGGCCAATGTCCGGGAGATAATGTCCGGGGGATAATGTCCAGGGGGGCTAATGTCCGTTCCCCCGGGCAAACAGGCATGGGAGGATTTTTCGGCCACAGAGGGGTAAAACAGCCATATTTTCGGAAGATTTGTACAAAATTACTAAAAAAATCATCAGAAAATTTGGTCGTTGAAAAATTGTTGACAATTCGCGGTCCGCCAAAAATTTTAAGTATACTTTTCGGGCAAAAGTAAAAATCTTTGCCCTCCCCTTCACTGCCGAAATGTTCCCTACGTCTATGACTAGTAGGGTATAGCAAGAAAAATGTTTTCGTTGAAAATGAACTTTGGCATAACTTAAAAGGTTGCTCCAGGTCCTAAATGAAAGAACTCAAGAAAAATTGCATCAAATTTATTGCATCTAACTTTGCCGCCGAGCACCTGAAGTTTAGTCTACTTTCGCGGCTGCAAACCATGGCAAAAACACGCACTGTGCAAACATGAGAACGTGGTCATCGAAAAACAGACAGAAAAGAAAGAGAAAAGAAAGAGAATAACTATAAAGAAAAAGAGAATAATCATAAGAAGTATTAAAATTCTCAAGGACTGTGTAAAGTATAGATGATACAGCAGACAATGAATCCATCTGTGATACAGTTGACTCCGATTCCACAGCGTCAGAATCATTGAGGATGTTTATTATGCGATATGACGGAGAAACTTGCTCTCGCTACACCAAGTCACTCCAGCTTTGTCAGGGAATGTGATAGGCATAGTTTCTGCAATGCAGTCGGTGTTGCACTTGCAACACAAGTAGGTCTACTTGTGGACTATGAAATTGTGACTACTGACAACTTCAGCTACTGACCGATTGTGAGAAGAGAGAGAGAAAGCTTTCGTAAAACATTATCCGATGGAAGAGGAAAAAAGCGTGAAGCTGCAACATTGTATTTTGATGGTGGGACAGATATAACTGTAATACTGTATGTTTCCAATCATAAATATCAAATAATTGAAGAGTAAGCATGTTTGATTCGAGTACAGGGCATATCTTACCAAGGAGTGGACTAGCCGCAGGAATTTTCGAAGTAATGCATGACTTTTTGTCTGATTGGCCTAATGATATTTCTTTCGGTTCAATAAAACACCCAGAACTGGTTGCCAGAAGAATTAAGATAGCAAGGGAAACTGATCGCTGTCTATTAGCATTTCAGGTACACTAGAACATTCACAATCCCAAAACTGAATTTAGTAGCCACTGCCATAGGTGCAATCACGTCCTAAAAGTTGGGGGACCATAATAATAAAGTTAGGGGACCACTCAAAAGTTGGGGGACGCGTCCCGTGGGTCCCATAGGACGGTTGCGCCTATGGCCACTGTCTACTGTGTTCCAGTTAACTGGTTGGATTGTTCCCGACTTGAACCTCCAATAACTTGCAAGTTTAAGAAAAATGACCTTCAGGAATCCATTAAAACTGGGAGTGTGTTAGTCTTGAAAATACCATTGCCACAAGCATGCAGTCAAAGTTGCTACAGGTAGTACAGATGCAGCAAGGTCAGTTTGTGACAAAGAGCGTATTGAGAAGGCCACATTCGAACATTGCGTGAATCCATAAAACATGGTCAAATATACCACAACAAGTGAGTGGACTATATAACATTATTGAGTGAAGCGCATTGTCAGCATTTGAATATTTTGTGAAGCGTAATTAAAGACCACAAGGTTTTTTCAACCTTAATGATTTATTACATTTTTTAAGTTAGAATGTTGCATTAAATGACGTCACATAACTGGAGGGGAGAGGGTCAGTGGTCACACATCTATGACGATTTGTGACGGTCCATTGCTATATAAAAACATGGTCAAATATACCACAACAAGTGAGTGGACTATATAACATTATTGAGTGAAGCGCATTGTCAGCATTTGAATATTTTGTGAAGCGTAATTAAAGACCACAAGGTTTTTTCAACCTTAATGATTTATTACATTTTTTAAAGTTAGAATATTGCATTAAATGACGTCACATAACTGGAGGGGAGAGGGTCAGTGGTCACACATCTATGACGATTTGTGACGGTCCATTGCTATATTTCATATGACTTTTGTTTTAACGTGTGCTTCAAGGGGAATCGCTCTAAAGTGCGTGACGTCGTTTATGGACGACCCCTTGTTTGTAACTCATAGATGTTGGAATTGCCAAACAAATTCACCTGCTGTGCCATAAAATGTGACTCACAATATTCCTATTTTTAAGCCTAATTACTACTTCAGATGAGAAAATAGTCGAATTTTAGCATTGTCAATGCAATGCTCAATAGTGCGGTGTACTCGAATAACTTCAGGGCCATGGCGGCAAAGTTAAGCAGCATGTCAGAAACAAAATTTCTATACCAGACACTATCCTATAGATAGGAGCAACAAATTAATATAGGCTATGCCAAACATGATCCTTTATCGTCACTATGCCCTAATGACTAGGCCTAAATGAATTTGGTATAACGAGATCAATTTACAAACTGTGGAATGTCAGTGGTTTTAATGGTGAACATATGCTTTCATTTCAGCAAAATATTTATTTATATATCATATATATATATATATATATTTTTCAGAGAAAATCGCACAATGAGCGACATTTGGGAACGAAAGATGAGAACGTATTTCCGTCGGCTGGATTTTGACAAAGATGGCGTCATAAGGCCGAGAGATTTTGAAGCTATGAGGGAGAGATTCTGTGACATGGAAAAGATTGATCCTGAGCAACGGGAAAAAGTCAGGCAGTATTTCAGTGATGTAAGAACTTTTACTATGTTGTTGTATGCATATTGCATACGGTCTATATACTCATCGAATTCATTATGCACCTAACAATAAAAATATCGCTTACGGTACGGTTGGCAGTCCTATTATAATCTGCTCTTGAGCGTGCACAATGAAAGTCGTCCCTGTGCTGGCTTCGTCGGCGTAGATTACGACTTTCACACGGAATGACATCCAATGACATCTTATATGACCAGAAATTGTGCCTCATCCCATCTTACAGCTATACTTCCAATCGTCTTTCTTAAAACTCTTCCATACCCTGCGGCTGATTTTTGGTCTGGCATTCACATGCAACTCAGAAATTGAATGGTCGTCATACTACATGTATAATAGTCTCCGAGAGAGCATCTCAAGGACGCTATAGTTAAGAGAAGCGCGCTGTAAATGGTCAAATGCAATACAAGCCTCTCTGATTTGTGTGGACTGCGAGAGGCGCTATGTAAATTTAACTGTGCAGAAGTGCTTCTACAACTGTACAAATCCATTTAAAACTGCACTTTTTGTGTACAACTGCACGTTAAGAAAAGTCCTGTGAAACTATGAAGGACCAAAGAAACAGATGATCCATGGATAAGAAGAGCACAATCGAAGAAATACCGCTCACTGTTGTATTGTATTGCATTGCATAGTATTGTATTGTATCATTAAAGCTAGCAAAAAGGTCATTGTCATCTGATTGGATGCAATTTACCATGGAGGATGGGAAAGGAAATAAGGGTTTGTGCAGTTCTAAAAAACCTTAAAAACAGCCATGTAGTCCCATATGGTCCTCTGCATGGTTTCTCTGGAACTCCTTCCGTTCCCGTGGAATCTTTGATAACAGCTGCAGAGCCGTATCCCATTGATTCAGGCACCTCGTTCCCCTCAGTACACTACATACCCAAGCGTCATTGGTCAGTGATTAATCTAGTCCCATGCTTTTTTGGGGGAGGGGTCCGAATTCTGGGAGGGTAAACGGCATTTTGGGCAGACGACACGGTTGCTGAACCGAGACACCGACAATGCTCTTTGACCCGAAAATATCTCATGACTTTATTTAGCCATTCGTCCCAATGTTTCCCCCAATACATACCAATGTCCCGTTTTAATTTATCTGATGCCCTTTTTTCTAGGTCTGGAAAGGGGAGAATGTCATTCCTGTGGCTTTTCCCCCAGAGACATCTATAGATTAAACCAGTGTATCGCAAACTGTGTGCCGCGGCACACTAGTGTGCCGCGTGCGATTTCAGGTGTGCCGCGAGAGAAACCTAAAATTTGTAGTCTTTTAATTGACTTTAGAAGAAATTATTTCATAAATATGATAAATACAATTTTCGGCTTCCCAATGTTTTTATGTTTAAGAATAGTTTCTCCTCAGTTATTCGATGTCAAGTGATCAAAGTAAAAACTCTAGTGACGTTGTTCTACTGATTCTACTCTATGTTATTTACTCTTCTCGACGTCATTATTATGGAGATACAAACATAAACTACATAGTTAACTCGTTCTGTCGACGCCATTATTACAGAAATACCAGCACATCTCTAACGGTGTAAGTGATTCAGGTATATTCTTCTACGTTTTTATTTATCATTACTGAAATATTAAACAAATAGTGAAATCATGAAAGTCGTTAATTACGTCAAGTCAAATCCGTTACGATCCAGACTTTTTGCTAGCTTATGCGAGGCAATGGATTCAGATCACAAGTGTCTGCTATATCATACAGACGTACGGTGGCTTTCGAAAGGAAAAGTGCTCGCACGTGTTCTCGTTCTGCGAACTGAAATCGTTTCCTTTATTACTGATACTGTGACTTCTGGTTTTGAATTTCTTCACGACGAAATTTGGTGGCTTGAAGTGACATTCCTCAACGACCTTTTCGAAAGGTTGAACACCTTAAATTTGAGTCTTCAAGGCGCAAAAGAAAACATAATCACAATCACAGGGAAACTTAAGGCATTCAGCGAAAAGTTGCAGCTGTGGATTAAGAATACAAGCAATTCACACCTTGACTGTTTTCCAGGTATCGATGCTTCTCCACACAAGAGCATGCTAATTGGAAAAATTAGAGAGACGCTGGAAAATCTCGCGTTAGCATTCACCAAATACTTTCCTTCACTGGAGACAAAAGAGTATGAATGGGTCATCAATCCATTCGTAAATCACGAATGTACCGGTCTAACGATGGCTGAAGAAGAGAGTCTCATCGATGTTAAGAACGATCTGGTTCACAGAGGCTCTTTCGCTGATCAAGAGTTGTCAGCCTTTTGGATCTCAATTCTTAGCCAATATCCAGACTTGAGCACGAAAGCAATCAAGTGTTTGCTGCCGTTTGGATCGTCTTACCTCTGCGAAGTTGGATTTTCTGTTCTAACAGAAATGAAATCGAAAAAACGAGAGCGACTACAGATGGTGGATGATGAAATGCGTGTCTGCTTGTCAGCTATCGAACCGCGTCTTGAGTTAATATGCTCTCGTAAACAAGCTCATTCGTCGCATTAGTGATGATTATTCAATGAAAAATGTGCTCTAGTTTCGCTATTGCTAGACTAAAATGACAAGCTAAAAATATGACAAACTGTAATTATTGCCGTTGGTTTTGCAATTGTAATAAATTTTAATTGGTGTGCCGCGATACAAAATTTATCTGCTGAGTGTGCCGGGAGTTAAAAAAGTTTGCGAGACACTGGATTAAACACTGGTCATTGGTAGGCTATACCGTTACATTGAGTTTTAGCAAGTCATAATAGGTCTAAGATCGCAACACAATCATTGTATTTTGTAGTTTTTCGCGCTGTTTACAAAGACTTCAGGATCAACCGATGACGTTGTGCTGACCGAGGATCTGTTGATTGAGTCGATGAGGCTTCAAAAGGATGACCCTTCCTTTAAGGAGCTCATCAGTGACTGCTTGCATTGTTTCGTAACTGCTATGCAGGACAATCAGGACGAACACCTTGACATCGCGAGGTATCGCCGACTCTTTGAAGACACGGGTATGACCGAAACAGATTTCACAACGGAGGCCTTCAAAGCCATAGACCGTGATGGTGACGGAAAGTTGAGCGTCGATGAGCTCGTGAAAGCCTCCCAAGATTACTTCTGCTCGGATGATGCAGACACTACTGCGTTGTATGGACTTCTAGTATAAGTTGATCTGCATTCTCGAAACTTCTTGAGACCAGATGCAACATTCCACGCTTGCTTACATAATTCGCCTCAGTTTTTTCATTTAGTGACACTTTAATTTTCTACCCATAAAATGCTGCATAATTATTATTTTGCTACTATATACTACATAATTATTTTGTTACTATAAGTCGAAATATAAACGCTGAAGATGTTGTTGGAAAAATACAGAGAAATGTGGTTCTTATAATTTACAGCGCCTTGTGCTTTGTATGTAACCATATACCTCGGGTTTTTAAAGAATTTATAAGCCCTTAGATTTTCCATTTATATGCCTCAATTATTCATAATTCACATGTCAAAGTTAATAATGGTATACAAGTATTTCTAAAGAGTAGTACTACTATTTTAATACAATTGCAGTAGTGCTATTACTACTATTGTAGCAGACTAGTAGTTGTTCTTCTTCTACTGCATCTGCTATACGTGTACAAATACAAGAACAACAACAAATACTACAGCTACTACTACTGGTACAACAACAGCAGCTACTACTGCTACTACTACTACTACTACTGCTACTACTACTACTACTACTACTACTACTACTACTACTACTTCACTATCTCAATTGTATAATTGCTGGGTGCACTGTTAGTTTATTATGGAATGACCTGCTGTTCGATTCTGACTTCTCTGGATCTGCCTTTAACAACCTTCCACCTGTTACACGTCAATTTCGAAGTACGATTATATGGGCCTAATCTTCTCAGAGGCTTGGTACCTAAATCATCACTAACGGACTTCATACCTACACCTCTTATTGTTTCTTGTTCTGATGTTTTCTCCCACCTTATTGCACACTTGGCCAACCTGTGTTTTTTGGGCTGAAGGATGTTTTCCGTCATGCTTCAAGCCTGCTTTGGTCACGCCTTTGCTTTAAAAACCTGACCTAGATTCCGACAACCTTTCTAATAATTTATTTAAAACTTGTCTCGAACATCAATAATATTTCCAAGACCTTCGAACGGCTCTTTAATTTCTGACGCGTATCAAGAGACACATCACTTCCTGCCCCAGTTTCCGTACGTATCAGTCAGCTTATACCGTGACGGCTCTTCCACTGGGACTGCCTATAGGCCTACACCTGCACCGGATGGCATCTTTTCGTCTGTTGACAATGAAAATGCCGCCTCTCTGTATATGTGTTGACCTCAGTGCAGCTTTCGATACCGTAGACTATCAGCTAATTTTTTCCAGACTCACCAGAAGCTTCAATGTCTCTGGAACATCCTTAGACCGGTTATCTGGATTTTTATCCGGATGACCGAAATCAGCAGGTGGGCATCGGTACCACTCGGTTTGAACCCGCTTCGCACACCGGAGTGCCACAGGGATCTGTCCGTGGTGGATCTTTATTATTTACAGTCTCTACTTCCCCCAACCAGTCGCATAGCTAATCACTTTAGAGTCCAATAATAGCAGCGGACGATACTCAGCTCCGTAATGCTCTGTCACGTGCTGATCAGCCGTCGAACTTAACCCTTTAGTGCCCATGATGGAGAAACTTTGTGTAATCTTTGGCGTGGTAGAGAATTGGGATGGAAAAACAGGAAAATGTGGAAAAATCTGCAAACATCATGGAACAGAAATATGGGCATTAAAATTCTTGTTCCTAAATATAGGGACTGCGCGTGGGCATTACAGATCACATGTTTCTATATAAATGGAAATTCTTGAAGAGTGCCTCTCATATATGTTGATTTTATTTTTATTTCTCGTATTTGCTAGAGCGCCGCTTCAAGCTCTCTACTACTCAGAGGCGCTCCCAACTACAGCGCGGACGCTGCATCGGAGTCTCACGGCAAAGCGCACGGGCAATTGCAAGTGAAGGACTTGCTCAAAGTCCGTATACGCTACTAAGCATGACTGGTTTTGTTTTAGCGGTTTGGCTATGAACCCCAGACAAATGTATAGCTTTTTGTTTGGGTCACGCCAACGCTTGCATTCCTTCTCTTCGTTTTCCATCAGGACAAAACGTCATATTCTGCGGGCTCTGAATAAAGATATGTCGCAGACTTTAGCCTCTTCCTTTGTTGTCTCCTCTCGCCTTTTTATGCTAATTCGTTTTTTGGGGGGTGCATTTCATACCTCGAGCTCTGTTGGAATGCAGAGCTTTATTCACGATTAAAGGAGATAAAGACTGTCACATGTCATCTTAACTATAGCACAAACACGGAACGGAGGAGAAGGAGGAAGTGACGTATAACATAGACTAAATTAAATAGAGTCATCTACAGTCATCTATGCTAGCGCCATCTAGAATGTGTATAATTATTCCAACACCCCCACTTTATACACACTCAGAAAATTAGGTTAGTGTTATTTTTCTAACCCCATCCCAGAAATGCATTTGTTATGCAAATCTTTACACAGTCCTTTCGTTAAACAGTCAGCAACCATGTTTGTTGTTTCAATCTGTTTAACCAGAATGTCTCCAATTGCAATTCTGTCTCGAATGAAGTGATGCTGCACAGCAATGTGCTTGGTCTTGGGTCGATATCCGGGATTTCTAGCAAGATCAATCGCCCCTTTGTTATCACAGAAAATCTCCACGACATCTGAAGCTTGAGGAACAAGTTCTTTGTGAAGTCCCTTTAACCAGATAGCTTCTGTAGCAGCCATGCTTAAAGCCATGTACTCTGCTTCAGTTGTTGACTTTGCAACTGTTGGTTGCTTCTTTGAGTTCCAACTTATTGCGGCACCACTTAAAACAAAAGTGTATCCTGTGGTTGATTTCAGATCCCTTTTATCACCACCCCAGTCAGAATCACAAAACCCAATCAAATCTTCATTGGTTCTCTTGTACACTAGTTTGGTACTTGCAGTTTGCCGAAGATATCTCAAGATTCTTTTCACTGCAACCCAATGAGTTTTTCCATAATTGTTATTGAATCTGCTCATGACCCCCACTGCAAATGCGATGTCTGGTCTTGTAGCCTGTGCTGCATACATAAGGCTACCCACAGCTTCTTGAAAAGGAATGTTTCTCATTTCTTCTTCTTGCTGTTGACTGTTAGGAAGAAATTCTTCTCCAAACAAATCTTGATTCGGATCAAGTGGAGTTGAAACCCCATTGCACTCAGTCATATTGAAGCGGTTGAGCACTTCTTCAATATATTTCTCTTGATCAAGTGATATCGTTCCTGTATCACGATCTCTTTGGATATGAATGCCCACACAATAGTGTGCCTCTCCAAGATCCTTCATCTTGAGGCGTTTCATTAGATCTGCTTTCAAATTCTGTTTCTCCTCTTTGTTGTTCGAGAGAATTAAAAGATCATCAACATATACTGCAATGATTAAGATCTTTCCGTTTTCACATCTGTAGTAAATGCAAGTGTCAAAATTTGATTGCACAAATCCAAGTTCTTTCAACAACTTATCCAATTTCTTATTCCAGGCTCGGCTTGCTTGCTTCAGACCATAAATTGACTTCTTTAGCCGACAAGTTTTACCATTCAGCCGAAAACCACCTGGCAATTCCATGTAAATTTCTTCTTCGAGCTCAGGATGCAAAAATGCTGTTGTGACATCCATTTGATCAATGTCAAGGTCATATTTTGCAGCCAATGCCATCAGAAGACGAATGGAAGTATAACGTACAACCGGCGAGTACGTTTCCTCATAATCAATGCCTGGTTTTTGTGAACATCCTTTAGCCACCAAACGAGCTTTGTAACGCTCAACTGTACCATCAGATTTCAGCTTTGTTTTGAAGACCCATTTGCACTTAATTGCTTTTCTCCCAGTAGGTACATCAGATAATGTCCATGTCTGGTTTTCAACATGTGCCTGAATTTCTTCTTCCATTGCACGTTTCCATTCTTCTGCATATTGAGAAGTAAGTGCTTCTTCAACAGTTGCTGGATCAGTACTTTTACACAATGTAGCTTGATGCACAACAAAATTCTCATTGAATATTTGCTTATTTGGAATACGAGTTCTTTTTGGCCTCTCAAATGTGTCTCGTATCACTTCTCCATCATCAGTTATGTCCTTATTGACCACTGAAATATTTGATCCACCAGAATCTTCTTCCACAGAGTTTATTTCCGAGCCAGTGTTCGAGTCATGAGTAAGATTAGTCTTTGATCCACCAAACTCCTTTGAACCATCAGACTCCCCCACTTCAACATGAGTTTGGGTATTCTGAAACTGCTGTTGATTATGAATGTCTGAAGTGACAATTTGCGATGAGTTGTCATCCGCAACATCTGGAAAAGGATCATCTGAAGACGAATGTCGAACAGGAAACTGAGATTCAAAGAAAACAACATCTCTGGATCGAGTGCATTTCTTTGTAACAGGATGAAGCATTCTGTAACCTTTGCTTTCTTCACAGTAACCAACGAAGATGTACTCTTTTGACTTAGAGTCCCATTTCTTGCGGTTATTTTCAGGAATTTTCACCAAAGCTTTGCAACCAAAAACACGAAGATGGCTTAGGTCAGGTTTTTCTCCTGTCCATGCCTCTTGAGGTGTCATATTTGGTAAGACTTTTGTAGGTGACCGATTCTTCAGATAATTGGCTGTATTTACTGCTTCTGCCCAAAAATCTGTGCTTACTCCGGATTCTAGAATCATTGTTCGAGCTCGTTCTACCAAAGTTCTGTTCAGACGTTCAGCAACTCCGTTCTGTTGAGGAGTATACGGAATCGTGGTTTCGTGACGAATTCCACAACGTCGTAAGAAACTCAGAAAATTCTCATTGACATATTCAGTACCATTATCTGTTCGAAGAGTTTTGATACGTTTACCAGTCTGATTCTCAACAAGAGATTTGTACTCCTTGAACTTCTCCAGTACCTCAGTCTTTGATTTCAGAAAATAGACAACCGAGTGTCTCGTGAAATCATCAATCAATGTAAGAAAATACCGTGCTCCACCAACTGATGAAACATGCATTGGACCACAAATATCAGAATGAACAAGACCAAGAACGTGCTTCGCTCGTTTGGCTCCTGTTTTCTTGAACGGTTTGCGATGCTGTTTGCCTTTCACACAAGCTTCACAAGGAATATCTGCCGTCCCTTCAGACTGAACACCAGTAGACATAGTGCTTCGAAGTAGGCGCATAGAAGGCCGATTAAGATGTCCAAGGCGACGATGCCATAAGTTTACAGAGTTCGTTGACAGCGCAGCAAACATACGAGATTGCTTACAGTTCAAACGATACAGTCCATTGACTTCTGTGGCAGTTCCAATGACACTTTTTGGATTGACCTTCACCTGCTGATTAACTATGCGACAGCCTTTCTTGTCAAACAAAACAGTTTTACCTTCCTGAGCAATTCTGTTAACTGCTAAGAGATTTATAGCCAAATCTGGTACATGAACAACATCTGAAATTTCCATTGTTTTCTTTGTTGACAACGGAATCGATAATGTTCCCATTCCAGTACTTTTTAACTTTGTTCCATTTGCAATTCCAACCTCTTGACTAGAATCTGAAGAAAAATTCTTAAGCCAGTCAAGTCGAGATGTTAGATGTACCGTGGCACCTGAATCAAGATACCAATCATCATTCATCGAGGTAGGCTGCACCGATGAAACTGAAAAATTCGTTTGGGCTGACACAGCACCAAAATTCGCGTTGGCTGAATTCTTATGTGGTTTAACATTGACCTTCTCACATTGCGAACGAATATGACCAAAACGATTACATTCAAAACAACGTGGTCCTTTTGGCTTACTTTTCATCTGGGACATGCCCTTGTGGGACCTGCTCATTTGAGACCTGCCCATTGAAAATGCTGAATGAGTTGCAACCGAAGTCGTACTTGCTCCTAGCTCCTTAACACTGTCCTGAAGCAATAGACTTTTTACAAACTCAACTGTTGTGTCTTGCTTTGATCCTTGGATGCCCAATATTAAAGGCCTATACTGATCTGGAAGACCTCCAAGAATTATGCCTCCAACAACATTGTCCTGAAAAGGTTGACCAATTGATTCCAATTGTTCTGCAATTGACAAAATGTGATCTACATACTGCTGCATCGAAGGAAAGTTCTCAAAATTTGTCTTGAACAAACTAGAATACAGTCCAATCAGACGAACAAGAGCAGTGCTTTCATATTCACCTCTCAATGCGTCCCAAGCAGCTTTCGCAGTCTGGCATTTCTTCGTGACTCTGGTTGAACAGGGTTTTAGGCTGAGATTGATTTTGGCTAACGCACGTAAGTCCAAATCCGGATCAACAGTCTGTCCCTCTTTTGGCGAAACACAGCGCCATAAACCTGCGTCAATTAAGAAATTTTGCATCCAGAATTTCCAATCACCATAATTTTTGCCATCAAGATGCTTCGCTTCCGGTAAACCTCCGACGGAATTTGTAGTAACTGTTGTCGCTACAATACCTGTTCCTGTGCTAATTTTCTCCTGAATTCTCAAAACTTGCTGCTGTAGTTCTTCCAATGCCGCCATTTTGACGCGAGAACAAGAAGAAACTTCAGCTTCTATCGACTCGGATAATTAACGAGAAAACTCGAAAAATATTAGTCGACCAGTCGTCCTGGGAATTAACCAGTCGTCCTGCGTTCGACCTGCGTTTGTCCTGGGCCCATAACCTGTTGGAATGCAGAGCTTTATTCACGATTAAAGGAGACATGGGCGCCCGCACATAGGGGCAAGGGGGGGCACTTGCCCCCCCCTGGAAAATTGGCACCTATGTTTTTAACTACTACTTTTGGGTTTTTAACAAATTTCTTTGCATGAATGCACCAATTATATGAATGATACAGACAGTAAAAGTCAGAAATCTACGTTTAGAGATCTCTATAGAAATAAACAATGCTCTTATAACTTTCTGCCTTGCATGTTCTAGCTCTTTCTAAAAACTGTAACAATGACCATTGGCTTTCAACCCTCCTGCGGGCGCCCATGCAAACAGCAGGTCAATCGGTTATGACCTATTTGAGTGGAATCTAGCTGTAGTGCAAATAATCACAACTGCCAAAAATTAAATACTAATGAAAAAATTTCAAAATTTCTCAAAGTATACTGAAATTAGGCTACATCAGAAATAGGCGAGTGGCGCTTTAGAAGCAGCTAGAAGAGCACTTGCCACTTGAAAACTGACACCTATTTTTCGTTCATTTATTCATTCGTTCATTCTATGTACTTATATAGCGCACCTTTAAGGAACTACTTTGACATCTACTTTTTGATTTTTAACAAAATTCTAAGGAAACTATTCAAATTAAAAATTATACACAAAATGAAACCTATAAATTTTCATAAGAAACCTCTTTAAAAAATACCCGTATTCTTAATTTCCAGCTTTGAATTTTCAAGCTCTTGCAGTCTTGCTGCTGAAAATTTTCGACATTTTTGCCCCCCCCTGCAAAAATTTCTGCGGGCGCCCATGAAAGGAGATAAAGACTGTCACATGTCATCTTAACTATAGCACAAACACGGAACGGAGGAGAAGGAGGAAGTGACGTATAACATAGACTAAATTAAATAGAGTCATCTACAGTCATCTATGCTAGCGCCATCTAGAATGTGTATAATTATTCCAACAAGCTCTAAGGCTGATTAGGTCTGCTACAGCCGCACGGGCGGGTGCAACAAGTAAGGCGACAACAGCCATAGGCTATAGGGTAATGCAAAACGAGATGTTGAGTGAAACCATGGAGCAGCCTTCATACAATTCTCTCATTTCAGGACACCCCAACGTCTGCCAGGTCTGTATTATAAGTTTTCGCTGCAATCGTGCACAGTCTCAAAATGGCCGACATTTGGGAACGAAAGATAAGAACGCACTTCCGCAGAAAGGATTTCGACAAAGATGGAGTGATTAGTCGGAAAGATTTTGTAGGTATGGCAGAGAGATTCGCAGACATGGAAAAGTTTGACCCAGAGCAGAGGAAAACTTCCGCAAAGTGTTTCGATGACGTGAGTATACTTTCACAATAGGGTGTTGTCTGCCATGCAAAGAATTCAATGCTCATTCAAAAATTATATCTTATAAAACTTGTAGGCCTTTTAAACAGCCCTATAATCTATACCTATAATAATATGTTCAAAATATGCTATAGGCCTAGGCCTATAATTATGTCATCGCTATACAGCATTCATTTGATTCGTCAGATTTGTCTCTTAATTGTTCTGTTTTTGAAACGCCTGATTCCATATTATTTTTTAGCGATAGCACTTACGCGGTATGACAGCGCCTTTGAATCTATTATGCGCTGTATAAATGTTTAATTTCCGGTGCAATTACTCTGCGAAGAATAACGCGCTAGGCGGAAGCCGTTATTTTTTTCGTGCAGAAAGTTCACATTATTTTATCCAACGTCAATGTGCTATCGAACCAGTTGCACACAAATTCAGAAGAATTCTTTATTTCGATTTCGACTTTCATGGTTATCGAGTGTTAAGCCACAAGACATGTGAAGAGGGAATCCATGAATTTGCCCATTGCTGGTTGTGGAACCTCTCCGTGTTCTGCTGGTCGATTCAAGTTCAAAAACGTCTTCACCGTGCACCGTTCGATGAAGCTCAGAGTCCACGTTGCAGACATCGCGCAGACATAAGAAACACCACACACGCTCACGTTCATGCACATACACTGTCACACACACACCCACGCCCACACACACACACGCACACACACGCAAACACACACACATGCACACACACGCACACACACGCACGCATGCATGGTTATATAAAACTGTCAGGGATTCAGATATAGTTCACTTATAATGTACCAAAGACGCGTTAGAATATTATTCAGACTTTCATACAGTATTTTCAATGCCATTGGCAATAATAATAATCTGTCGTCCACTAAGATGAGTGATCTAAGTAGGCTATGCATCAGCACTTGTCATAGCGCCCGTTCAAGATGTCTACACAGAGGCTCTCCCGAGTCCCGACTATACAGCGCGAACTTTGAATCATCGTTTCACGCCGAAGCGCGTGGACAATTGCGAGTGAAGGACTTGCTCAGGGCAGGCCCGGATTAAGCCTTCGGGGGGCCCACCGCCATATTCTGAGGGGGGGCCCCTAATCGACCCTTACCTTCCGAGACCATACTCCTCCTACAGTCCCGCATATTGATGCATGCATATATAATTGACTATATAAATCAAACTCAATTATATGTAGCTTATTGAAATACCTGAATATTTTTGTAAATGACACTTTATAAGCGTCAATGCAGTAGAACTGAGTAGGTAGCTATAGTGTTCAGTTTAGCGGCTTAAATCCTATCATGCTGACTTTGGTAACGCAGAGACCAGGGCACGGTTCCCCAATGCTTGTGGGGACGGAGATGCTATACATCCCCATGCAATATTTCAGAAATATTTTATAAATAGCCTATCATAAATTTCTACAATTTTATCCACTGAGCAATTTCGTTATGATGGCAGCTTAAAATGCTGCCATCACAATTTGCAAATTAAAAAATTCAAACAATTGTAGGGGATATTCATAGAAGTCTTCACTCTTAAACCACGTCAATGGCATTGATATCACAAGTAATTTTTAAAAATAATTTCTTAAAAAGTTACGGTTATAGTGTGCAAGTAAATATAATTGTAGGCAATTAGGAGGAAACACTCTGAGGTCTTAATCCATGACCATAAGCATTGAAAATGAACAATTTTATTAAGATTAGACCTACAGCTTAGATTGCAACAATCATATATAGTGTGGAACTAAAAATTGTGGACAATGGGGAGGACATTAATTTTATCGAAGTCTTAATCATGTCTTTCAGCAAATTTAGTTGAGTGACAGCCCAAAATGTTACCATTAAAGTGTAGAATTTTTTAAAAATAAATAGGAGGAGACGCTTTTAAAGCCTTAAATCACGACTATGAGCCCTGAAATGGTGAGAAATGTCTTTAAAATGACAGCCTAAAGATCAATTGCACTGTTGGCTGTTGCAGTGTGGAAATTTAAAACAAATCAAAAATTGGGAGGTGATGTGCCCTCCCAAGCCCATCTGCTGCTAGGCGCTTCGCTCCTCGGCTATCATCCTCTGGTTGCTCGCTCACCATCCCTTCCCAAGCCAAAGTCAAATCTCCCCCTACGCGAGCGCGCATGCTATAGCATGGTTCACATCATTCTGCAAAATTAATGGCGGTGGCAAACTGGTGAAGAGTATCATTGAAAGAAGCAGTAGGCTATGTAAATAAGAGACCATAGAAGAGATATGCGTTGTAACCTTTAAGACACCAGACTCACACACTTCAGGTTCTTTAGATGTAGGCCTATTACTTTCAGTGCATGGTGCTTATAGTGCCCAACTATACCATTAAACATACCGATCCATCTCTTTCATTTGACCCAGCTGCAGTTTATGAAAAAAATCCAGTTTTGGAACAGAGGAATTTACTCTATTTTTTCCCTACCAGAAGGGTCTTTGGGTATTCGCCTTGTTTGAGCACTGGAAGGTTGAAATATTTTGGTTTTTTGGCATCGTTTGTTTTCGTCAATACAATTATAATATTATGCCAGGGATCTTATACAGGTAAGCCTACTCTAAGAGTTATGGGGGGCCCGCAGTGTATTGTTCGCTCATAAAAATCATTCAGCAATTGACATAAATTTACACACTGTCCTTTAAGTGAAGTTGAATAAATTGGAAAATTCACATTAAAAATTCTTGTTGTTCCCGCACGGGGGGCCCCCTGACGACGGGGGCCCGCCGCCATGGCAGACATGGCATACTGGTTAATCCGGCCCTGGCTCAGGGTCCATACGTGGCGACTTGAGGTAGATTCGAGCCTGCGATCTTGCGTCTCCAAGGCACCCAACATACCCCTACACTACCGCGCCCCGAATTGCAGTAGTCGATGCTTTACGACTGATACGCACCTAAATGCATTCCAAGCCTTTTATAGTTCCGGTCCAATAACATGTGTAACAAAGTTATTGTTTTGTAACTTCATTTCGATTCAAAACTGTTTTTAGCTGTTCTCACGTTACGTGAGGGCTTCCGGAGAACACAATGACCAACTGACGGAGGATTTGCTAGTGGAATCTCTGAAGACGCAAAAGGATGACCCTGCGCTTCTGAAGAACCTCCGTGACCTGCTCACCAGCCTCCTTGGTCCTTTGGATATCAATCAGGATGGATACCTCGATGCCGAGGAGTATCGCAGAGTCTTTGAAAACGTTGGCATAGTCGAGTCCGACTTCACACGGTCAGCCGTCGACGCCATTGATACCGACAAAGACGGGAGGTTGAGCTTTGAGGAGTTCGAAAACGCGTTGTTTGCTTACATGTGTTCGGATGACGAGAGCACTATTGCCGTGTTTGGACTTACCGTTTAACCCTTCACTCTAATGATAATTATTGTCCCAGAGTCAAGGGGTTAACATCATTTGTCTGTGCTTGCTTATTCTATCCCTTCACGACAGGGCAGCGCTTCAATTTGTATTCGCAATAATCTGCTTACTGACTATCAGAAAAAATATATAAACTCTTAGGCTTATAAATATTATGAAGAATAAAAAGAAAAACGTCAATCTATATATAATGATAACTTTGTGTTTCAAATGTCGCCTTAAAGTAATAATGGGAGATCGACTTTCTCTTCCAGCGCATTTCCATCTGTAGGCTACTCAGCGCTGCAATGCCATTGCATTTCGTGGCACTTTCACTAATGTTGCGGAGCACGAGGACTGATTTTCTAAACACTCAAAAACAGCTACAAGCATAATTTTGTACACCCGAAGTATCTGAGGTACCTCAGGTAAATAATAAAACAATTAAAAAAAAAAAAAAAATAATCATAATAATAATCATAATAAAATAATAATAAATTGGAGTGAAGATCTATCCTGTCAGAGGCAACTGCGTGAAACCCTGCAGCCATTCAAGTAGTGGGTAGAGTGATGGTTCTATATCCAATGACTCATGGTGGGTGGGGTTAATTATTGCATATTGATGAGGGGCGTGACTGATACAGAACCATCACTTCACCCAATGCTCATCTATTCCAACGATTGTCAGTTGCCCGCCAATTGAAAAACTCGGCATCTGTTAAGGCTTTTCCACTTGAAACAGTCAAGAAACGTTCAGAAACGACTCCGAACCGAACTACGGCTTCCCTATTATAGAATGTTGAAAACGATTAATTTGGTGACCTCATGAAGAAGTAAATTTGTCATATAATAATAGCGGTGGTAGTAATAATAATATTAATAAGAGCGATTTATTATAACAGCAGGAACAATAGCATTAACCTGATTATTAGTGATTAATAGTGGTCTCTCTTTTTAACATAGACCTACACTTTACTGACTTTAGCCCCTCTTTTAACATACACTTTAGACTATTTAGCATACACTTTAGACTAAGAACCTAATAGATCACACACACACACACACACACACACACACACACACACACACACACACACACACACACACACACACACACACACACACGTGCAGACACAAATCGCCCTGCACTATTTATAATCGAATTCAAATTTCACTTCTTCTTCTTCATTGTCCATGGGCTGACAGCCTGTAGGTATTCACTGCGCACTTGACTACTCTCTTCAATGATTCGCCGTCCCGTGCTCGATGTGTCAGCTCCTGCGCATTCATCCCACACCACTCTTCTATGTCCTGCAACCATTCTCTGCATGGTCTTCCCCTTCTTCCCGATCCCTCCATGATTCCCGTCATTATGCTCTTTATTTTTCTATCATCACTCATTCTTTGGATGTGTCCGAATAGTTTCAGTTTCCTTTTCATTATAGTACATAATTTTTTATAAATTATCTCTTACGTTAGATGCTGCATTTCCAAGAACTTAGAATGTCAATGTTCATTGGCCTATGTTTCAAACGTCTCTTTGATAATCATGATCATCAGACAGACCTGGTGCGCATCCTATTCCTACAAAGGACACTAAGCTTACACCAGTTATGCCTAAATATTAGGCCCTAAATAGGCTGGTCTAGTCCAGTTCTTTACTCAGTGATTGTAGCTGTAGGTAATAAATAGGCCAACATAACCTCAGGTCTTGTCTGACCGGTCTTGTCTACACAGGTTACACGGTGCAAGTCGGTGATCCAAGCTAAAACCCTACAGATCGTTTTCAGACAACAATTGGTCTGTATCGACCTACATCTACACAATTCTACATACTTATAATATTTGCATTTATTACGTGAAGGCTAAATGTATATCCGCAGAAACATAGGCCTACACATTAAACGCGGAACATAATTCTGTTCTATATTCTACAAGTTTGATTATAATTATATTATAATATAATATCAAATAATAATATATAGGTCTATTCGCAATGCTGAAACATTTATTGTATCGAGCTGATTAATTTATATAGCGCCGTCTCGTGATGATGAAATCGACTACGTGGTTCCCAAGAGTAAACATGGCACCCTTCAATACACATAATGTCTGGTAGCATCGTGCAGATAATAGTACATGTATACACTTGCGTTAATAGCCAAACCGATATATAATATATAACCGAAAATATGTCGAGATGTCGAGGGTTTAAATTCCTCCAGGTCAGAAAGTTGGTCCCATAGGTTTCTGCTCCTCGATCCTGCCCCCCCCCCCAGCAGACGCAGCTATATACGATGAGTACATCAACTGTACACTGTCGGTGGGAAGATGAGACGGCGAGGGAGAGGAGGACTGGTCACCCGCCCCTCATATATTATGTTGGGGTTTTGAAAATGATGACGTAATAATAATAGTTCACACCATGGTAGTCATATGGCTGCTAATTATAATCGTAACTAATCGCAATCTCCAAATTTCTAAAGCGTCACCAGAAACCCAATCGCAGGGCACCAACTTATTCACGAGCTTAAGGGACTGCTCTTCCTCATCTGCGAACAGCATGGTCGTCATGCACCACACGGATTTACTCAGCAGGTTCGAACCTCCACTCGTTGGATTGCTAACCCAGGGCGCTACCGAACAGACACGGTAACAGACAAATTATGTGTGTCTCTGTGTGTGCGTGTGTGTCTCTGTGAGCGTGCGTGTGCGTGCGTGTGAGTGTGTGCGTGCGTGTATGTGAGTGTGTGTGTGCGTGTGCGTGTGCGTGTGTGTGTGTGTGTGTGTGTGTGTGTGTGTGTGTGTGTGTGTGTGTGTGTGTGTGTGTGTGTGTTAAAGTGCTTCATTAACAACTATAGTATTACAGTGTGCGTCCATATTAGTGCTCTCATGCTGCATTAGTTTCAGATCATAATATGAAGACGTTTCGTGTGGTGTCGTGACCTATATAAGTAGTGTCCAGATTCACCGTTGGACATAACTCCGCCACTGGTTGCACTCTGCCAGTGCCAGTCCAAAGTCTGGATAACGAAGGAGGGCGACGCTAATGGTCTTTGTTACCAAATCTAGTGTTGTTAAACTGCAACTGCTCATAATGGACCGTATAATGCCAAAGCTGCAGAGAGATGCATTCAAATAGCACCATGGACAATGTATGGTAGAGTAAGAGTTAAAGAAAGATTCTTGCTACATGTTTAACGGCACTGCATGCCATATCAAAGATGATTAGTGTCGCCCTCCTCCTTTATTCAGGCTTGGGACTGGCACTGGCAGAGAACAACCAGTGGCGGAGTTGTTAAGGAAAGATGTTCTATGGACCTATTTAGGCGAAAGCGGCAACGCATGCAGAGGAAGTCATTGACGTGTTCACTTGCTATAAGATTCAACAATCAACATGACATTGTAACGACAAAAATTAAACGCACCGAGCGACCTTACATAATTATGCGCTGTGAATACGACATCATCATAACACATTATTCGTTTTATGAGGAGCATCGGCATGTATAATGTCACAGAGTAGTATATAGTATAGCTGACATGAATGGACGAAAATAAATTAGATATGTCACCTTTAGAAACTCTTTAGAGACCCGACACGACACACTTTCCTTAGAAAATTATAAGCCCGGTGTCACGTGATATTCTATCCCCTCTGAAAGCTATCCGGGGGATGAATTAATCCATCCCCCGGATGGAATTAACCGGTCTGTACTTTCCGGGGGGGATAAACCATTCTATCCCCTTTTTTGAAAAATTCGTAAAATTGAAAATTGTATGCTCTAATCAAAATTTAAAGTGACTATAATTGTTTTAACTGCCCTAAGGCTAAGCAATGTTCAGAGAAAGGCAACTCGAATTTATTTAGTGACTCTGAGTTTTCTTAAGTGCTTTAAATGTTCTAAGTGCTCTAAAACCAAAGCAAAACAAATTATCTAGTAGGAATAAACACACCTGTCAGTGTCATTGTTCAAAACAAAGCAGATGAAAATTAATTTGCAAGAATAAATACACGCGGAAGTGGCTTTTCGATTTTTCTTCATTCAGGGGGGATACGATTAATACGGGGCATACTCTATTTTGTGACACCGGCATTTGCAAGTATAATTATGAGGCTTGTAATGTAAAGAAGCTGATTTTCTTCATTTTTAACGACCTCCTTGCTATCTTGTATAAGTTACATATAACTGTGTGTAAGCGTGTGTGACTGAGTGTGTGTAGGTATGTGTGGGTTGTTGGTGTGGATATTGAAATGGGAAGGGGAACGAGTGGGGATGTACATTGAGGAATTTGAAGTGTAAGAATGACTTTGCAGTTTGCTCCTATATAAGGCCCGGCACTCTCTGTTTGGACGCTCTCGATGTGTGGATGCTCTCGACGTTCGTCTAGTTGTCGTTGGAGTCCGGTATATTGCGGTACGATTCTTGAAGCCTCAACATGATTGTCTGGAGGTATACGAGTCAACAGCGGGTTGCGCGGACACTGTAAGACGCATCTCGTATTGATCGTGAATCGCATTCGTTGAAGTCGTAATTGGAGATCGGAGCCCGGAAGCCAGGAAGGAAAGGAACTGCTTTCGTTAACGACGGAATTCTGTGCGGAAATTCTGGATTCTGTGAGAGACGCTGTGGAAGGGATTTTTCATTCTTTAAAGAACAGGAGTCGGTTTCTACAAGAAAGGCTTGGAGAGGGAGAGAGGCGTTGGATTCTTGTTTACAAACGAACACCGCAGCTGCAACAGTTGAGTACTATAATATAGACCTAGAAATATACGAGGGGAAAAACCCTGCATCATAAAAGTCCAATAATTGCTACCGCCGAGTTTCTTAGGCTAGATGTGTGTGGTTGAGTGAATGGAAATATTATAATTAGGTTGAAAGTGAAAGTAAACTCAGTTTGATAATAATATTGTATCGGATAGGCCTAGCTTAAACTTTAAAGAGACATTGCTGTTATTCTAAACTGTTGTCATTTTGAAACTGCTTTACTATTAATAAGAAAAAGTAGCGAAAGCTATATTAAAGCGTGCTATGTCTCTTTCATCTTTGAATAGGATAGACGCTGCTGTTTTTGAAGAAGTAGGAGAAGGACTTAGAAGAGGCGACAGTCGAAGTTCATCGCCCTTACTCAGGCCTAGGTCTAGCATGGAAGAGTTGATGTTACAGATGAGTGTGACTCTAGCTAATATGGATAGGCGACAGACGGAAATGCAGAGAGGTATGGAGACAAAACAACGAGAAACTAATGAACGTGTGTGTGACATGAATGAAAGACTAAATGAGATTATGCATGAACAGAATGAACTGCGAATGAGGATGATGTCTGTGGATTGTGAAGAGATGCATGGAGAGCAGTTGAGAATGCATGCGACTGTCATTTCGACTGAAGACGTTAGAGAAAGAGAGAGAGTGAGATGGATGGATAGAGGGAGAGACCAAGAAGGAGCTTACAAGGAGCCGAGGATAAGAGAGGAAGAAACGAACCCAGGTCATGATATGAACATGATTACAGAAAGACCTTTTGTCGCGCCAACACAGGCACCTGCGTCAGATGGAAGAGGAAGGGGGGAGGATTTGTTGGAACAGCCGGTGGGTAGATTTAGTGCTAGGCTTCAGGGAAAGCCTAGGCCTAACTATTCGGATTTGAACCGGTTGGGTTTCCTTCACGATCGGGTGGATTTCCCTCAATCACTCATGGGGACAGCCCTAGCCGAGGGAAGGGAGCAGAGAGGGAGTATGGGAGAAAGGGCCCCGTTACAGCCTACTGGAGTGACGTCAATAGGAGCAGTAGCGCCCTCCTTTGCCGCTACCAGGACAGCACCCGTGTCCAGTGGGGGCAAACCCCCTTGTAGTGTCGTCAATGTGGTGGATAGGGAAGCAGAGAAGGATGAGGTGAGAATAGATGAGGAAGTAGCCAGGTTTAACCCTGGGGGCGCTAGGCCTAAAGAGGTCAGTAGAGAGCGAGGGGCTTTCTTGAGTAGTGCCAGACTAGGCGACGACCTACTGCAGGGGGGCGGACACGACAATGGCGACGCTGGATGGAATTCGAGTTGTGGAAGACGAGGATACGACAATGGAGATGACGGATTGGATTCGAGTCATGAAAGACGGAGAGAACGTTACAATGGTGACGAAGAAACGGAAAGAATTTATGTGGATAGGATAGGTCGAAATGTGAACGATGAGATGACGGAAAGGTCTTTTGTTGGAAGACGAGGACAAAGACTAGACGTTGACAATGAATATAGGGATAGAATGTTGAAAAGACAAGACAGAAATTCTAGACTAGGATTTAATGGTCATGAATGTGATTTTGATGTTGTTGATGATTATGATGATGTTGGGTGTGGCATAAGAAACGAACGGCGGAACCAAAATTTTGAAAATTATTTGGGGGGTCCGAACGTTGTTGTTGGAACATTGCCAAACGTATGCAATGGAAATCTGCTGGATTATTTACCTGCAACTCAAGTGCGTATGTATCCGGGACGATCGACGAGTCATGACGCATCGATGTCACGACAATTACCTGTGACGTCAGCGTTGTCAAACTACAATAACTCTGTTGGGGTGACGATGCTGCAAGCGAGTGACTCTGGTTTGCGAGGTTCGTCTGTGGTCAACAGATGGCCGAGGTTGAATCATGTTGCAGCTCAACAATACCAGCCGAATGCTCAAACATTCGCCTGTGTACCGAAAGTGTCTGTTGCTACCCAAACGATGGCTGATGAAGTGAAGAATTCTGCGCAACTGGCTCCTGCTGCAGTATCTGCGAATGTCAGCGGATCAAACAGAAACAGTAATCAGATTAAATTGGGCTACTTCAATGGGAAGACGGCGCTACCAGTGTTCTTGAGGCGCTTCGCGATTTGTCGTCGGCAAAATAATTGGACTGAAGCGGATAGTCTTAATCACCTCTGTTGTGCGTTGGTGGACGAAGCGGCGTTGATTTTTCCAGAGGAAGAGATGGATGGAGTGACCACAACTGCCGAGGTCATAAATAAACTTCGGATTCGTTATGGCTCGGAAGACCAGCATACGATGTATCAAGTTCAGTTAAGCTCGAGACGGCAAAAAGCAAATGAGGATCTGGGTCAATTGGCTGCAGACATTAATCGCCTCCTGTCGTTAGCCTATCCAGGAAAGACATCTGTTCATAGTGAGATGGTGGCAGTAAAAAGCTATCTCGACGCCTTATCTGACCGAGATCTTGCTTTGAAAGTTTTGGAACGGGAACCGAAGGATCTTCAGAGTGCTGTGAAAATTTCTCTGCGTTTACACAGTTACAAGCAAGCTGAACTGGGAAACGATGGGAGTTATAAAACAACTGGTCGAGTGAGGTCAGTTATGAAAGGTGAGGATGAAGAAGAAGTAAAAGCAGAACGTGTTACGACCCGTCAAAATAAAAACGAGCGCAACACGAACGAAAACAGAAACAGACCGCGGAATGACGTAGACATGGGGTATCATCCTGAATATAGATACTCCGCGCCACGTCAAAACCAGCAAGCATGGACGCCGAGACCGCAGAGTTATAATCGCAATCAAGAGTATAGACCAGAGGTACGACGTTGTTGGGTCTGTAATGGATTGCATTTGGCACGAAATTGCATCTACCGAACGCAGGGTGAGTTTAATAGAGGCAATAACGATAGGCCTAATTATACGATGAATTCGCAAGGAAATCACATGCGAACGCCTCCAGCGAATAACGTGAGATTCATTCAGAATTCTGCAAGTGCATATCTGAAAGCGAAAGTGAATGGAAAACTTTCTTGGGCTCTTCTGGATACTGGATCGCAGCTATGCCTGGCACCTGAAAAACTGGTGAGACGATGTGACATAGAACCGTCTCAACAAACATTGTTGGCTGCAAACAATACTCAGATTGTCGTAGTCGGACAAACAAAACTGAAAATGATGTTGAACGGCAGGAAATTCCTGGTGAACGCTTTGGTGACGCCACAGCTGTCTGAAGTGATTCTAGGGTACCAGTGGATGCGTGAAGAGAACGTAATGTGGAATTTAAAGGAAAAATGGGTGAACGTACGAGGTCAAAGAGAAACACTGCATCTCAGGAACCAATCTTCTCGTTGTCGTCGGGTGGCAGCTGAATGTGACGTGATTGTCCCTCCGTTCAGCGAGATAAATGTAGGAGCCTACGCCATCCTTCCAGATTTAAAAGACGCGGAATATCCTTGGGCTACTTTTCCGACCGTATTGAACTCTGGGTTGTTGGTAGCAGGAATTTTGTTACCTGAACGTGCTGTGGATTTGACTTTGAGAGTATTAAATCCTACAGACCAGGCCATTAGACTTAAGAAAGGAGAGCGGTGTGACGTTGAGCAAGTTACTGTTTTTGAAGAGGAAGCCAGCGACGCGACCCCTGCAAAGTGTGCAGTGGTACAGAATGCTGCAGCGACGGAGGAAGATGCGGAAACTGTCCTGAAACCGCTGTGGGAAAATGTCGATGAAGGAGTCCCGGACGATGTACGTCAGAAACTGAAAATTATGCTGATGGAGCACCGTCACGTGTTCTCATTGAGTGAGTGGGACTTGGGATTTACTCGTGTACTACAGCATCGGATTGATACTGGTACGGAGGCACCAGTAAGGCAAGCACTTCGTCGGCAACCTCTGACGTTGTTGCCGGTGATTGACGAACAAGTGGAGATGATGCTCCAGCAAGGGTTAATAGAACCTTCGTGCTCTGAGTGGTCATCCAATGTGGTGGTGGTGCAAAAGAAAGATGGCGGACCTAGAATCTGTTTGGATTACCGTTTTTTAAATCGTAAATCCCGGAAGGACGTCTACCCTCTGCCGCTCATCAACGAATGCTTGGATGCATTGGGAGGAACGAAGTGGTTCAGCACATTCGACTTGAGATCCGGATATCATCAGGTAGAAGTACACCCTGATGATCGTCATAAAACAACCTTTATAACACGTCGTGGGAGCTATCAATTCAGAGTCTTACCGTTCGGCCTGTGCAATGCTCCAGCCTGTTTTAGTAGGATGATGAATTTGGTGATGTCTGGTCTGAATTTTGCGATTTGTTTGATATACTTGGATGATATCATTGTTTTCGCTTCTGACCTAGATACACATCTGGAGAGACTTGTACACGTGTTGACCAGACTGGGCAGTGCAAATCTGAAGCTAAAACCGTCGAAATGCCATATATTACAGAAAAGTGTGTTATTTCTTGGACATATTGTGAGCGAAGAAGGATTGGCAACGGATCCAGAAAAAATTTCGGCTGTACAAAACTGGCCAACGCCGGTGAAGCTGAAGGACGTGAGAGGATATCTCGGATTGTGCTCTTACTACAGAAGGTATGTGGATAACTTCGCACAGATAGCAAAGCCATTGCACGAGTTAACAAAGAAAGCAACTAGATTTGTGTGGTCTTCAGAATGCCAAACCGCATTTGACTTGCTAAAAAAGGCATTGACTGAAGCGCCGATTCTCGCCCTACCGAACGATGAAGGAACATATGTGCTTGATACTGATGCCTCAGGACAGTCGGTAGGGGCGGTGCTGTCTCAATTGCAGGACGGAGTAGAGCGCGTGATCTGTTACGGAAGTCGTGTGTGCACCGATGCGGAAAGAAATTACGATGTAACAAGACGTGAGTTATTGGCTGTAATTCACTTCTTGAAAGTATACAGACCGTATCTGCTGGGTCGTAAGTTTCTGCTTCGGACCGATCATTCAGCTCTACAGTGGTTGAGAAAGACGCCGACGCCTATTGGTCAGCAAGCTCGATGGTTGACAGTGATGGAGGAATTCAACTTTGATATAGCGCATCGGGCGGGACGCCATCATAATAATGCAGACGCCATGTCAAGACGACCGTGTGTAGTCAATGCAATTCATGGAACAACAGCGCCGCCTGGCGAGGATCTGGAAACGAGCGATGATGAGGACCGTACAGTAGCGCCGCCTGGAGAAGATGACGAAACGAGTGCCGATGGAGTTGACGCAATCGCGCCACCTTGCGAAGTCATCGGAACGTTGGGTAGTTGGAGTAGCGCGATTATTGCGGACGAGCAGAACAAGGATAAAGATTTACAATGGGTCATTGAAAAGAAACTGGAGTCGGCAGAAGCGCCTAGTCCAGAAGAATTACGCAGCAAGAGTCCTGACGTAAAGATATTGATGGCACAATGGCCGCAGCTGAAGGTCAAAGACGGCCTATTGACGAGAAGCTGGCTGAGCACAGAAACCGAGCAAGAGAGATGGCAACAGATTGTTATGCCTCCTGCTAGACGTGGTGCTTTGATTCGTTTAGCTCATGAAGGAATGTCTGGTGGTCACTTGGGAATACGACGAACAATGGCCCAGGTGCAGCGACGAGCTTATTGGCCAGGTTGGAGGGAGAGCGTGCGTCTAGAATTGAGACGTTGTGTTCCGTGTGCACGCTACTTTCGTGGAAAACTACCTCGTCAAGGACCGTTGCAGAACATGGTTGTCGGAGCGATAGGAGAGGTCGTCGCTTTGGATTTAACTGGACCACATCCTGTATCATCCAGCGGGCATCGATACATTTTGACAATGATCGATCATTTTAGTCGTTGGGCCATAGCTGTTCCGGTTCGAAATCAGGAAGCAGTGACTGTGGCTAAAGTGTTAGTAGAGCAGTGGATATCACTTTGGGGTTGCCCGGCCCAGATTCTGACAGATCAGGGAGGATGCTTTGAGTCTGCATTGTTCAAAGAACTGTGTCGATTGCTTCAGATAGATAAGGTACGAACTTCAGCTTACAAGGCATCAACAAATGGCATGATTGAACGCTTTCATAGGACGATGAACTCAATGATTGCCAAGGTCATTGCAAAGAACCAAAGAGACTGGCATGTGCAACTGCCACTACTCATGGCTGCCTATCGAGCAAGCGTGCATAGCTCAACGAACTTTAGTCCAAATAAATTGTTCTTGGGGCGGGAGGCTTGTCTTCCAATTGACCTAGTGTTGGGAGATTGCTACGAGAAGGAAGAAGTGCCAAACTGTCATGACTTTGTGTACGAGAAAGCACAGCAGATGCAAGCTAATTTTGCATTGGCAAGGGAAACGATGCAAAAGCAGGCCGAAGTACGAGCGTTTCGTTATGACCTGAGAGTAAAACCAGCAAAGTTTAAAGTAGGTCAACTGGTATGGTTCTATCTGCCACGCCGCCTAACGGGAATTCAAAGCAAGTGGGCCCTATGGAATCAAGGTCCCTTTGTTATTGAAAAGCAATTGGGTCCCGTATTGTATCTCATACGCAAGACACCAAGAAGCCAAGCCAGGATAGAATACGTTGACAAACTGAAGCCATACTTTGGGAGCGCTGAGAATGAACAAAGTAGGTCAGTTGAGAAAATGGAAGAGGAAGAGGTCGTTCAGCAAGGCAGAGAATTGAGTCGACCAAAAAGAAGTATTAAAGTGCCACAGCGTTACTTGTAGTCTGCATAAAAATAGACTATAGAGACAATGCTGCAGTGTATATATAGTAGAGTGTAGTTATGTAGTGGATTAAGGAAGCGTGCTGCAATAAAAAGGAATTGTAAGAGGAAAAGATTAGATTAACGAATGATCATGGATTAAGGCGTTAGATATGAATTGGGCAATTAGGTCAAAACATGCGCCGCCGGCCAGCCGCCGATGTCTGCAAGGATAGCCTGGAGGCGGGTGTGAAAGATGATATGAGGAATATGTAGATTAAGCGACGGCGAATGAAGAAGCCGACGCTTGGAAGCAGATGACAATGACAAATGATTTCACACTAATATGGCATATTAAACTGCCGCAGTTACTTAGGCCCCGTTTTTAGATGTAGGCTATTAGGTGAAATGGGGTTGGTGGAAAGAAATCCCGCCCACATGAACAAGGAGACGATGGCATTTTAAGATAGAATCCGCGTCCCTCTTTGTCAGTTCTACAAGGGTTTTGATAGAGGAAAGTTGTCAGACAAATTTTTTAAAGCAGTCAGGGAGTAATAATTAGACAAAGGAAGATAAGAATCATGGCTTCGTTCAACCAAGAAACTGGAGAAGTAGGCAGCCAGACAATAAATCATGACGACATGGATGCTTTTCTAGAACATCTAGACGGAAACGGGTTTGGTATATCGGAACCAGATGAGAGCGATAGTCGAAAAGAAAACGAATCTAGGGCTCTATCTCCGATTTCGTCAGTGGCTGATTCCGAGTCAACTGCTGGGGTCAGTGATGCCGCACAAGGCCAGGATGCAAGGCGACTTACGGCCGGAATAGCAGTGTTAACATGGAAAATGTATTCAACTGGAGTTATGTTTCGAATGATGGAAGGGATGATGGAAAAACGATCGGTCTTCCTCACCCCTGTGGAAATTCATCAACTGCGTCAGATGGTTCCTCCTTTGAGAATGGATGTGGACCTTCTGCCAGCCATGTTGGTGGCGGTGCAGACGCTGGCAAGTGTGCCTGGCGTGAGGAACGTATTGCGGAGCTGGGGAAGCCGGGAAAACCTCGTGATGCTGGACGGTCGTCAGAACCAAGTGGGAGGACAAGCAGCTCAACCGATTGGACGTGACGCTTGTACTTGCGACTTCGGATTATGGAGCCTAGCTGTTCAGATCATTTTAAGGTTTCTGAACCAAGCGATTCCTCTGAGTGAACCAGCATTTCTAGTGGAAATCGGTGATATATATAGAGACGCGGGAGTAAACTCCTGGGCGGTCGATGTGGTGGTTCATGCGCTTTATTTCATAAAGAGGGCTAGTTGGGTATGGGGGCTGTTCCCGGATGGGTGCAGCTACGTTTGAGAAATGGGGGGGAAAGAATAAAAAAAGAATTGTGGATGTGCAGTACAAGGACTAGTATTAATGGACATTGGATGATCCACAGTAATTTTGAACTGAGGTAGTTGCCATTATTGGTTTCTTTTTGTTTGAAGCATGAAATGTTTTTGTATGTACGTAATTAGGGACACACAGTCATAGTAACTGGTTCTCCCTACGTTAGAACTTGGTCAGTAGGGGCGTGTGTAAAGAAGCTGATTTTCTTCATTTTTAACGACCTCCTTGCTATCTTGTATAAGTTACATATAACTGTGTGTAAGCGTGTGTGACTGAGTGTGTGTAGGTATGTGTGGGTTGTTGGTGTGGATATTGAAATGGGAAGGGGAACGAGTGGGGATGTACATTGAGGAATTTGAAGTGTAAGAATGACTTTGCAGTTTGCTCCTATATAAGGCCCGGCACTCTCTGTTTGGACGCTCTCGATGTGTGGATGCTCTCGACGTTCGTCTAGTTGTCGTTGGAGTCCGGTATATTGCGGTACGATTCTTGAAGCCTCAGCATGATTGTCTGGAGGTATACGAGTCAACAGCGGGTTGCGCGGACACTGTAAGACGCATCTCGTATTGATCGTGAATCGCATTCGTTGAAGTCGTAATTGGAGATCGGAGCCCGGAAGCCAGGAAGGAAAGGAACTGCTTTCGTTAACGACGGAATTCTGTGCGGAAATTCTGGATTCTGTGAGAGACGCTGTGGAAGGGATTTTTCATTCTTTAAAGAACAGGAGTCGGTTTCTACAAGAAAGGCTTGGAGAGGGAGAGAGGCGTTGGATTCTTGTTTACAAACGAACACCGCAGCTGCAACAGTTGAGTACTATAATATAGACCTAGAAATATACGAGGGGAAAAACCCTGCATCATAAAAGTCCAATAATTGCTACCGCCGAGTTTCTTAGGCTAGATGTGTGTGGTTGAGTGAATGGAAATATTATAATTAGGTTGAAAGTGAAAGTAAACTCAGTTTGATAATAATATTGTATCGGATAGGCCTAGCTTAAACTTTAAAGAGACATTGCTGTTATTCTAAACTGTTGTCATTTTGAAACTGCTTTACTATTAATAAGAAAAAGTAGCGAAAGCTATATTAAAGCGTGCTATGTCTCTTTCATCTTTGAATAGGATAGACGCTGCTGTTTTTGAAGAAGTAGGAGAAGGACTTAGAAGAGGCGACAGTCGAAGTTCATCGCCCTTACTCAGGCCTAGGTCTAGCATGGAAGAGTTGATGTTACAGATGAGTGTGACTCTAGCTAATATGGATAGGCGACAGACGGAAATGCAGAGAGGTATGGAGACAAAACAACGAGAAACTAATGAACGTGTGTGTGACATGAATGAAAGACTAAATGAGATTATGCATGAACAGAATGAACTGCGAATGAGGATGATGTCTGTGGATTGTGAAGAGATGCATGGAGAGCAGTTGAGAATGCATGCGACTGTCATTTCGACTGAAGACGTTAGAGAAAGAGAGAGAGTGAGATGGATGGATAGAGGGAGAGACCAAGAAGGAGCTTACAAGGAGCCGAGGATAAGAGAGGAAGAAACGAACCCAGGTCATGATATGAACATGATTACAGAAAGACCTTTTGTCGCGCCAACACAGGCACCTGCGTCAGATGGAAGAGGAAGGGGGGAGGATTTGTTGGAACAGCCGGTGGGTAGATTTAGTGCTAGGCTTCAGGGAAAGCCTAGGCCTAACTATTCGGATTTGAACCGGTTGGGTTTCCTTCACGATCGGGTGGATTTCCCTCAATCACTCATGGGGACAGCCCTAGCCGAGGGAAGGGAGCAGAGAGGGAGTATGGGAGAAAGGGCCCCGTTACAGCCTACTGGAGTGACGTCAATAGGAGCAGTAGCGCCCTCCTTTGCCGCTACCAGGACAGCACCCGTGTCCAGTGGGGGCAAACCCCCTTGTAGTGTCGTCAATGTGGTGGATAGGGAAGCAGAGAAGGATGAGGTGAGAATAGATGAGGAAGTAGCCAGGTTTAACCCTGGGGGCGCTAGGCCTAAAGAGGTCAGTAGAGAGCGAGGGGCTTTCTTGAGTAGTGCCAGACTAGGCGACGACCTACTGCAGGGGGGCGGACACGACAGTAAATGCTTAGGCTAACTACATTCTGTACTGTCGGCTATACATACAGTTCTTTCTTTCAGTCATTTTCATTCGTCTATCGTTCATTCATTTGCTCGTCCGTTTCTCGATTTGCTTCGTTTACTCAGTCATTCATGAACTAATCATTTCAACTCAATGCAATGCTATTTTCTATCCTAACATCTCTCTCTGTCTGTCTGTCTGTCTCTCTCTATTTCTCTCTCTCTCTCTCTTGTTCTCTCTCTCTCTCTTGTTCTCTCTCTCTCTCTCTCTCTCTCTCTCTCTCTCTCTCTCTCTCTCTCTCTCTCTCTCTCTCTCTCTCTCTCTCTCACATAATTATGGACATATTATATATTATAATTATATATATATCTCTCTATATATATATATATATATATCTCTCTCTCTCTCTCTCTCTCTCTCTCTCTCTCTCTCTCTCTCTCTCTCTCTCTCTCTCTGTCTCTCTCTCTGTCTGCATCTCTCTGTTTCTGTCTGTATATGTGTATGTCTGTCTCTGTCTGTCTGTCTGTCTGTCTGCCTGTCTCTCTCTCTCTCTCTGAATGTCTGTATTTGTCTCCGACTCTGTCTCTACTTCTCTCTCTTTTTCCTTCTCTTTTCCTGTCCTGTCCTGTCCTATCCTGCGGCGGACTCCTGCCCTATCCTATCCTATCCTGTCTTGCCCTCTCCTTTCCTTTCCTTTCCTCTCCTCTCGTCTCCTATCCTATCCTCTCCCCTCCTCTCCTCTCCTCTCCTCTCCTCTCCTCTCCTCTCCTCTCCTCTCCTCTCCTCTCCACTGCTCTCCTCTCCTCTCCACTCCTCTCCTCTCCTCTCCACTCCTCTCCTCTCCTTTCCTCTCCTATCATCTCATTCTAGCATCGAAACTTAAAACTTGTACATCTTTGATGGTTCCATCCAAGTAGGCACATGTCATTACTTGTACCGGTACTTTATTTTGTCAACACCAATTTCATCATTATGTACTTGGATCTTTTCTATAGTAGCCTACATACATATAATTACATTGCTGTACACATAATCTGTATATATATATACATGTAGCAGAGCTCAATGTCATGTAAATGCTTTATAGACGTAATTAACATCGAAAACTACATGCACATTAATTTCGCAGCTTATAACACATAAACAGAAATGTATCAAAAATATAACTTTGTGTGTATTATGACTATGTATATAGCATACATTGTACCTTCACATAAAAATTATATTCATCCATGTATGCTTACTCAAATTCTTGCACACACAGACCCACATATACATATTGCAAAAATGTATATATAATTATATATATACATATACATTCACAAATATATATAAAAATATATATTTTATGTAATAGAAGTATTTCCGTGCCCGATCCAAAACAGGAACGAGGGAGCCATTAT